>CM055188.1:25123496-25723496 GCA_029224185.1 Karalla daura
ATCCGTGTCCTTTTCTCTCCAGCAGGTGTCTTTTTCATGTACTGAAGACCCTGATTTGGCAGAGAAAAATATGGGAAGCAAACGAACAAATATTGGTCTTGGGTGAAAAACGACATCAAATTAATGATTAAGTTAGTGAGACCCTGCCATATTTTACTCAAATGGCTGTGGTTGGCTGACCTCCTTGCCACAGCAGCTTTATGAGGGGATAATATATTGATGTTTGTTTTGCAGCCTGTTTTAGTGGCCAAACAATCACTTAACTTAGCCTTGAAGGTCTTTTTCGGTAAATGCTTCCCTTGTGGATCTGTCTCCATGCTCTGAAGTTTTGACGAGCTGTGGTTGCTGTTGTTCAGCCCGACGTGACAAAAGTATGATTAAAAATAATATGGCAATAAAATCTAAAAATATGATTTCACCTCTGGCTGCTCGCGCTGCCTCTCGTGCATTAGACTGAGTGCCAGGTAACTGCGGTCACTCTAGGACACTTTCTTGGAATGACACAACTGTACGTGACTTCGTTAGGGTTTTGGGTGAGGCACAGACAAGTCATGAGACCCAGATAAAGACACACACACACACACACATGCACATGTACTCAGAGAGAGAGACACAGACACATGCTGCAGAGTGGCCTCACAGTAGAGGCACAATAGGGTGGTCCGAAAAGACATTTATTTCTGCCAAAGGGGGGTATAAATACTAACGGGTGGTGCCCTCACATTATCAGAAACTGATATTGCAGCACTGAGCAACACATGGGTGCGCTGATAGTCCGTTGCCTCTCTGTGAAATATAACTGTGCATCTTGCTCAGAATGCCCCTGTCATAATAAGGAGTGTTTTATTTTTGCGCCCCAGCTTGGGGTATGACTGTTCAGTTGGCACGTAGCCGCCTGCAGGGGGATGTCAGTTGTGACTTTCCAGTAATAACAAGGGCGTGTTGTTTTCTGTGTGCATATCTCTTGTCCGAGTGTGTGTGAGACAGACGGAGAGAGAGAGAGAGTTTTATTTCAAGCTAAACAGCCAGCTGCGATGAGAAAGCCGAGCAAAGCGCAATTCAGCCGGGTCTCTAATGTGGAGCTCATGCTGTGCATTGAATGTCTGCGTTGTGAGCCTTTGGGGTGAAAGAGAGAGGACCCTTTTTTTCCTCTTTTCTACTGATTCTGTGCCCACTTATCTAGATTGGATGTGGGATGCCCTTTATGCAAGTCATCCAAATATCATTAGGGCTAAACCCACCATGTGGTTTCAGTTCAGAATGTGAAGAACGCATGCATGGCCCGTGGATGTTTCTCTACTCTCAGGCCCTCCACGGGGCGAAATAACATTCTCTGCTCTCACGGAGCTGAAGGTGGAGACAGACTGAAAATACATACATACAGAACATCAATAAACCTGCGCTTTATGAAAGGTTCTCAGGAGGTATAAGTCCCTCCTTCACAGGTACCAGCAGCAGGAATGACTAATAATATTGCTGTTTATTATGACAAAGCCAGATCATTTATGTGGAACAGGGGAAAGATCACATTTTACACATTTTTAGAGATAAGAATTGTTAACTAACTCAGGAAAATACTTCCCCCAGGCTGGACATTGTTCCAGAGAGGAAATAAAAACATCTTGATTGTTTTTTTTTACTTTCTGTTGTTCTTGTGCCTTTCTACTTTACAGGCAAAAGCAAGAAGGCAATGCAGAAAGACGAGTGTGTATGTGTGTGTGTGTGTGTGTGTGTGTGTGTCTGTGTGTGTGTAAGGAAGTGTTCTCCTTGGAAAATAATGGCTGCAAAGTAGCATTAACAGCCAAACATTTCCTCTGTGTTTTCCCTTGCCCTATATTTACACTGTCATGCACACACAGACAGACACACACCTGCACACACACACACACACACACACACACACACACACACACACACTCACACATACACACACACACACATGCCACTGCGTTTATTCACTTTTGAGCCATCTCAGTCATGTGGTTTCTATAATGGCGCTGATTTCATTATACATGGAGCCATGGTGGAAAGTTGGAAGAAGCGCTGATTTATTTCTAAGGTGTGCTTTAATAAACACAGATTTATCCTGACTTGTGGTTTCCATTCATAGATGTATGAAATTACAGTTTGTAAGTTAAATATGCAGCATATTCTGTGAGTAAATCAGAAGTCTGGTTATAGAGGTATAGCCTCAAGATTGTTATATTCAACTCTTTTCTATCTTCCTGTTTAGTTGAACGGTGTTTATCAGAAAAGGGTTGATAGGCTTTATATGTTTTATGCAAGCATGTCTTGATGACTTGCATCACTTTGCTGAGCCACTTCCATCCACCCACCCATGTATGCTGGAGCTGATACCACCACACATGGGCAATACCAGGAAATACAACCTGGAAAGGTCACCAGGCCATTGCAGGACACACATACCATCCATTTTCTCATTCACACCAGGGGCAATTTAGAGTCTCCAATCAATCTGGACATGCATGTTTTTGGACTGTGGGGGGAAGAACCCGAAAGAAAATCACAGGGTAAACATGCAATCTCCAGACAGAAAAGCTCAAAGTCCTCAAACCCCAGACCTTCTGTACTAACCATTGCCAGGCCATCATGTGGCCTGTTTGAGCCAGACCGGAGACACAAATCAATTAATTCTGACTCAGTTTCAATTAAAAATACAAGACCATTATCAACACAATACTGCAATAATGTAAATACTTTGTACTATTTTCACTGGAATCAGGGTTATTAACAGTCCGCAACTCGACAATCTGAATGACATTTAAGAGCTTAGTTAGAACAATGCATGAGTGAGAAAGAAAAACTTGGAGTGACGCATTGACGGGTTTCAGTTGATTTTTCTCACGACATGGAGCAGACCAACAAAAATCACCTTATTTTTGGCAATTCTCTTAGCTGTGTCTACTGCTGTTTGTTCTTTACTGTCAGTTCACGCAGTCGATTGGTTGAAAGCAGTCCCTGTAGTACAGAGATGAGTTGAGACCAGAGTGAGTCTGGCACCTATTTGATGTTTGGAGAGAGAGTGAAAGTCTTCAGCGTTGATTGATGAAACTGAGAACGAGCTCCTGAGACTGATATATCACTGTGATGTACAGCTTATTTCTAGTAACAGCGATCTCACCATACAGTTACGGTACTCTTCCAGTCTCAAAGAGTAACTGTATGATTTTACAATTTACAGAAAAATCTTGTAAAAAAAAAAAAGAAATAAATAAAAAATCATTGCTGGAATACCAGCTGTACAGACCTCAGCCTACATTATAAAAAATGAATCATTCATGTTGCTTTTGTTATGGCTGCGTTGTCTGGGAGTGTTCCTGGTTTAAGACCAAAACACTCAACATTTGTCATCAGTTTGGTTGTTTTCTGTTAATTATCAGTTATTATCCTGCACACCTACAAATGTAATGTGGCTTTGTTTTTTGTCGTTTAGCTGCTTTGGCTGCTTGTCTGTTTAACAAAGTTTTGTATGAAATGCCTGCAGTGCACTTGACCTGTTCTCCTTTGCACGATGCTGCCCCACTTTTCTCTGCTCTGTTTCGTATTTTGCTTCCGTCCATCCTAACTGAGGCATTTTAATGAGGTTTTGATTGATAATGAAAACAGCTGAGCTGCCAAAGAGACAGCAGGTGTATTTGGAAACATATATCAGCCTGGTTCCTCCTCACTCTGTATGCACGTATACACCAGAGTCTGAAAATACAGTCTGTGAAGTCTAAAAGTTCAGGTGAAAGTTGACTGTCTTCTCAGTGTGAACACTGTGTTTTGTGTGTGCATGTTTGTGTGTGTGTGTGTGTGTGTGTGTGTGTGTGTGTGTGTGTGTGTGTGTGTGTGTGTGTGTGTGTGAGAGAGAGTGAGTACTTGTGTTATGAGATCTTAAATGTCATTGTGTGGCTCCAAAGCTGAGTGTCTCTGTGGTTTCCTGAAAATTGAACATCTCGAGCTTGACTGAGCACAGTCCAACACACACACACACACACACACACACACACACACACACACACACACACACATACACACAGACACAGACACACACACACACAGACTAAAAGACGTTGCATATCTGCAGGCAAGTTACACTAAACTAAAGTAAACTTAACAGATCATCGCAAAGAGATCCCTTGCCAAGTACTTGTACAATGTAATTCTACACTGAGGAGGAATTGGTGACTGATGCAGAAAACAGGCAGGTGGATGACACAAATTAGCAGCACAAGAAAACAGTAAAAATGAGATTAGTATGTTCAAAATCATATTAGACAGAGTTGTAACGGTGTGTGTGTGTGTGTCTTTTTGACAGTTGGGTGGACAGTGGCTTTAGTTTGCAGTGCATGCAAACAAACAGATCTGAAGTGTTTGCACCTCTGTCTTGAAATATTTTCTTTGTAGAAACCACAGAGAGAGTTTCTGATCACAGCTGGAGGCAGGGGGACACCTGGCGACCTACTCATAAACCCTGTGGTCACTATGGCCTACATAAAGCGTCGCACAGAAAACTCATCCAACTCTTTTTGCATATCTGCAAAGAGATGAATAGAGTATTAAACAAAACTTTATTTTACCGCTTTCAAACAAACTATTCCAGTATGTCCTTGTTTCTTTAAAGATCACATTCAGTTTTAGTGCAGGTAGACTTGTTAACTCATTTTGCAAAATTTCAATTTGCACAGAAACACGGCATCTTAATATATGTTTTATTCCTATTAATGATATAACTCATTCAGCACAGACCCACAAACATCGACTGGGATAGTACAAAGATAGTATAATTCTGAATGCATTAAATTTTTCAGATATACAGGATAATTTAACGTGTATTTTGACATCTACTTTACACAAAGATGCATGGCAGGTACTTTAGCCATGCTTTACTTTAGCCATATATATAGCTTAACTATTATTGATGTTGATTGGATGATACAACACCAGCCTATCACAGGATTTTCACAAAAGTCAATCTCACGCTCACACCGTAGTGTGAGATCACAGTCGACACATTATTGTCAAATATTTAATTCGACTTTCTCATAACACAAACAGAAGAACACAAACAGTATCTTTTGTTGGGTAACAAAAGATATCTAAGTCAAGCATTAAGTTTACAAGACAGCACAGGTGGCCAAGGTGTGTGTGTGTGTGTGTGTGTGTGTGTGTGTATGTGTGTGTATGTGTGTATGTGTATTGTGGTGGTGGGTGGGTGTCATGGCATTTCCGCCTGCACAGGTGCATCATGTCATGAAGCCACGGCACAATTTTCTTCTCATGCACACACACACAGATGAAAACACACGCAGACACAAACACAGACACACACACACACACGGCTTTGATGCTGTGATAAGTGTCACCTCCAACCACGACGACAGTGGTATTTTCAGTAGAGATACGTGGAGGAGGGGATTTCACAAGAAGTGAAGGCAAAAGCTCTCGAAGCGAAGTGTGGTGAGCGCCATCCAGGTGCATGCTGATCGTGTGCTTCAAAACTTTGGGGGCGACAAAAAGTGAAGAAATAAAAATCTAAATTGAATGAGCTCTGTGTCTGACCAAAACAGTCCATGTCTGTCCTGTCTGCACGTACAACAGTGTGCGTGCACGATTCTGCAAAGTCCTGTCTGCATTTCACGAGGTGTGCTGTGGTTTTCAGCTTGTTTCTAATAATTGTGGTTTTGCTATGTTTTTTTTTTCTCTTCCACACAAAAATGTAGTTTGTCTCCTGAAAAATAGGAGTGGCACAATAAACCAGATGCAGATGTTTTCTAGCTTCAAAATGCAGACAGCAACAAAGACACACAAACGTAACGTTACAGATGTATATCTTGGTCTCACCTCAAAAGAGTGTCACTGTAAACCACTCATGAAAGTGTTCAGCTTTAACATAGAAAGATGTAGCACAGAGCCAAATGTGAATAGCTGGTGCCCCCTGAGCCAGGGTGACTTCACGATATTTCCACAACCTTCACAGAGAGAGAGAGAGAGAGAGAGAGAGACAGAAGTGTTTCCATCACTTTCAGGGACATTTCATACACTTGCATTAATTTCCTGGAACTTATCCTGACCCCAACCCATAACCTTGCACTAACCTGAACCAAAATCGTCACCCTAAAATTTACAGATTTATGTCTTGCAGACTTAAAATATTGTCCCGAGTAGAGCCCAGAGTCCTCACAATGTGACTGTGTCACCAGATTTATGCGTGAGCAATAAACGTCCACATGTCCAAACTCACTCACACACACATTCACACAGAAGGGATCTGCAGTTTGTTGTCCTCTGCATTGGTCTTCTTCGAGTTCCCAAGGCTTGTTTCATTACAGAGCACACTTAATCAGAGGCACATCCACCCAATAGCGGATCGGTTCTGCAACAGCTGAGCAAAACATCTGCTGAGCTCCCGGTCCCAGCCAGGACGGTCTGGGGTTGATTTAGACCAACATTTGACATAAACCGATAAATTTGTTGATTCCACTTCCAGAAACGTCCACCCTCTTCACATACTGTAACTCTTACTAAGTTTTTTCCCCCACTTTTTTTCATCATCCTTTTCTGCGGCTGCACCTCGCCCCTCTTCTGTGAATCAACCTACCCCCCCCACCCCCACCCCCCACCCCCCCACTCCACCCCCCCACCCTCCTCTATACAGCTGTTCCTTTGCCTCATGTTGCACATTCTTTCATTCTTTAGGGCTCTGGCTGTCAGGGACCCATTACTTTCCTTCCTGCTGTGTGTGTATATGATTGTGTTGCTTTGTGTGTCTGTGTACGTGTGAATATGTGTGTGTGTGTGTGTGTGTGTGTGTGTGTGTGTGTGTGTGTGTGTGTGTGTGTGTGTGTGTGTGCGAGAGAGAGAGAGGCAGAGACACAGAGAGACAGAGTGAAAGAGGCAATGTAACAATCTGAGACGGATCTTGAGTCTGAAAGACAGAGTACAGCTGCATGGAGCAGAGCCCCCTAGCATACACAAACACACACTCTTACACACACACACATTCACACACACTGCCCCAGCTGTTTGTCCCTCAGCAATTATTGCCGTCCCTGCTCATCCTGTCCCCTCCAGGCCTCCCCCTGGTCCCATAACCACCTTCCTACCCCTGCTATTTTTAGCTTGAGAGACCTCAGGAGACGGGGGCCCCCTTCACGGCCTAATCACAGCATTCACCGAGCGACCGCTGCCTTCATATTTTCAGTGCTCGACCTCCCTCCCTCTCCCTTGTCTCCCACTCTTCATCCTCCCCTCTCTCTTTCTCCGCATCCTCCCCATCCTTTGGCCACAGGCTCAGGTAATATACTTGGGAATGCTGAACAGAGGAAAAGTGCAACACAAAAACAGGCACCGACCCAACAAACAACAAAGCAATTAGCCTGTGTTTGGTCTGCTGGAACAACTGTGACCTTTCAGGAAACTCCCCCTTCCTGTGAGAGACGTTTGGCTCGCCACTCCGGCTGATTAAAGGGTCGGGGACAACAAAACAGAGTTCTTCGAGGTGTGCGAGTGCATTCAACACAGGGCATCGCAACCTACTTATCAGTTCAAAACCTTGTCGAGACAGTAGATTATTTACTTTAGTCCATTTACTAATTTTACAAAATGCTGGTTGCCATACTTTATGCTGCTCACAAAACAAAACTTAAATAGATGCATGAATTATGAGCCACATCAATAAAACAGTTCTCTATGATGGATTTGGTTAGTATTTAGTGAATCTTATTTCATCCATTTTTTCCCGTCTTGGTCTGGACATGAGCCAGCAGCACACTCACAACCTCAGTGCGTTTGAAGTCTTGAAAAGTGTCAAGTGCTGAAAGCTGATGTTGAAAGTCTTCCCAGATTCATAATCTTGTTTACTATTAGAAAATTCTGGTCCGAGTCCACATTTTTTCTTATTGTCAATAAATTCCATGAAAAACCATAACCTTTGTGTGGTCAAGTCACTGAAAGAGCCTCATCACAGCCACAGGCCTTTGTTGTTGTAAGGAACCATTAAAAACACTGGGCGTCACATCCCTTCATTACAATGACCTGTAGTTTACTTTGAGCGACCATCCTGCTGCCCTACATACTGTACTCATAAGAACACCACATTTATATCAATCCTCAGCTAAAATCATCTCCAGAAAGTATCCCTCAGACTCCATTTTGTCTAGCAGTTTAAAGAAACAAGCTAAGATTGATTCGTGACCTGTTTTTGAAAATGCCGGTCCTCGACAGGAATAAATGAGCTTAGCAGTGAAAGCCACAGACAGTGTGGGGAATGTTTATTCATCAGAAGAGTATTGTTCTGCCATTGTTTTTGGCAAAATAAAGACATTTTAAAGACATTTTCTTGCAAATGCCATTAGAGAGCTGGTGATAAAACAGATAAGTCAAAACACACAATGGGAAAAAAGATGGTCTTTCCCATAATGATAAGACATTTCCAGTATTTTCCTATTTTTGTCATCTGTCTCAACTGCTCCTGCAGAAAAAAAAGGCGGCTGCTGCTCCTGCTGCTTGTACGCCTGCTGATCTTTGGGGACTTTTAACAGCCTGTGTGCACCTCTCATTTCCATATTATACAGATCCCATTGTATTCCTCAGCGACTCCTAACCTGCTTCTTATCAGTGCCTCCTTTTCCTACAGCCTTGAGACTTCCCTCTCCTTCTGATTAAAGCAGATTTGAGGAATTTGTGTGCACAGGGCCTGAATAGTGGCTTCGTCTGAAGCAGACTTGCATATTTCATTTTGCATGCATATTCAAACCCACACAGTCTCTCAGTGGCAAACATGGACATTCTGGGAAGTCAGAAAATTTAAAATCAAATACAAAATACTGGACCGACAAATGCATTCCTTTAAATCCACGACATACGTAAGTCTTGTTTCGATCAGACACTTCTCTGTAGTTGTAGACTTGTTGCTTTTGTATATAGTTTTGAAATGCGTACATCGCAACCCTCCACTCCTCAGAAAGTTTGTTTGAGGAGAAACTGAGACCATCTATTTCACTTGCCATGAGGACAAAGGGTCACAACCCCCAAACATGAGTTTCCTTTGGTCAGTATGTTTTCCCAAAGGATGAAGTTACATTTGAACCAGAAAACTAATCCATAGCTGCTAGTGCGGTAGTGGAAGCAGCCAGACCACACAGCAGTTGAGGTCAGCAGGGTTGTCAACCTTTGTAGCTCCATTTCTCTTCCACTGACAGAGAAAGTCACGGAGAATGAACTCCCTAAAATCAACTTTGGCTAATTCGACACAACAGGACTAATGTGTGTTGGCTTTGGTGCAGCATGCTGTCTGCTACCGACTGTTATGTCTGTCTGTGGCATTGCTATGTCTGCTGAAAGGCTTGTGTCAGATCGGATGAAAGACGTCTTTGCTCAATAAGGGGAGAATTAAACACGCTAATGATGTTGATCACTCTACATTAGAAAACGTCTACCTGCAGAGAGAGAGAGAGAGAGAGAGAGAGAGAGAGAAAGCTCCTTAGATGTGTGGGTGTGCTGCTGCTGTTGAATATATGTCATATGCTATGTTAAGTCACAAAATATCTTTGGGTCTGCATCATTTATTTTACATTTATGCAGCATAAATAAGCTTTAGTTGCACCTCCAACTCATGCTTATGCTGCTTTGTGTTCAGCCTTTCCAAAGTCTCTGACATTGCAGGTTTGTATGAATGGATTTGCAGCGGTGACAAATCTGTGAGAAAACCACATGGTGTAACTTGTCTATTCCGCCCGCATTTCCGGGGAAATGTCATTTCGCAGAATTGCTCAGACAACACACGCATTTCTATCAGGGAGATATGACTGATTTTCTCATGGATATGCAAGCCTTGAATGATTGAGAGAGGATATCAGTATGCACGTATTCTCATGGACTGAAACGATACTGTAATACTGTGGTGAAATATGCCATGCTGTGTAATTGTACTGAATGCTCAATTTGAGATTTGTCCATGGGTCAAGATGATTTAAAGTGGAAGCACAAGTCTAACAATTTCTTAGTAGTTCAGGGTAGAAGACAGTAATCTAAGAAATGGGTTGTGTCGATTGTCACAGACTTCTTTTTGTGTTTCAAACCGACCAACATTGCACATTTCTGGTCACAAAGCCAGTGCAGATTGTGCTGTGGTATCAAATCGATGACAGTGACGTGCGCAAACAACACCTCTGCTGTAAAAGCTCTTTGGTTTACAACACTGGTTTCATTGTAACAACTAAAGCAGAGCAACAGCACCACTGTAATAATAAGCCTTCAAACACAGCTCAGTGCAACTTTCTTATTTAGGCCCCGTGCATCCTTAAGCAACACTTCCTGCCATTGTCTGTGAGACACAAGCAGCTACCCAATCTGTTGCTCTCTCTTTCGCTGTCTTTCCAACACACACACACACACACACACACTCAAACATATACACACACACACATTCACACCTAAACATATACACACAGACCTTCACACACACCCCTCCTCCCTCCTTCCATCCCCAGAGCTTCTGGTGCAGGGGCAGCACTGACAAAGAGTTGCAGGGGGCTGATAGGGCAGAGCAACTGTGTCTTCTCAGAAAAAAAAAAGAATGGAGGGGGGGGTGATTAAGTGAAAGCGAGACAGAGAGAGAGAGAGACAGAAACAGAGAGCGAGAGAGTGAGAGAGAGAGAGAGAGTGAGAGAGAGAAAGTTATGCTTGCATGAGAGGAAGCGCAGCACACAGAAAAGTCAGAGGCAGTCTGCTGTATCAAACAGTTGAGTGTGACTCCCTCTGTCAGAGCGCTGCAGCACCACTCCCCTGTCAGAGCAGGATCTATCTTCTCCCTGTGCGTCCAAGCCTGTCCGATTGCTGTCTCTCTGATTGACTGCACTGTCCCGGGGGCCACGGAGGAACCTCTCGCTGAATGTCAGCACCCAGAACAGGTAGGAGATGTTGCAAGTTTACACACAATGGATACGTGTCTGTGAAAGAATATGTCAGAGCGTGACTGTCCCTCAGTGACTGTATATCGACTTTTTATGCATGACATTCTGTTTTCAGCTGCTTCGGGCAGTCAGAGTCTTATTTGCTGGAAGATTATTGGTTCCTTTGCTCTTCACTCTGTGTACCGGCAGATGGTCAGTTTTGGTTGGCTTCAGCTGTGAGACGTTTTTGCTAATTTAAAATGTGCCAGCGGACGTTGTGGTGAGCAACAAGAAGGGGAAAAAAAGAAAGAAAATCAAGCCTCTTTTTTTTATGTTTGGTTTTGGAAGTGTTGTTTCTCAGGACAGGGAAGGGGAGAAAATTGGAAACAGACCCAACCCACCCTGGAGAGCTTGGCTGTCCACAAAAAGTATGAGAGTGCAAAGAATGAGGAGACACAAAACAACAGTTTCTCACTGCGGCTAAGATGAAGCATGAAAGTGAGAAATTGTTCAGAAAAATGCAGGAGAGCAGTTTGGTTGACACACTGAGAGTTAATTGAGCTGCTGTCACAACACTGGCAGTCATCCGCACTGAACACTTCCAGACAGTGACACTACCAACAGGAAGCAACATGTAGACTGTTGACATGCTTGAGCTGTCAAATCTTGCATGTGCACACATATATTTTGTCTGCATGTGTATGTGTGTGTGTGCATGTTTATTTTACCATGGACACATAATTTGACAAAAATCTGTATTCACCATGATCATCACATCACCACTGACACAGGCTTAATACCTTTATACCTTGAAAATGTAGTTTCTCTTCTTCTCTGCCCTCCCTCCCCTTCGCTTTTGTGCACAGTACATAAATCCTGCTGCATAGGATTAAATGCTGGCCTCAGCCTTTACTTGCCCAAAGTACTAAACTTTCACTCTATTTTTACTCCCCCGTGCTGCTCCATTTTTAGAGAGTTGTCTACATGGTTTGTTGGGCTATAAATTAGACTGCAGCTCCTCTGTGTTCTGTCTGAAAATAATGGAGGTATAATGATGACATGTGTGGTTTATTTTATCTCTGCTCTGATCAAACATGTGCCTCAGTGTCTTTAACACTGATAAAACTTAAGGCTTTAAGACCTGTCTATCTGAGTTGAGAGGGAGGGATTTAGGCTGATTACTTAACTGTACTCAAAATCACCTCATGATGAGTCTGATAAGCGCCCTGTTGAACTAAAGCGTTTAAAATAAGCTTAAGACGTACTGTGTGTGTCCATGCACGTGCATGGACACACACGGTTCATCTTTAACTTAGATGCAAGAGTGTGATTCATTTCATGCATTTGTAGTGAGACTGTAAGTTGATTGTGTTATTTACAGAAAATTAGAGAGTATTTTCAGTAAGTTGGGAATACTTTGACTTGCATTAACGCTACTTTCAATAATTGATTGATTGTAATAGCACTGTCACCCCACAACAAAAAGTTCCAAGGTTCAACTCCTAGTCTGACTGAGATCCTTTCTGTTTGGAGCTTGTATGTTCTCCCTGTGTGGATTTTCTCCTTGTTCTCCTGTCTAAAAAACATCCATGTTTTGTTAGTATGGTAACTCTAAATTGCTGTGAGTGTGAGAACGAAGGGTGTGTGTGCCCTGCAATGGACTGGTGATCAGCCCGGGGTGTATTCCCTGCTTTCGCCTCATGTGGGCTGGGATACCATCCAGCAGATTCCTGTGACACTATTGAGGTACAAAGCAGGTAAGATAACGGACAGATGGACTGATTATGATGTAAAAATTCAACATTAATGTTTACAATGATGACGTTATGGTTAAGAGTTTTTGGAGCTGTGAAACATATCAAGCCATTGACCGAATTCACTGACCAAATAATTCATGTATTAAATGAGAAAACAAGGTGGGGAGAAACTAAAGTCTAGTCATCTTTGATTTTATTGGGGGGAAACAAAGGAATGCCCAGTACAAAGCTGGAAATAAGCCCTCAAGCAGGCAAGCCTGGTTAACTTGATAGCCTGTGTTTCTGTCACTGTGATAAATCATCAGACTCTGGGTTTGTTTGGTCTGAGGGGCAGCGGGTTAAGAAGCCACAGTCAGATGGAAGTGGCCCTCGGAGACTGTCTCTCTCTCGGGGTCAGTGAATCAGACGGCACTGAGGGAGGGTCACGTCGTAGATGTTTAAATCAAGCTGAGAGGGTGAAAGACAGACGACTGATGATGCTCTGTTTCCTTCTGAAACTGTTGCACATGTGCACAGCATCTAAACCCCCCCCGTCAAAGATCTTCTTCAAAGCATTTACATGTTTTTAGAAACTTTTACAAAGAAACTCCCATAAATGATCACCTTTGTAAACGTTAAAGTAAATGTGTTTTGACTTGCTCGCCAATCAAAGCGCCATGTTTTAAATTATCGAAATGACTCGCATTTGTAATTGTTTCAACACATTTTCCTAGTTGCTGAGGGGCAGTGTAAACTTGGCTGTATGTTGATCTTAAAAAAAACAAAACAAGACAAAAAAAACCCCCATAAAAACAGATCGCCTCTCAGTTGGCTCTAGTCTTAAGAGGAGTCCTCCAACTGAGGTCAAGTGAGCATTGTAAAGGGTTGAAGAAGGATCTTGAGATAAGCTGTTGCATGATCCTAATGAATGGGCAATAGGTCACATCTATTCATCTCGTACACCTGTTTGTCTTAAGATATCAAAGAATAAGTGCAATCATTTATTTCTGCACCACCACCTTGTGGAAAAGGACTTTTACTGCAGGAGGTTGGTCTAATTTTGATGCAGCAAAGTGCAATGCCTAGAGATCAAAAACTGTTTTATCACAATATATGAAGTAAATATTCAAGTTATGTTGTTAGTTTTTACACATTCTTCTCTCTTAATAGTATAATACAGGTCTGTTTTGAAAATATTTATATGTGCTCATTGTATGTGGGAACGAAGGGAGAACCGCTTTGTTCATTTAGTTCAGTTCCACATGTACTGAGCTCCAGGAGGCATCTCACAAATCAAAGGGTTACATGAGGCTCTGAGTGCTGCGTTTTGACCTTTTCCAATACGTGTGCACACGGGAGTGCAAAGGCGTCATAGCATAGCACTTTCCAGCATCGCAGAGAGTTTCCAGAGAAACCATGCGAATGCTGTCTGTCTATCCTCTGTGTGGGTTGACGTTGCTTTGCTGTTGGGAATGGAAAGGCTTTAGTGGCTTCCCACCACTGCGAGCACCCTCCAGCACCTCCTCAGTTCAAAGTGACCACATCTGCAGCTAAGCAGGGCCTACCTAAACATATGCATCTGTTCTTTTTTCCTTTTCATTAATATATGTGTGAGAATGCAGAGAACAATGCATCTCCATAGCCCGTTTTACATATGTGGTAACCAACAAAGTTATTGATGCAGATAATTTCATTCAAATAAACTCCTTTTATCTTCTCTGTAGTCCATCTATATGGGTGACTCAAAGTATAATCGAGACATTTACCTCATATCAGATGTTGGTGGGTAGTAGAACCAACTGGAAACACACAACAGCATATCACAATATTGTGGTAAACCTAGTTTGGTCCCCTCCATACAGCTCATTACAATTGAAACTGTGTACAGTTTACTCTCTAAAAACAAAAAATATATGGGTTTAGTGATACTTCCTGGTAGTATGCACTTATATTATATACATCAGGAGGTGACAATGGTATAATGTGTTTATGTTTATGTATTTCATACTTTTATTTCATTACTTTAGTAGATTATTCTAGTTTTATTTCAACGGTCAAAAATGGGTACCACCATCAGTTTCCCTTTGATGGAAAGACATTTAAAGGTGGCCAGTCTGACAGACATGAGTGCAAAAGAAGAGCTGCGTATCTTTGCGCATGCATGTGAGCTGTCTGCTTGTCAGAGCACATCTCTGCAAATGTGTGGGTCCGTGAGGCAGACTGACCCCCTGGATAGTCAGAAACAAATTCTTAATTGCAGACCGCCGGCCTGCACCCGTTATCAGGAAATCTGTTGTACCGATAAGTCCACACATTCCGAGGGTCACACTAATGTACTGTGGCATTTCCGTCAGTGCCTCCTCCAGTATCACACACATTATCCACATCAGTGTCAGCATCTGAGAGAGCGATTCCTCTTGAGCCACACACAACAAAGAAAAGGCACTGCTGAATGTTTGTTTTGGTAACTGAGCGTGCCCCCCTTGCATCCCGAAGCTTCTTTTTTTTGCCTGAGTGTGCATCTTAATTGTTCTCTCCAGCCCTTTTAAACTCTAATCACTTTCTCACTATCATCTCCGTCTCCCTCTTTTTCTTTAACTCATTTTGG
Organism: Karalla daura; assembly: GCA_029224185.1. Classification (NCBI taxonomy): domain Eukaryota; kingdom Metazoa; phylum Chordata; class Actinopteri; order Chaetodontiformes; family Leiognathidae; genus Karalla; species Karalla daura. The sequence continues at coordinate 25,138,739 of CM055188.1, forward strand.
CAATCGGCCCCGCAACTGCTGCTCCCTCTATCACTGCATTGCCTGACTGCATTCCTCTCATTCCTACTTGCTTCCTGTGACTGGAAGAGCAGTGAGCCCTACTGGCCACAAAACTACACCTTGGGGACCTACCCATGGATGCCATATATGCATTTTCCTTTTGTCACTGTTATAGCTTCCAGTTGTTTTTTTATATCTACATTTTATTGGGCACTCTGCAACGTAACATATAAAATTCTGTGCGGATCTGACAAAACTTTAAGGATGCATCTCCCACAAAATCTCATTCGTACTCCGATTGCTCTGAAATGTGTTGTGTGTAATGTTTACTGAGTGATTCTACTGACCGACTCCCTATCTGATCCACACCATAACACGCACAGGTAGGCCGACACACCCAGACAAACCGCGCTTATGACGACACAGCCGACGCAGAAATAGTGTGAGGGGCAAAGATAAGAGGAACGGACTGCCCGTCCGTGCTGCTAATGACGTAGTAATAGAGACAGATTCGTTGGTGCCAAATCCAGAAGTGATAAGTGACAATGTGGGGTAATGAAAACTGGCTAATGTAGCTAATCATTGCTTTAAAATGCATGGGATTTTTATGACAGCCCAAAAAATGTAGGATATAGTATTGATGTAAACATCTATGTGGATATGAACAATGTCTGCTTTAGTTAACATGCAAATTTCAACCTTAGATTCAATATTGGGAGGCAACAATGTACGCCTGCCTTATCTGTGATTCCATAAAGGTCATCATATGTGAGTTAAACCAGTAATGCAGAAATCATGTGATTAACACGAATAATAACGTGGTAATAACCGCTCCGCAGATTATCTCTAAGAGCCATGACGAAGCGGTGACTAAATAAATACATATGTGCATATGTAACATGCAGACATACTCTACATCTGAAAATAGAGGAAGCTCTGTCTCAAACATGTGCTGTTCAAAATGGCAGATATGCTATGAAATTCAATTTGCCTGTGCGTATCTCGAATTATTCAGGCCACAGTCAACCCCGTGACTGGGGGATGGACTGTTAAGTCCTGCCAAAAGCACAGGGAAAAGAAATACTGTTGTTGAAATTAGACTGAGTGTTGTTGATAGTGTTTTTTAAGCCCAAGCCATAATTTTCCCCTAAGGTACACAATTTAACTGAACAATGGCAAACCTCTTGACTTCTCCACAGGACCCAGGACCAGCCTCGGGTCACATGAAACCAAAAATTGGCTCATCTAGCTCACACTAGCCAGTTTTGTCCCTCCCTGGTTTATCTTCATGAAGTCAATAATCTTGACTTTCTTTTTTTTCCCTGTTTTTTGAGTGGGGGTGGTTGGAAGGGGGGGTGGGGTGGGGGGGTGACAATGGGTGGATTTATCCTCAAGCAAGATCAGGAAAACGAGTTGAGTTTGAGTTTGAGTTTGAGAATCGGCAGCAATCTGTGAGATAAGAGTAATACTGTTGCGTTAGGTGGAAAGAGAGAGAGAGATATTTTGAGCTTGGACAGTGTGGACAGAGTCCCGCTCATTCAAACAATAACTTTTTTTTATGTTTCTATGTGTTTTGATGTTTTTCTACTATTAAAAGTTCACCTCATAGTTTTGATTTTACTTTTCATGTGCACAGGTGACTAAGATGCCCAGTGAAAGACCATCTACCACTGACTTATTTCCTTTGTCCATAAGTTGAGGAAACACTGATTTTTTCCAATTTTTTTCTAACATTCCCTTTGTTCACAGAACAACATATATACATATTTTATTCCATATCACTAACAGCTCTCCTTGACATAGTCTGTGATCCTGTACACCTTCATGAATGAGTCACATGTTTATGATTGGGGGCTTTACAATTCATGCAACAGTTCTGATAAGTTAGCGCTTTTTCTTAAAGTATATTAAAACACAGAATCATCATTCATCAAAGAAACCTGTGCTGCCATGACTATAACACAACTTTTTCTGCAAATAAGATGTCCGGCTTCTATCTAAGGACATCATTATATAAATACAGGATGTGTGTGTGTCGGTGTGTGAAAGGGCTGTTGTCTCCATGACCCAAAATAAACATACAATAAATACAGTAAAATTAAGGAGAAAATGCATTATAATGCAATAAACACTCACTGGCACAGGGTAAGCTCGCCAAGAATTCAGTAATGCTATAAGACCTGGTTTTACAGGTTTTGAAGGCTCCACACCAATCTTCTGCATGATGAAGATCAAATTTGTTGTTAAGTGGATGAAAGAATTTGTAGTGGAAGATTTAATTTGCCATGTTCTTGAAACATTTTTTATACACATTTGTAATTATAGCAAAACTAATTTACCAAGTTTAGATTTTTATTTCCTCAGGAGAATAATGAATTTCTTTCTTCCTTTATTCATGCTGAAGTGTGACGATTACTCCATGCCAGGCCTATCTACCATGCTGGCACATATCCGGTGTCATGTGGACTAGTAAACATGGGACCATCACCTTAAAATATGGCTCTGTTTGTAAAATATGCATCAATAATGTGTCTGTGTGCCTCTGTGTGTGTCTGTGTGTATGTGTGTGTGTGTGCGTGTATGCTTTTATGCATACACGCACACACCTTAGCCATTTTGCCAGTCATTTTACTTCTTTTCTACCACTTTTTTAGTTTTAAAATTGTTTCTTTTTTTTTTTTAGTTAATCTCACACAGAGCCTATGAAGTCTGAACAGAAGATCTGTTTATATCTTATATGCACAAGATAATATCAAGTTCACTCGGGATACTATCATGTGTGTACAAGATGGTAACTTGTTCACACACGATTGTCATCTTGTGCAAAGGGACGTCACATGTTGAGTATTTGGGCATGTCCTTGTTTCCCTACAGTAAAGTCAAATATGGCTTCAGTTTTCTTCTATCCCATTCATGATTTCTCGATTGATCTTTTGGACTATGAAGTTCCAGAAATGTGTGTAAAATGTAATTCATAAATAATAATATGGATGTACTGATATCACAATAACCGTTGCATCTTTTTGTTGCAAAGATGCAATGCAACCAGAAAAGGAAAGAAAGAAAGAAAGAAAGAAAGAAAGAAAGAAAGAAAGAAAGAAAGAAAGAAAGAAAGAAAGAAAGAAAGAAAGAAAGAAAGAAAGAAAGAAAGAAAGAAAATCATTATTGATCTCTTAAGAAGGTTCAAAAGAAGCACAGATCAAACAGAAGAAGCAGCAGTTTACAGAGCTGCTGAGACACAACTATAACTTTAACTATAACTTTACACAACTATATCATGTAAAGTTCTACACTTTTTATGAATATACTTTATGTGCAGCTCTGGACATACACCACCTCTCAACACAGATCACCTACAACTTGCTCTTAGGCACTGATACTTAGTGGAGTTACGTGTCAAAAAGTGAAAAGTATCAACAACGTTGAAAATAGAGTGAAAGCAAGGAGGAAACCCCCCTTTTACTAAGCAAGCGTTACTTGGGCACACACAGTGAGACACGCACGCACGTGAGAGCGCGCGCGCGCACACACACACACACACACACACACACACACACACACACTGACGATGATCAACCACCACAACAGCAACAGCACACCCGCAGAGTGCATCCTTACCCAGCTGAGTGCAGCAGATGGAGCCCTCGCACCAGCTGCACGCGTGCACACACACACACACACACACACACACACACACACACACACACACACACACACACACACACACGAAAGTGAGACTCGTAGCTGGGACTGTGCTAGGAGGAGACTAGTAAATGGAGAGAGCAGCCCCGGGTGACGCTCTCTCTCTCTCTCTCTCTCTCTCTGTCTCATAACAAGCTGAGTTTATGCAGCGCACAGTTTCACCACAACAGGAGCGGCAGCAGCAGCGACGCCGACGCGACAACAGCAGCGAGCAGCTTTAGTGCAGAAAAGGAAAACAAAAAGACAGCTAAGATGACAAGACTAGACCGTCGGACAGAGTTTGTAGCCAGCGTGTATTTCCTCTGACTCGCTGTTTCCACCGTGAGCCCCGCTGGCTGTCAGTGAACTTCACCTCTGAGAGGTAGGCGATGCCCACCTGTTGTATGAAGCAGTTTTTTGTTTCAAGGTTTCCGTCTTTGAAATTATATCGTAGCAGATAATTAACGACCTTTTGGCCACCGCGGTAATGTCACCTGGACATAGACTTAAACTGTTCATGTTGTGTCACGTTATTCTGTCCGTTCGTTCCTCTGGGATGCATCTTATAGCAGGTGTTAAAAAAAAACCCTCACCGTGCTGATGTTTTCTGATGTCATGGATGCAATTGTATGCAAAATCAAAGTACAGGAAATATGTCAACCGGTTAGATACAGAATTACCTGCCTTATTGACTGGCTGCAGCTAAATCGAGGTACCCTGGTGACTGATGGAATGATTTTCCTCCTGACAGGAAACAGCGATATGTAAAGGTAAATATTTGTATTATTATGGTATTAAGGCAAAGTAGGTGTGTAGAGTTTCCCACTGCATGTGTGTTTTTGCCCATAACGTCACTGCTGAAAAGTTTGACTCATTCACTTCACAGGGAAACAAATGTTTAGTTGTTTGATGGCCCATAGGGGTGGGCAGAAAAAGTCATAAAAGTTGTTAGATCCCACCCATACCTCCTTCAGAGCCTAGAAAAAAAAAAGACAACACACTTACACACACGCACACACGCATGCACGCGCACACGGCAGCCATGCATGGAATAATGTTCTCATGTGTCCAGGTTCCCTCTGTGGATGGGATGAGGTCATAGCCTCGGTGTTGTTGCGGGGATACGGTTACGTTAGTTTCATGTGGACCGTGCCAGGGGATCTGACACCACCTCTACACTCCTCTGCCCACTTTCTGATTGCTTTTAAATCTCTCCCCAAACTCCTTCCCTTTTTTTTCCTCCCCTCATCATCTCAGATGATCATGAACAGGCAAACGTCTTCTGGTGCTCATGCATTTATGTCAAATTATGTATCCAAGCGTGTGCATCTGTGTGTGTGTGTGTGTGTGTGTGTGTGTGTGTGTGTGTGTGTGTGTGTGTGTGTGTGTGTGTGTGTGTGTGTGTGTGTGTGTGTGAATAAAAGCTTTGATGATAATAACCTGCCCTTCATGCTACACGATCGGTGTCATCTTACTCAAACTGTTCTGATCACAAAGGCCCCTTTTGCTGCACAAGTTGTGTCAGCCTACGGCTTAAGCTTTGTCACAAACAATGAACAGGCCTCATATGTGCTGCAGGCTCACGTGAAACCTCGCCACCATAACCCGGATATGTAATATACCCATTTACACTTGATTTCACACTGTCTGTCTATGTAGTCCGTCTACATTCTTGCACAGCAAGGTATTTTGATGAGTTCATCTCTTACCCACTTACCTGTACCTGGTCCTGAGTCATCAGTCATACCCTGGCCAAACTAGTTGTAATGTAATGCTAACAATCCTTGAATCTTCTAACTGTGTGGTTGTATAACCTGTGGTTTGAAGACTGGAAGGTGTGGCGGCGCACACAATGTAGGGAAGCGGAGGTTTGTCAGTTGCTTTTATTTTAACAAGCTTCTAAATTAAGCTTCCCTTAGCTGGACGCCTCTTTTGTACTAGTCAGGCTCTGCCGTGGGTTTTTAGAAGAAAGGATTACAGTGACTGTGAGGTAAAACTTTCTGTGAAGTGAATCATCTGCAAAACTATTGTAGGGCTGCAACTATAACCTCTGACCACTTTATTCCACTGATTACCTCAACCACTCTGTACCTTAATGGTGTCGTGTGGGTCTACTGGAGCCAATCTTCCGTGCATCTAGGGCAAAGGCAGAGAATGCACCCTATCCATTGCACCCCAACTTGGTTTTGGATCCATGAACAGTGTTATTCAGATATCCTCAATATCAAACCACTTACTTATTCTATGCATGAGGATACATAACAAATGTTCAGCTAGATAAATTGAGGGCATTTTAAAATTCAGCTGATAGTTTTGCTTTTACTTTTCATGTGCATGGATGACTAAGATGCCCAGTGAGGGACCTTCCACCACTGACTTATTTCCTTTGTTCGCAAGTGGAGTTTTTGTTTTGTTTTGTTTTGTTTTTTTTTTGTCATCTTTATCGACCCCCTAAACCTGAGGCCTTCAAATAAGCAGTAAGACGACATGTATAGCGATCAAACCATCAAGACATCCCCTTTTGGTGGACGTTTGTGCCGCAGGCTGGTCATGGAAGTGAATATCAACCTTTTTCCCAGGACAGATAACCTTTAAAAGTCCCCAGTGTTTTCCCAGTGTGAGCCACAGCAGTTGCACTGACAATAGGGACAGTGTTCTGGACTGGCCAGAGCCCCAGATCACATTTCCTGTTCCTGATTTAAGATCAACTCAGCTGACTACTGATACACTCCTCAAAAACACAGCAGCAGGACCATCGCTTCTGTGCCACTCTAGTGTGCCTGTTTGTGTATGTATGTGTGTGTGTGTGTGTGTGTGTGTGTGTGTGTGTGTGAGAGAGAGAGAGAAAGAGAGAGACTGAGGGCAAAAGATGAGCATAGGAGACATCGACAAAGACATTTATCATCTTTATCAAGCAGTAAAAGCAGGCTGCTAACAGAAACAAAGAGGCAATTCTGTGATGAAGCCGTCTAACCTTTAACCTACTATAGTACATGTACTCAGCGCACGTGAGTTGACGTAGTAGGAAGTAGGCATGAAATCCTAAGTTGTGGGTTTCTTTTTTTTTTTTTCATTTGAACAACAGGTATCAGTCAGTATTTCCTTCTGTGAAAAGGCCAGCTTTGCTCAGGTGCTGTTTGCCAAGTTGAAAGTTTACCACTTTGACTCAAGTGCTCAAGTGCTTGAGATCATACATAATGATGGTCTTAAAACACATACAACTTTGTGCATTCTGGATCAAACTCATGGCAATGAAAGAACTGAAAACCATGTTTCTTGAAACTCTGATGCATGCTTTTCAGAAGTTAAACAAGATTGCAGAGTACACAAAACATATAGAAAGCAAGTGAGTAATATAAATGGTTATAATCACTGCTTGACTTGACTGCTTGAACTAAAAGGAAGTAAGCTGGTGATCCTGGCATGTCAAAGGGCTACATCTTCATTTTCATAAAATATTAAGCCGATAATTTGTGTGCGGTGCCTCTGAGTGAAGGCGTGTGTTCACACTAATGCGTTATGTCAACACTGCCGAGCACCTGGTGGCGGTGATGAAAGTATCAGTGTCAATTTAGCAGGAAGACATATTACGTGTTTCCTCGGGCAAGATGGTAGTTTCGGTCTCATGCCAACCTTATGACAGCACCCTGGGCCAAATTTAGCTTAGTTTACCCCCCATCTCTTAAAAAAATAGATTCTAAGGAGGCCACGGGAGGATAAAAACATTATTTCAACAATTATCAGTCTGTTTTTGGTTACGTGAGATCGAGCTGGGGAATCACAGTAAAGGGCACACTAGTCTGTCCAGCGCTCCCTCAGGCACACAACATCAATGCAACAATGCACCGTGCAACTGTCTGACCTCTGAACCCATGTTTAACAAGAGAGTGGCAGTGAACAAAACAGTGCAGAGGACTATGGGAAAAAGACAAGATGGTTTGTTTTGCTTAGTTTTCTTTTTTTTTGTGCCAGGATCATGTTGCGGATGAATAAGCTGTTTATAATATGTAAAATATGTAACAAAACACGTGGCCATCAGAAGTAGATTGCACGTTTATATATATATATATATATATATATAAGCAGACAGGGAAAAGGCAGGGAGCACAGGGAGACAGGTAATACACGCCATTCACTATCGCTCTCACACCTTGGGGGAAGTTAAGAGTCTCCTATCAACATAAACATGCACGTTTTGGGACTGTGGGGAGAAACTGGAGTACCTGGAGAAAACACTAGGAGAGCATGCAAACTTCACACAGAAAGGCCAGCGATCGAATCAGACAAATATTGGAGTGGGATCCAGGAACAGGGATACTGTTCGACATGCAGTTCTTAAATCATGTCTTATATGAAATGGGTTGTTTCTTTTGTCTCAGGATTTGCACGTACAAAGTAGACAATTTTTAGAAATTAAAATAGAGTGAATAAAACAAGTATTTAACAAAAGTTGGAAGAAAATATATAGAAAATATATGAAAACGTTATATAGATAACTAAATGAGAAATGGCATGTATGCAATATTTAAGTAGATGGTGAATTAAGTGGGTCACAGACCCAAATGTTGGGCCTAAACTTAGATGTTACGTCAAAATAGAACAATATTCAACAAGCCTTGTTAGATTTAACTTAATATCAGGTTTAAATATTTTCAAAGATTTGGCCAATAAAACAATTAGATCAATTTCACATCTAGTTGACTGATTCTGTATCTATGTCTCTTCCTAGGACTGATAGCCATTGACAGCCACTTGCTCACATGGCACCCACTCTCAGAAGTGTGTGGGCAATTGGAAATGCTATTAATATGCTCAAAAGTACACACACACACATACGCACACACGCACTCGTAAAACAAGTGGTGTGATGCTATTAATATGTCAAGAAACAGAAACGCACAGTGTCAGTGTCATCAAACATATGTGCACTTGCATGATTACGCACAATAACACAAGTGTTTACAGACAGGTGACGCTAAAAATAAAACCAGCATGGTCGCATGCACTGAAACTCACACAAAGAGCTCAGTGTTCATCTAAAAGAAACAAATGGACACACTATTAATACACTGGCACTGACACACACTGATACACGTGTACATGCACCCTCAACTGTCGCACAAACAGATCCTACTTATGCAAACACAAAGACCTGTTGTGTACACTCAAAAGAAACAGCTGCAAGCTATTAATACCTTGGCGCGTATAGGATGGACACACAGACACACACACACACACACACACACACTTATGGATGCACACATAAGGAGATTGATACTCCAGCTGCTCGGAAGCAGAGGGACAGAATGTCCCCAGCAGCTGTGGATTCCTCCAAACGTAAGGACGGGGAGGGGGTCGGAGAAAAGAACAGAGGGATAGATAGATCCTGATCCTGAAGGTGGATGAAGGAGTAGCTGTCATAATCTTGCCATTATATATGGCAAGATTATTTTGCATTAACATTCATGTATTTGCATTAACAAATCGGCATGCTTGATAACTAGCGTTAAATACGTCCAATATGTACACACTTTGTACCTTCACTTTGTCTCCAGGGTCTTTCATAGGTGGAAGATAGGGAATACAACCTGGACAGGTCTCCATCACAAGATCCACACACACTATTCACTCTCTGACTGAGACCTAGAGGCTCAGAGTGACTTTAATTCATGTTTTCTGACCATGGCAGGAAATCAGGAGACCAGGAGAAAACACATGCAGACACATTGTGAACATGCAAACACCACACACAGGAACACAGGAAGAGTCAAACCCAGGGCTTGGTTGTCTGTGAAGCGACAATGTAAACAACTCATCCAGGTTGATCTTAGCCAGGCTAAACTATATCGTTATCATTTGTTTAGATTGCTCTCGCTGCCTTGCAACTGCCTGTGTTTTTCTATAGAAATAGCACCTAGCACTTATACCCACTAACCCTGTAACCCTGATGTGTGACTTCCAGACAAAACTTCATCCAATACCACCACTGTGGTGTTCAATCCAGTCCAACAATAAACAACATTCATTTTAGAGCCGCACTGTGGATATAAATACTGCCAGAGGACATCTGTAACTCTCAAACTGCAGAAATGAGCCATTGAAGCCTGTCAACCAAAATAGCAGCTTCTTCTTGCCTAAATGAATCAAGAGGATGTTATGGTGCAGACTAACTTTAGAAACAGGAAGTCACTGTTTCTTTGCAAGTGTGTGCGTCTGTGTATATGTGTGTGCGTGTGTGTGTGTGTGTGTGTGCACCAGCATAGCCTCTGCAAGAGTGCAGGTGTGTGTGGTGTGTGCATGTGATGGGGTTTTAGTGTGTTTTTGCAGAAGGCACACAGAAAGAGGATGATGGTTGTGAAACAAATATTCTGTGTCTCTGGCCTATTTTTAGCACCACAGCGCTCAAATGAGAGACAGAGAAACACGCTCAGAGATCATATCTAAATGCTGCTTGTTTTATTTTTACAACGTGCAGCGATTTTATCTGTATACGATAGCACTTCTCTTCAGTTTTAAGAATCTTGTTTAGAGCAACATGTTTAGAGCACCACAGATGAATGACAACTCATAACAAGCTGTCAGATTGAAGTTTGCACCTTTGTTGAACATATGCCTTACTTTAATGAGATATCACATGGCTGGTAAGCAGCTTTTGAAATCATCCAGGATCAGGATGGAATAAACCATAACTGGCTGGATGAAAAAATCATGTGGTGGTAGAGCTGGTTTTCTGCTCTGTCAAATTGTGAGTTATACTTTATCAGTGCCGTAAAAAGCCTCTAAAGATACTTCTGAAAGGGTTAACTTGTCCACTATGTGAAACTGAGAAAATGGAGGCCAAAATACAGTAAGTTAATACGGACCAAATTGTGCTGCATTGTTGCAGAATACAGATCCACACAGTTGTTGCTGTGGCCTAGTCTTTGCTGTATTTTCAGAGTAAAATTATACCACAGGTGTTTCTTTTCTCTTCAGATCAGAACACCGACTTCCTGATCATTTCCTGTCTCACTCTGGAGAGCTGACTTGTTTGGTAATCGCAAGCTGTGTTTATATGTGTGTGTGTGTGTGTGTGTGTGCTTGTTTGTGAGAGAGGGTTACTTTTACACAGGCTTATCAGACCCTTCTCTGTCTTTGTCAAATTTCCTTTGAAAACAGACACGCATTCTGCTGTCCACAGTGACAAGTACTTCCTGTTCCACCTTTTACACTTTTTTTTTTTCAGTTACAGTAAAAAGAATGTGGAGCTTAAAAAAACAAGACCAGTCGACTTCAGCAAAATTGTATGTGCTGTCACCAGCTGGAAGTGGGACAGGTTTAAATGTAAGAGTCTCTGAGATAAGACTGTCTGACAGGTCATGGCATCCTTGAGTCACCTGGAAAGGTCGGATTCCTTTGAGGCAGGTGAAATGTGCAGAGTGACAAGTGTGTGCACCGAACTGTAGGTACAGTGTTCACATGCCTCCGACTATGATCAGCAGCAGCCCGGTTTTAGTTTTCTTTAATAAAAACACTGAAAACACACATGGTGGATCAGTAGTATCACAAAGTATCACTTTGTCTGCAGTGTTAATGAGTTAGTTACTAATTAATTAGTATTAGTGTCGCAGTGTCTCAAACACACATTGGGTGACACTCGCTCAAACAGTCTCACTTTGGAGAATTTTATAGTCCCTAATCCACCTGCATGTTTTTGAATTGTGAGGGTGAGACCCTAAGCAGTCAAGAGGAGAACATGTAAACTGAACACACATATGCCACAGACCAGTATTCAAACCAGCACCTTTCTTGAGTTGCCAAGCCACCATGTCACAGCAGTCGTGGCTCTCAGACATGGTTATTCTTGTCCTTCAATTTCTTTCTTTCTTTCAATGCGTACATGGAGACATTTCCAAGACATCAAATAACTTTTTGTTGAACTCAGACCTGACGGACCTGGAAAATTAGTGACCAATTTTCCAGTCATAGAAATCGCACTGAAAATATGAGGAAAAAGTTCTGGAAAAACTCAGTGCCTCTCTCTACCCACTGACGGTTTAGGAGGTGTGCGAGTGCAGAGTCTGTAAGTTTCTAAGCATATACGAGATTGTTTCATAGATAATCTGCTGCCATAGAATGAATGTCTTTTGTATCAGACTTTTGATGACCGGAGAGGAAAAACCCTGAAAGCAATCTGGTAAAATGTACAAAATGAAGCTGTAACTCTAGAAAATGACACATCTACAAAGCATGGTGTAGGAAAGCATGTCTGTCAAACTTCAGCAACTGAAAATGTTCTGGAAACGTCCTGGAAAATGTTCGTATGCAGAGATTGGGAACCCTGACACCCTGTTAAACCACTGAAGTCACCTCTGATTTTGTCTTGTTTTGTTCTGTTTTTCCAAGGCTATTTGCAGTGGCAGCTCATAAATAGCCTAACTAAGAAAAGAAAACAAGTCAATAACTGAGATACAAGTGGGTTGAGATTCAATTCAGCAGTGGGAAAGACTGTTCTGGCCTTGTTACAGTACAAATGTCATAATTTAAGTGGGCCATGCCAGTAAAGATGTATCCACTTACAGGAATAATGTGAGTAATGTTGAGTAATATTTTGGGTTGCAGTCATTCAGGCGTACATGCTCAGTAAATTTCCATGTCCTTCTTCTCCCTCACAAATGTCCCACGAGCCCAGAGGGAGCAAGGTGTCTCCTTCCATACTGTATCTGTCTGTGCTTTTGTGTCAGTGCCTCGAAACATTCCTCACAATGTTTATTGGTTTCTGGTGTCGGTAGCATGAAAACAACTTCAGTATCAAAACAGTATCGAGTTAAACGTAAGCTTGCATATGTTTTTGTGTCATTGGTACATTTGAGCCCGTCATATGCCATATGTGTGTTTTAGGAAAATCATTCGAGGTGAAAAGTAAGCGAGCTCTAATGCACTTACTGTGGCTTTTTGTACTACACCGCACCTATAAAAAAAACATCTGTATTTCATTAGGACACTGTGGCTTGGTTCAATTGTCTCACTACTGCTAAATTTAGATTTTTATTTCTTTCATTTCAGTAAAACCTGGAAGGGAGATGACAGATTGATGTACCTGACCTAAATCCCTTGACCACACAATGTTTAAATCCATCTACCCTACTGTATTCCCTTCTCTCTCTCTCTCTTTTTTTTTTTTGGTCTTTTGTGCCCCTCCAACCTCAGCACCCACACACACACAAACACCCTCTCTGTGTAACTTTCCTGAATGCAGTGTTGGACAATAGCCATTTCACTTGAGGCAGGAAGACTTGAATGAAATGAAATATGACTGGTGAACGTGCAGGGTTCAAGTACAAGAACACATCTGGGCATACGCTTATGCCAAATAAACTGAGTGCACTCTCTGTCATGTTTATGTAAATCACAATCGGTACACGACAACCCAATTGTTTGTGGTGATATTCTGTGAAATACATGTTTAAAACATGTTTCCTCAGGTTACCGTCGGGCCATCCAAGATATTTGTTCTATTTTTGTCTGGCATGCCAAGAGAAATACTCACAAATGAGATGAAAAGTGAACTTTTATAAGTATGAGTATGAAGTCGTGTCCAAAGAGACAACTCTGTCAAAAAAACTGACACTAACTGATTTTTTTTCATTCTCTCTCTGTCTATAGTGGATGTGATCATCAGCAACAAGGTTTCATTATCCATACATGGGGAGCAGCCCATGGACCTAAGAGTGACCCAGAGGTTTTTACATCCAGGCCCAGATTCTGCAATGCTGGCCCCCCACCCTCCCTTCTTCCTGGGACCCCTCACCTCTCAGCATTGCTCCAAGTTTCCTCAGCCACACTTGCAGGTAGGGCAGTTGTGCATGTGTAAGACAAAGGTCTTGTGCCGTTAGAAGCAAACCTACAGTTAGGTTGTGTTTTCTGTCAGTAAGTGTTTCTCTTCCTTTATGATAGTTATTCCTTCCATGTTTTTTTTCTCAGTACAACACTGAACACAGACAAAGAGAGATGGAGGAGGAGAAAAGAGAAGAGCTTCAACAGCTGATACGAAAGAAAAAGGACGAGCAGAGTGAGTATTACATGAAATGCATTTCTTCATACTGTAATGTTTTCATAGGTTCCCTGAAAGACCATTTTGGTTGTTGACGTACTCTTGTTCTGAGTCAGAGCAGCATGTAGGTGTTGGTGAAAAACAGGGGGATTTCCAACAGTACTGACATGTATTCACAGATTCCAAGGAAATTTGCACTCATATCAAACCAACAGACTTATCTCAGGGAACACTTTGTTTTCTTTTTATTTTAATCATGCAGAAGAACTGGAAAGGAGAAAGGTCACGGGTCACAGGTTTCTTGGATATCCATAAAAAGTCATATACCGTCATACACAGTCATTTGTGCTCTCGTGTGTTTATGCCTGCACATAGTCTGCATATAATTTTCATTGCATGACTCTTTCGACCGGTAGGTGCTGTCGCTAGTCCTCTGGTAAAGCAGAAACTTCGGGAACACATAATTATGAAGAGCCAGCCCACCCATGACAGGCTTACACCCAACCACTGTAGTCCCACGCAAGGATACAGGTGAGGCATAAACCAAGAGTTTTAATAACAAAGAGAAATACAATAATATTGAAGCTAGAAAAAAACCAAGCAAACAATGCTTTCAGACAAACTTCTACTGAGTCAATGTTTTGGTTACCCAGGCTCCCCGTTCCTGACATTTCACCAAAGGCTCAGCCGACACCGTGTGACCAGCGCAAAGACCTCGCCCTGCGCAGGACAGGTGAAACACCTCTGGTTGTTTGTGTCTGCGACAGGGGTTTCCACCCTGAGCTCAAAGCTGTGAATGTCAGCTGGTGTTTTTCCATTATTGGGCTGTTGTGTGTATGTGTGTGTGTGTGTGTGAGAAAGCTCAGTGTAATTTGAGTTGATCTGACTGCGTAGAGTGACTCGTATCTCTGTCTCAGCAAACTCTCATTATGTTACACATTCAGGATTCAGGGGGTATGAGAAAGTGTGGTAGGGAAACTCATTAAGCAGCAGGCCTGCAGGGCCAGAGAGAGAGAGGTCGAAACAGCCATAAAAACAACAGCTACAGCGAGACACAAAGACCAAACACAGTTACATAATCTTAACTCAGGTATGAGTAAAATGAACTGCGTGAGAGTAAGCAAAAGCCGGCCTCACTCACCCATGTGAATGAGAGTGGGAGTGGTTTTGTCTTCCCGCACATATCTACTCACCAGCCATTCAAAATGCCATTATTTATTTTTGTTGCCCGAGAGTCCTTAGGTGCCAACACACACACACACACACACACGCACTCACACACACACACACACACACACACACACCCTGCAGCGCTTTTTTTGGCTCGATGACAACACAAAGCTGGCTTTTATCTACTCTGAGCTTGCCACTGATTGATTGTTTTGTTTGGACTTATTAGAGCCTGACTAATGTAAACATGGAATTTTTTTACTCTATAGGCCAGGCGTGAAGTATTTACTTTACTTCAGCCGAGTTGGAGATTGTTTTCACTTGGTTTTGAGATGGAAATTGGGTGCATCGTTACAGTATGTCTGTGACCCAATGGATGAATGATGAATGATGTAATGTGAGGCAATATGGATTAAAGCATCTGCTAAATGACTAAATGCAAATGAATGAAAGCATTAAGATATACAATATATATATTTTTTACCCTATTTTTCCTTTTAATGAAAACATGAATAATAATTACATCCATATACATCTGTTCCTGCTTCTTCAAGTTTTAATTTGTGTATCTATTTGTGTGTGTGTGTGTGCGCGCGCGTGTGTGTGTGTGTGTGTGTGTGTGTGTGTGTGTGTGTGTGTGTGTGTGTGTGTGAAGTGTCTGAGCCCACTCTGAAGTGGAAGATTAAAAAGCTCATCAGTACGAGACCAAACCCACTGCAGCGCAAGATTAGCGCCCCTGCAGCTGTCAAGCACAGGACCGAAACCCATGGTAGAGTATCTGCATTCATCTGGGACACTCTCTCAGCCTCATGCATTTGTTTTATCGCGTCTCCTTTTTTTCCCGCCACATTTTGAATGCTTACTCATTTGTCATTTGCATCTTTCAGTGCCACCCTAGCAAACTTGTCCTGACAGCGTTGAGTTAATAGATTTGTCTCAATTCTTTCACTCAGAGTCCTCCCCGAGCAGCAGCAGCACTCCAGCATCCGGGTGCAGCTCACCCAGCGACAGCCTTCGCTCTGATAACGGCTCGTTGACTCACGAGGTCAGCCCTGATCTTTTGTTATAGCAATTTTACAGACTTTCTTATCTGCTGGTGCTCAGGTTACTAATCAATGTCCTGTTGAATCACCTATGAGCACAGCACGGGAGACTTCATCTTACTGTATAAGGGCGCAAGCTTTGTCAGCACTTCACATTATCACAATAACAATATTATTCTCTTGACTTAATGTTTTGATCCATCTCATTCAGGCACAGAGGTTGCTGCTGATGGACGGCAGTTTGGCTCATTTCCCTTTGCCTCCCAATCCCACTGCCATGCCCAACATCACTGCTGGACTCCCTGCTCAGGTGAGTACGGATATCCTCTGGTGGCCTCAGTAGATACAGCATTTTAACTTTAAAACTTTTAATCAAAATGCAGAAGTACTTTCCTGCATTGGGGTTCAGTTTTATGTCGTAATTTGTGGAAATTTACAGGTCATATGCTTCAGTTTCACACTTACGCTATGAATGTATCAGATGTATATTTTTGTAAATGCGAGTGAATGTCTAAAACAGCAGCTGTTGCACTTGAACACTAATAGAAACGTGCTGTATTCGGGCTTTCACTTCCCTCTGTGATGCTTTCAAATCTTGTGAATCAGTACTGTAATACTCCATGGCATTACCAACATGTTTGCATGCATTTGCACTCCATTAATTCAGTCCAGTTGCTTCAACTTCCCAGAATTTCTTGCTTTCTTTTTCTTCCTCGTCTCTTCTCTTCCCGATAGATACATCACAGCCGTCCACAGACACACACCCACACACATTAACTCAGACGCAGACGTACACAGGCATGACATGGTGTAAATTAATGTGAATAGATAACACTTTGGTGAAATTCCAAGTCCAAAGTACCCCATTCCTTTGACATTAATGGCAGTGGAGATTTGCAGAAAAGGGGGATAATTCCTGAGGTCTAAATCCCCCAGAAATATTGATTTATGATGGTTTCACCAGAAACACACACACACACACACACACACACATACACACACTACCATCCTTCCTTCAGATTCAGTCACAGAACAAATGTCAGTGCTGGAGTCATTTGTACATTGTACATTTTCATCCTGCTAATGTATTTGTTGACATCAATACATCATCAATACAAAACACGCCAACAACATGCCAGACAGTACGCATGGGCGATGTCTGCAACAATCGACTTTACATTTCAAAAACTGTCAGGTCCAGGTTACACCATAACAACAAACATCCATCAGATTTCACAGACTATTGCCTCATCACAGAACAGAATACAATACAACACAACACAACACAACACAACACAATACAATACAATACAATACAGTGCAGTACAATATGTTTTTATCAGTCTCACAACAGAGGAATTTCAAAAGAATCGTTAGCATCTCTGTATCAAATCACCTACAGCAGTTAACTTCTATTGCATGACAGGATTCTCTGCCAGGATATAAAACATTTCTGGTGAAACTGCAGATTCAAAAAAGTCTGATTTTAGTTCCCTTAAGTGGTGGTTATGAGACACTGAAAAGATGGAATTGAAGTGGTTGAATGCACCCAACGCCACTGGCCCCCTGCTGGACAAATGGAGGCTGAGCCTCAGCTCCGTCCCACAGGAGAGAGAAGAGGGAGTCCTAGTCCAATCTAGCTGGAGGAACTATGGGATGGGTTTTTCTACAGATATTTTTGGTGCTGAATCCCATGACACTTTAGGCTTTGGGTAAATCCTGGAGGGTCTTCCGTATCTCAGGATTTCAAAAGAGGCAGAACTTCACAAAGGACTGACTCTACAGAAGCTAAACGATGCTCTAAATTAAATGTATAAATAGATAGATGAATGGATCAATGGATAAACTGTACTTTAGTCATTCCAAAAGGGAAATTTAAATGAAGTAGCATGTGAATAACATTCACACTTTCACTAATCCATACTACAATAAATAAATATAAAACAGAGCACCAAGTTATTGTGGAAAAAAGATGTTAAAACGTGCACACAACCTGAACATGGATTAATATTAAAGATCGATATTTTTAAAACAAACGTTAAATGGGAGCAGGGAGAGCATCCGGAATTCATGGACTCTCCTTTTACTCTACATTTTCTTTGTATGTTTCTCACCTTTGAACTGGATTTACATTGACTATTTGAGCAGTGTCATAGACCCCTACCTAAGTCCTGGTAAAGAGTAATACGTTCCCTGAAAAATGAGGCACTTTTGCAGATTTGGCACTTTTTGTTATTCTGCTCCAGCTGCAGAATAGAGACAGACAGAAAGAAGTGCTGGGTAACATTCACTCCGTTGGCCATTTTGTTTATTTAAGAAAGTTAGTGAGCTCTGTTGCCCCAAGTTTTCACAGGTAGACTGGGCAAAGCATATGGTTGTTGGGCTAGTATAGATACCAGGTGGCTCCCAAGGTGTCTTTCTGAGGGGTTTATGAGAGCTGAGTTTCCTAATGGCTGCTACCTCAGCTGTCATATGTCAGAGTTTTAGTTACTAATAATTTGGTGGCACAGTCTACTCACCACAACACCAGTGAGAGGCACTGAATGCAGGCAGTGCCTTGACCTTCCAACCTCTCAAGACTTCCCCCATTCTTGAGCTCTGTAATGCAGACAAATGGGTGCCAAATCAAGCTGCAGCACTGAGACTGACTGTGTCGTCTGTGATACATGGCAGCTACTGTAGTTGCAATGCGTGTTTGAAACAGGAATGCGATAGAGCGTGCTATTCATTTGAATGCAATACACGATTTCACCGACATTGATGGGCGTAATTTCTATTCAGTGTCCCTTCAAAGATGCAGGGAAAAAAAAGCACCTTCACCAAACCTGTGAATAAGTTGCCTACCTCTGGTCCTCAGTGGGTGTTTGGTGCAGACTCAGCTGTCCATGTATGAGCTTGGACATATCTCCCATGCAGGGTTGTTCAGACAGCTGTTCAGAGGGAGCAAATGGGGAGTTGATTGTAGATTGTGGACAGTAAAGTACATATATTTATGGCTGTATCTGCATCCTTTCTTACTTTCTTAGCTTAAGTTTAGTGGAGATTTTTGTTTCTCCTAAAAGTACTATAGTCAATTAAAGGAATTTTGAAAATCAAGGCTCTCATCTCCTCTGCTGTGCTGTCCTCTTCTCTCTCTCCTCAGGCTGACCTGCGGATGGCGAGG
The DNA here is from genome assembly GCA_029224185.1 of Karalla daura. NCBI lineage: Eukaryota > Metazoa > Chordata > Actinopteri > Chaetodontiformes > Leiognathidae > Karalla > Karalla daura. The sequence continues at coordinate 25,157,829 of CM055188.1, forward strand.
CCACTGGCAGTATCTGCACTGCATCAGGTCTACCTGCCTCTGGAAGGAAACAATCCAACCCTGGCTCAGCATCTGCAGCCTGTGCTCATACTGGAGCCACACACCGGACTGGTGCACTCCCAGCTCGTCTCTCGTGAGTCTTGTGGACATCGTTGTAAACTTTTATATCAAAATAAAACTCTTCTGAAAAACAGTGAAAGTCTTGTAACTCTGAATGCAACGTTAAAACAATCAAGCAAATAAAAAAAATACTGGTAGAGGCAGCTCTGTGGTTGGAAATCTAGCACTCTGGTTTGTGCTGGTTTCGTTGTTGTGGTATTTGTATTTTATTATCTTGCCTTAGCTGCATTAGTGAGATGTTCACATAAAGTATCAAGAACTATCAAATGTGAATTGTGTTTACACCAGCACTACGACTGTTTAAAAAGCTGTTTGCTATGTTTCTGACCAGTCAACGTAAGCTTACATCACACATTGTTCCTGCTGAAAGTACCTACCACACAGCAGGAGCTGAGAGCCCAGTTCCAGGACTCACATGGTGCAAACACACACAAAAGGGGAAACTTTTCTTCAAGGGTTCAGGAACTGTGGAAGGTCACTGAAGGTGCGGATGCACCTTTTGTGTGACATGTAGAACAAAACATACTGCCATGCAACCAACAACAGGAAGGTTGGAAGATTAATTTTGTTATGAAAAGTAGAAATAAAAAGTGGTAGAAGTGTGCTTAAACCCATGCTGGTAAAGATGGCATAGAGAAGAGAGGCATAGAGAGTTTAAACAGGGGAGTTATTGCATGGCATGCAAGACATAGTAAAATACATGGTGGAGGTTGTAGACAAATTATATCTAGAAAAGGTTCAGGTGATCTGTAGATCTTGGACTTGGTCTTGTCACATTAGCAGTTAGTCAGTATTTAATGTATGTTTTCAAATTATGTTTGTACTCGCACTTCTTTATTTGTTCGTCAGTTAAGTTATTTTATGTACGTTTATTTTTGGTATTTTGAGAGATTTCAGTTTTTGTTCAGTTTATTTTCTTCATTGAAGACATGCCAAAGGTTTCAAAAACAGCATTTACTGCAGCCATTTTCTGTCCATTCAAATAAATCCCGAAATAGATTGACTTTCATCCTGTCCTCCTAGATTGTGGTTCATCTCTGAACACTGACACCGCAGACTGGTGTCACCTAGTGTGAACAGCATTTGCTCATCTTCTCCTCCAAGATCATATCTCTAACCCATATCCAGTTCGCAGTTCCTTTGTCTCCTTTGTCTCTTTGCAGTTATCACACATTACATCAATATTGTTTATGGTGTAGATGCTGCAGTTGCTGCAGTCTTCTCATTCTCATATCAGTACGACTGTATGAAAATGTTTGCTTGTAATAACAAAATAATCATTGGCATTAGGCAAACTTTATTTGTCATTCTTATTTCACAAGAGTCGATGGAAAACAAACCAAGTTGTGGTTAACATGCTGCTCGTGATCAAATATTGAACCAAAGGAATTTAATATCTGCACAATAAGTCAACACTAGTCAGTTAAGACCTCAAAATAGTTAGTGAAACATTTGATTTATTTTAGCTGGAATACCATGTGTGTCTAGAGTTGTCAAGGGTGCATTCAGGATCCAGTTTTATTTTGATAAACTTTGTAAATGTCTGCTGCAAAAAGGTCAAAAGTCTACTTATTATTAATATTCCCCCGTTAGATGTAATGTCTAAATATTACAACAGCATGGGGGCTCCCTCTGCTGGACTGTTGTGGACACTGCAGGCTGCAAAATACAAGCAAGTATATGCAATGCATATATAGTTTAGAGTCTCCAGTCAGACTAAACATGCTTGTTTTTAGACTGCGGGAGGAGAGAACCTCAAGAAAACCTGTACGCACACAGATAATATGTAAACACCACACAGAAAGATTATAAGGGCCCTGATCCATTTGCCTCTTGAACCTTTAGCTGCTTTTAACATAATTAACTCCCTCTCTCTCTTTCCCTCCACAGTCCATGGTTTAAGTTCGGTTCCTCTGCAGCAGCAGCAGCAGCACCACCACCACCAGGCTCACCTGTCCAGGAGGGAGGGCGTGGTCACTATGGCCTCGCACAGACCACTGGAGCGAACGCGATCAGAGCCTCCACCCTACAGCCACTCGCCCCTTACTCTGCATTCCAGCCACACGCATAGTCACCCACACATCCAGCACCACCTGCCGCAGCAATACCACAAGAGCGGGCTGGAGAGGTTCAAGCAGAATACACATCTCAGCAAGGTGAGACAAGTGAGATTAACTGAGAGAAAGACTCTTTTTGTGGACTTACACATGGATAATAACTCAATTAATACATATAAGTTGTTTCTTATGTCTTTCTGTTAGCTGTGTACAAATGTTTGTAAATGGAAAAAAAAGACAATTAGCAATTTTAAGACTTGTAAATGCTATAAAAACATGCCTTGCATGAGCAAGTTCATTGAGAAGCCTCGTCCGACACAGATCCCCTCAGAGGACATGGACCTTGAGGAAATTGGATCAGGATCTGGTTCGGGACCAGGGTCTGTTTGTGGCTCAGAGCCAGGCTCGGTGTGTGAGGACAGCAGCTACCGCAGGAGACAGAGCACGGCCAGCTCAGACTCAGTGTACGACACAGAGTCCACTACCTCCTCACGGGAGAGCTTGATCGAGACCTCTCATTCTCTCAGTCAGGTACTAAACCCTAAGACCAAGTTTTGTCTCAGTTTAATACATGATGCCATTAATCAAAAAGATAGAATTTAGACTATTTTTTCCTTCCTGCAATTATTTTGCTGGTTAGTCATGGTTTTGACATCAGAGGGCGCTGTAGTGCTATTTATAGAGGATGAACACATTTTAGTGTTGAGGAAGGATGCTTGGCAATGCTTTATTTTTATCATCAGTTGCTCGTTTTAGATAAGCGGTGTTAAATTGACCGAATAAAAGGTAGTTGCAAAGAGGTACAAGATAAGAATTTGTGTTCAATGCAGATTTATAGAATTTCAATGTGCTGCTACTGCTGCTGCTGATGACAATGATGATGATGATGAGAAATTATCTTTTATTCTCTGTCATCCTCTTCCTCTTTCACACGGGGAACAACAGAGGCAGGTGATCCTCAGACCAGGTCTTCAGCTAGACCATCCAGGAGTGCCCACCCTTCTTTGGCCACACCAGCCGCTGGGTCGGACCCAGTCCTCTCCGGCCTCCACCTCACTGCCTCTTCCAGCTCATCCACCTTCCACCATCCCTTCACTGTCTCTGTCCAGTCCTACTGCAGATGTCCAGCTACGCTTCACCACAGGTCAGGGACAGTTCAATAAAAGCCATGAATCCCCACTGTTTGCAGACATACTTCAGCAGCAATTACAGCATAATGATGACTTTATCTGTGTCTGTGCGTTTTTGCACCTAGGTCTGGTTTATGACGGCCAAATGCAGAAGCACCAGTGTATATGTGGGGACAATATCCGCCATCCTGAGCATGCTGGGAGGGTCCAAAGCATCTGGTCCAGACTGCATGAAAGAGGTCTTAGGAGCCAGTGTGAGGTGTGTGTGTGTGTGTGTGAGATGCACCTTGTAACTTCACAAGCAGGGTCAGTGTTGTGCAGTATATGTTGTGTGTTGTGTATGTCAAATGTGTCATATGTGTGTCTGTGCAGCGTATACGCAGCAGGAAGGCCACTCTAGAGGAGCTGCAGTCTGTCCACTCAGAAAAACATGTCCTCATGTTCGGGGCCAACCCATTCAACCGCCTGAAGCTGGACAACCGCAAACTGGCAGGTAATATCAGATAGATAGATAGATAGATAGATAGATAGATAGATAGATAGATAGATAGATAGATAGATAGATAGATAGATAGATAGATAGATAGATAGATAGATAGATAGATAGATAGATAGATAGATAGATAGATAGATAGATAGATAGATAGATAGATAGATAGATAGATAGATAGATAATGTTAGATACATATAATACTGTACGGTAATTATTATGAATTCTTATTCTTAAATTATCTCTTTCAGGAATCTTATCCCAACAAATTTTCGTGATGCTACCATGTGGAGGAGTTGGGGTGAGTCCGGTCCGGTACATGTACACTTAAACGCATACACACACACACACACACACACACACACACACACACACACACACACACAGACCCTCTTTTAAAAAAAAGTCATGTGGGAATCTTTCCACTTATCTAATTGCATTACCGAACAACAAACATTACATGCCTTATTATACCTCATTACACAATTAGGCTAATAATCCTACAAATTGCCAGTGCTATTGTTTTTGGCGAAGACTGCTCTGAAACCTAATCAGAAATCAAATGCTGTACAAAGGTGAGTTGTGGCGAGAGAGAAGAGGATAAAGAATGTGGGCACATATACAACACAAGGAGGGATGTGGGGTCATGATATGGAGGTAGTGGGTATTAGCAAATAGGTAAAAAGAATACAGGTGGAGAAGAATCCATACATGGGTCTTCAAAGAAGGAACATTTAGAGATAAAAAATAAAAGACGTTTTTTTCTTTCCTCTATTAAAGTGAAGGTACAGGTAAGAGCACCCATGAGCAATCGCTGCCAAGCAAAATGAGAGGAGAGAGGAGGAAAGGAGACGAGGTAGGAGAAGTAGGGGGCAGGGTGTCAGTTGATAAGACGACTGATCTGCCTGGATTTCCGGGCCTTTGGCTGCTCTGGAGAAGAGGGGTGATTGGAACAAGATGGCAAAGTCTGTGATAAAAGAAATTCCTTTGATTTCATTGTTCCACTGTGGCGCACAACCAATGTGAGTTTTGAAACATGGAGTAACATTGAAACACAAGATGAGTTTACAGAGAGAATAGATGCAAAAAAGAGGAAAGGGATGTGGAAAAAAGAAACAGCTTTGCTATTGTTTGTATACACAGACGTTTAAGGCCCACTATCACACATTCCTTATTTTCTTGTACACCTCAGTAGTTCCCTGCATTTCAGGGTAGATCATGAAAGAGGATCCCTGTGGCTATTTCAAAATAAAGAAAACACAGCAAAAACCATTTTAAAAAAAGTAATAATCATTTCATTTTTACGCAACATTTGCTTTCGCCTGCATCATGAATTACCATGTTTTGCTGATTTTACTTGTCTCATTGCCCTTTACAGGTAGATATTGATACGATCTGGAATGAGCTCCACACATCAACAGCTTCCCGCATCGCTGCAGGATGTGTCGTGGAGCTGGCAATGAAAGTGGCCCAAGGAGAATTAAAGGTGCGTCGTTGTAAGCAAATACCTCATCAGAAAACACTGTGCATGTATTTTCAAGCTGTGCTGGCGTGTAATGTGGGCTACCAAATATTACATGGGACATTACAGTTCAGATGTAAGAATGAGAGGACGTAATTGTCATGTAGGGTTTAGAAGTCTCTGAAGGCGTGAACTGAGATGGCTAAAACGCATCAAGGTGTTTAACTTTTTACTCTGCTCACACAGAACGGTTTCGCTGTGGTTAGGCCCCCTGGACACCACGCAAACCACTCCTCCCCTCTGTAAGTACTGCACCATCAACACACACACACACAAACACACACACACACACACACACACACACACGCGCGCGCACACACACACACACACACACACACACACATACCAGGAGCCAGGAGGTCTCAGCAAGGTGTTTCAAAGGATTTATTACAAATCAGCTACACTTCTGAGCAAGAGAGAGTGAGAGCCTATGTCTCTCTCTCTCTCTCTCTTTCTCTCTCTCTCCCTCTCCCTTTCTTGCTTTCAAAGACGCTTGTGTGTGTGTGTGTGTGTGTGTGCGCGTGCGCACATGCACGCATTTGACTCTCTGTGATGTGTACTACCTGCTTTATGCCTAGGGCAAACTACCTCCTCGGTTTCCTTTAAACTTTGAAGACACACATTTTGTATGTGTGCTTGTGTGTGTGTGTGTGTGTGTGTGTCTCCGTCTGTGTGTGTATTTGTGTGCATGGATTTGTGTTAGTCTTTGATAGACGGCATTTGCCAAGTAACCACATTCAGCTGCAAATGCGTGTGTGTGCTCAGCAGAACTTGTCACTTGTAATTTATGGGACGATAATGACTTTCCGTGACGAGCAGTTTAAACAGCGTATATGATATACCATCCGCGCACAAACACATACAGTCAGACAAAAGCACTCAGGGTTTACAATCCTTGCTGACTTCCAACATTCCTCCATTGTTTTTCATACATCATCACTTTTTTTTGCATACCTTCACTGTCGACAGCGAGTGTTGATGGAAGCGCTGCGCCACGTTGTGAGTTCGCTTCTCTGAAATCATCTCGCGCGTCCTGCCAGCGATTCATACTGCTATCATTTGGAATGTGAGGGGAACTTTTTGTGATAAGCTAAGATGTCTGTTTGTCACTAAGGTTGATGGTTCTGCATTCCCCGGGATCGCAAGACTCAGCACAATGTCTTAACGCGAGAAGCCATTTTTTGTTTGTCAGCACTTGCGGAGATGAAATACAAAACAGAGCGAAATGAAACATCCTCGTTTCTAAATAATCTCTGAAATATCTGCTCTGCTGGAGCAAATGGAGCGCATTAGATCGTGTGCTGTTGTCGTGTCACAACCTGGACCGAACAGCCGCCACGTTACTCCACACAACTGGAGACATGTCCGCCTCAGAGGTTCCTAAGGTCCATCTGGTGATCCTGTCAGTTTGTAGAAGATGTCCCGATAAACACGTGGCTGCCTTTCTTCTTCTCTCGTTTGTCCACAGGGGCTTCTGTTTCTTCAACTCTGTGGCCATCGCTGCCAAGCAGCTCCAGAGCAAACTCAATGTCAGCAAGATCCTCATCATAGACTGGGTAAGGACCCACCACAGGACCAGCATCACTGGCTCCCACATGGACAGGAATAAACAGACACCAAACACACATGCACATGTGCACGAATGTATCGTGGGCACAAGCAAAGCCCACAACAGTAGCGCTCCTATTCATCATTTAGTTCATTTACACACTGTTATCTCTGATCTGTACTGTCACGATTGCTTAGAGTAGACATGATCACACACATGGTCATATAAAAACTCTCCCACACACATGTGTCGATATTGATCCACAGCCAGGTGGTTGCCTCTGTTCACCATGTGTGTGTATATGTGCGTGCGCTCGGTCTGCTCTCTGCAGTATGACTGCATCGAACACTAATTGCTACCTGCTTCATCAAAAAAAAAAAAATTCAAGCTTAAAACACATTGTCAGGAAAAGACTTTGCAGGTTTTTACAGAACCCGCTCTCTGCGTTTTGATTGATGCGTTGTGTGTGCGTGTTGAGTCGAAATTGTAACTTTTTGGTGCTTTGTGATGATTTTGATAGTTTTGAAGCAATCCATCGATGTTTTAAACACGTCCCCTCGCTCGTTTTAAGCATCCTCTCCTCTCCTCTCACCATTGTTCAGGACATTCACCATGGCAACGGCACCCAGGAAGCCTTCTACAATGACCCAAGCGTGCTCTACATCTCCCTTCATCGTTTTGACGATGGCAACTTTTTCCCCGGTAGTGGACATCCCAGCGAGGTAGGTAGACTTTCTCACAGCAGTGAGTGTGTTGTTCTGCTTTTGTTTGCGTCGTCATGGCGACGTCTGGATGTTTGTGCGTGTTTGTGTCTGTGAGAGCGTGTCTTTCCCCTCATGTACCTAGATTCCTCTGTGAACACAAAAGCCTAAAAACAATACGAGAGAAACATCAGAAAAAATGTTTCGGTCTAGTGATCCTGCATGTGTTACGGTTTGTAGCCTTTTTTTTTTGTCAGACATGCCACTTCTGCCCCATCTAAACATCGATATGTTGGCATATAAATTTTTAGTAATTATAGGATTTTGTTAAATTTGGCGGGTCATGAGTTGTCTGTTTAACATGTACTTGTCAAAACTGGAAAACTCAAAAATGTTAAAAAAAAAAACAGGTATATTCTGCATGATTTAAAGCCCAAGTTATGACTGCAATTTAGTCCTGATGGCTGAGTCTGCGCTGCACAAGAAGAAAGTGAAACAGATGAGAACTGATTTAGCAGTTATATCAATACTGAATCCTAATGGAAAAACATCCACAGTCTAATTCACAAACTAATCCACATTCTTATTGCATAAACTGCTCTCAACATTTTCTGTCAAACTAAAGTACATAAAATACGACTACATTTAGGTTTCATAGAAGACATTTAGACTAAATCTAAAAGAAGTCATGTAAGGAAGTAATACCTAACTACCACAGTGTAACTTCACTTTATTCTAAGACCTCATTTGCCACTTACACCACCTGTTCCTATCCTACTTCCTGGAGGAGAGATGGATACAGCCTCTGAAATAGCACATCCAAAAAAGAAACCAAAAAAGAGAACATCAGCCTCCTGTTTCAACAATTAACATTTTGGTATCAGTGTACCTTCTGTAACTTTTGTGATCAAATGTGAAGTCTTAGATCAAATCTGCCACTAAACAGGTGTTAAGAAATCCAGACCATAGGGTATCAAACCTATTCACTTTTATGCTCTTACTGATCTATTATGGTCTTAATCAACCATTTCATGAAGTCATAATAAAAGCCAGATATTCACTTGCTTTTATTTCCATGAGCTATTTTAATAACGTATGATAAATGTCAACATAAACTACAGTAGACGCTGAGTACCCAATTTATATTCCAGTTTAAAAAACATGTTTTGTCATTTCAACAGGTCCATCTCAGGCATGTTGTGTAACACTTACAGTATTCGATATCAGACACAAGCTACATAGTTGCTTCTGTGGATTAGATGAAACATTTTGTGATTGAGTTGCTTGTTTCTTGAAGAAGAAGAAATGGATATGTTTTCTGTGCAGCATCGGGAGATTTAGGATTTAAATTATCGTGTGCACTTGCAACTCAGACCAGTCGAAGCATTACATCAAACATTTTTGAGATATACCACTGTAATCTCGGCACTATGATCCTGTAATTTGAGCTGTCCCTGTCTTTGAGCTTAAAATGAAAGAGTCTTTTAAACGTCAAGTAGAATTTCTGTCAAAGTCTGTGTGTTTTTCTGGCTTAAGATAAATAACTTGAAGTGTAATTTAGAATATAGTGTTATCTTCTGTTCACTGCTATTGCTGTTTTGTTTTTGTCTGCATGACAATTTCTGGACTTATTCAACATGACAATTCCAAATTTAATGTTTTGGCAAAATTTTTTGCCAATCAGCTCTTAATTAAATGAGTTGCATCATTGTCTCCCCTCGGCAAGTGTGTTTATGCAGTGAATTCACCGTACGAAAGCCCATCACTTGATTTTGTGTATCTACTGTAGGTTTATTTTACTGGTTCTAGTTTGTTTAAGAAATGTCAGGGCTTTAGATGTCAGAAGTACACAACAGGATGAATACACTGGAATTGCATGCCTATGTTTGAATACAGGAAATTGAGATGCCTATGAATTCTGCCTGCGGTCTTACCAGAAACCAAGTGTGATGACTATCCCGAGTCAGAAGAATTGACCCCATCCCACGGTGGCATTCACCACCCATTCAATCCCCCACATCCCCTCTTCATACCCTCCCATCTTCCCCCACAATAATGAGGATAAAATACTCAGTGTTTTCCCATAAAATCCCTCGATGAGGGACGGTACATAAAACGCTCTGCTGGCTTGGATGTGGCTTTGCCTTAAGTGGCCCCTCAACCTCTGTTGAGCTGTGTGGTAAACCTCTGGAGTCTCGCTGTCCCCCGTGTAGGTATATAACACCCCATGGGGTACTGGTGTGATGTCATAGCCAAAACAGAGAGTGCCGAGTACCACACAGAAACCAGCGAAGGCCTAATGCAGTCCAGCAACTCTTGAAACATGAAAGAGAGAAAAAGGACCGAGAGACTTGAAGCAATAGCAGCAATTGTGTGTGCGTGTGTGTGTGTGCATGTGTGTGTGTGTGTGTTTGCGTGTCCGAGTGCATGTGCGTGTGCATGCGGGTACATTACTAGTTGGCAGAGGACAGGGGCCCTCATGTGTTTTTCGTTTGCCCTGTGAACATCCCGTCCACTGAGAGAAGAATGGAGACAGACGCTCTGTGATGCTCATCAGCATTCTTTCTAACATCCTCTCACACCCATACGCACACATACACACACACGTGCACGCACACACGCACACAGACGCACACACACACACACAAAGGAAATTACTACGCCTTGTTGCCAAGAGTATGTCAATCAGCCTCCTCATTCCCCCTCAAACTGACACATTGACTGATGGTGAAAGGCTTAGAGACAGCTAAATGGCTTCTAGCAGGACTACAAAGAGAGAGGCAGGAATCCTTAAACCCTCTTTCCAAGACCCGGGCCTCAGTGCACTATATGCCCCAAATATGTGAGGTCAAATTGAGAGAACTTGCATCAACTCTGCCTGGCACTTGCGGGTTACACGCCAAACTCAATACAGCTACAAAATCCACAGAAAAAACATTTACAGCATGTGGTATGGGCCGTATACCGTGTTAATTTTATTTGACACGTCATACACAAAAATCTTCTAACTTTCCATAAACACAACACATACATCCATAATCAGTGTATAAATAGCACATTTTTACAACATACAGGCTGAGTATATCAAGTGAAATGTGAAAAGTCTCCCAGCATAGCTGTAGCCTTCAGTTTGGGAATAAAGTACGGGTGTTGCTCTTTTGTGGATAAGAGTGATTTATAAGACCATTTGACAAATGGTATCAAAATCAAAATGGAGGGACAGGGGTGTTGAATTAATAGCCATGCGTCTTTCATTTAGGAATCATAATCACTCCCTGGTGTTGCCTGAGATTCAGTGACTTTTCCTCGATTGCTGCAATGCAAAGTTTTGCAACTGCTGTGCTGTTTTTGTCAAATTCGGGGCACAAATCTATCAATGTCACACAGTTTCTCAATCTTACCGGCACTCGTTAACTTTCCTGACATTCACAAATTTATTTATTTATTTTCCCCTCTCTCTCACCCTCCCGTCTCCATCCAGGTGGGTGCAGGTGCAGGAGAGGGCTTCAACGTGAACGTAGGATGGACAGGAGGTCTGAATCCTCCAATGGGGGATGCCGAGTACCTTGCTGCCTTCAGGTAAAGATCAGCCATAGTATAAATCTTTCCTTTTTGCTGTTCTCTCATCTTGTGTCATTATCAGCTGCTTGTGTGCGTCTGGGTCATGAGGGCAGCAGTTTCGGGTCAAAGTTGCTGCTTAAATATTGTTAACCTGTCCACCCTTAACAAAAGCATATGAAATTTTTGTTTAGTATTACAATAGTTTATTTTATTTCATTTGTCAGGGTTTCGTCATGTGAAGGATGTTTTCATCCAGTGTGAATGACAACTGGTGTCTGCCAAGAGCACAACATTAAGCAATTAACTTTGTCCTGGTTGAACTCCACTCTTAAATTGTGGATCAGGACTTCCCATCAGCAGGAATGTAACACCCTGCATCAGTATCCATTATCTTAACCGCTTTGTATCCAAACGTTGTCGGAGGGGAGGGGGGCGTCTGCTGGGGCCTATCCCAGCACACACAGTGATGAAGGCAGGGAAAACACCCTGGGTAGGTAGTCATACACCTTGCCCTCTCACAATCACACCTATTCAGAATTTCCAATCAACCAAAACATGTTTTTGGACTGTGGGAGGAAACCAGAATATCTAGAAAAAAACAAAAAAAACAAAACAAAAGAAAAACCATGCAGACAGCGGGAGAACATGTAAACTCCAAACAGAAAGGAACTTTGTCTGACCTGGAGTCAAACCCGAACTGTGAGGTAACAGTGCCAACCACCTATCAACAGTGTTGCCTCAGAGTGCAACACCTGTTAAACAAATGTGTAATGTTTGATCTGGTTCTCTGACAATTACTTATTTGTAGTATACTGTACAAAGCAGTTTTCATGTCTGAGTCCTATGTTACGTCTCTATAATTTGCTCTGAAAGGACAGTGATTTCTATTAACTCTATTAATTCCTGACCTTATACACATAATGCATGTCAGTGAAACCCAGCCTAGCACTCTCTCCGCTTAACTCACTTTATTTTCCTGAATGAATCCGGTACACTACTTCACTGCATGTAATGAACTCAGAGTGTTTCTGTCAGCAACACTGGCCTACCACCAGATGATTAGACAGTATGTGAGCTCTACACAAATCTGCATGCAGCAGACGCAGTGGGTGGGCCCCTCGTCAAAGGAAAGATGCTAATGAGCTAACCCATACTGGTAAAATCCATAGAGCCAATAGGCAGACTAGGAAACACTAAGTCCACTGTTTACTGGAGCTCTGGATTCTAATTAAGAAACAACTGGTCCTTTCCTGAGCAGGCGTCTGGTTTTGGTATTTTTTATCCAGTTTGGGAAATGGCAAGTGTTTTCATGTGTAAAGCTTCCTCAGCTAACCACACTGTAGTACTGTACCATATTGTGTATTCCTTGTATCAAAGCTCTGTAGAAGAGTGTCCTGGTGGTCCAGTGGTTTGAGGCACATACCGTGTAGCTCTGATGTCCGGGGTGCATATCCGGCTTTTATCACATCATCATGAGCGACAACCCCGCATTTACTACCTCTGTCAACTATCTAATTACAGAAAAAAAAGAAAGAAATCCACAATAATTGTAAAAATGTCATCTGTAGGACTGCAGCAATACAGTGAGGGCTGCACAGAAACTGAGCTCAGGGAGAGATTTCCTTACAAAAACACGATTACTATACTATTGAGTATTTTTTCAGTAGATGTTGCCACCAATCTTTATATTAACTGGTGCGAATAAATGCAGGACACGCCAAACAGACCAAATTTAATGCATCATGAATTTTTGCAATTAAGTATCTAGTCCGGTGCCAGCTGTGTAATTCAATTTGAATACATGATTTAGATGATGGGTGTTCCAGACTGCGTGTTTCTCTCCAGGATGGAACAGAAAACCAGCCAGAGTGTGGTTGTTGATGATGTGTCCCTGTGTGTTTCTGGGTGTGTGTGTTAGTGACAGGGGAAATATTGTGGCTAAGAGTGGTGGTGGGACTCCACTACAATCAAGAGAAAGCTCAGTTTGCGTCGACATTGTCGTGACGTAGTAGGCGTGCGTATCTGCGGACAGTAAGAGAGGCTGGTCAGGATCTGACTTTGACATCACAGCACGCACTTTGCGTCCGGTTTTAAGACAAAGAGTGCGACCATTTGTACCTTTCGGGCCTGTGTGGAGGTTGTATCTGTGCATGCACATATTTTCATGTGCGTTTCTAGGTGGCTACTGACAAATAACAAACTATGGAGGAGAGGAGAGGAGAGGAGAAGAGAGGAGAAGAAGTGGAGGGGGGTGCATTGTTAGGGAATCCAAAGGCGGCGTAATTAGGCCCAATGGATCCCAGATGGCTGGCTGTCAGTGACGTGAGAAGAGGGACGAGCTCCTAATAGGAACCAGACTCACACAAACGCCTTTGAACTGCCGCTGAGAGAGAGAGAAAGAGGGAAAGAGAGAGAGAGAATCAAACGCGGCATGGGCTGTGGACTCTTGCTAAATAACTGGCAGCGGGAGAGGAGAGGAAGTGAGGAGGAGAGCATAGAAGTGAGGAAAGTGGTCTCCCATGAGTAGAATATACAGTATGTGGGTGTCTCAGCCCAGAGATGTCAAGGGTCTCATTTTTATCTGCTTGTGTCACTCAAAAAACAGAAACTTGTTAACATTTGCCACCTGTTTTAAGTTGTATACGAGCCTTTATGTATAAATATACATAGATCTATATATATAGAGAGATATATATTTATATCCAGCAAATCTGGAGAGCACCCGTGCCCCTTTTTTTTCTGCGGCGCTGCTCTGCTTCACATTTAAACAGTTGCACACATTCACACCTGTGAGCTACTCCACCTTCTAGAGCTGGCTCCTTACCAGGAGTAGGTCAAGAACAGAGATCAAGCACTTGGAACGAGGCCTTTGATAATTTATCTTTCATCATTTTCAAATGGATGAAGTTTACAATGAAGTAAATGTTTGCAGTTAACAATCCAGAAAAGGGTCTTACATCGTGCTCCACTCGCAAATCAATCAACTCAGCTATGCGGTGACTTCAGGTTTTAACTTTAGAGGCAGCTTAAGATTCTGTTCATTACAATATTTTTTTAGTCCACTCTCATGTCAAATCAATCCCTCAATGACTTCCTCTCTCACATTATTAAATTGTATTCACTTCTCCAAGTTCTCATTTCTTTTCACAAATTACGAACACCTGTTGAAAACACAATTTCTTAAATGTAATTTCGGCCAGACCACAGGGCTCGTCAGAATGTAACATATGATACAGTGTTTGGTTTACAGCATGTTGTTTCCTCTCGTCCTCCGCAGAGCCGTGGTCATGCCCATTGCACACGAGTTCTCCCCTGATGTGGTGCTGGTGTCAGCTGGCTTTGATGCTGTCGAAGGACATTCGTCATCACTGGGAGGCTACAAGGTCACAGCCAAGTGTAAGGCTCCGACAGCCTCTCATTCACACGCAGCACACGCTCACGTTAACATGGACACAGATACAGATCAGTGTTGACATCACACGAAGTGAAATCCACCGTGCCCCCGCACTCACATTTATACTCGTCAGAGTGTCTCAGCTTTGTTGGAGAAATCACTCTTTCTTCATTTGAAACTTCCTGTAACTCTGGGTGCAATTAATATTTAGTAGCGCTGCGTGTTATTTCTGTTTTGCTTTGAAGCTCAATAGCGGAGATTGAGTTAAATTGTCTTAATGAGTTGCTCTAACTTAGTTTATGGTCAATGAAAGTGCTAAGTTTGATTCCTACTCAGACCATTTTCAGGTGGGTGAATGCTCTCAGCAATGTGTAATGCAGCATTTCTAAAACACAGAAATTTATATGAATGCAGATTTAATTAAGTCTCTATTAATGTTTGTTTCATAATTGTCCATTATCTCACCCACTTCATCCCACTGCTAGACAGGTTGCCAGCTCATTGCACCACACACACACACACACACACACCTTTCAATTGGCTTAAACGTGTATCTTTTTGGACTAAACCAAAATAAATGCAGACAGTGCTAACCACTAATCCACTGTGGGGGATACATTTTACGTTTTGCAAAAAACATTCTAAATGAGCAACACTCACCTGAAATCAAGCAAATTGCATCTAGAAAATATGGACTTTTCTTGTTTTTTTAACATGTTGCTCTCCACCAGGTTTTGGTTTCCTGACTCGTCAGCTGATGTCTCTGGCTGGGGGTCGTGTGGTCCTGGCTCTGGAGGGCGGCCATGACCTCAAAGCCATCTGCGACGCCTCTGAGGCCTGTGTCAGTGCTTTGCTGGGCATGGAGGTAAGATCTGTCTGGGGGTTGTGCGCGCACACACACACACACACACACATACACGTGTTTCTTTAAACATATGGAGCCAGATCCATCATCTGTGAACTTGTTGTGTCCCAGGTGGAGCCTCTGTCCCAGTCTGTTTTGGACCAGAAGCCTTGTGACAACGCTGTCCAATCACTGAAGAGAGTCATCCAGGTTCAAGGTGAGAAGAGACATTTATAGAAATGCAGATAGATAGATAGATAGATAGATAGATAGATAGATAGATAGATAGATAGATAGATAGATAGATAGATAGATAGATAGATAGATAGATAGATAGATAGATAGATAGATAGATAGATAGATAGATAGATAGATAGATAGATAGATAGATAGATAGATAGATAGATAGATAGATAGATAGACAGACATACAGAGACAGACAGATAGATAGACAGACCTCTCTCTCTCTCTATCCATATATATACTGTATATATATATATATATATAATTATACTTTATATTAAAAACAGAAAACAAAGCACACATGCAGATTGTAACCGTCATGTCAGCGGTAAATCATTTGAATGGACCACCACGATTATTTTGTGGAGGACATCAGACAAAAACTTTTTTCTTTTTTTTTTCTGATATGCAGAGGAGGAGGAGAACCACAGAGTTCAGAATGTATTATTTCACCATATTATCCGCAGAATTGCAGCTGGCACCGATGTCCCAGGCAGCAGCTGCAGCAGTCAATGTGTGCTACATTAGCTGCCTGTTTACTGTCACATTTTCTCTGTCACTCTCCACCTGTCAGTGTTCAACGTGCCTCAAAAAACTTCACGTTTGACATTGTCAGTATAGGTGTTAATTCAAAGGGCCAAATGACTAGTGAATTTGGTAGCGCAGTTATGTTTGGGGTTGGATTTTTGGTTTATTTTTTTGCCAAGTTCTTGTTGCTCCTTGATACTGGCTGGTGTATGTTTTCAAAGAAATACACCTGTTACTGTTTCAGCAGTTAGTTGTCACACCACCATGGAAGATTTCCCGTCAGGTTTCATTAAAATAGCCCCAAAATGATACAGCATTTTTGTGCAGTCTGTTCAGCGTTCAATTCAGGGTTCCCACGCACCCTAAAAAACCTGGAAAACCTTCTAAGCAAAATTTCTAAACATGCAAGAGATTATTTCATAGATAAGTTATAGCCGCAGACTGCATATCTTTTAAATCAGACATCTGGGGTCAGGAGAGGAATAATCATGAAAGCGATCTGGATGAATGTACAAAATGGAAGATACAACAAAGCACGGAGGGATGTATTAGTGTATGGCGTGACAACTTGTCTGTCAGTCTCAAGCAACTGAAAATGTCCCAGAAAAGTCCCGGAAAAGGATTTGCTCTGCCATCATGTTGTTAGCTCAATAATATCAAAATCTCAGATTCCTCAAAGAAATTTAATATTTTGCATCGGAATGGAAAATAGTCTGCAATAGCATCAAGAGGATTTACTTTACATCAAAACATTTGGGTTTAATTGACGGAAATTGTCAAGTTCAAGGATCATTTCTCATATTCTTATGCATCTTAGTTTTCTTTCATATTCTCTATAATTTTGGTGTTTGCTGCTGCACTCAGCTGCCCCCTCATCCCTACTGCTCTCTGGCCACCTCTCCTCCTTTACATCCCTGTCTCCCATCCCTCCCTCCAGCCGTCCCACACACAGACAGACACACATGCACGCACACACACACACTCTCTCTCTCTCTCACACACACACACACATACACACACACACACACACACACAGCCTCCCTGGCTCCAATTATCTTCAAACACTTCTCTGGCACACGACCTTCGCAACATCCCCTCCTGATTGCACACAAATGTTATCCCAACCAAATTAGATTAATTAAAAATATTTGCAAAGCCACAAGAATGTTAAACCCATAATTTAAGCCCGGGGTGAAATATATGTGAGTTGCATGCACAGCCAGAACACACAACACGCTCACAGACCAACACGTTTGCAAACACTGATTGATTTTAGCCTCCACTGTTTGTCGCAGGCCTCGGGCCTGGAGACCGTGAAGGAACAGATTGAATTTGAGTGAACGTTTCTGAAATTATCAACATGGACATTTAGACCATGGGCTGTTTATAACAGTCAATGCTTATACTCAGATCAAACGGCTACAACTGGTGGATCAAACACCAAGCGCTGCTTTTTAATAATGCAGTGCAGGCACGTTCCCTCCAGGAAACATCCAGCAAGAAAACAACTCTGAAATACCGACAACTGGAGCCATTAATCTCCCTCTCTTTTTCCTTCCGTCCTTGCTCCCTCTTTTTCATCTTCCTCCCACCTGCAGGTGAATACTGGCAGAGTGTGAAGGACTCCGGTGCCACTGTGGACCTGTCCTACCTACAGGCGCAGAGACGGCGGCTGAGACGCGACTCGGACTCGGAAGCTGTCAGTGCGATTGCTTCACTGTCGATGGGAGCTGTCTGCTCAGACAGGTGCGGACAACATGCTTTGCTTTAGCACCATCACCGGACCGCACAGTGTGAAGTGAATACTTTGGAGCTTAATCGCGTCTCCCTATTCCCTACTAAGGCAGGGAATACACACTGGACAAGTCAGTAGTTCATAACAGAACACACACGGACACACATATAAAGTCACACCTAGGGACAATTTAGAGACTAGAATGCTTAAACATGCATGTCTTTGGAGTGAGGGAGGATAGAGGAGAACCTGAACCAGACACACGTAGAGCATGCAAACTGTCAGACCAGAAGTTGAACCAGGGACCTCATTCTGTGATAATCACTAATCCATCGTGCAGCTTTGAGTAAACTCTTTTTTTTCTCTCTTTTCTCAAGGAAACAGTCAGAGAAGCGGAGCGAGAAACGTGATTCTCTCTGAAGAAGAAGTCTCCCGACAGATGCCTTCAAACAAGTCTCAGTGGAAACACACGCGCATGCACTCACACACACACACACACACACATAGCTATGCATTTGAACCATCACTGGAAGCAGATGTCCTCCTCTTCAGTTTGACCACTGTGTCCATCACCTCAGAAAGACTTTTCCACCCACATTACTACTGGCTGCAGTCACACCACTCTGATTCAGAAACACTCAACATTCACCTGTTAAACCGTAGAGAAAGTTACACAGAGCAAGGATCTGCGCTCTCTACATGACGTAGCACGAACACACACACACACACACTTTGACAAAGCACAGCTCTGCGACTTTAAACATTCACCTTGTAAATGACTCCCACAAGACCCGCGAGAGAGCGCTCGGACAGTCGTGACCTCGGAGGCGGGGTCAGAGGTCGGCTTGGCTCACTGGAGCCAATCACTCGGAAGGAGACGTCCTCGCAGGACGTGCCGGTGAAGGAGAGCAGACATATCCTCAGCACTTAAAATGCGTCCCTGCCACGATGATGTCATTTGTCTGCATGTGACATAGATCCCCCTGAAGGAGAAAGATCGGGAGTTTCCGATCACTTTGCACTGTACTGCTCTGTAATGTGAACCGGACGAGATGGGAGAGACGCAGCCGTCGTAGGCCATGTTGACAATTAAACATCTTGTTTGCTCATATTTTTCATTTATTTGAATAGTCATTCACTTGACCTATGGCACACATTTTGTTCTTTTTTGTGTTAGAATCCAGTAAGAATGAAGCTACAGTGAAGTCTGAGATACATATGTTTCATATTGTTTTTGTATGTCCACATATTTTCTTAAATCTCTTTCTTTTTTCTTTTTTCTTTTTTTTTCTTTCTTGGCCTGTCGGGCGAGCACATGCAGCAAGACTTTAGATGGCTGCACTTATTGTTGAGGCTCCCCGGCAGATTAAAGAGGACACAGCAGTCTATTATGAAGAGCATCTTAAATGTGTAGCCATACTGTCGGTGGTATCAGTGGCGATAGTCACAGTGAGGAGATAATACCTCGAGTCACTGGAGCACCAGGATCATGGGAGACCGAAATCAGAGATTCCTCTTTACGTGTCTGCAAAGACAGAAATCACCCATGATGCCACAGTGCAGCATGACCACTCAGAGATGATTGTATATGAGACAATGCAGATTGACGTAGTTTAGCATTTTCGAAATGGGGCTCATCCAGACACTCAAAACCTCTGGATGAGGATTTGGAGGACCAGGTCGACGTAGCTCTTACAATCAGAATTGTGATGATGTTTAACTGGACCAGGGTTTATACCTGTGGATGAGCATTCCTGCTGTATTTTTTAAAGGATTTTTTTTTATTTTTTAAGTTTTATTTCCTCTATAACATGGTGAAACTGACGAGTCCTTTGTCACTGATGTAGCAGCGTTCTGTTTATCGTCAGCGCCTCGGATGTTTGGCTCCTCGGACCAAGCAGCGACATTTTAGCTGTCGGGACTGAGCGGTAACACTGAGATAGCTGAATATCCTCACAGTGCAATTGGACGCAGGTTAAGCGCAACCAAAGTTTATGAGAACAATGTGCCGTCCCTGGACTGGCATGGCTTATGGAGCTTCAAAGACTTTGGAGAGTTTGTGAATGTTTCGTTTTTCTATCCAAACAGCACCAAAAGCACAGGATGGATATATAAACAAATCCATTTCTCCAAAAAAAAATCCCTACATGACTATTTATACATTCAGTCTCTGTGTCTTTGAAGTGCTCTTTGCATGTCTAACACAATTTTGACGGTGCTATGGATTTTTTTAAGTGCAGTACGTTTGCTCTTTTGTTTCTTTCTTTATGTTGCAATATGCATATGCAACACAAAACCAAAATTAAATATTTGCTAATGTGATGAAAATGTGAAAACAAATGTTGAGCGTGGGGGGCGATTTGAGCTCCACAGTAAGCGGGACAGTCTGACAAGATTGAAGCTTTGTGTTGTTTTAACAGTATGACAGTGACCTGACATATCTAATGTCTTACCTTTTGTCTTAATTAATGCAAATGACGTATTTTTGTATTTTGAAAATCTCAAAAATGAACCTTGCGCATATTTAGAGACCAAATTTTCCGCCCGTGTGCCTTGAAGTATCTTCTATGCTGACCAACCTGTGTGCAGGTAGCCTTAACAGACTGGATCTTAATTAAAACTGCAGGTAGCATCCAGTTTTTTTGTCATAACTGACTCTCAGATTTTGTTTCTGTACAGTGTATATATGACTTTGTTTTGTCTGCCTTTGTCTTTTCTATTTTTGTTTCCCAAAAAAAACCTTAATAAAGGTATATTGTATACATTTGAATGCGACCATTCGTGATCATTTGTTATTAATTTTGCATCTTACATCTTGGAAGTATCTGGACACATGCCGTCTTACTGCATGCCATCAAAGTATTGCACAGTTATACAACATTGAAAAAAGTTTTATTGTCCACAGGAGCCGACACAGTAACACTGATCAGAAGCAAACACAAAACAGTACAAAAGAGACAATCAAACAGCAATTTGACTATGTATGATTTCAAATGAACTGTCTATAGTATGACCACTTCATCGTTCCCAGACATGACGTTCTGCTTTTACTTAAGCATTATTCAGTGAAAACACTCACAGCAAAGTTTGCAAAGATATTTCTTAAAGCTGCAGGGGAAGGACCACATGGTTGTTCTTGCATGTATATATTCAACTTCCTGCATTGATCACTTATGACAAAGACTGAAGTGAAAATAAACAGAAGTAGAATAGTGGCTGATTTGTGAGCAAGTGGTTTTCCCATGGACATTTTTTCACCGATGCCAAGTGTAAGCATGCGCAGAGTTAAAGTCATACAGTGTGCACACACCAAATTCACATACATATACACTTAAAAACCTTTAAAATCCCCCCCCTCCAAAAAAAAATAACAAAAAAGCAATTCAGTTACTACAGCACAACAAAGTAGAAGATTTTGCGTCAGACTCCTCGTGCTCCTCTTTTTTCCCACAATGCACGCAGGGCTTTGAGAGCCATTAGCTTATTAGCATTTTAGCTGTAAACATTCATTGGCTGTGACCGCCCGCCAACCATCACTGTGCCATTATCATTAGTCATCGTAATGTCTGTGTGGCAGTGAGTCAGGGTGGATGATGGTTATCATGCTGTTACTCGAGGCACTCTAACCAGCAGCCATTTTGTTTCCTTGTCAACGCAGGCCAGCTGTTTGTTTGTTTGTTTGTGTTCTTTGTGTTTCCATCAGTCAAAACGTTCTGTCGCATCTCCTCACCTCAAAGTGTTTCAGAAACACATGCTGTTGAGAGTGGAGCCACAAAAATACGCCTCAGCGTATCGAGTCAAATACGTCTCAAGAAAAAGAAAAGGGGTTGTTGGGGGGTTTTTTTTGGTTGTTTTCTTTTTTTCTTCAAGATTAACAAATGGGGGGTTGTGTGGTGAGGCAGGAACACATTTCGTCTTTGGGTGTAGCGAATTTTCCATCTGCTGGTTTTCTGCAAAGATGAGAAACACAGAGACACTTTTAGATAAGAGGACATTTGTTCAAAAACCGAGCTCTCTAATCTTTGGAGACGTGTGCTGAAGTCATAAAACGTCTCCGCAAACAAACAAACAACAAACACTTCTATTTCGTGCAAAAGTGGAAAAATCCCTACAGCTCCATAACTTCGCCTCTCTTGTTTTAACAAGCAAACATTTCGTCTGGAGGGTTCTCAGTCCTCCGTAATTACAGTGTGCATTTCCACGCTTCAGGAAAGACACACAGAGAGGAGGTCCAGCAAGACAGAGCTGAGCTGTACATCCCGTGATCTGACCGTCATTATACAATAAAAGCGTAAATGTGTAAATTGTTGTATATTGTGACACAATTCAGGGGAAGATTTATTACACTGTTAAAGCTTTTGCTTTAACAGTTTTTTTTATTTGATTTGTTTTTACCTTCTGAAACTGACAATTGAGTTTAACTATATACAAAGTTACAAAACCTGTGTTTTTCTATTCATTTATTCATTGATCTAGTTTAGCGGTCATTTGTTACATGCACATTCAGCAGTTCCTCTCTCTGTCTGCGATTTATTGTGGCTGTGGTGCAGTCGACCACAGAGCACAACAGAGTCACAGGAAGCAGCTGTCCAACAAATCTTTGTCAAAGGTGCTTCATTAGGTTTTTTTTTCTTATCTCTTCCTCTCTCTCAGTGATGGAAACTTTTATCCTAAATCTCCTTCTGTTAGCAGTCTGTTAATAGTGTGATTGTGAGTGTTTGACAGATCCTGATGCATTCTGGGTTTGTGTCGTCTTGTTGCCTACGTGTCAGACCAGAAGTCATTCTTTTACATGGCTCACTATCCCCGCAGCTGTCTGAGCGACACATGGACACGGATACATGCAAACAGCAGTCAAACGTACACACAAACACACACTCACACACAGACACATACACATCCCTCCCACCTGCGCTGGCCTCACAGTTTGGCCCTCTAAAAATAAAGATGACTATCAGAAGCCACAACTTCTGGATGAGGCTTTTAAAACGCAGATGAGCCACAAAGGACTTTACATCTGGGCCCAGGATCAGTCCAGAGTGAAAGCCAGAAGTTTAATATGCACAGAAGAGCATCCAACAGTCGGTCAGTCCAAACTGTAAAACACACACACTCACACACACACACATACACACACAGTCATACACGTATATACATAGACACAACAGAGCCAGGGGATCCAAGCAGAGGAAAGAGCAGTGACAGGCATTTTGATTATAGTATAAACAGAGGGGAGAGTATTGTTTTTCCCAACTCAAACAGAACAAGCCTCCTTATTCTGAAAGATTCATCCTGAGCCAGACACCGGCGCTTCCTAAAACAATGCTCATCTCTGAGCACTTAACTGTCCACTACACATTCATGTTCCAGAGGGTTTATGCTACGACTCTCAGGGACAATTTTAAAGCTTGTTTTCCAGTGAACGTACAAATAATTAGGAAGACATCCTCGCAGTTCACCAATAGTATAAACTGAGGTCAAATCGGTTGTCTACTTATTTTCTGATTTGGTGACAAATGCAACGCATGAGATCAGCGTGAAAGTATGTTCTGATTATTTTATCCCATCGTTCCATCTACGATAGAGAAGAAGGATTTCTTTTTAACTTCAAATGAAACTTTATAACTGTGACGCAATGTTACTCAGGACATTAATTATTTGGTTATTCATGTTCAAGCATTGAATGTTGTACACACTTCCCAATAACACCTTGTAGGTACATGGACATACTATGTGTGTGTGTGTGTGTGTGTGTGTGTGTGTGTGTGTGTGTGTGTGTGTGTGTGTGTGTGTGTGTATTTGAGGTTTTTCAAAGAGCCTCTCTAACTTTGTCTCTCTCTCTCCTAATCTTCAGGTCAGCTTCAGGCCTTGAATCTCTGTGTGCGCGGCCTCCTGCAGACCTGATGATAACAAAGAGCAGGAAAACTGGTAGGTAATAACTACCGCACTGCGTTCAGGGGCTGCTCAGCTCCACGTGCGGGGGCTTTGGCATGCCACGCACACACACTGAGTGGAGCCCTTGCCGTCTGCTGCGGAGGCCACAGGAGGTTTAGCAATAATGCGCAGGAGGAACACCTGCAGCGCGCACATGGCTGGCGGCTGGTTCGGGTGTGTGTCTGGACAGTGTAATGTATATATGTGCTGAGCGCAGCCTGCGTAGCATTACTGCTGGTGATTTCTGCACAGTGTGTGTGTGAGGACCTGTGTCAGCATGTGCCAGTTTCTCTAGAGTTTACCTTGAGTTGTCATCTAGCTGATGAAAAAGAGTATGTCTGCCACAGCAACCCGGTCTTATATTTCATTTCCACTTCCACTTTTTTTTTAAATTCTCGTGAGATTCAATTGTCATTTTATTCTGGAGGTGTATCCTGCCTGTGCCTCTCTAAACTAAAACCAGGAGATGGGAGTGATACAGTAACTGAAACAAGCATCTCATCTCAGTTCCTGTTTACCAATCTGCAAAAATGCTCACTCATACGTAGACTTACACATGCTTGTGCACACTGCTGCACAGGTAATTAATGCCCAGGATAAACACACTACACAACAGTGCACGTGTATATGTTCTGACGCACACACACACACACATTCACACACACACATACACACACATACACACACATACACAGGCCTGACCCCAACCCTGGTACACACACCTTCCTAATACCTCACAAATGTTTCCAATCTAAAGGTTCCTGCTTGTCTGGGCCCCGGCGGGGCCTGATTGCACGATACAAGATCCTGAGGAGAGAGAGGGCAAGGCTGCAGGGGAGAGAGAGAGAGAGAGAGAGAGAGAGAGAGAGAGAGGGAGGGAGAGAGAGGGAGAGAGAAGGAGGGAGAGAGAGAGAGAGAGAGAGAGAGAGAGATGTGTGTCTGCTTATTTCTCTTCACTCTCCCTTTCTTTTTGCCCCTTTCATGCTGTACCTGTGCGGGAATCTGGTGTCTGTTAAAATGGCTGAAAAAAAGCAGACCCTGTGTGAAGTCAATCCTACAGATTCTGGAGGAAAACATTTGTCTTGAGAACATCAGAGGTCTGTCAAACACTGCAGAGTTTAGATTACGATGAAGATAACGTGCTGTTAGTTCATTTAAGATGATTAAGTGAAAACAACAGGGGTGTTTTGTCTTTGAAGCACTGCATACAGTTTAATTTTGTGTTTATTTTGTGTTGTGTTATTTATTGTGTTGATTACAGAAGAAGTGTCCCTGCTCATCAAAGTGTTTGGGATAGACAGTTCACTCCTGAAGTGTTTGTAAGGACTAAGCGTACATGTGCACAGTTTTGTTCAGATACTAGAAACGTTTGGACAGAATTTTCCCCTTTGTGCTGTTCTTTTTTCCTGTTTCTGCACTTTGTTTTCTAATTCTAATATGATCTCTTTTAGTCTTGTTTCTTGATTATTTAAAAAAAAAAGTTAAAGCTTTATCTGAGGCATGTTGCTGCAATCTTTCAAAATTATCATTAATCAATTTTTAAACACCCTTTTTTGCAAAAGTCTTTTGACATTTTTTTCTGAGACTTGAAAACCAGCACAGAAGCAACACTTGCTTTGTTTTCTTATTTTATGCTGTAGCAACAAAACATTTCAGTCAATGACAAAGTAAATTGTTCAGTAATATCTAATAATTAAAACTCGACAAAAACGTGTCATTTGCAGAAATAGTGAAATGTCATTTCTTATGTAGCTTTTGTAGATGATGGATTCAGTTGAAGTTGGAAAACACATTATTATATCACAGAACCACAAAACCAAAAAAAAGCTTTAAAAATTCAGTGAAATGCAATCAGTAGATATATTTGCACAAAAAATCAAAATAAAAACAGAGAAAGGAAATTTACATAACTATTGTGGTATATCTCAATACTTGACTGTAAAGTTAAATAATCCTTCAAGGTTGTAAATAAGACTAATAAATCCTGTGTGAGCACAGTGTCAATCTGCTACAATCATTGTACAAATGTTTACAAATCTACTGAGATTTTATCATTAGCACAAACATATACATGATACTTTTGTTTATGTGCAGGACAAAATTTGCTTTCTAGAAACAGCTTTTGCTTGTTTCTTTTTTTTTTCTTGTCTGAACAGAGCTGTGTTTTCCAAACAGAGCCTGTTCAAAATGTCTGACAGTGATCCACAAAATGAAGGCTGAAGTAAAAACTTTCCGATGTTTTTAGTTCAGCTTTGTTCAACACAGATTTTTAGCTTCTCTTGAAAAATCTTATCTGCATTTTTTTTGCTTCTTCTTTTCTCGGATATATTTGGTGAGAAGTGAGGCTACAAATAGAGCACTGAGAGGTTCGAGAGTCACTTGAACATGGAAACAAATTACACACATAAAACATTCATGTTGATGCCCATGTGCCGATGACGTGGTATGCGCAGACGTGTGTGTGCACGTGTGCTTGTTTATGTGATTTCTGCATGCACTCATTTGAACATGACTGTCTGTGTCAGAGTGTGTGTGTGTGTGTGTGTGTGTGTATCTTTTGTCCGTACCTGATGGGCTGCATCGGAGCGTCTTGTAGCACTGGACTAAACTGTAGCACAAACAAGGGAGAGCGATGGAAGTGGAACGAAGGAACGAGAAGACAGACAGAACGGGAATGTGCGTAAAGGTTGGAGATGAAGAGGTTAAGGTCGGAGCAGAAAGGGAAGAATTCAGGAGAGGATCAGAGGTCAGCGGGTGCAAACACAGACAGAGGTGGTGGGGTGAAGACATGGACACGAGAGGGTTTAGGAGAGACATTGCAGGGGATCCTAGTGGCTGGTGGACATGGCCCAGGCCCCCTCCATCCTCCAGACGGAGAAGGCGTAGCTCAGTCTTTCGTGGGCCAGGTAGTTGCAGCTGGCCAGCTTGGCGTCCATCTCGTCGCTCTGCAGCACCTGGTACAGGAAGTCGATGTAGCGCGAGGCCAGCTTCAGGATCTGGATCTTGCTCAGCTTGTCTGATGGCAGTGTGGGGATGATCTTGCGTAGCGAGGCGAAGGCGTCATTCAGGGACTGGGTGCGCTGTCGCTCCCGCACATTGGCGATAACGCGCTGAGAGTGGAGGTCCTCGAAGGGCTGGTCCAGCCTGGGACCAAGTGATGTGGGGGCCAACGACACCACCGCTGTGGGGCTTTTCTTCGGCCTCTTGGGCCCGGATGGCAGCAGGCTGCTGGGGCTTCCCGTGCTGCTCTCCTCTGCCTGGCTCAGGCTGTCTTTCTTGGGGTAAGGGGAACGTTTTCGATTCCCTTGCTGGTGGTTCTTCTTTGATCCTCTCTCCAGTTCCTCCTCACTGGCCCCGAGACCTCCTTCAGGGGAGTTAGTGCAGGACACCTCTTCTCTCATTGTGCCGTCCACGTGCGATGTCTGCAATGCTCTTTCTGAAGTAACAACTTGACAAGCTTGTGTAACAAAAGTCTACTCTTTTGTCACAGAGAGTCAGGAACTTCAAACGCCATTGGATTGGACGTCGCTGTGGCTGTCCTGTTTCCTGGTTACCTTGTTAAATTTCTCACTTTCACATTCCCCTCTCAACCTGGCAGGCAGAACAACAACAAACTGTCTGACAGGCAGGTCCACCTCCGCCTCTTTTATACGCAAACTCTAACCCCGGGCCTGCGGGCAGTTCTCTTTGGCTCAGCGGACTTCCAGAGGGCGTGGTCCGGCCTGGACCAGCCAGAGAAGCAGGAAGTGTGCGTTAGCTGGGCGGGCGATGGAGGAAGGGGGTAAGTGGCTCTCTCAGCCAATAAGAGAAGCTGTGTCTAATGTTGCAGAGATGTCTGAGGGTTTATGGGTTCCAGATTTGGGCTGTGGCGTCAGTCTGCATGCACCCTTGTGTCTGTATTCTCATTCATCAATTCATTATGAAGACAGAATTGGTCTAAACCTTGCACTTCTGCCAGTGATCAGAGCAAATGTTCATACTGAACACTCATAATAAAGTATGTTTATTAGCTCACACTCTTAAAAATGTGTTTCTGCTGCAAATGTGCAACATTAAAGTGAAATGTAGTGCGAAGATTTTTTTTGAGCTCGTCCTGTTTGTCCACATTAACAGTTGTCCGCTATGATGCTGTTAATTAGAGACTGTAAAAATAAATCTGTTAAACCACGGGTCACTGCATGGACTGAAAATATTCTACATATTAAAAGACTGATGGAGGGTTTATAGTTAAAAAATGATGTCGGATTTCTTTTTATAAATGGCTCAAATTATAGATTTTGCCATGACAGACCGTGAAATCCTGAAAACCAAACTGAAAAAGTGGTGTTTTTTTGTAGATATGCTTGGCTGCAGCAGCTTTAAGTAGATCTGAGACAAAAAAAAAATCTTGTGCAAGCATGCATCCTGGAAAGAATTTCACAAGATGAGCAATTTCCTGACACACAATTGTATCTGTACACACCAATGTACACAGATGTCGCCAAACTTGGGTCCGTTTCACAAATGCTTCCCACCAGAGAAACACCTCCACTTCAGGAGCTGACGTCAGCTGGCCCAGACGTCTGCGCTGGGTCAGGTAGGGACCCTGAATGACCCCTGACCTCAGTGGCCCAGTGACCTCAGTCTGCAGAGGTGAGAGAGCACCTAATTGTGCCATCCACGGCCCGCAGGCAGAGCCGACACATGTTCCTCCACATCCACGATCCCATCTGGGTCTGCAGCCACTTAGACACATTTTCTACACGTTGGCAGTCATGACACAGCAGAGCGATCCTCAAGAGAAAAATGTGACAAAACCTGATAGCAGGCTTTGGGTTTGTACAGTCTGTGTTTAGACACCGGAGCGAAACAACCTAAAAATTTCAACCGGTGACTAAATGTTGCGTAAATCTACCTTGGAATCAAATTGGTTTCCCAACATCGCGGCTGTTTATACCTTCCTGCGTCACCGCTGGAGTGACTCATGTGTGGACCACTGCAGAGAGGGCTTGTGGGGAGTTTTCTGCCGCTTTAAGCTGCATGAATTAGGTACTTTTTGATGACAGCATACTTAATGGTAGCCTTTACATTTCAACACCTCCGGAACATCAAGAGGCGATGCATCTTTCATGTTTCCAAAAATGATTACGATTCGTGATCCCGCTCCAGTAGACTTGGAGACGAGGCGTTCAGACCCTGGTTTTATTTGCCAACAGAAGTTGGATTGCAGTTAAAGCTTGTATCATTCTGGACACGCCGCCTGATAGCTTCTAACCAACAATTTGGGTGTGATCACCGCGACATTTGAAGGAGCGAGTGCACGGAGAGCAGCTCAGAAGATTTCTGATGAGCCCCGTGATTGCACTGGTTTACATTTCATTCAGAGAGCGACGTGCAACGGAAAGTAGCTCTGTCCCAGTTGGGTTCAATCAGCTTGGAAGAAGAAAAAACGAAATTCATCTGGCCATCAAAGCAGGGCCCTGGACAGAGACTGTGAATTATAGGAGGCCGCATTTACATAACAGACAAAGTCAATGTCAGGATTAACTGGTATTAGAATTGGGGCTTATTGGGAGCTCTGGTTTAGACAGCGCAGGGACAGGAAAGTCATTGTTGCCGGGGTTAATCACAGGAGCTGCCGCTTACCTTTAGCGAAAGCGTGGCTTCGTGCCACCATCATGGAAAAAATGAGCTAACGAAGCGAGTAGGCCTACAGGAATGTCGTGGCGCGTAGGAGAACAGAAGGGGAGAGAAAAGAGTGAGAGAGAGAATGGGAGAAGAATGAGAAAAGGGGAAAAAGAAAAGGAGAAGAAAGGAGAGGGAAAAGGGGGAAAAAAGTGAGGCTGTCCAAGCAGAACCAGATGCAGGAGTGTGGAGGCTCGTTTGATCTCTGTCCTCATAGGCTGATTGATGTTGCACATTTCATTTCCTTGTCAGAGTCTTGACATAATGTTTCACTAAACACTCAGGCCCTGCTCTCCTCTTCGTTTTATTTCCATGGGGGTCATAATTAACCCTTTCTGGAGCTGAAAATAGCTCATACACATATCAATATATATCAATATATATTGGCTTACACACACACATGCAAGGTTGGGGGTAAAGCTTGGATATCAAAGAAGACCTATGTATTGTCTTTCTGTCTCTGCAACATATGGTTAGGTCCTGACTGAAATACTGCACTGAAGAGCAGCCATGTTGATGCTTTTGAAGTTCTCCGGCTAAAAAAAAAAAAAAAGAAAGAGGGGGGGAAAAAAAGAAAACAGTTTCTTTAAGTTCGTAATGCAGTCAATTCAATTACTGTCACACGGCAAAGGGTCGCGGCACTGCGGTGACGCGCTCTGCTGGTAGGAGCGCGGCGGTGTGACCAATCATAAATGATGTGTTTGGAAATCTACACTGGCTCAACAAAAGGAACCAATCATTAAATTCCTCCTCACCTTCACCCCGGGAGTTTCTTCACCCTCCCGGCTGCTGTTATTGATGTTTGCACACAGCACACTACACCCTCCTCCACCCCATACCCACCCGTCCACAGCTCCATCCCTCCCGAGGAGCCTGTAGTGGCACAAAGGCAGACATCTGGGACCCATTTCCCCCCTGGAGAAGCCCTTCCTGTGGGGTATCCACTTAGAGGGGTTCGGGAGGAGCGGGGCTGGGGCCGGCCGGGAGGATGAAGGTGCACGGTATGTGGGGGATGGTGGTGATGGGACTGGGTGAATTAAACCAGGAGTTCGATAAGGCTGAATCTGTCCAAAGAAACAAAACCCAGCACCTCTAAAACTCACTAATCAACAGCTGTCATCATTTTTGTTTCATTTGTACCAACATTTGTAAGAACAGCGAAAAATCCTCACATAGGTGTTCACTTATGGGGACAGTTTAGGCTGTTTTTCTGTGCTAAACTAAGCTGACGGCTGTCAAAGTGCTATCGGTCGTCTCATCTGACTTTCTGTGAGAGGGCAAATCAGCATATTTCCCAGAATGCCAAACATTTCCAGCAAGTTCAAAATTTCACCGGACAAGTCCACTTTATACAGAGATCACATATAGATCTGAGTTTGTACAAAATGGTTGCTAGATATGACATGTTAGACTACAATTTAAATCATTTAATAAAGCAGCGAGGATAAGAAGTCCAGACAATGATTGCTTTGAAAGTAAAATCAATCTGAAACAGTTGGAAAAGATGAGAAATTTGTTTCTGATCAATCAGTCCTGAGGAGGCAGCGCGGCTGCGAGTGTTAACCTCTGAAATAAAGAACTAAATAAACTTTTCGTTCTTTTTTCAAATCGCAAATTGTTGTTGTATTGATTGCTCCTGATTTTGTTCTGGAATGGAAAAAAACATGAAAGTGCGCCGAAACATCTTCCCTGACAACATAACAACTGGCAACCATCTGCTGATGAAGACCCTGGGATACAAATGAAAGCTGCACAACAACTACTAAATGGTCCTTGAGGTGAGACTTGTCCTGCATGTATAAGTCCACTTTAAACACGCAACTGTTTCCCCAAGAAGAAAAAGTGAAATTCTGAATTAGAAACACTTTGCTCTCCCGCTGCGTGCGAGCTTGTATTATTCTTGTTTAGCTGCGACTTATCTTCTCGTATTAGGTCGTAATTTATCATAATATTTAGTGCTCAAGCTTCCTTCAAATGTCCCCGCTTTCATGTGTAATTTAACCAATATCCTGCTCTGGCTCTGATTACAGTGTTTAAATGCTGGGGTGCGTCCATGGCACATTACAAACAGTCCCAGCGGAGCTCACAGCTGAGCTGCGGATCCTGCACGCTGGGCTGCAGGACGCCGAGCACCAGCTTCTAATGGATTCAGACGCGTGTGGCTTGTTCTGGCACATCCAAGAAAAAGGGCTTCATACAGGGCTTTTAAGCTGTAATAGCTTCATTAGTGCCATCACAATCCATTAATAAGAGCCTATTTGGGGTTGCCATGTTGTGAAAAACATTTCCCTTGGATAATAATGTGATTTTAGATGCAGTTGATAGTCAGTAAAGAAATGACCAATAAATACACTTTGATTCAAATCGTCCTTGGTCCTTCCGGAAAGCACATGTGCGGGCAGTTACGGCTGCTTCTTTTTTATGTCTTTATCGTACTTTCTCTATTTGTGCGAGTAACCTCTTCAAGATCGGCTTTTTCCAAACATGTTTGTTCATTCTTTTATTATTTTTTTCCTGTTCATGGACAACAAGTCCAGTTGTGATGACTCTTGCAACTCCGTCGATAACAATGACCCGGACAAATGCAAATCTCCACAGACATGGATCGTTCACTACCTGACAAGCCTGAGGTTTCTAACTCACTGTTCAACACTTATCTTATGACTTCTCACGAAGTATCCCACATCTCCTCGGCACAAAAGTAAATACGGTCTCTTTCATGGCTTTATTTAAATGCCACTTAATTGGTCCACATAGATGAATAGCACTTAGAAAGACAAGCCATACACCAAAAAAAAGAGTCAAAAGCATGTGATAAATGTCGCAAATCTCTAAAAGATTTGAGGATCAATGTGCGTGCATGTGAATGAGGGTGAAGGGTTTCTTGAAAGTTGCATCATGTCCATGTGTGCAAGCAGCAGATCATATCATGTCTGTGTGCACACGATGAAGTGATATAAGGGCGACACAAACGGACAACAGCTGGGTAGAAACATCCAAATAAAAGGGAATTGATCTCTGCTATCTGAGCGTTTATGACAAACAGAATGGGAACACAGACTCCAGTCTCAAGACGCTGACACAACCGGTCACTATATATAGCTAATCATCACATGAAAGTCATTTGCACCGCTGAGTCAGCCGTTCGACGTCGATGTGTCAGGTTCAGCTTCTTTGTAAACACTAGGAGGGTCAGCGCGCCAGCAGAACAGAGCTGACCATGTGGCCACTCAGGCTGGAAAATCCTGTTTCAGCGTGAGTTCCAGAGATGAGCATCAGCACGTATGTTTACGGGGGAATTTCCCATCTAAACTTGTGCACCTGAACACTGACCACCGCACGAGGCTAAAGGGTTGAGACCAGGCGACAACGCACATCCTGTGAACTCAAACCACTGTAACCAATGGCAGTAGATAAAAGGGTAAGAGCAGATCAGATTATCTCTCTGTGCAAATATCCTCGCATCTTGATGCTGTGAAGGCTATGAAACACCTCTTGGACTCTGGACAAATATTGCTTCATGTCATAAAACTAACACATACTATCACCACAAATCAATCTGAGTCCACTTTGTTCCGATAAGGAGCCTGTCAGGAAACTGTATCCCGCCACCGTCTCCAATTTCAAATATAACTGGATGCCGTGTCAGACTGGGATCTCTGGGATTAGGTGCTATCGCACATCCTATGCTGTCGACAGTACAGTTGAGCGCTGTCTGCAAGGTGGAGAGAAGGCCCACGTCAAAACAACGGGTGCGTCTACATAGGAAAGATCAACAGAGGCCGCATCAAAGGAACGCGCCTTCACATTGAATCAATCCCCGCTTCCATTAGATTAGATGAATTTAAAGTTGCGTTGTGCTTCTTTATGGTTCCTCAAAATCCCTCGCTCTGGTTCTGGTTCCCCCTGTGAAGCCACTTCAAACGGCCTCTGCCATGGCATATCCCTTTGTGCTCTAAAACAGCAAATATGTGTCTCTCTAAAATGTTTCAGATGCGAGCTTGCAGCGGTCCCAGAGGCAGAGGCAGCACAACGCGCAGAGAAAGGCAGGAATCAGAGGAGGAGGGATACAATGGCTCGGTACAAAGGTCGGGCATCTCCTGTGCTGGGTAACAGGCAGGTCTGCAGAGGAGAGTCTGACCGGCTAATACGTGATAGGAGAAGAAAGACAGGCAGACAAGCATAAAGAGGAGGAAAGGGATGGAAGGAAAAAGCAGATAGTGTGGGAGAAGCCTTGCTGCAGTAAATCAGTGTGGTAATAAGGAGGGACGGAGAGAGGGGGGGGGGCTGCAAAGGTCTGGAAACATATGTTTCAGTTTGTAAATAAAACAGTAAATTGCTATGGATATTGCTTAAATATCTGTGGGCTTTGTACCACGCTTTGCGGAAGTTCCTCGGAAATCATTCTGGAACTGCCTTCTCAAAATGCCAAAGCGGCTTCTTAATGTCAAAGAGGCCATCTGGTTCTCGACCAGTTCAAGATGTTTGCATTTTTTTCACTCTGATGCTTCTTTTTTTAGATCAAATGCACCATTTTTTATATCATCAATACCATTGTTCATATTTCACAATGGAACAGAGAGTGAGCGCACACCACTCAAAGCTGCTAATTCCCTCTCATCTTTCTTCACTCGCAAAAGTAACCGAGTACTTTAACTCAAGTACACATTTGGAGGTTCTTTTCGACGATACGTCTCCAACGGAAATGTGAAGCGTCACAACATCAGTAATCAGACAAATACGTGATCAGCTTATTCAGTGTTCATAAAAACGTTAAGGCCTGTAGAAGTATTTACACTTTGTATCACGTCGACCAACATTTGAATCCTGCTCCTACATCACTACGAGCACTTTCCAGCAAATGTTTTTCCTTTTGAAAACATCAGGAGTTTTTCTCGCTCCTTTATTTCCTCTGAAATAAAATTATGAGAAACAGTTTTCAGATTTACAGAAGTGTCTTACGTGCAATGTGGTTATTTTCCTTCTCCATCGCCGTTCCTACCACTGCCTTTCACAAACTAATAAAGTACGAGTAAATATGGAAATACCAGCTTTCTGCAAACAAATACATTTCAGTCGAATGTAAAGAAGGTGTCAGAGTCAATTATGCAATTATGCAAGTCATTAATAACATTAATAACAAGCAGTTTCTTAATTACACTTGGTAGAGATGATGTATCCTAACTTATGAGTACTGTCAGTTCATCTCTACTGGGGTATCAAATCTTGAAAACAATCACCGCATTTTGTAAACAAAACATTGGTTTGTAATGTCACACCTGTTGAACACATAGAAACAGTTAATTTTCCTCTGAGATGTAGTGGCGTATGAGCAGCTTGCACTATCCCAGAAGAGAAACACTGAAATACCTAAACAATAGAATAAATGTAGCGAGTTACACTCAAACAAGAGACATAAAAACTTTGCACAACTACTCATTTTAATGTGTCGGCGAGAACACATAAACAGCTCCAAGAGCAGACAGGTTGCTCATAAAGACGCGGCCTAGTTTGTGTCCTCCTCAGATCCTTGAGCTCTGACATCATCTGCTGCAAAGGTGTGCATGTGTGCTATGCAACAGGGTGAAGTCCGCCTGCAGGTCGTTTGGTGCAGCTCTTGATTCAGCTGCCGTTGCTTCTCGGTGTCTAATTGTGCCGGATGTTTAGGACCGTCGCGTTATTCAAATGGATAAACTATTGTTTCCAGTCTCCGTGTGCTCTGCCAGACTGCCAGTCAACACTTGAGACAACTTCCTTCCTTGATTTGGGTAAAAAGGAGTCCCATAATTGAATAAAACGAGACCCCTCCCTCTCTTTACATACCGCACACACACACACACACACACATACACACACACACACAAAGTCTCATACACACACACACACACGCACACACACATTTTACAGGCTGGTGTATAAACTTAATGGGACGCATTTGGTTCCAGAGCCCCCAGCTTGCTCAGTGGAAAGTGAGCCGGATTGTTTTTCAGTTTCTTAATGTCGAAGTTTATAACGGCCAGATAAAAAAATGTTGCCATGGTAATTTAACCACAACATCGCAATTACCTTGATGCAATGAGACTCTGGGGGCTTACAAACAAACCAGTGTAATGCAATTAAGATATAAGTACCAGCAAAAAAATGTCCTTAAAACACAGAGGAAGTATGCAGGAAAGCAACAAAGAGAGCAAAATAATGATAGTGGCTTCGCAGGGATCAAAGTTTCTGATACTTCTAGTAAATAATTTAACACTGTGCCAGACTCACTTTGAATTATACTTTGTTTTTGTTTTTTTCCTTTACAGCTGCAGGATGGATTCAAGAGGCACATTTTTCCCTCCAGATATTGTCCCATAAATGAGCAACTTGCTGAGTTGTAATGCACCAAATACTGATAACATGCTAATAACAGAGTCACATATTTTTCACATCAACTTCAAAGTCTTTCTATCAGGCGGCTAACAAAATCATACACCCAAAATCCTTTGCACCCACCCCCAACCTTCCCTTTGAGGGACAAAATAAAATGTGGATGAGTGGAAATTGCCTAACTTCAAAGTGTAGGTTATTGACCTGCATTTAGAACTACGATGGCGATGTGTTTTTTTTCTCCTCTCTCTTCATAACTGTGGCTCATGCGGGTGGGAAAAGTGGTTCGTTCCTCTCATGCTGAAAATCCCACTCCAAAGCCCAACTCTGACCTTCGTGACCCAGGCTTAGTGGAAAGAAGAATGTGTAGCACCTTCAATCTACCTCCATGACACTTTCTCCAGCTACATAAAGGTTCCCAATCTACGAAGAGGATAAAATAATAATTTAAAAAAAGGTTTTTGTTATAATTTCTTTTGAAATGGAAATTAAATCTGTTTTCACATGTCACTTAAAAAAAGACGACAATCTAGAGCGGACGTCAAAAAAAAAATCGTTTTATTCACATGATTCATCCCGATACAAACACACCCTTTCACATTTAGGCAAGTGATACATGTAGATTTTTTTTTCCTTATGTCAGATGTTATTATGTTTGAAAAAAAAAAAAATTCAAAGGAGAAACAGCAAAGTAATCTCATGAAGCAGTGACACAAGTGTCATGATACGAACAATCTAACATAAAGCAAAACACAAGCACAACAGTCTGAATTAAAGCCACAGCTGAGGTTTTCACACTCACGCTTATCTAAGTGTTTCGTCGCTGATAAAAATCATACAAAAGTCATCCTTTACATTATTAATGCCCATCTGTGGTTCGGATATGTGTCGATCCAGGACATGTGGTGCTTGTTTGGAAATGCACACGAGAGCCTGTTGCAGGAGTCTGGGTGACCTGCCGAATTGCAAACAGCCCGATGTGCGTTTGTGTTAAAGCACTGTGCTCACCCCAGGAACCGATGCCTGGTAATGTGACTGCTTCAAGTGCAGCTTGTGACGAGGACAAAAATCTCTTCATTATTCACTGAACGCCCCCACAAAAAAAAAAGGAAGACGGAGAACACGAGTGAGAGTTGGAACATCATCATAGTGTTGAATATTTGGAGGGGTGACGCCCTCTAGTGGCGAGAAACAACCACTGCTGATTTGCGTTGAAGTCGTTGCACTGAGTCACGGTCAAAAGTAATCAGACAGATTTTGGTTTTGAGGAAACTGTGTAGATGCATGACTAGGTAAAATATTAAGGAAGTGAAAATGCAAAATCTGTCAAGATTCACTGAAAATAGGAATAGATTTGGAAAGTCAACACAAAAAACCCCGCGTACATAAAAAAAAAGGTCAGAGGCTCAGTTTGCTGTATTCTCTTTTTTCCTCTTAAAGTGTCCTCCATCAGGTGCGGTCTGTGCCACCATAAATGCAGTGATTGTCCAAACTCTGCGTAGTCCCTGTTGGGTTTTTTTTTTTTACCTCCCTTTAGAAGTCACTCAGGATGCTGATGTCAGCAAACTCTTTGCGGTAGCGGTGAGCGGACAAAGCGAGCAGGAAAGACCACTTGAGGCTCATGAAGCTCCATACACAGGACAGATAGAGGCTGCTCGGATCGGTGAGAGCTGCGAACAGAGGAGACAAAACATGAGTTTTCAGGCTAGTGGAGTGCTCTTCACGTTCAATCAACCTCACAAATCCATGTGTAGTGCTGCTGCACAGCATGGCTAAAAGCACATGGTCACATTTTGGGGCACGGTTAAAGTAAGTTGGTGGAGGGTGCCTCATGTATATGTGATAACCCTGGATCCATCCTCTCTCTTTCTCTCAGCAGATATCATATAAAAAACACTCTACCCCCAGGTGATTGAACATTGCCTCCAACAGCCTCTAATCTTCAGAGGAGCTTTTAGACAAGATGTGTTCTCACTCAGAGAGTCTAAAAACTGAGATGTTATGAGGGTCAAAAGAAGGGGTGAAAAGGAAAAAGTGCTTTCCCAGAAGTTATAAACACATCACTTCTATCAAGAGCTTTGCTCCAGCTTCATGTGCAGTGAGTAGCCTGTGAGAGACAACTGCAGATGACTTCTACAAACACGTCTGTGATATTCATTTTTCTTTGGACTATACTAATATTTTATGCAGAAGTGTGTGTATGTGTGTGTCCTGTGATGGACTGGTCTTTAATCTATGTGTGCTGGAGGCAGAGATTGACTCCAGCAGACCCTGTGACACTGTTGAGATACAAAATGTGTAAAATAATGGATGAATGGATGCTAGAGTAGGAGAAAAGGATTTGCCTTCTACAAATATGCATTTTTTTTAAATAATCAAGGTTCATGTATAAACGGAAAAAATGTGAAATCAACAATACAACAGATTTCTGCAGCACTAAAGCAAACTAGATGCAATACTAACTAGAGCTGGGAGACAAGCAGTGACACAGAAATCATATAATCATATGCAGTGAACATCATACAATGATGAAAATAACGTACAACATTGTGCACACAACAGCTAACTTTCCAATTCAATTGTATATTGTTATTGTTATATTCCACAACCTGGTGCAAGAGGCTTTGCAATGTATTAACAAACTAACTTTAAGCACCCCTCAATTGCTCTTCAATCTTGCAGCTCTTAAAAGAAACATAATGCCCATTTGTGTATTTATTTCAGTTTGGCAAAAGAGAGCCGTAAAAAGTCGTAAAAAATCAAGTGGCAGAGGTAGAAGTCTTTTCGTTGTTAGAAGTGTGGAGAAATTAAGAGGCATATGGCAAATGTTGAGGCATATGTTGGATGGGAACATAGTTTTCTGGAAGTTGGAAGCAGGGAAGAAGCACAAAAAAGATACCTCACACTTCTTCATGGATTAGAAGGTTCTCTGTCATCTAGGTCACGTTTGTAGTTTGTAGGTGATAAAAGAAAACGCAACCGTCAAGTACTTGAGGACATTTTTGCCTTTCCTCCGAAAGACTTGTGGTCATTAGCATTACAAACATGTGAGTTGTCATGTCACATGCCAGCCAAGGGGTAGGACTCATCAGGGTGATTGTTCCACCTGAGAACCATGAGAGTCATTAAAGTCACATGAGCCAAAGCGCAAACTGGGGTGAAACTGTTTGAGGAGAACCATCAAGACAGCACTGAATGAGGCAGCGAGGACAAGCAGTGAAGACACAAACAGACAAACTTACACTCTTTGTGGCTGATGGCGAGAGACAGGAAGGTGATGAAAGCCACGACTGCCAGCACAGAGAAGAAAACTCCCATGAAGAGGAAGAACTTGAGGCCCTTCAGCCAGGTCCTCCAGTAGTCCTGCAGATACATGATATGGGTGATGAGGGTCCAGAGAGCCAGAACACCTGAGGAAACAAAAGACAATTGTGTTATATTTGATAAAAGTCAAAGAGGGAAGATTTCAGCCATGATCTAATTGGGACAGTTTAATGACAGTAGGGTGGCACAGCATTTTACCAAACCTATACCTATATAGTCATCTATATAGTGAACCCTAGAAAGTGAGTGGGGTGGTAGAGAAGTGAAAAAGTGGGTGATTTCATAGCTGTGTCACAGCCACTGAGATCCCTGTGATGACGTGACATGGGAAACTGATCTGAAACATGATGTTGTCATGAGGTCTGAGTGACACAGCATGTTGCCAACTGCTGAGTCAATGGATCACATCTATTTCCTTCTTTGTGTTCCTCATTTTAGTTATGCCACAAATTAAACTTGAGACAATGTAGGTTAACTTTCTTCATAACGTCTCTTTCTGTAAAAGAATGAGGGCAGTGATACATTTATGATCTCTCATAACTGTTTAACATGTAACAGCCAGAAGAGTTCAGATGGCTGTTCATCCTGCGAGTGTAAGAGTGCAGAGGTCGTGGATATAGAGTGTAAACTATGGCTCAAAGTTCAGATCCATGGACACAAGACTTTACAAAGATTGTCTCATAACTGAGCTTCAAGAGAATCACCCTCTCTTGTTATGTCATTTATTTGACATCTATAATCACTATAGAAATGACAGAAAAGCCAGAGGAATCAGGGTAAAATCTTGTCGATTCATCTTTTGATTTCTGTGTTCTAGGACCTAATATCATCACTCCCAACAATCAGGTCACAGGCTTGATTCATTCATCTGTAATGTGTAAAGTGGCATTGGGTGTATATAGCTTCTGTGGACACATTCTGCTACCTACTGCTTTCTCTTAACTAGTGCTTAAACTAAGCACTTTCACTATCTCCTTGGTACTATCTCATATCTCTAAAAACATATCCTTTAACAGATAAATGAATAAATAACAGATAAAAGTTGTGTATTTTCACATTAAGAGAATCAAGTGTGCTAGAAAACAGAGGCTGTTATCTGTTAAGTTGACATTTCTTACTTCTGAAGTGAGTGAGGGGGTCGCTGGTCTCTTTTTCCTGCTGCTGTCACACAAATAGCCAACACCTCTACCAGTCAACCAGACACACCTGAACTGACAATCTGGTCATTCAGGTGTGTATGTATGTTACTGGTTCACTGGACTTTACCTGGACATTTTCTGTCATTACCGTAAAACAGACAAGTTGTCACCCAATACAAGGATGCACAATTTCAAGA
This sequence comes from Karalla daura, assembly GCA_029224185.1. Classification (NCBI taxonomy): domain Eukaryota; kingdom Metazoa; phylum Chordata; class Actinopteri; order Chaetodontiformes; family Leiognathidae; genus Karalla; species Karalla daura. The sequence continues at coordinate 25,198,330 of CM055188.1, forward strand.
TTTACAGTTGTATTGCAGTCTATAGCTGTAATTTATCTATGAAATAACTACATATTGATAGATTATGACAAATGTACAAACTTTGATGTGCAAAACTGCTTAACCGTCTGCTTTAAGAGAGAAGCAGAGGCAGTAGAAGTAATTTTCCAGGAAAACTTAAGGACATTTTACTTTTAACCTATTATTTTCTATCACTGGTAACATGTTTTTCAGGACTCAAGGGAACCCTGAATATATGTCAACATTTATGTTCAATATTGCTTGAAATTAACTCATTTCACACATCCAGCATACTGTATGTCACCTGCTAACATATTTCATTTCAGTTAGAACTGTTTGATACATTATGACACTCCAATATACTACTTGTATACTATATATACTTACTATATATATATATATATACACATATATATATAGATAGATAGATAGATAGATAGATAGATAGATAGATAGATAGATAGATAGATAGATAGATAGATAGATAGATAGATATAGTTAGTCCTGCTGCAATAATACCATTTAGGCTAGAACAAGAGATCATTTCATCTTTATCTACATGCCTGCAACAGCTTTATGTGTGCAACTCTGTGTGTGTGTGTGTTTGTGTGTGTGTATAAGAACAATATATCAGATTACAGGGGACAGGAGATGATTGCACCGAATTACGATGACAAGTGACAAATGTGAGACAAATGTAAAAAAATATCGTCCTGCAACTAGTGGCTACAGTAAGTAGAGGGCTTAGCTTCTCCCCTTGAGAAGCAGCAGTGACAGCACCAGGTGTCTGACAGTGACCCTGGGGCCAGACAGGGACTGTCACCCAGTGTTTACCTGACAGTCCTCCCATGGCTGCAGTCCACTGCTGCCTGAACGCGATGTTCCACACCAGGAAAGCCGAGAAGCCAAAAAACATGCCGCAGCAGGCGTATCCGATGCTGATGTAAGTCTTATTTACAGCCATTATTGCACACGAAATATTTTTCTTGAAAAAAAAAAAGGAGGGTTGTCAGAGGAGAGCAGAGACAGCAGCTGGACCAGCCGAGGACAGACGGTCACTGAGCAGCAGTCGCAGAGCTGGTTATTTCAAAACAACTGCATCCGGTTAATCTTCAGACAGGACACGCTGTCCAACCCCCGACACTCCTGCTGACTAATGGTTACTTTCACACGAGTAAAACATGACCAAGCGTTTCTGAAAAGAGTGGGGCTTTTTCTCCTCTCTTCTGTCCAGCAACAACAACAACAAAAGAGAGAGAAAGACAGGCAGAGAGAGAAGGAAAATGTAGTCCTCCGTGCTGTAAACAGAGGCGGTGAAGCGTCACAGCGCCCCCAGCTGGAGCAGCAGAAGTAAGACATGCCACACGCCAACATGCAAAATCCAAATTTCAGGATTAAAGATTTCCTGAATTTGTTATTTTAGATCCTAGACCCTACATAGAGGTTTCAAGATTCTTCAAGATCTAAGATCCAAGATTTGAGATGTTAGAATTCAGGGTAACAGATATGAGATTTGAGATCTGTGATCTAAGATGCATAGATCCAAGATGTTTGATATAAAATCCCAGATCCACGATCCTTTATCTAAGATTCAAGATCCAGGATCAATAGGTAAATTACTTTGGTTTTCTCCTTCAATGTAGGATTCTGCAGTGTCTATATTCTCATGGGATCATATATGTATATGTCATATGATCATAGATCATAGATGTCACATTTGTTCATCTAGCCATGCTCTTCCTCTTCCTTCCTATAAAGTATCAGTGCACAGTAAACACACATGTGGAGTGACCATGAGCTATAAATTAAATTTCTCAGAGGAGAACATAAAATAAAAAATGAAAATCCTTGAGGTTCTTCTGGACATGCAAGATGTATCCAAAGAGTGGCACAACACTGAGGCAATGTTGATTTAATGACATTATGACTACGAAACAAAATAGAAGAATAAAGATATTTTTAAACATTCATAAATCCTTGTGTATTTTATTCATCACAAGCTACATTTTAAAAAAGCTTTACTCGATTTTTTCCTGCACATTATATACTTTATCGATTTGTTTATTTATTTATTTACAAAACAAAGCAACAGAGCAGAACAGTGCATAATGAGATAATTTGCCATGCTGCCATGTTAGCTGTGTTCTTGTTGGTCATTGAGGATCAGCCATACCACTCAGTGCATGTGCACTGGTATATATGTGGCTATTGTATGTGTATGTATTGAGCGAATAAGTTAAGGTAAGATATTATTATCTTATTATTATTCCATCCTCATCACTGAGATCATCTTTGAAGACTGGTGTCTCAGCTTAGAGGACTTTCAGGAAGTTGCAACAGCAATTAAATATTTGTAGGTCCTGTTTAAAAGCCAGATTGAATCAGTCATAATTCATAGTCACATTCCTTCTTTGACATATCTGACATCCCTCAGGAGATGTCTTGCGCAGTTTTAGGGAAACTGAAACAAGCTTACCTTTTTCATCAACATAATAACTTTTTGAGTTTCCTCCTTCCACTTCTGATTTCTCCACTCATGGATTAGTTATGGACAATCTGCAGCTCCAGCTGAGTCCATTGAAGACCAGTGCTCGTGACCTTTTTTGGTTTCATCAGCAGATAGAGTGACTAAGGAGTCAGATTTACAGTCTAACACTTTAATCGGATCCATGACCAGTGATGCAGCACAAGTTTTAGTCTTCTGGGTCACTTTTCAGTAATAAGCTTCTGCCAGCCCTTGTTGTTGTTCCGATCCCATACATATTTTACAGCACAGTTGCTGTTCTGTAGAGATGTTAGGAAGTCGCTCTGATATCTGCAGCTACACGTGGGAGTTCAGCTCAAGGGAGAAATGACAGCTGTGGTTGCCCATATGTGATGACTCACATCTGTAATTAACAAAAACAAAAATATATATAGATATATAATATAATCAATATATATATTCGTTCAAGTGACATAAAATTGAAGACAGGAAGAATGTAATTGAGGTTGTTGTTCCTGTCTACTGCAGCGTCTGTTTTTTTATACTCTTATTTATGGTTTTACAGTGGACAAAATGTAGTAAAAGGAACATTCACACATTCCTGGTTGATAAAAAAAGAAAAATAAATATATACATATAAATATAAACACAGACAAACATTTAGCTGTTGCTACAGGCAACAAAGTTAAACTGATGCTATCACCTCATTTGTTACTTCACTCAAGTATAAACTCTTTTAAGCATGTATAGCATGTTACTCGTAAATGAACTTGTACGTGTTGCTTTGAATCAAATATTGAAATGTAATATACAGTCCTCTCAAATGAATTTGTTCCCCTCTCACTTGTTCTCTTGCTGTCTTAATATTAACTTATTTAATCATTATCAAGCTTTACAAATGAATGTTTCCTCATAATAAATTCTCAACATAAACAGTATGGCAGGGGTCTGCTGGAGCTTATCTCCACCACTCATAGGGCAAAGAGAGTGGGTATGCATCCTGGACAGGTATCATACCATTCACTCTCATACTCACGCCTGTGGGTTCTCTGATTGACTTAAACACACTTCGCCTGTGAGAAAATGTATGATGCATGGGATTCAAATCCAGGTCCTTCCTGCTTACAGTGTTTAACACTCATCCATCATGTCAATGTGCACTTAACCATTCAGATGAAAAGCTCAAAAGAAGCCAGTACTCGGTGTGTGACATGCTACTGTGTGTACTAAAATTGGGCCAAATATTGGTGTTACCATAGTAACAATAGTTTGAGTCTGGCTTTGCTTCAGACACAGAAGAATCTCATGACTAAACTGTTTCCTCATTTCTAGACTCTAGGGAAAACATAGATGAGAGGGAAGCATGTAATCACAAAAAGGGCAACTTTGATTGTGAGGTCCTCCCAGTTTTTACTCAGCACATCTGCGCCCTCATCTGGACAGAGGATAGCTTAGCATTTAAGTGGATTTTCCCTGAGCATCAGCTGCTTATCAATCAAAAGAATGCATGATACACTTTTAATTACATAAATGTGTCAGAAAGGTTAGATATCAGTGAAAATGTATATATATATATATATACATACAGGTCTTTTCAATTCTGGGTGAAATAAAAACAAAGAATATTGATATAACAAATATGTCGACAGTTTACTCAAAAGAAATCTCTCTTCAGTGACCTGTAGATCCAGTGAGGGTCTGCAGGTAAGAGACTGACTGTCAGGTGTATCATTTTCTCTTTGGATAAGTTAATCTATGTGCAAAGTATTATCAGTTCTGTATGTGCAAATATATTGAGCGTCCATAACTACACATCTCATTCATTAGTGGCATACATCACTAGCAGCAGTAACAGCATAACTTTAGATGAGGTTGTTGTCTAAAAAGTAACAACAGTTGTAGTTGGACTTTAAACGTGACTTATGTATAAAAGCAGTCGCAGTAGTGGTAGTAGAACTTAGCATCAGGTTGTGTACTCACAAGGAAAAAAGTACTATACTTGCACCATACCACATAGTGTAAAATTATTTGACTTGGAATTGAGCACTATCCAAAACAGTCTGGGACTGTGGGAGTTTAAAGATTAAGGACTGACCTAGCACCATTAGAGCACAGCTGGAATTATTATTCGTATTATTATTATTTGTGTTATTATTAGTAATAGTATTATTGTTGTTGTTGTTGTTATTATTATTATTATAGATAGATAGATAGATAGATAGATAGATAGATAGATAGATAGATAGATAGATAGATAGATAGATAGATAGATAGATAGATAGATAGATAGATAGATAGATGACAGATAGATAGATAGATAGATAGATAGATAGATAGATAGATAGATAGATAGATAGATAGATAGATAGATAGATAGATAGATAGATAGATAGATAGATAGATAGATAGATAGATAGATAGATAGATAGATAGATAGATAGATAGAAATGTGACAACTGCGCCTCTCGTCCACAGGGGGCAGTAGTGCGCACTGTGGTCAATCACTTGTACTGCGGCAGAAGAAGACGGAGACACCACGGAGTGGGGGGGGGGCAAGCAGGCAGGCAGCTGATGACAGTCAGAAGAACCGCTCCCCCAACAACCTGCAAACTCTATCAAACCTACATCGACTGCTGGATAAACTCGAAGGAAACACAGTAAAAAAGAATAACTGCCGTGCTGACGTTAACGGGATCCACGTGTTCTCGGATTCGGGCTCACGGGCTTAGCTGTGTTGGTTCCGAGTTGGTTTCAGCTCCGACACATAAATCGCTGCTTGTCGACGTTATTGTTGAACACAGCGGACACTGTTGCTTTAGAGTTGCCACCAAAACCGTGAAAACCGAGTGGAGGACACCGACGGATCATCCCCGGTGTTCATGGTCCTCCCGGTGGACTGTCACACCGTCGACAACACGCCAGGTGCTCGTGTCCCGTAGTCAGGATGGGTGACCCAAACCCATCGACATCCCATACATTTCAGTCCGAGGTAAGTAAGCGTCGCTTTAATGTCCTAAAACTGCTCCACAGTAAGGGTTTTTAAATGTCCTATTTTCTGACGACAACTTGTTGTGAAGATGTCACCGCACGATGACTAGCGTTAGCCTCTTGTGCTAATGTTGACATAGTGTTAGCGAGTGGTGCAAAAAAAAAAAAAGAAGTTGCATACAAAACAACAAGGCAAGCTAACTTTTATGCCACAAACTCCACAATGTGCATGTGGGTGATGTTAGTCGAGTCGGTGCTGGTCGATGTTGTTAAAGCATTTTCAGAGCACATTCCTCCAGTACTGAGTATATGCTAACTAACCTGAGCTAACTAATGTTTGAGCTTATCTTGATTTTTTTTTTATCGAATCCTCTTGTAACATGTGATGCCTTTTTGACTCGTTGCCACTGTTTATTGCGAATTCAGCTTTGATGTACAGTTTGACAACGTTGTTAGCATCTAGCGTCCGACCTAGTGAGTTGTTTGCAGTGCGTGGCTCGTAGCTGCACCGAGCTAGCAGCTAGTGGTGTGTTAGTAAATCCACGGTGGGGGGTTGGTAGGTGGGAAGGTAGGAAGGGTTGATGAATGAGTCCAGAGGAGCAGAGGGGTCTGTCTCTGTCTCAACATTTTTGATTCTGTGTTGAGCCACCGCTTAGTGGCAGTGTGTGGGATAACATTGTATGGGATCAGCTAAAGGTTTCTGCAAACGCCATGTCTTTCGTCTGTGTGTGTGTGTGTGTGTGTGTGTATGTGTGCGCGCGTGCGCGTCTGCTTTTGATGGATCAGTTGTTTTACACCGATCTTTATGTGTGTTCCAGGGCTTCCCCTCACCTTACAGGAGGAGGACCATAGAGGACTTTAATATGTTCTGCACTTTTGTCTTGGCCTATGCCGGTTACATCCCTTATCCTCAAGAGGTGAGTAAAGTATCAGAAATCATGGTCATCAGTTGTTGTAAAAGTGAGTTATAGAGCGACGTGGAAATTGCATTTACATTTGGTGATTTGTGCAAAAAAACAGGAAAGACGACAGTAAATGTGGTAAGTGTAGTTATAACAGTAGTTATAACAATATATATCAATTTGTACAGTGTTTGTGTTTGTGTGATGTTGAACCATGCTACTTGAAATATAATCTTCGAAAAAGCATATCATATAAACAGGCTTTCAAGTATATAGGCAGCGGATGGATAGGTACGTTCTGTAGCCTCACAGCAGTTTCTGTGTGGAGTTTGCATGTTCTAATCAGTTCAATCAGCTCATCTATACATGAGCCAGTTCAACAATGAACATAATAATGTACTAGACACTTTACAAGAACAAATATGGATTACTAAAACAGAGCAGAACAAATCATGTATGAACATGCTGTGAGGTGGTAATAAAAAAAATGCTTTTTTACAGTCAGAAACCTCAGGCAGAACCAAGTCCACCCTCAGGTAGGGGGTTGGGAGAAACTGATAGGAGTATCTAAATTGCCTCCATGAGTGACTGACAGTGAATGGTGTGTAGGTGTGTGTGTGCTGGGCACCGCTTTCAGCAGTATATGCTACAAATCAGGTAAGGTGTGTAGATTTCAAATATGTAAATATCAGAATCATATCAACATAATTTAACACTTGAATCGTTGGGCACTCAACGTGATCATACAGATGCAATGGAGTGGCAGAATTAGAAAATCAACTGTGTTCAGTGACATTAAAATATGTGGTGGTGAGTACTTTCGCAGAGGGTTAAAAGACTGTCCATGTTAAAGCTTTGAAATAGATATTCAGTTTGGCCAAGCTTTACTGTCAAGTGTGCATAAACATACATGGCATACAGCACTGATGTGATTGCTTTCCACTCACCCATCTTACCAAACATGCAAGTATAAAAGTATGAAAAAAATGTATAAGAAAAGTACAGATACTATGGTGTGTGTGAGTGCTAGCAATGTTGCCTCACAAGTGGAAACCCAGACTCCGGGTTCAACCCCTGGTACAACAGGGGCCTTTTCTGTGTGGTGTTTTCGGGTTCTCCTTGTGCCTGTATCGGATTTATTCGGATACTCCAGTTTCCTCTGACAGTCCCAAAACATGCATGTTGAGGTCATTTGGAGTCTCTAAATTGCTTATCTCGAAGCCCAGACACTCCTCCCTGAGGCCACTTACACCAGCTCCTAAAGGAGGATCCTGAGGTGTTCAGAAACTAGCATAGAGATATAATCTGTCCAGCATGTCCTCATTCTTCCCCGGAGTCTCCTTTCAAAAGAACATACAGGGATCTCTGAGCTCCTCACCCCGTCTCTAAGGCTGCGCACAGTACTGTGTGAAGAAAAGTCTTCTATTTCCTTTCTTACATATATATACTTTTTAATTCATGTTATCTCTTATCATCGTATGTGAGGCACTGTAAATGTGTGTATTTTCTTATAGAGGGATGAAAAAAAGTTGATCTTATCTTGCGTTATCTTTAGCAGTTGATGATTATGTCAAATAGTGGAGGTGTGTGATGGATGGATTGATGGCAGTCTGTGTGAGGTTCTGTGGGGGACACATGTGCAGGATACACATCTCTATGTCATGTATTCTCTCACATATATGTATACAGTGAATGAGGGGTTGGCACTGCACTAGCACCAGGTACTACAGTTTCCTCCCACAGTCCAAAAACATCAACCTTTAGGCACCTTTAAGCACCTTAAGTGCTTATTTCTAAGGCTAAACCTTTCAAGTAAAAATACAGCAGGAAGAGCAACAAAAATCCGTTTCTTACCAACACCTTAGCTATTTTTTTCCCTGGGCTTTTTCAAAAATGTAAAATTAAGGGTTTTTTTTACTTTAAGTACTAACTTTGACATGGAAACAGTTTTGTAATTGTACATTTCTGTACAGCTCGATGGAAACCACAAGAAACCAGGGTGACTGACTGCTTCAGTGTTTAGAGCTGTCATCTCACAACAAGGGGGTCCTTAGTTTGAATCCCAATCAGACTGAGGGCCTGTCTGTGTGGCCTCTCTGTGTGAAGTTTGGAAGTACTTAAACTCTCAAACTCTCAACTTTTTGGACCAAGGAAACGGTTGAGAGAATGGTTCATCATTTGTGAGTTGTTTGTAGATGATTCAGCTCCTCTCAGGGTCAGAGAGACAATGAGATTATCGTGAATGAATCCTTTTGTCTCTATAGTTCCTCATTTGCCCCAAGTGTTCATTTTATTTTGGTTTCAGCAAGGCCTCTGTCTGTTGGCTCTGGTTGTAGCCCTTTTCTTTTCAATCACAAGGTAAGAATCCTGTTTTTGCTACACAGGTTTGAGAGGTATTTTGAGAGCCCCCCATCTCCGCTCTCCTGGATGTCCTGGTCATTCATTCATTCATTTGTACCCTTGTCCCTTCCTGCTGCACAGGACATAGCATTGTGTTTCATAAAAGCATCATTAAAAAAAACATGTGCTTTGACCACTCAGACTATTCAAGTTCTCCCCTGATTGAGGAGAATGTTCCATTGGTCAACCTTCTGTCTCTACACATACAAAGGGTTTTCAGAAAAACAAGCCCCAGTGAGTAAGACCCCAGTGAGGGACAATTTCGATTAAATTTTCAAGGCTCTCCCGGCTTAATCAGAATTTGTGGTCCATGGTCCTTATTGGTCCCTATTGTACTTCTATGAACCATCCATTGAAACGAAATTGGTCTTTCGGTCTGAATGCATTTCTTTTGTCAGATGCAATGCACAAAAACATGAACAAAACACACTTGGTTGAAGTGTTTGTGTCTTAGGAATTTTCAGAAATTTGGTTACTCCTTTTCTCACCAAAAGGAGATTTTGGTTTATATCGGCACCAGATCTGATTGCTAATGCAGATTTGTCTGAGATGTGTCTGCTCTAAAGTTGGAAAAAAAGAAGAAATTGAAAAAGGTGTAGGTAGTGTGAATATGTATTTTCAGCCACACACCTTCTCGTCGCTGGTGAGGTGCAAGTGTTTTGAACTCATTAAATGATGAAAATGATTGAAATCATCAACCCTCTCCTGCCCTCTTCTCAACTTGTTACCAAAGGACTCTCCACTGCGCAGCAGTGCCAGCCCTCCTAACAGCACAGGCAGCACAGCCGATAGTGACGGCTGGACCCCTGGACCCCCAACCCCCTGCCCCCAGCGACCTCCTAAGGTGGCACAGAGCAGGGGCAGAAAACGTCCACATCCAGGAGCTGCACTGTCCAACCACGGCAAGAAAGACGTGAGTTGAGTTGATGTGTACATCTGCAACTGTTTGCCTTCATCCCCATTTGACGCCCTCTTCCTTCTCCATCTCGTGCAGCAGGCCACCACCAGCCTGCACCCAGATGACGGCAGGAAAGCAGACAAGCAGAAGAGAAAGAGAAGAAGAAAGGAGCAAGAGCATACGGCCGGGGAGGAGAGCAGTTCCCAGGAAGGACACTCGGCTCCTCCGCAGGTGCAGTGTCCCGACGCTCTCTGCGACCAAACGATCAAAGATGAGCCCGAAGATGAGTTCAGCATTCCCCTGCCTTTGCCACGTCCGATCCCCTGCAAAGTTGAGCCCAAAGAGGAGTCACAGCGCTGGGAAGGTCAAGACTTGGAAGAAGGTGTGGTGAAGGTCCAGAAAGTGGAGGGATTGGCAGGAAACAGAATGGTGTTCCGCCAGGGAAAACAGGTGGTGTTCAGAGACGAAGATGGATCCGGCGAGGACGAGGACATCATGGTTGACTCGGGTACTTTTATTTCTTATATGACGTCTAGTCCATACAATCCCTCAATATTTGTTGCATTTATTACTGTCTATGCTTGCCTTTTACCTTGAAGTTGTGTCATGTTATGTTAGTCTTTGTGTCATGTTACAACTTGCAGGTACAATTTAATAACCTGAATCTGAGTAATTCGATGGATTCTTGATTCTGTGTTTTTTCTCCTTCTCTCAGACGACGATTCATGGGACCTGGTTACGTGTTTCTGTATGAAACCTTTTGCCGGCCGGGCCATGATCGAATGCAACAAGTGCAACACCTGGATCCACCTGTCATGTGCCAAGATCCGTAAGAGCAACGTGCCAGAGACATACCTGTGTCCCAGCTGCCGAGAGATACACGGCACCCCGGACATCCGTCGCTCCCACCGCTCAAGAGTAGCCCCCAGCAAACATCTGTTGGACTGACCGCGAAGGCCCAGCCCGTGAACTCTGGCCCCTTTACACCCGCTGGACCGACCCTTCCTCAAAATCAGGTCCGTCAGCATCTTTCCTACACGGTCAGCCAAGAACCCACCTTTTTATATCGAGACATTGGTGGTCCCGTCCCCAGCCCCCCATCCTCATCTGAAAACATCTAGCGTCACAGTGCTATTCTAGATTTACTGAGGTTTGTTCCTGCTTCCCTACAGACTCAGTGCGTAAGGCAATCAATGAAATGGAAATCTGTCTGTAGATGCAGAGCAGCAAACCACTACTCTTGGGACTTGGGAGTCTCGTGAACACTGGAATCCTGAACTGCCACAAGGATTATACCCTCACAACTGCCACCCACTATGGTGCATGCTGGGATTTATGGGAAATAAAGTTTGCACTTTTCTCACTTTTGCAATTAAAAGGAAATACTAAAAAAACAAAACAAAAAACAAAAACAAAAAAATATTGACCTACATACCTGAAATAGGCGTGTCTTCCTGATTAAACTGGATCTCTCTCTTAGATGCCTCGATCGTTGTTACACAGTTAGCTGTTGAAAATGACAAAAGACAAGCCTTGTATTAATTGCTTCAGATGGTGCTATAGCATTAAACTGAGGTGTAATTCCCTGTAGAACAAAGATTTAGGATCAGAGACTAGAGTCGCATCTGCTTCATGTATTTGTTATTCTGTTATTTAAAATGTTATCCAGGCTTTAAGCCCGAGCAGCTGAACCAAGTGTTTGGCCCGTCTTCCTTTCCTCCTCAGACTGTCTTCCAGCCATGGCTTCTCCCTTTGGCTTTTTGCTCTTTTTAGAAAAACAGTGTTCCTACTTCACTACACAGTGCTGTTCCAGAGGAAATTTTTAATAACGAATAATGGGGGGGGGGGAAACTGACATGAGATTCAGATCATACGACACAGTTTCTGTTTTCAGTAAAGGTGTTTTCTTGTTGCCTCTGGTCAGTGTTTTTACTGCATTTCACGGTGATTCATTTTGCAAGCTGTTATTTAAATGTTTTCGTGTCTTTCATGCTCATGGCTCAAGGTTTTTCAAAGAAATGCATATATTTATAGAAGGGAACTCCAATCGCCGTCCTTGTTCAACAGATTTAAAGCTATCTTAACTGGAGTTGGGTTAACAGAAAGATTCCTCTCGTCCGGTTAAACGTGTGTTTGGTTGTGTGTGAGTGTCTTTGAACGGTTCACAGTGAGAGAGGGTATTGGCAAAGCATGTGCTGCTATGACTTGCCTAAACTAAGCTGTTTTTTTTGTTTTTTGTTTTTTTGTGGTCTTTTGTAAGATGATGAAATGGATATCTTTTAAAAAGGGCCATGGGCTGGGTCTGTTTTTGTCTGTAAAGGGTCAGATCAGAAGAACAGATCTCAGTCTCTTGTCACCTCACCAATGCGACATTTTCACATTAGTATTCAGTTACTTCCACATGCAGTGAGTTTAATGGAAAAAGTGCTTTTTTTTTTTTAGACCTTTTTTTCATTGGACTTGATTAAAATTTAGATGACAAGATGTTAAGCTTCTTCATGTGCCATCTGCTGTTGTCTGTGTGTGTGTGTATATATATATATATGTGTGTGTGTATACATATACATACACGCACATGTATATAAAAAAGCCATACTCTAGAGTGACATTCAGACTTGGATTTTAGACCAGGATGTGTTTTTACAATGCAGAATCAATGACTTGACCAGGGAACGAAAAACATACACCCATAATGAATGTTTAGTTATTAATGGACACAAGACCTTCCAAGAGTTTGAAGTGGTTTTACTCAGCTTTGCACTCTTATCTTCTGGTATTAAGCGTTGATGGTTGACTGGTTTGTGCCCAGAAACCACCCAGGTCAAAATGCTTTTTTTCTTAAAAGAAAACTTTGAAGCCCTGAAATCATTGCTGTTTCTGAGGATGCTTGTGTCCTGAGGGGGAACCTGAGGATGTCCTTGGGCAAAAAAGGCTGATTTTAGTCAGCGTCTTAAAGGCATCATTGTCATGAATTTTAACAATGTTTATTGTAAACCAGCTTGTTTCTTCTGATCCTGGGTTTTCCTATGCCCTTATTGAGAAAGCGTCGTCTGTACTGTCGTGCAAACTGTTTCTGTGAAACTATTGTAAACTATTGTAAATAAAGAGTTACCATTTTGAGGTGTTGCTTATTTTCCCTTTTCTACAATTGCTTTTTAGTTTTCAAAAGGGTTTAAATGCTCCTGAAATCAAACAAGAGTCAGATCAGTTCATTCATCAATGAATCTTTATTTTCTTTTTAAGAACAGAACATAGGCTCCTGAAACATACAACACATGTATATACTAATGAGTCAGTCTAGATGGTGGACCGGGGTGTAACAGCTGGGAGCAGTCACTCTGCAGGCCTCATGGTGGCAATTTGAGCAGAGGCGAACAGCAGACCTGTCTGAAAACTTCACAGCACAAGTTTAAACAAAACAACAATTTTTGAAAAATTCACATAAATATCTGTGCAAATTGGTCTCTATTATAATGAGTCAGGTAGAGAAGGATGTCCCTCCAACTTAATACCCAATGGTATCCGAACATGTGCTTTTTCCCCCACTTCTTTTGCACATTGATCACATTGATGGAAGAACAAAAAAACATTAAACCATAGGTCAGAAAAGGGATTTAATGTGCTTCTATGTCTGAACAGAAAGTGCATCACATGATATCAAGATATCCACATTTCAATCTCAGCACTCCGACAGGAAAACAGCCATGTGGGATGAATGCATGAATTAAAACACAGCCAAACAAGTAAATACTGTATGAATATGCCATTCTTGGATGTGTTAATTGGTCTTTCGCGAAATGGTTCGAGTGTCGCTTCGGCGGAGCTACAGTGTTAACTTGTCACAGTGGGTGCGTTAACAGTGGGAGAGCGTTGATCTACGCCCTTCACTGGTTGCCTCCCAGCCTTGATCCAGGTCTCGAATGTGAGTGTCCCCCACCCTCTCTGTGCAATCCCTTCCCTAGCATTGAGCACCAGTTCACACCTGCTGACTGGCACCCCCATGAGCAGCAGACGTGTCACCAAAAGGCATAAATAATTAGGACTAGACATTTCGACAAGTAAACAAATATGCAAGTTGTGGAGGCATTCCTCAGTGCTGGCTTGTCAAAGGGTCTCATCCGTCACTCTAAACATTTGCATGACTTTGTGAAATGTTCAAACATTATTAGCTTAACCTACCAGGACAGGATGTGTGGGGGTTCACAGACAGGACGAAGGCTACAATGATAAGGGTCAAGTCTACAGCTTATTATTTTATGCTCAGTGACATTAAATGACAAAAAAAATGTCAAGACACATCCTCATAGTTCAAGGAAATTCTCACCATGTCCGTGGTGGCCTTCATTCCCTCTGTGTAGTGCATATTTAAAATTATGTTAGGGGCCAACGTCTGATCTCTAGCAGCAGGCAGATATTTGAGCAGGCCTGTCAGCTGTAGCGGACTAGAGACATAAAGGTGAGACACCTTGGAGGAGCCCTGAGCTGACTCCTGTGTTCTACTGAACCTCAGACGTGGCCCCGCAGGAAAAGAGAAGGGAGTGGAGGAACTTGATAAACAGATTCACTTACACCACGATTGAGGAGGACCAGAGGAGAGAAGCAGACTTAATGTTGATGTGTCTTGAAAGACCACGTTTTCCCCCTGGTGCTCCTGTAATGGTGGACTCCTATGACTGAACTCTGTGAGCTGAAAAGATAAAATAATAAATAATTTCAGTGTGTGATCAGTCTGTAGCTACGTTACAACAGCACTGGATGTAAGGAAAAGTTTCCGGATACTCACATTGCTTGGGTATCCGTAGAGGATCGGTGTCTGCAGAGATGACTTGGTGCATGACACCTCTGAACTGGTACAGTAATTTAAGACCCTTCTCCTCGCCCACACAGGGGTCATAGAAGCCCGGGAGTCCCGCCTGCCCACAGAGACACAATTCATAAGCATCCACATAGATTGTAGGTATTCTATGATACATGCATCCAGCTGGTGTTTGGGAAATGTCGCTGCAGACAGTGAGTCAGCGTTGCCAGTTCAGCTTCATGTGCTGGCAACTGAGAAGTTTGCGGGCTAAGCTACAATCCTTGTACTCCTTGATATGAATATCTGAACACAGTAAATCACAATGTACTTGTAAATATAGGGGAATATAGATGGATCTGTGCATTTTCTGGACTAGGCTGTACATCTTGTCATCACTAGTTGTCATACAAACACCTTCTTTTTGTAACAACAGACATCTGTAAAATGGGTAAAATGGGCACCTTGGAGGACTCAGTGAGGATGAGTTTGGAGTCCTTGACCAGGCATTGCAGGGGCACAGTGACATCAATGACCTTTGCCTTCTCTTGCTTCTGACTGGTGTCTGTAACAAACTTCCCATACCAGGCGTTGAGGATGATCAGACCTGCAGAGTAAAATCAGAGTACGTTTGTGTGTGTGAAAGAGAATATATGACACTCGAGTAATACATCCACGGCTAGTTCATCTACAACAGGTGTGAGGAGTGGAGACAAAGTGTTAGTGTGTGAATTCCTCCCACAGCCCCGTCGACAGTCTTGCTACTACAGAAGCAATTTCTGCGTCTGATTCTTTGAGCTGCTCAAGTAGCTGCTGTGAACTCATCCAATAGACTGATTGACTCTTCAAATAACTGCATGCACCCTCTAATCAAATACAACAGGAACTCCATTAGCACACTGAAATCACGCTCGTGAACAATTTGCACATAAACACTGACACATGGTGAGGAGCTCTATCATCATTGCTTGCTTCACAGCAGTAGATGGAAGTCATACCAACAAAAACAAGATCCTCGAGCATGGTGTTTTGACTGCCGCCTGCAAACTAAAATAAGTTCTCAGTGTCTCATCCTGCTGTAGTGTCTAAGTCTGTGGATGTGTGTGTATGTGTATGTGTATCTGTATGTGTGTGTGAGTGTGTGTGTGTGTGTGTATTCTCTCACCCATCTTGGATTCCTCGGCTTCTACGATTCTCCTCACAGACTCCTGCATCAGCAGAACCTGCAGAGGAGCCGAGGGAGAAAGACGAGGAGGAGGAGGAGGAGGAGGAGGAGGAAGAGGGTAAGGAGGGGAGGAGAGTAAAGAGACCAAAATAGAATAGGATAGGAGAGAGATTTTCAGACGGGGAGAGCTGAACCTAGAAACAATGATCAATGATCCCCTATACACTTTGTGGTTGCAAGTGAGTGTGCGTACTCACTGCAGACTCTGCCTCCTGTTTCTTCTTGGCGATGTCCGTGGCTGAGCTCTTCCTCTGCAGCTCCAGCTCTCTGAGAACCACAGAGACAGAGAAAACAGATGTCAACAATCACCCACTGGGAATCTCTGCCGAGTCTCTCTGCGGTGTCAGTGTAAGTGCAGAAGAAACCCCCGGTAGCATCTACAACACTGACAGACAAGAGATGTGATCCTCAGCGCGGGGATGTGAAGCTGGGGGACATGAAGTTTTACATCAGAGCCGCTATTCATGCATATAGAAAACATATTACGATGAAAATGAAGAAGGAGTAATTGTATAGGAGGTGTACTGACTGCTCCTTCTGCGCTCTTGTATACGGCACGATGATCAATCTGTGGATGGCCAAGTAGACGATCAGAGGTCCCGCAGTGGCATAAAAGACGGCACTGGGCAGCAGCTGTTCTGTCAGGTGCACTGGGAACAGGTAAGTCTGACTGGCACGTGTCAACCTGTACAGACAGAGGAAAATATCCACAGACCAGATCAGATGATCACACAGGGAGACAAGCACCCACAGAGTGGGATCAGATTTTGCATCAGGCCCTTACTTGATCTTGAGTATAACTCCCTGAGGGACCCCGATGCTGACAGTGGCTGACAGGACATTGTGTCGGCTGATCTTCCTCTCTGCTCCATATTCCACCACAGTACCAAACCAGCCAGCCCTGGAGAAGGAGAGGCACAACAAAATGAACAGAGGCCAAAATTAACTAAAAAATGTATAATGTCATAAGGTCCCCCTGCCCATTTTCATTCATTTTCCTTTGCATTCATTTCAGGTTTTCTAAATGTATTGTTTGGGCTACTAAGTGTTCCTCTTCAGCTGTTTTAATAACCATGGCTCATTTCATGCTGAATGTGTCCAGTCCTTGCCCTTAACTTTGTTACGGAATCATTCTGTGTTTCTTTCTCATAAATGTCTTGTATAAATACATTTTTTAAGTCAGTAAAAAAAAAGCACTTTTTCTACCAAATTGTAAGTCAAGGCCAGAATTAATAGGCTACATAGAAGGTCATATAATAACAGATGACTTTTTACAAGCAGGATGTCTTACTAAATTCATCTACAAAGACATAAATTCTTGTCTAATCTATTAATCATCATAACAGCTTTCTAATAAATTATTAAATATTTGTAGCATTTCAAGGAAAGCAGGTTTGTTGTGCAACAACCATGACACAGATTGCTCATTATGAAAAGAAAATTAATTAAAAAGCCTCTTGAAATGCTTCTAGTCACTTAGAGTCTCTATTGGCAGAAAGGTGGTGCATTTAACTGCTCTGCAGAATACACCAGTGAACATAACGATATTTCTCTCCACTCTCTCTTCACTCAATGTCTCTAATCAGCCGATTTACAGGGAAAATAACTCAGAGGGAGAAAAGAAATGAGAGAGAATAAGCAGGCGTACTTGACAAAGCCTTTAACTTTAGTCTGGTCCTCATCCTGGAACTTGTATTGGTAGCTCATCATCATGTAGGAGTGGGGAATACCCAGCTATCAAAGAGTGGAGAAGAAAAAGAAATTATACAGTACACAGAGGAAACTGTGTAGAGTAAATATCTACAGTGTATTTGACCTTGAATGAATGAATTATGTTTAACCGGACATATCAATAGTTCAAAAAAAACAAATCGAAGTAAACTGAAAACAACAAAACAACAATAAATGGATATTTCATGCATAAAAAGTGGTAGGAAATAAGTGTACACTTATTCAGTCTTAACTCTTTTCTGGAATCTATATTTTATCCCGAAATGTTATCTTTGTCAAACACTTCCAATACAAATGAATAAAATAAAATAAATCATGATTTAGACAGGAGACAGACTTCAACAACAGGTACCGCTGAGCTCTCTGTTCCATCCCTGCTATTGAACATTTTTCAAGTTTGTTGTTGGGTTTTGGATTTCTCACTCTCTCACCGTTTGCTCGTGCTCGTACCTGCAGAGCGAGTGAGAAGTAGCTGCTCTTCGTGTCTCGGACGATGCTGGTGGTCATGGCGCTGTTGGGCCAGCAGCGCCACTGCAGGTAGCCCATGGTGTTCTGGTCCAGTTGCCGCGCCGCCATCAGGGAGCAGCTCGACCTCAGCCCATTAGGAGTGTAATGCGTGCCGCACTGGGCTGTCAAGAAGCTGGACAAGGGAAAAAAATAGAGAGTGGATAAAACTGGACAGATTGCTCAGTGTATTTCAGTTACACAACATCCAACTGTCAGCACTCACCACCGTTGAGTGACATTGCGAAACACCTTAAACCCGAGGAAAGGCCCAAGTAAGTCTCCTGCACCAAACTCCATCTGTGGAGAAGTACGTGTTGAGGGTAATGTTGCTTCAGGGCTTGGAAGAAGAGGGAAACACTCAGGGACAGTGGATGAGGATGTTTTTTCATAAGGATGTTGTATTATTACTGTTTTTTCTTAACCCAAACAAGGCCTTATAGGTTGAAATAATTAGACAAACATAAAAACAACAAAATGCATGCATCAATAACTTTTTTAAATATTATACATATCTAAATAGAAGCAAAACATGTTTCTCAAAGACAAACAAAGCAAAATGGTATGATAACCAAATTACAAACTACAAAATAAAAAAAAAAACTTTAGAAACCTAAATTTCTACGTACAAATGGATTACCTTGGGGGCTCTTCCAGATATCTAATCGTCAGCAGCTCTCGCAAATGAATGAAAATGCCTGCTTATAACAGCCTGAACACTCAGGCCTGAAGCTGAACTATACCAACCCAGCGCTACCAGAAAGGAGTGCTGTAGGTAAAATTTACAATCATGCTTACAGCATTCTACATTCCATGAACATAAATGTTTTTTTTATATTTGCTGGACCTTTTTAATATTTGCTGGACCTTGGCAAAGCCAATAACGTTACAGCCCTAAATATACTTTAAAAAATATTAAACCATCACATTCCCAGAGACTCGACCGCTCCCTGGACATACAAGTCTGCAACACATGGCACAAACTCTTTTGGGCAACAGGCAGCTGAGACAAAGGACCCATTAAAACACTTTACATCAGCCTGAACTACATTTCTAAAGCTAAATAAAATGTACCTGTGGAAACAGAGGTGTTGTGTGATTATTTTAACACAAAGTAAACAACGTGATGATATTGCGGACGGTTTGGACGATGAGAGATGCTGTGTTGGCTGATGATAGATGTTGTAACCCACCATAGTGTTGGATGTTTAATGTGTATGGCCCATGGACAATTGCACTGAATGATAGCTGTTAGAAATGTTTTTAAACAGTATAACAGTGAACGAAAAATACATCTACCCACAGCATTTAGCTTATTAAAGTGTCCTAATGTGTCTCCTAATGATTAGCAACACCTGGCTGCAGTGACGGTGTGTAGCTGACCTGTCACCGTGTGCACAGGAATCATAAAGGTGTATTATAAATATAATTATAAAGGCGTAATTCTGCATCAAAACTACATCTGTAATCAACAGTCCACAATTGCACCTTACATTTTGTGCATTCACATTCAGGTTTATTCCTCTGCTCACCCAGAAGCCTGATATGAAAGATTATGCAGGCTGCTGCTGTGACATATCTTTCTATTTGTCTCGTACATGCTTAGAAATTATGACTAATCCAGAGACTATGCATGAGCAAACCCTCTAAACTGCCTGTGTTAATTCACATTGTAGAGAGAAGCAGAAAGGGGAGGAATTATTCACCAGGACAACTCAAGTTTCTCAAGGACATTTCACTGTTTCTTTTATTTTCAATTTGTTTCCCAAAATTTGTGATTAATTTTCCAGAATTGTCTGAATGTGTCCGAATATGAGTGTATGCATGCTTACCTCTCCCCAGCCATTGGTCGACATCACTCTTCGGACGGTCATGGTAATGTTGCCCCCTCCATTCCCGTTGTGCGTGGTAAGTGAACCAGACAGCACTGCTGTGTCTGTGTTTGTCAAAGGAGCCTAAAGAGAGGAAAGAAAGTTGTGCCTGGTAAAACACGCATCTACAGCGACCCTGGCCAAAGAAACTAGCTGTGTGCTAAGGAGATTCAACGTGAGTATGTGTGTTTTCTTGCACCTCTATGGACTGGGAAATATGCATCTTGTTGATTTCAATATGTGGAAACCCTCCGCCTGGCATCTCTTCAAAATCTTCATCATAGCGGTCAAATAGGTCTGTGGCATCCACACCCACACTGATGGTGCCCTGAATAAAGAGAGTGAAGAGGATATATTGTCAAAATTAACTCATAAAGAGGCAAAAGACAGGGTTATTATAAATAACTATGGAAAACATCCACAACCAAAACCCAGTTTCGTTACACAACACATTTAGCACTGACCGCATAAGAGCGGAGACCCACACAGGAAATACAGTAAGAATAATGAAGCTGTCTAAAAAAAGTTGAGAGAGAAAACCTTGGGATTAGTTCTTTGCTGCAGTCGCCTCTCTTCTCTTTCTCTCTGCAGCCTTTCATACTCCTCTCGAATTTCTGCTGGAGTCCTCTTCCTCTCCACCACCTACACAGCATCATGGCCACGCAGTAACAGAAAATAATAGTTGTGAACATACAGTTTGTTATCTCTGTCTGTCTCTGAGTGCCCATTGTGCTCAACTTTAAATCAAAACTGTTATGTTAGACATAGTAAAATACCTCCCAGCCTTCCACCTCCAACCCTTTCTCTCCAAAGATGTCATAGATGGCTCTGGAGTGAGGGTCACTCAGCACTGAGGGGTGAGAGGAAACATGTTCTTTGCATTTATGGCAAAGCCCTCAATAAATACTATTTAATTTCATCTTTTGACCCCACTGCAACTTGGTTCGTACCTTCATATGCATGGTGCACCTGGTTGAAAAGCTGCTCAGCCTGGACTTTCAGCTCAGGGTCTCGATGCTTGTCAGG
Source organism: Karalla daura (assembly GCA_029224185.1). Lineage (NCBI taxonomy): Eukaryota > Metazoa > Chordata > Actinopteri > Chaetodontiformes > Leiognathidae > Karalla > Karalla daura. Next base: position 25,219,155 of record CM055188.1, read on the forward strand.
ATGGTAGAGCATACACAGCCTCCGGTACGATGCCTTCAGCTCCTCTACTGTGGCCTTAAGGAGAAAATGAAGAGTTTAAGCACAAGTGTGGAGGAGATAGCATTGGAAGAATGGTGAGGAGAGGAAGAAAGAATAGGAGCCGTGCAAGGTTGGTGCAGACTAGAAAGAGCTGCATGAGAACCAGTCCATTTACCGTTTAAGCCTGAAAACTCTTTCCTCAGAGAGACTAAAGCTTGACTATAAGCCATAAATTATCAAATATTCTGAATATAAACTCTCACTTAATGTCTCAATGGATTAAGAGATTAACACACCCGAGTCGTGACTCACATTGAACCTGAAATACAGAATATCCTTTTCTTTTTGTTTGTTTTGCTATGAAAGTGAAAGTGAAAAATTGGAAGCGTGTGCATGCACCTCCACTGAGGCTGTGATTTAACTCCTACAGTCTTAACTAAAGTCATCTAGCTGTTAAGTCCCTCTCAGGCCTCTCCCTGTTGAATGAGAGCTGAGATTTTTTAGAGGATGTTCACTGCTGCAGACAAGTCATACAGGCACCTTCTTCCAGGTGCAAAATCTGCCTGCATGCTAATAAATGTGGGACAGAAGGCTTGGTCCGTGGTCCTGCGGCGTCTCTCCACAGATGATGGTGCTGATGAAGGAGACCTTTCCTCAATTGATGGCAGACGCATCGAGTCCAGCCCACTTCAGAGCGTCGAAATGCACTTAAAGGTACTCCACCAATAAGTGACCCTGCAAAACAGACTAATACATGACGTACCTCTTTCCGGACATTGAGAAGAGAGTAATAGTCCTGGTTTTTACACTCGAAATCATCGTCTAAGGACGCAGCCATGTTTTCCTGTGCATTTGCCCGCCTCCTCCCATTATATCCTGGATTCTGATTGGTCGAGAGAGAGCGAGTTTCTGTCGGCCTCTACTGGTCGAGAAAACATCACAAACCGACAAAAAAAATTCTGAGCTCAGTAGCTATTTTTATTCTATTATACAGTATTTATTTTCCTTTGTATTGCCACTGTGTAGAAAATTATGTATTTTGTTGTATGCAGTATTAACTACATTTGCCTATTTTTGCCACTGTGCTGAAAGAAAAATCATGGCTTTCATTATAATGAGATAAGAAGTCATAATATTATCATACAAAGTCACAAAAGAGATACTGGCTCGAAAATATCGAGATAAGTCATGAGAGTAAGATATGTCAATGTGTAATTATTTCATGTAATGCATTACCACCTCAAAGAAAAGACGATAGTAAGTCAAAATTATGAATTGCTGGCTCATAATAATTAGTTACTCAGTGCAGACCCTGGATCCCTCCTCAGGACAAAATAAGATAATGAGAGAGGACCTACAGACCAAATATTGTAAACCTTGGGCCATAGAAAATATCATGGTTCTTGGAAGATCCCCAGTTTGTGTCAGGTAGAAGGTGATCTGTTCGATAAGTAAAAGCAGCAAGAGCACTGATGAAAAAAAATACATTTTACTGAAAAACAAAGACAAAGGTGTCTCCAGCAAACTGGATCATCATAAAAAAAAATTGGTTTTGACATGTGATTAAGTAATGAAGTTCCTCACATAAGCACTTGAGTCAAATTTAGGGTGCGTTTAACATTACCACTGATCAGGTTATCAAAGACTATGCTTTCCAGTGGGTTGAAACATACCAAACATAATTTTACTAAAACCAGCTTTCATACAATTTATATTGAGACACTGCTCACACATTAATGCATAGCTGCAAATAATCCATGTGCTTATAGGCCTGAGTCCGTTTCGCTTATTATTAATTAATAAGTAGCATTTTAAATGCAAGGCTTTACTTGTGATGGATATCTTCATTTTCACTTTACTAACTCATCATATCTTTGGTTTCATCTATCCTTCATCTCAATCTCCTTTGTACCTTTATAGTGTTGCAGGGGTCTGTTGGAGCGTAACCCAGCACACATGTAGCAGAGAGACAGAGACCTACCCAGGTGTATCAGACCATCCCAGGACACACACACACACACACACACACACACACACACACACACACACACACACACTCATACCATTCCCTGTCACATTCACACACAGGGGCAATGGATTAATCTGTGGTTCATATTACTAATAGTTGTGATTAATTCTTCAGATTGCATTCTATTAGAAATATACTGTATGATAAGTATAAAACAGGTATAGGCAGGGATAAAAGTTCGATAGTGGGTTGCTATGAATTAGAAGTAGTTTGCACCAGTGGTGTCAGTCTAATGATGGAAACATCTTTAATTGCTGATTATTACTTGTCAAGAATTGTAAACGAGTAAGTGTACTTAACTGCAGTGCTTGATTAAAGATGCGTTTTCTACCACCAATTCTCCAAATAGCAGTGTGGAGCTATATTCTTCCTTATATATGTTTCCATTTAAACTTTATGTCTCGACTGCAGGGCTGTGTCTTGTCGTCAATATAAAATGACAGTTATCTCATGCAGTTTTGTGTATTCCTCATCATTCCCTCCATTGCACAAGGTCACACGATGGTGAAGGTTTGAATTAAATCGATCTATTTGTTTTTGGCCGGGCCTACACATATCTCATACATGGTTCCTCATTGCCATTCATCCTGCCTGTTCTCAGTCGATGCCAGGAATCGTTTGTGCTCCTGCTGCACAAAGCATATAGTCGAAGACGAGCCATTTAAAACATCACATTTCTGTGGAGCGTGTCAGCAGAGAGGATTGTCTCTGTTAAAACACAACAGTGTGTCTGTGTGTGTGTGTGTGTGTGTGAGTGTGTGATGCAAAGGAGAGAGTCTACCCTGAGGCACCGAGTGACAGCGTGGGTTTGACACAAGAACATAATGGTCCCAGTTAAGCTCCACCGCGTTAGTATCCATGAGAATATTGTGGTAGGCTCCCGGGAAACTTAATTTTTGCTTACAGGGGGGCATCACAGCAAGGATTCACCTGCACCACAGGGGGGTGGAGGCGTGTGGAGGTGATGGAGATGGAGGTCTGTGATTTTTTTTCTCATTCCACCCTATAAGTTTTCACCTGACCTATCATCACTCCAATTCAATAATATGGCTCAGAGAGAGAGGGAGAGGGAGAGAGGAAGGGAGAGAGAGAAAGAGAGAGGTAAGTGGAGCTGTCCTTTCAGCACCACAGCAACTGAGCTTCCAGATAAATAAATAAAAATCACAGGTTCAGGCACATCTGTAAAAAAAAAAAAAGTCTCTTTCACTTTAACATTTCAGCTCATTTACATCCCCTCCCAAAGGAGAAAAAGAAGTGGGAGGGGGTTATGGCTCGACCTTATATCACATTTGCCTGGGTTGTCTATTAGGGATGAAAGTGAAGAAATGAGTGTGTGTAAGTTGCTTACCCAAGATTGTAGTAGAGCCATGTTTTTTGTTTTATTTTAGGTGCAGAAACGAGCAAAAATAAGCACAGGTCAAACATTTAGATAACAGGTATGTGTGAGCAGGTATATGCAGGAGAGAGGGGGAGGGAGAGATAGTGTGTGTGTGGGGGGGGGGGGGGGTGGAGGGAGAAAAAACAGAGAGAAACATGGAGAGAGGGGGAGAGAAAAAAGCGGAGAGAGAGAGAGAGAGAGAGAGAGAGAGACGATGATGAGCATGATGATGATGCTGTGGGAGGATGTCAAGGTGTCCTCGAATACAGACGTCGTTCAGTGACGTGAGAGAGAGAGAGAGGGAGAGAGGAACAGGGAGAGAACTGGAGAAGGAGAGAGAGTGCGCGTGTACGTCAGGGAAGGGGCGGGGCTAACCGATAACAAACGGAGGGATCGAGAATTCCGCGAGTCACCATCACGGATCCCCGCTGTCAATCATCGGCTCTTCGACCAATAGCGTGGCAGAACGCGGCAGGCTCGCCTCCCTCCTCCTCTTCCTCCCCCTCCCCCTCCCCACCGCTCCTCACCCCTTCCCCTCAGCCCCGCCCCCCTCCTTGAGCTGTCCTCTCTGTGCACGCGCGTGGTCCCTCTCCTCCACCACCATCACCACCACCACCTCCTCCACCACCACCACCACCACCACCACCACTAGGTCGAGAAGAGGAGGAGGAGGAGGAGGAAGAGGAGGAGGAGGAGGGATGAGGCGCACGGCGGAGGGGAAATGGCTGCCGAAAACAAGCCGGAAGGTAAGAAGAGAAATAACGGGTTTTAATTTGAGGTGGCAGAGTCCTGCTATTCAGGGGGGTTCAGACGAGGCGACGACGGGATGGATGGAGGAGAGAGGAGAGGAGAGGAGGGTGAGGGTGAGGAGAGGGAGAGGGGGGAGATAACGGAGAAAGGGCTTTCCCTTTCTTTTTCTTGCCCGTCCCGAAAACACGAATGCTGCTGGTGGTGTTGGTGAACCGGGAGAAACCGACAGCGGATAAAATATGAGGGAGTGAGGAAGAGGAGGAGGAGGAGGTGGGCAAAGGGGGAGAGTTGTGCTGTCGTTGGGATGGGGGGCAGTTTTTACCACCTGAGAGGCTGCTTATCTGGAAGCATAAAAGAGGATGGGGATGAGAAAGAGAGAGGATGAGAGTGGTTACACGCTGAAGGAATTCAGATGCTTTCCGTGCGCGCGCGTGTGTGTGCGCACGAGCGCGCGCGCGCGTGTGTTTATATCTGTGTGCCTCTTTAAGCATAAAATAGAAACGCAGATTTTCTCTCCTGACTAAACGTTCCCAGATCAGATCAGCTGTGCGTTTTTATTTAGTCACAATCCAATGTCAGTGTATGTGTCTATCTCTCTGTGTGTGTGTGTGTGTTTGTGTGTGTGTGTGTTTATGTTTAGTGTTGATGTGTGCTCATGGTTGCTAAGGCATTGAAGGTGAGAATCGGGCTGCATTTTTGGGGGGGAAGAGGGAGAGAGATGGGTGTGTGTGTGTGCGTGTGTGTGTGTTTGATGGGGGAGTGATCCATCAAATGTGTGAATCCAGTTTTTTTTCTCTACTCCCTCAACTAAACTCTCGGGGTCATAATTGTCACCCACACACACAGACATGCACACGCAAACACACACACACACACACACTCTCTCTCTCTCACACACACACTATTCAGGTTGTTATTCATTCATTCATGAATTATTTAAAGGGATGGTCAATATCACCATGGTAATATTATCTCCATCTCAACTCACAAGTTAATAACATCTTTATTCCTAACTCTGAGTGTCTGACATTTGTTTATAAACATCCCTCTGCATCTCGTCTGTACCTTCCTCCATTCAAAAATATTGATAAACATGTAACGGCCAAATGTATTGATGCGTATGACACACGCGCATCTCAGCAACTTCAAGCGCTAAAAATGATAAAACTGCTCCGTAGACCTACGTTGTCTTATTCCTTAATTGATTTTTTTTCTGATTGCCTCCTCAGCAGACTGTTTCTTGAAATTGGTAGTCTCTAATCCACTTTCCACTAGGGAGCGATGCTGAGCAAGATTACCCCCCCAACGCAATTTATTTTATTTTATTTTATTTTTGGATGGGGGTAGAAAATATAACCACACAAATAGTATCATACATTTAAGAGGTACTTAATGTTTCAGACATACCGCAAGAATCAAAAGCGTGCAGGCGAGCGTGCCGAGTGTAGCCAGAGGCAAGGGGAAGGCCGTGGGTTGAGAGTCCCGTTGCGTGAAAAGACTCGAAGTGTAGAGATCGAGACAGATGGCCCATGGGCTGATCAGCAGGCTCTGTACCACATACATATAAAACCATCCCCCTGCCCCCTACTGTACTATTCCAGTACACGCAAACAAACATGCGTTCACAGTATGGGGGAGATTTCTGCCCAGTTTTGTGTGTATAGAGAGGGCATAATAATTTACGACCCTCTGTTGCTCTGAATGAAAGCCAAATAAAAATCGCAGGGAGACCAGAGACAGCTATTCACTCATTCCGCTCCCTGGCAGATGTGTGGTGCTGCTGATCAGCAGCGGAGTACACCAGTGGGCATGAGAAAAACATCCACTATATAACATGGAAGACCATCTCCCTCTGCACTGGTTGGTCTACTTTGTATCATAGCAACAGTGGTCAGGGAAACAGAGAAATGACGAGAGAGAGAGATGAGAAACTAAAAGCTGGGTACAAGTTAGTCACACACATGAAGGCAGCGTATCGTCTGTGGCCAATCGATCACGGAGCACACAATGGATGCAAGTAAGTGGATCAGAAAATGGATCAGCCCACATGCGTATCACTGCGAGTTATCTTTCGGGGGCTTCAAGACGGAGGTGAACCAAAGTCTGAGACGTCTCCTAAATATCTTTTTTTTGTCTCTTTTTATTCTTTTTTTCTGCAGGATTGAAGAAGATAAGAAATCCAGAGCGAATGGTCAGGATCGCTGTCGGTTACACAGGACACACCCCTCCCAAGAGTGACGACACTGATGCCAACAGTAAGAGACACACAAACACCAACTTCACACCGTCTACGCATGCACACACACACACACACACACACACATTTTGTCTGTAAGCACAGGGTGACTCTGAGAGCAAGTATAAAAGCCTGCTGGCAGAAATGATGTGATGCGGGAGCTGAGGTCTCCTTCTCATCTGCTCCGTAACAGATCAGACTTACACATACATACTCACACACATACACACACCACGCACACTCACACACGCGTGCAAAACAAACACACGCTCTCTGCTGAGATGTCACTCCAATTCAGCTCTGTTACACATCATGTTTATTCATGCATGCCAGTACAGTATTAGTGGGCACACTCTCACACACACACACACACATACTCACACACAGCCACATAGAAGGCAGCGCTTACTTTGGCTATCAGTAGTTTATTGTCATACCTAATCTGTACACATGGCATTATGTATCTGTAATCCTCAATGGGCCTGGTTAAACTAGAAGTGAGATGGAGTGTGTAATCTGGGGTCGCCTCATGGTTGTGTATGTGCAAGAGTGCGTCCTGGGGATGTGCCTGATTGCAGAGGGGTGTGTTAGAGGGACTATAAAGGCAATGATTGCTTTGATTGGTTATTGATTTTAGAGGACATGATGCAGATGCGTGTCTCAGCCTCTCTGTATGTGGTGTGTGTGTGTGTGTGAGTGTGTGTGTATGAGTGTGTGTTGAGGAGGACAAATTGGAGGAAAATAAACAGATGTGAGGAGGAGCAGACAGACATGCTGTTTAGTGAGAGGGATGTATAAGTCAAAGCGACCTCTGTATCACTCATACCCTCCCACTCTTCTATCTCCTCTTTTTTCATTTCAAAAAGGAGCAGATGGTCTCATACCTGCGCCAGACCGTCTTATTTTGTTAAGAATGATGGGAGAAAAGCAGCCTGACACAAAACAGCAAATAAAGAATTTAGAGGGAATCTGAACAACAATAGAGCAGGATAGAATAGAACAGAGAGTTCTGTTTGGGATGGCTGTTTAATATGAGCTGAGACTTCCCGAGCCGATCCCTGTCTCCTATCTGTTCTCACGTCCCAGCTGGAGGATTACTGGAGGAAAAGTTTATCAGCAGAATGATAAAATTAGCATGCACGCCCATCTCTCTATCCCTTCCCCCCTCCACCCCCTCCGCTCTCCCTTCTTTCTCTTGCCTCTCCCTCCCTCTTCCTGCTCTCTCGCTCATCCCATGCATTGCCCCCCCCCCTTCCTTCTCCATGCCCTGGCTCTCCCTCCCTCCTGCCCTCCCTTCCTCCCTCACATCCCTCTATCTAGCTGCTGTGCAATGAGCCTTTCTTTCTGTCACATTAATTTCATCCCGAAAAGGGGGAAAATGTGAAAATTTCCCCTGACGCCTCCTAATATCAGTAGGGGGAGAGTTAAGAGTTGCATTTGGAGCATTTTTCTCTCTCTTTACTGAGGAGAGTTTTATAATTAACTGACAGCCATCTCACAAGGGCATTGGCTTGTTTCTGTGTTAAATATGGAGATGACAGTTTTATGAGGTAAAATATTCATCAGTCGGAGGCCGCTCTTCTCTGTGATTCCCATCTAAATTATGGTATTTGATAGGCTACCAAAGCAATGTTTCACTTTGGTTGAACATTTTCACTTTTTAGCACGCATACCTCTATATGACTTAATGAGCCAGCAGTTCCACATTAGCATTCAGGCTTTGCCACTCTTTTGGACTCTTTTTTTTTTCTTTACCAGCTTTGCAAGTGAGTGAGTGAGTGATCTATGAATTTGGAGGCTCATACTGCTGAGTGACTTGCATGAAGAAATGCAGGTGTCGCAACTGTTTTATAATTGCAGTTACAAATATAAATGTGAATGGTTTTCTTTTTCTTTTTTTTTTCCGAAACAAAACTGAAGTTTTGCCCCATGTCAGAGCGTAGTACAGCTCCACTGAGAGCCATTTGGAACAGATGGAGAAGACAATCACTGCACTACCAGAGTTGATTTTATTTTTTTTTATTTTTTTTTAACTCAGGGATGCGATCTCTCGTTCTGAATTGTTAGAAATACAAGATACAACCCTTTGGGGGTGTAAAAGCTCATCAGCATTCAACAAATCTGCAAAGTTGGTCTTCCATTCCTCGTCAGCAGGGAGAGAAAATGTGAGGATGGGTTAAGATGATGGTCGTGTCCGTGAAGGTGTGCTTTGAAAGGGATTTCGGCACCAAGGTCACTTGTAAAAAAACGCCACTCTGGGACAAATACTGAGATGTGTGCTCTTTGATCGGCAGGCACTGTGTGTGTGTCTGTTTGCATGTGTGAGGGTGCGCGTGTGCGCGCGCCTCGGTGTGAATGTGTGTGTGTGCGCGCGTGCGTGCGTGCGTGCGTGCGCAAGAGAGTGTTTGTGTGTGCCTACGCATGTGCAATGGGCTTGTTTGATGTGGTGGTTCTGGTACATTTCAAAGGCAAGGCTCTGATGAGAATTCTTCAGAACAGCAGGGGGAGGGGAGGGGGTTATAGCCAGGAGGGGTGGGGTTTAAACGCTGATTGGCATTCATAGCAGAGAGGCTGGAGTGCTGCTAAAAAAGAAATTAGGCTTTAACTAAGCTGCACCATTCAGCTGTTTAACTAAGCTGCTGCACCGTTCAGCTGTTTGAAATTTTGTCTTCTCAGGCCTTCTATTAATAAATGCATAATTGATTAGGAGGAGCATACGTGCCTGAACACACTTTCTGCTGTCACAAACACACACATGTTCCACACACCTACATCCACATAGACCTCACTCAAGTCCTGCTACGCTACTTTTCCCTCTTTGTGTTACCCTGCTCCATCGTTCGTCCTTGTAAATTCCCCTCTTTCCAAATCTTCTCCGTCTCCCTAAGTTTTTTTTTTCTTCATTAACTGTCTCTCTCTGGCTCATTGTCTCCCTGCGTCTCTCTCTGTCTCCTGCTCTGACCCTCCCACCCCACCTATCTCTCTTTTTCTCTCACTCTGTCGTCTGCCCTCAGGTAGAGTATAATTCCTGTCTTCCCAGGGGAGTCATGAATGGACGCCCTCTACTCAAATGCTTATCAATAACCTTTGAGTGCTTGCTCTCTTTGACTTCTGAGCGGCACACCCGTTGGGCACACACTCACAAACAGGCACACATAGACACACACACACACACGTACACACACACACCAGGTGCTCTATCTTTGTGTGAATGCTATGCGCTGGTGAAGTGGTATTTTCCTGGGGCGCAGAGGGATTTTTTCCTCACCTGCACCTATTCGGTATTTTGGTAATTCTGTGTGCGGTGGTGGGAGGAGAGGAGCAGTGGGGGCAGCTTCACTGATAATGCAGAGGCACCATACATCTGTGGTGATATGTTCTCACAGCCCCTCTCTCTCCGAAGCCACACAAACCTCCTATTAATCATGTTGTTCTTACCTGTGTTGTTTGTTCTCTCACCCAAAGTGACATCATATTACGCTGAGAAAAGATTGGCTACATTTCTTGCTAGCCAACAAATCCCATGAAAAGACCAAAATCAATAATGCATTAGTCTATCTCTCAATACTTAACTACTTTCCTGGTTTAAAGACTTAAATCTTTTAACATGGGTCAAAAATATCTAGTTATATTTTAAAACCACTAAACGTTTCCTAAAACAGCTGTGCACTGCCAATTTTAGCAAATGTTACATAAACAGGAGTGAATAGCACATTTGTAGTGTGAGATCTTTTTCGCTGGAGGATTTGGTGCTCTTTACGGCAGGAGGACAGTGTATGTGGGATTGGATAAATATAAACCGCTGCCCATGTTCACCATAACAAGGAAACAAGTCACCCTTACCATTAATGTGACTCACTGAGGTGTGTTTAGAAAGGGGCGAGTTGAATAAGTCTTTGGCTGCATACGCTTTACATCTTAGTTGGGTTAATCAGTTAATTAGTGTTCCTTTAGCCTAATTGTGGTAGCTTAACTGTGGATGACAAGTGGATGACGGTGTCATTGTGAATAGAAGACTAAGCTTTGTGCTCGAAAACATAGCAACGCCTGGACTTTCAGATTGAGCAAAAACGGAATTTACACATCAAACTAAACATCACGTGACCGTGCAATATTTGGGCTGTCTTCTTGCACTCGCAACGCTTCTGCTGCCTCGCAAGACTTTTTTTGTTTCCTCTCAGGAGAAGCTAGTCTGGAGTCTCTGCTCCATTACGAAACTGTCTGCATAACACTTTGGGGAAAGCGTTGCTTTTAAAAGGGATAAGAGATGCCCATGTGATTGGCCATGATTGTTACCAACCCCAAATGTACCGATAATGTATGATAATGGATTCCTCCTAATCCAAATCTGTTTCCGGGTGGGCCCCAGGTGTGCTGTGCACCTCCACCTGCTGTCCAAAAATAAGAGTGCTGCCACTCCCTCTGTGCACTGCACACTTAACTTGTTCCCTGCACCTGGAGTGATGAAATTACCAGCCTTGCTTGTCTACATCACTATGAGTCACCCATAAGTAAATAAAGTGTAATGAGACACGCTTACATAAAGATGACGTGGAAACATTAAATATAGTTGTGTATAATTTGCTTTGCTTTGCTTCTCATCTCTTTTCATCGCTGTATCTCTGATGAATCAGAAACCCTAGTAGCTAACCACAAACTGTGGCCATTTTAACAATATTAATTAGAGCTGATGTCCTTCAAAGGCCTGAACAAATCTTTGTGCAGATTCACCTAAGGCGCATTAAAATGCTGCTCAATAAGACTTTGTTATGATTTTATTCACCCAGAGACGCCGTGTTTTGATATTCTCCTCTCACAAAGCGTCTGTGTCTGATGAGAAATTTTTCTCCTCTTCCTACTCATCCCTCATTTATCTTCCTTTATCTTCATCCTCCTCTCCTCCCACACCTTCTCTTTTGCTCCAGATGAGCCGGGCCAGTTGAAGATCTACCTTCCTAAGAAGCTGCTAGAGTGTCTGCCCAAATGTTCCTCTCTGCCCAAGGAACGCCATCGCTGGAACACCAATGAGGTGAGAATGAGACACACTCAAGGGAGATACCGTTAGCCGAATTCGCACTGTATATTTACAGGAATTCAGTTCTAAGAGCTACCCGATGGGGAGAGTTTCCAGGAACCACACAACCCAGTGGGCTTTTTCTAGTTCAGTCGGACCTCTAAAGCGACGTCACCTCGTACGTCCGGCAATGGTGGCTAATGCTAACGCCCACGGTCGTCTCCGTGTTTTGAAAAATAAAACTATTTCATAAGACTGACTTGTCTGCTGGTGTCTTCTTTTAATTGCTCAATGGGCCGTATGTGGTGCAGTGGTTAGTGCCGCTGCCTCACTGCGAGAACGTAGCTGGTTCGTGTCATTTTTGTGTGGAGTTGGCATGTTCTCCCTTTGTCTGTGTGGCTTTTCTCCAGGTACTTTGATTTTCTTTCCACAGTCCAAAAACATGCATTGAGGTCAACTGGAGAATCAAAATTGCCCGTAGAGTAGGTTTGATTGCAGGAGTGAATGGTGTGGGTCCAACAATGGCCTGGAGACCTGTCCAAGGTGTATTCCCTGATTTGGCCCATGTGTGCTGGAGATAGGCACCAGCAGACCCCAACAATACAGTTTGGTACAAAGTGGATAATGGATGGATGGATGGAAATTGCTGTACCTCAATTCAGAGAGAAATGACTGCAATCACTCCTTCCTGACCAACAGTTTATCTCCAATCCGGACCTTTTGTCACGATAACAGGCAACCATTTGGGAAACGTGTAAATGATGGCTAGATACAGACCTTTGTTCAGATGACATAACGCGGAGTTAATGGCTGTATGCGTATTTGTTGATCTCAGCAGCTATTTGATAGGAGTAACTGTGAATGAACTTTTTATGCATTCAGTGTTATGTGTTCTTAGGCAGGAATTACAAGAAGTCTCCACAAATGATGTTTGTAAACTTTTATTTTTTTTAAATGTAAGTGTTTTGCTACTTCCTTGCTGTACTTGGTTTGCATAGCTTTGGGTCATTGTGGTCTTTGTTTTTTTTTATCTTTCTTTAGCATCTTTAGCTTCTCCTTGCGCTACTTTGGCAAGTGGGGGATGCCTAAAGCGAGTCTGAAGATACAAATCTGCACCATGTCTTTTAAAAATGCCAACTGTCAGTGTGTGCCCAACCAATACAGTTACACATTTGTCACACGTGGTTCCTGGTCTGCCTGAATGTATTGACCCTGTAGCAGGAACTAAGAACATTCCCGAAAACGCTCCAGAAAGAGTTGAGGAACTGTGGAGACTGAGAGTCCCTGTCAGTGTGAAAGCGCCTATTGACAGTGAGGTGTTTTGCTGGTGACTCATCTCTAGCTAATGTCATATTGAGATATAAAGAGGCAGTAAACAAACACAATGGCTGCTTTTCATTATGGGACTCTAAAACTGTGACACCAAGAAATAAAAAAAAAGAAACAGCAAACTGAGCACACAGCTAAAAATCCCACAGTCTGTACATTCCATTTGGGGTGTTGGTGTCGATTTCGCTTTGTAATCCAAACAACTCTGTGTTGAGGCGCAGGAATCACGGGCTCCTCGGTCTGAAACTATAAAGGGCTTAGAGGCTATGAAACAAGAAATGAGGCTACAGATTGAATGTTTCCACTGCTGATTGTTACGGGTTTCAAAAACCCTGTGGTCAGTCAGATAAAGATTGTTATCTGAACCTCAGATTGTTGCTATGCAACCAAAGAAAGCTTTTAGATTTGTGTCCTCTCTCTGCTCGTAGATTTTTTTTTCTTGTTTTGTGTAATGTGTGACAATCGTGCTCTTGCTACAGTGTCAACTGTTGTCCTTCCTAAATAAAAAAAATGCAGGGTAGGTCTGTGAGATATTCACAACAGATGGACAGATCATTCACTAAGAGGGTTTTATCATAAAATGTCAATTAAGCTAAAGTAACCAAGTAGTTTATGGCTCCTCTCGTCACTCAATGTTAACAACTACTTATAGTCCGCTTCAATTGCTGTGTGTTTCCAACAAATTCATGGCTGTCATTTATAAGCGGAGGTCTGAGATTTTCTTACTCTGAGATAAAAATAGCATCATATTTGCAGAATGAACAAAAGAAAGCATCTTTTGTCTGGAGGGCTACATACTGAAATGTAAAATGAGGCCAAATTAGGTTGGGTTGGCATAAGTCTTTACTCAGGACCAAAGATAACCCTGAGCTAAACATGTGGGGTGTGAAAAGCTTTTCAGAGTTGCATGTCCTTCCGGGCTTAAGCTGTAAGCTTAGGGAAGTGTTTGATGGGTGGAAATGGATGCAGGCATTTATTGTCAATAGCTCCTTGTTTATGCATTGCACAGCCCTCCACTGGTGGTTTGCTCCATCCATTGTGATGTGGTTGGCCTCTGCTGAGACATTTTCTCCATGTGCAGCCTGTGCACTCCATTATGGATGTGTGTTTGTGTGTTTGTGTTATTGATTACCAAGTCCGGCATTATTATGCAATGCAAAGCTGATTTGGCCTGTGGTTTTTCTCTCAGGAAAGTCATTACATTTTTCATGCAATCCATCTCAATGAAGGTCATACTGGGAGTTAAGCACGGTGCCTACTGAACAGTGTGCTCACATGAATAGGCAGCGTGTGTGTGTCTGTCTGTGCGTTCGGTTCAGAACAACGTGACCGCTGCTGGTTAGGGACTTCCACACATCTGTCTAACCAAGAGCAATTGTACGCGGGTTGCAGAGACTATAGACCAAAGCAGCTTGTTGCTGCCCTCTTTCCTGCCCTGTCTCCCTCTTTCTCCCCGTCAGTCTTCCAACTTAGCATCTAGTCCCCCCTATCTTCATCTTTCATTTCCTCGCCTTTCCCCTCTCCTTTTCTCTCTTTCTCCATGTCTCCCTCCTGCTCTCTGATGAGGAGGTACAGGCTCAGTTCAGGGGGAGGTTGGGTGTCCCTGAGCGAATTCCTTCAAAGCTCCTCTTCCACCCAGGCATAAAGTTTCCTGCATACTTAAACACTCCATTGTGTCTGCTGCTCCTCTTGCTCGGTGCTTTCATAGGGGGAGTCATGGGTATGCTCGCTATGCGTCTAGTGCATGTATGTATTTCTGTCTGTGTGTGTTTGTACTTACAAGTGTGAGGGATGTGCACAGTTTCAGATTATTGCGGTAGATGCCGCAACAGAAAAATTGATTTTTTTTGTTGATTTGTATCTATCTGTATTGCAGACATTGCAATAAGTGTAATAGTTTTTATCAACAGCATGAACGTTGAAAATGAAATTCTCATTGGTCATCAAATTTTGTACACACTCAGGCTTTGTACATCCACTACAATTGTGGCGTAATACAGCTGTATTTCCAGATCAATCACCTGTCAAGTCGCCTGTCAAATGCGAGGCATCCATTTTATTTATTCAGTCGCATCTCCTCAATGTGTGATTGTGTGTGTGTGTGAGTTTGTGTATTTGTGAGTTTTAAAATATAATACTGTTCTGGTCTGTGTGGCATTAGTGAAGTGTGATGATGTGTTATCGACAAATGACCAGTAATTATCTGGCACACAGACACACTTGTGTGTCTGCGCAGTGAAGCTGTGCATGCACATGTTCGCCTATGGAAGCCGGGCCTTGGTTTTCATATAATTCTTCATTTCCATGTGATTATGCGTTAGCAAATTAAAAAAAGAGGTCTTGTTTTTGCTCGTCCACACTGTTTGGCTGCTGGGCTTCTGCATGTTGTTTTGTACATGTCTTCATATAGTGTTTCTGTGTGTGTGTGTGTGTATGTGTGAACAGAAAGAGGTGGAGATAGAAAAAAGAGATTATGATTTTGTATTTGGATGCAGAGCCCTCTGATTAAGTCAGACCCAGTCTTCATTTGATATGTCCTTATTCTCACCTTTTCCTTAGAATGCATGTCTGTGTGAATGTGTATGTGTGTGTGTGTGTGTCTGTGCGTGTGTCTGTGTGTGTGCCTTTTTTGCACATGTACACGTTTGCATATGATCCACTGATCTCTGTTTTGTCACGCATGGTTCCCTCCAACACCTTGGCCTCACACAAGCACTGAGCTGTGACCCCATACATTTTCACCCTGTGCACTCATACTTCTCCTCCCCCTTCTCTATCCCTTCCTCTCCTCCTTGCCTCTCTTCCTCCCTCTCTCTCTCCCTCTTTTGTGTATCTACTGATGTGTGAAATTATTCTGGGATGGAGGGATGGATTCCTCCCTGAAGGGCTGAGCGGAGGCGTGAGCCTTTTGTTCAATAATAGATTGGGGGTGTATGTGTATCTGTCCATGGTAATAGACTATAGACTAGTTTTAGATAACAAACCACACTCAGGTGGACAGACTGATGGTAGAACCTCTTTTATCCACCCATCGGGAATGACTTGTTGTTTGGTTTCAATAAATTGTATGGACCCCTGAAGTAAGGAGGTTATCAAACTTTTTCAAATGTGGACAAAGACAAAGTTTAGAGTCTGGTCTGGGGATTCCAGTTAATGAAATGATATGATTATGCTTGTGGCGACCCCTGACATACAAGAAATATTTGAAAAAGCCAGACGTACTTGAATCCTGAGTATAAAATTCTCTTTCAAAAGCTCAAATTAAAACAACGAAATACACATGCACACAGCATGGGAATCAGCTTGTCATTGCATGACCTAATGCGCATTTTAAAGGCTTCGACTTCAGAGCATCCCCCCCACTATGATTCAAATGATGCAACCGTCAAACGGGTTGGTGCAGACTTTGGTACATCTCATAGACGACAGCCGTCTGTGTCACCACTCTGCATACGAGTATGCACCAAATGTCGCAGACTATGAGTCTATGAGTGTGTGTGTGTGTGTGTGTGTGGTGTGTGTGTGTGGGGGGGGGGGCTGTTGGAGGATGCCATCATTTTGGTATTAATGATATGAAAAAATGATATAAAATCATGTAGTGTTTTATTGCAGAACTTCGCTCTTGTCATGCAGCGATATATTTGGGAGCTGCGTGCCGTTCAGGCAGCTAGTTGACAGTTCACACACGCTCATGTCTGGCTGTGCCGCCGCATGACACTAACATGATTGCTTGAATGAGAAGCAGATGAAAAAGCAGCATATACATTTTAGACCACTGCCCCATCTGCCCCCGCTGTGTGTGTTTTTGTTGGTGTGTCTCTGTGTACGTGTGTGTTTATGCAGCAAGGGCAGGTGTTGCCATGGTAACAGATTGGGTGCGCGTGTGTGTGTGTTTATGCATATTCCCGCTAATGACATGATCGATGCGCGTGTGACACAAATGCCGTTCGTGATTGTTCAGTACATCAAAGGTGAGAAGAGAGATGTGACAGAGTCAGAGCATGTGCCTGCAATACAAAATGTGCATGAGAGAAGAAAAAAAACACAATTACTGAAGGACTAAATCTCTGGATTTCAGGTTAAAATAAAATGTCATGAACCCACTCACAGTCATAGTGACCTGTACATGCTGGGGCCTCTCATTTGTAATTTCTAGCCCAAACAATTCTCTCTGTGTGTCTGTGTGTGTGTCTGAATGTGTGTGCATGTTTGATTTATTATTCATGCTATTATTGTTGTTTGTGAGCCATTAAATAGATACATTGAATTAAATATGCATGCATTATATTCCTGCATTTCTTTGTAGAGATATTTCCCAATTTTCCCCCCCGTAGGTAAAACATGAAGCTGGCAGGGAAACCATCTGTAAAACAGGCAAGGCAGGAGGAAGAATGTTAAATGTCAGCTACAAAACACTATGGATCCATTATAGAAACCCAGAGAGAAACAGTTAGCAGACAGCCACTAGCAGGCCTCTGTGTTCCATTTATATGTGATGAAGGGTGTCCTTGATTTATGAATTTGATGTGTGAATTGCTAATGTCCAGCCTCACGCTGGCTGTGAACCAAGAGAGGCTGACACTCTACATTTGGTCTGTTGTGTCAGAACAAAGATGAGAGTATCATGCCTTTGGAAACTTTGGAAATATGAAACCAAAAGTTTTATGTATAAAATGAAATCCTGTGTCATTTATGCACTTGTTAGATTATGTGTGCGTAAGCGACGTGCTTTCTGTGTGTGTGTGTGTGTGTGTGTATGTGTGTGTGTATGTGTGTGTGTGTGTGCGTGCGTGTCCCTGAGCCTGCCTATGGCTGTAACCTCTCCAGTTGACATTGAGCTCTCTGCTGTTGCCGTTTACCAGAGTAAAGCATGGTTTAATGAGGGGGCAAAGAAGCCACACACATGCACACACACACACACACACACACACACACACACACACACATGCCAACTCACTTACTCACACACTCACACGTGCACACACGTGCATACACACACACACACACACACACACACACACATACACACACACACACACACACACACACATGCCCACACACAATACCAGAGGGGTGTTTCACAGCTCCTTATATTTGATTCCTATTCTTTTATCTTTAATCATTCCTCTGTCTTTTGGGTTGAGAGATATTTTATGTTTGGAGAGCGCCAAGTTATAATCACTAATTAGTCCTCCAGGCTCTCTCTCCCTCCCTCTCTCTCTTTTTCTCCTCCTCTTTGTCTATCTTTCCATCTCTCTCCGTCTATGTGCCAGGCCTAGCCCAATTAACACCCAACGTCATTTTAGGATTGTTGTTACTTACATTTCCGCTCAATTTCCGGACGTCCATACTGTCCAAAGCAGCAATATGAGCCAAATGTGCAGCAATGCAAAGAATTAATTAGATTCATTGGATTCATGAATGTAATTTCCGCATTGATACATGTAATTATCCAGCAGGCCTTTCATTGGAAAATGAGACAGCACTCGGTAAATTGTACATGGGCCTGCGTAGACACCTCATAGATCGCTGGGATCAGTATTTCAGCGGGTTTCTGTCATGCAGATATTTCACTACACACAAGTTCACAAGGGGCTGAGATTAACCAGGTTTTACAAGTCTAGTCAGGAAAAGCCAGGTGTCTTAGTGTTGTCTCTCCTCTCCTTTCGTCTTCTCTTCTACCCGCTCCTCTCCTCTCTCTGCTCTCCTCCTACCCAACTGGAGGCTCGATTTTTTTCCTTGTTCTATTTTCTCCATGTCGCACAGACCCACTATTTATCTTGCCCACTATAATTTGACACAAAATATTGTTAACTGGAGACACAGAAATATATTAAACAGTGGGAATGTGTGACTGCAAGTGTGGGGGTGTTGTGTGTGTGCCTGAGCTCGTTTATGTGTGCCTGCATATGTGTGTGTGTATTTGAGTGTGTCTCCTCGTTTTAACTTCCTGTTAGATTCCAAGCCCGACCGAAAAGAACTGAATGACCAGCAGTGTCTGCTGTAATAAGAAGCCAGGCGCTGCAGAGCAGACAATCCTTTTTGTATCCTTAAATGTCCCTACATAGAACTTCTGTAATATCTGAGTCCTGTGTAAATTAGATTTAATTCATCTGAGACAGATAAAGCATTAAAATGTGTATTTGTGTGCATGTGCGTGCACACACCAGTGGTCCTTGTACTTCCACTTTTACTGCTTGTAATGCATGTGCAGAGCTAGGTTTAGATGACTTTAACTTGTTTCTCAGGCTCAGATGCAGACAGGTCTGCATGAGTCAGATCTCAGGCAATTTTACATGTTTGCATCCACAAATGAAACTGAGATGTCAACAAAATATCAAGCACCACAGGTGTGGGAACTTTAATGATTTTGATTGAGCTTTTTCTACATATTGCAGATGATTATGCCTAGTTAAGAATTCCTTGAGTCAGTAGGTACTGCATTTCACAGTCTCTGCTCTTTTTTTGTTTATTTATTTATTTTTACAAAGGTACAATGCAGTGTTGCACACATGTTTTCCAATTGCAAAATAACAGAAATCAAGATCAAAATACCTTTTTATCAATAATTTTACAGTTGTAATTGTAGTCTGATCTGCAAGGCAAAACACTCCTACAATGATATGCACTTTCTTACTCTAATTTGCTGATGCTTGCTCAGTGGCAGTCCCCAGACACACAATTACTTAACAATATTTGACTGAATTCGTATGATCCGCATGCATTGAGCATATCCTTGTACACCTGAGACGGCATGAGTTCTACATGAGTTGTTTGAGAGGTTATTACAGGCAATTGAAACAGCTTCATTATTGTACAAGGATTATGGAGTTGTCCATCAAAAAAACAGGGGGAGGGAACTGCTACACAGACTTTTGTGTCACATAGTTAGTGAATCTGTGATGTTTAAATCTACTCAGGCTACTCAGCCGAGCAGCTCTCAGCCAAATGCACCACATCACACCTAACATATTTATCAGTGGCTTGTTGACTGCATCATATCTGTCTGGGGCTCTTGATCGACTTTACTGTAATTCAGTGATGTCATTGATAGCGTTCGCCTATTTTACATTTTAATTAATTCCATCCCCTTAAGAATATGTCTGCTCATTTCAAGAAAATTATGGTTAAGACTCCCTTATTTCTAGTGCACCATAATATTTATATGCGTGAAGTACTGTAGAAGGAAACACACTTCACACATTAATTTGTAATGTTATTTTTCACGACTTGGTTTCCCCAGTAAACTTTATGCATGCAAGATCACTCACACCCTCTCCCAAGCCTATTGCAGACAGGTACAAGACACAAATATGGTATTTTTAGAGAATATACAAAAAAAAAAGAGATTAACACCAAAGCAGTAAAACCTTTCAGACCTGTTTGCAAAGGGGCTACAAAGAGTTCACATTTTATTTGTGCTCCATAAAGTTGCTCTGGGTTGCCAGTTTTGTTGATTTGATATGGATCTTTGTGTGTTTGCCTCGCAGTCTGAAGCCTGCTATTGGCCACTTGCTACAGCTTATTATTCAAATTGTTTATGTTATATAAGATTGTGTTGTTGTTTAATTGGAAAGTCGGTGTTGTTTGGCACTGAGAAAAAATATAGTGTAATAATAGGAAAATGACGGTTGTTGCTGTTTCAGAACATTTATTCTCTGTAAGTTTGATATGATGATGAACAGTGATGTGTACGTAGGGAATAGCGAATAAGAATACTCTGTTAATGGTAATTATCAACCACAGAGTTGGTTAATGTTTAACATTCACTGCTAGCATTTCTCAAGGTAATGTCTGTTTTTTTCCCTCTAAATGAGAGAGGAAGTCATATTTTTATGAAGCTCTCCTGCTGATTTTACTGCACACTGAACAGTGTTCATCAACCACATTTTTTTCCCTCTCCCTCATGGAGTTTTGCTTAACAATTAAGCTATTTTCTGAGACAGGGCTGCATATGTCCACATGTTTTTAGACTTGAATCTATCAGTGCATAACGACTTCATCACAGATAAATGAAAAAACATGCACTGGTAAATTTAAATATGTTTAATCAGCCCTTCAACTATTATCATACGCCTTAATATCGCCTCAACTTGTCACACAGCTATCAGACAGTGATGTAAGTCAAATGTGTTGGCATATATAGAGACACGCCAAATGTAAGTTTGAACTTTGGTCATTTTTCTGATGTTGTAATCTTTCTCAATTGGATTTCCCATGTCTCACAGATCTCAGTTTATTACAGGAACCTAGCCAGAGGCGTGAATTGGCCTTCTACTACATACTGTAATATCTACAAAAAAACAAAGTGAGAGAGGTGTGAATCTCAGAGCATTTTCCGCTAACATTATCCCGGAAATGTACACATTCACAAGATTTACCCTGGGAGATATATATACGTTTACTGGTAAATACACCATTTCCCACATTTACCCTAATAGACACGGGGGCACAGGCACGTAGGTCCTGCGCCTTCACAGTGTTTGCGCACACACAAATGTGTGCTTGTGTGAAGTGTGTAAGTGAGTGAGTGTATTCCTCACAGAGGAGGTATCTAGTGTCACCAAACTACACTTCTACCCAGCATCACATGCTTCTCCATCTGCCTGTCTCTTCCCTCTTTTCCTACTTCCCTGTTCCTTTTCCCTGTACTGATGTATGGAATGTCTTCTTTCATATGGAGCGTGTTTGTAAAAGTCACCATAATCAAATTTCACTGATTCCTGGGGGATTAAACAAGGTGGCATTGGTGTGTGTGTCTGTGTGTGTGTGTCTGTGTGTGTGTGTGTGTGTGTTCTGTGTCTGTGCAAATGCAACACTAGCTGTGTATGAAGTTGTGCATTGTAATGCAGCTGTTTCATTAGTCTAAGACCAGTAATATATCATCCATCATCTTGTACTCTAAGGAGGTACCTATATGAGGGATAGTGACGCCACATTTGCATAGTGACAGTGCATGGCTTTAATTGTTGCATGTATAAAAGAAAGGAATGGGTGATGAAATGACAAAAATCTTAACAAGGAAGTGAGATCATATCACTTCTTTCTTCGCCAAGTATCCATTAATGTTTTTGTCTTTGGTGAAAGATTCCTGATGGCGACGTGGCAGACGTTTTAAAATTTCTCTGTAATACTTCAGGCAAAACTGGTCTATCAAGAAAATTAGATTGTTACCCAGTGGAGGTGTTAGCTCACTGTGCCAAGAAACTGGAAAAACATGGCAACAGTAAGACTGCCCAGCCCAAAAATAGGTATTACCCAGCGCTAAGCCTAACTGCATGGTTGCCCCTTGTTGGCAGCACATGCCGTATGCTCTGGCAGTATGTCTGTGTAGCTTGCCAGCTCACAAGTCTTAACATTGTCCAATACACAACATCTGCAACGCCTTCTTCATGAGGCTTTAAGCTCCAGTCTCAGTCTGCTCGAAAGGTGTCATTGCATGTTGAACTAGAAAGTCACAGTCCATTACAGTTCATATGAGGTGGAAAGTTACCAGGACAGCCCAGCAGGCAATGACTGATGTCTGTCTCCTCCTCGGTCTCTAAAAGTGCATTAAATAAGAGCATTTGTTAAATGGCTTTACTAGAACTATGCACATTAATGGATGAAAATAGCCAGATTAAAGCAAACAAAATGCCTCCCAGAGATCAGGAAGGCCGACTATTGTCCTTGTCTAACAAATGTGGGTAATTCTCATCTCTCTGTATCATTTATTTATATACATTCAATAGAAATGTAAAGATAGCTTACGTACTTTTGCGCCCACTGCATGACTCATAGTGCTGAAGAGACTGTGATGACTCTACCGTGCACATCAAAACTGTAAATACACTGAAGGTTGAGGGAAGAGAGGAGCCCCTTTGGACGTATTGATAAACTATAGTGTACATTTATGAACTATTAATGGCATAGCATATGTTCATCAGATATTATCACTCAGTGCTTCTCACTGCTGATATATTCTGCTACCTATGCATGAGTACAGTCTGTCCTTCATTCAGTGGTGTCAGTCAAGTAAACGTCATGGAGAAATTTTAGGATGGATTGGTCTACCTCAAGCTGAATTCAAAATGAAAAAAATCCATACTCTGTACTTTTTTTAACCAAAGATGCATTAGATACATTTCAGACTCTGCAGAGTCCTGATTTGTCATCATGACTTTGTTCAAGTCAACGAAAAAATGAGTTAAGTGTCTGTAAGATTACAACAAATAACACATTTAGCGGAAGAAAACGGCATCATTTTAATCAAGTGCAGTTGCAGTAAAAATCTATTCTGTGGGGAAGGGGGTAGATTTAATTCTGCATGTTTTTTTTCTTTTGCTCGTGGTATCGTTTAATTGTCTGCAATCAATGGCAGTTGGCCAAGGAAAATTGCATCATTTTGTTAGCTTGTAAAAAGTGTGATTTCTGAGCAAGAGGTGAATTTTGCTCATTCGTTTCTCGACTCCTTGAAGCACAAGTTGGCAATCACCAGAATTGGGAATACGTTTGGGACTTCTTTATTAAACCATGTGAGAGGTATATCACATTTTGCAATACCCTGAAAGAATGAGTGCAAGGCTCATAGTAGCAGTCTATCCAGGTCTACAGCCCAGGGCTTCGTCCCAGGCACAGACAGATCAAAACTGCACAACAGTAGAAGCCAGTCACTAGAGCATAGTTGATAACCTTTAATGTTTACTTTTTCTTATGATTGTTTTAGCTCCGCCTGCCCATCTCCCACTATGAAGCCTGCAGGTGTGATGTCGGTAGAAAAGACAAACCCGAGATTGCAGACAATTTGTACATCTGTAAATTGATGCTTGTCTTTGGCAGTTTGTTTTTGAGGCTTGAGGAGAGTTAAATATTCATGATTTCAACATGGGTGGCTGCAAGTTTTTTTTTTTTTTTTTCCCCCAAAACAACAAACAAATGACATGAAATCTTTATTTGGCATCGACAAACAGAATTCTCAATTTTTTTTGGGGGGGTTGCGGGTGGAGAGGAATCCACGTGAGCTCAAATAGTTAATGACATTTGTTTGTTTCTTTTGAAAATGTGCTACGGAGGAGTAGCTATTTACTCAAATACACACACATTCAACTGAACAGGTGCATAACCTCATGTGCAAACATACACACGCACACATATGCTCCCATCTTCAGTTTGGATGAGGAGGAGACAAACCTAAAGATCGCCACGGAGACCCATCTTTCAAATTTATTCATTAAACTCCCAAATGCTCCCCTTAACGAATGTAATTAGAATATGGTAATGAGAGAGGGCTGAACCAGGGAGTGTTGTAATACGCTTAGCAGCACAGAGGGAGAGGAGAGGAGAGAGAGAGAGACAGACAGAGACAGAGAGGGAAAGAGAGTAAGGGAGTTAAAGGAGAGAGAAATAAAGAGACTGACTGACAGGGTGCCAATTTATGTCTTGTTGTAAACAAGTATTTATGCCAATGAGAGGCGGCATACACTATTTCTTCCTCTCTCTCCCACTACATCTCTCTCCCTTTCTGTGGCTCTCTCCGTCTCTCCCTCTCTCTCTTTCTCTCTAAGCATACAAACCTCCTCAATAACAATAACATCAACAATAGCAGAGCAGAGATGAGTCTCGAAGGGCAGAATGACTCACAGTGAGATGAAGCATCAGGGGTTAACACAACCACCTGAGACTCCTTCATTGAGATATCCCCCCACCACCACCATCTCTCTCTGCTGTTCTCTCTTCTTCCACCTCCCACTGGCAAACACATTTGGCATTAGAGATTTTGGATACACGTGTGTGCATGTGTGCGCACCTGTGTGCATGTGCACTCCTTCCTGGTTAACTTTGCAGGAGTTTTTGAGGACTCTGACAGGCTTTATCCAAGACACCCTAGCACAACAGGGGTCCTGGCATTGTGTTTGACACCACACACCTGTTGCCGTCTTTGATGTGTTCACCCTCCCGCTGAGAGAGAGGGGGCCGTCTCCTCAAATGCAAATACGAGGCAGGAGGAAGAGGACAGGTAAAGTGAGCAAGAGAGAGGAAGTCTTAGAAAAATGTGATTGATGTTCCCTCAGTGGATTGGAGCTGACTCTGCCTTGCTCTCAGGTTTCCACTAAAAAAAGTTTGTGTTACTTTCTATACTGTGTGTCTAGGTGTGTGTGTGTGTGTGTGTTTGTGTGTGTATGGGCACGCGTGTGTATAGTCACCATCACCATCATTTGGACTTAATGGTGGATGAGAAGGACATGAGACAGAGGAAAGAAGGAAGTGTGTAAGCTATAGGAGGGGGCAGAAAGTAAAGGGGTCAGACCAAAAGGAGAGGGAGTGGGGAGCGAAGGAGAGGGTAGAGTGACTCTTTCATTATAAAGCCGTCACTCACATGAGCAGGAGCCACCACATAGACTCTTTTGAGACCAAGCCTCTGTGGGCCTATGTGTGTGCGTATACACTCATTCTTGCCTGCATGGGCATCCTACCATGCCTTTCTTTTGACATGGGAGGTATTTTTATGTCCATATACGTCTGACTATGTGTTTGTGTGTAAGACAGAGAGAGAGAGAGTGTGTGTGTGTGTGTGTATGTGTGTGTGAATGCTGGGAGAGTTGCCGTGCGACAGAGATGGATGTAATACGCACGTCTCTCTCCCAACCAGGTGACAGGGGCGGGTCCCCTCTGAAGGTCAGACCTTGTCCTCCAATGATACACCAGCACCAAATGTGTGTGTGTGTGTGTGTGTGTGTGTGTGCGCGCGCGTGTACATACATGTGTATGAGAGGGGGTGTGTGTATCTGTGTGTGTGTGTGTGTGTGCTGTGCAGACCAATGTGCCCATGCAGCATGTGTGGTGCTGAGAGAACAAGAGGAGAGGCGGAGAACGCCAGGACAAGTTTCACTTTTATTTATTTATTTTTCACACAGAGCGACTCTGCGTATTAATAGATGTCCCATTTGTATGCATGTGTGTACAAGTCTTTTATGTCCACGGATGTGCATGTGTGTGTTGCCCAGTGTGTGATGAGGTGTTTATATGATAAACACAAGGCAAGCTTGAGAGGAATTCTGATCAGGGGCTTTGCAACAGTTGTTATGGAAACAGCATTAAGCAGTTGTATTAGCCAGTGGAGGTAATATAAAGGCTGTTGAAAATAACACACAGTGGGGAGTGAGGCAGTTTTGGAATATAATTCAAACTACATATTGTTCTGCTGATTTACAATAGACTTGATTAAATTTTATTATATGGCTGGAGCAGAACAAAATTATACTTGTCATTACTCAACGTGGCCCTCTCTTCTGGTAAGAGCCACACATTTTAATTAGGCAGGTTAGAGGAGCATACTGCAAACAAGACATTACTGGTCTGGTTTACAATTAGAGCCACACCATTTACATGAGCTGAAAGCTGCACACAGCCAGCTGTAGTCAGCTCTCTTGTTGCGACGCAATCTGAGGTTTCACGGAAAAGAAAGCAACCTTCGTTCCATGACATTGATGATTTTAAAGGTCGATTGGGACAAATTTTGCAGGCTGTGATTGTGAAAAACGGCCCCTGTCACATCTCTGTCAACAACCGTGGATAATGACATGCCCACGGGCTGCTCTCAATTCTAATGGATTATTGATTATAAGAGTTCAAGTCAAATTGAATAACAATATAGGTTTAGCGTAGAATTGTCATCGTTATGCTTGATTCATGTGAAGAGCCTTTGAAGGGTGCGTGTTTAAAAATAGACCGCGATCAATAAGATGTGGTCCAATCCAAATAAAAAATCCCAGAGAAGCTCTAGTCTGCAAAATGATAAAAAAATAATAATCAGAATAAAAACAGGAGGCAATTTTGGTTAGAGTGTCTATCAACGTCAGAGTCTGACAGTGTTGTTCTGGGAAAGAGCTGGTGGACGCACTCAAAAACAAATTACGGCATCAGCAGATCTCCCCTGGTAACGCTAATGCAGTTCTTTTCCCCCATATATGTACACAAGATGTACCACACTCAAGGAAAAAAAAAGCAGAAATGGACTCTTGAAAGGCCATTTCACTTTGCTACCTCCCTGTAGCACCAAAATAAGCTGTTCAATGCCAAATAATTTCTGTGGCAAGGACCAGAGGCAGCATTCATTTGAGGCACTTCGAATGGATGTGACAGTTGCAGTTTACAGACAACTCTGTTTCCCTCCAGATCTCTGTTGGGGTGATGCTCATCATTAGACTTCAAACGTGCATGACACATGCACCCTTATGTGCACATGCATGCACACACACATACACACATGCATGCACGAACACACACACAGTAGCCCGTGGCTAGACCCTATAACGGAGTCTCCCTGGGGAAAGCTCCTGGATAAGTCTGTTGCAGTGTAGGCGACCCCCCACCCTCCCCCTCTACCCTCCCTCTGGAAATCTCCCTGAGGCCTGTGAGTATATGTGAGTGTGTATGAGTGTGCATATGTGTGTATGTGTGTCTGTCTGCTTTTCTGTACATGCCACCAGTTTCTTGGAGGGAGATGGTCTCAGTGATGCGTGAGTGGGAGGTTGATTTCCCCAAACTGCATCGCTCACTCCAATCTAACTTCCCACTCATGCGCTCTGCTTTGTTAGATATTTCTTAAGTAACTCTCCCTCTTTCTCACTTTCTCATGCACACAGGCAGACAGGAAACAGTGTGTGTGTGTGTGTGTGTGTGTGTCTGTATGTGTGTTGGGAAAAGTGTGCATCGTTGTGTGTGTGATTTCAGCGGGGCCTGTCGTAATGTATTATTACGTAGACTCACACAGACATGCAGAACGTCTGGGTTTCTAGAGTAGATCCCCGGAGAAAGGCACTTGTCCCTGTCCCTGTGTCTGGCACAGTTAACACACACACACACACACACACACACACTCACAGTATTCCTGAAGGGTCAGTGTGTCGCCAGGCATGCTCAAAGCGCTCCATCACCGGTTTCCACCGGGACAATAACTGCGACTTCCTGAGGATCGACCTTCACCATCTCACTCCTGTCACTCTTCTCATGGGCGTGTGTGTATGTGTGTGTGCGTGTGCCAGAGAGGGAGTGATTAGCAGTGTGTGTGTGTATGTGTGTGCAGTGAGAGTGTATGTATATACGTGTGTGTGGGTGTGTGTTAGAGTGTGTGTCAGGCTGCCATTTCAGCTGACTCTTCTGTTTCTGGCTTTTTAATGGCTCTTATGGGGCAGGCCTTTAATTGCAAGTCTCCCTCCCTCCTTCTTAATCCTCCCATCCTTCTGTCTCTCCCAGCCCCTTGTCTCCTCTCTTCTTCTCCTTCCTCCTCCTGCCTCCCACTGGCTGACAGTCACTAGGGGAGCCCGAGCGCCTGGCCAGGGCTGTGGAGGCCGTATAGGATATTGACTTGCTGCGGAGTGGTTTGGGAGGAGGAGAGGTGGCTGCCTGTCACAGCTAATGAATAGATGCATAAGTGAATGAGGCACTCCTTGTGTGTGTGTGTGTGTGTGTGTGTGTGTGTGTGTGTGTGTGTGTGTGTGTGTGTGTGTGTGTGTGTGTGTGTGTGTGTGTGCTGTGTCTAGCTTTGGCTAAAAAAGTTTTATGTGCCTCAGACAGACAGACATTAATAGTGGCCAGCTTGATAGTGATAATTATTGAGGGTATGATGACAGTCCCTCCCATATGCACACATGCACACACACACACACACACACACACACACATGCAAAGACGCATATAAATGATAAATGCAGGACAAGGCAGTGGGGGGTTGGGACGTGAGGATCGAATGGAGGATACTAAAAAAAAAACAATCCAGTTAAGTGCCAGCACCCTCCAGCTG
Organism: Karalla daura; assembly: GCA_029224185.1. Lineage (NCBI taxonomy): Eukaryota > Metazoa > Chordata > Actinopteri > Chaetodontiformes > Leiognathidae > Karalla > Karalla daura. Next base: position 25,247,690 of record CM055188.1, read on the forward strand.
CTCTCTCTTTTCGTCTCTCCCTGCTTCTCTTCCCTTCTCCCTCTTTGTCCCTCCATCTCGTCTGATCGGTGGAGCTGGAGTGCTCTCATGCCAAACTGGGACAAATACCTAAAAACGCACGCACGCAGACACACACACAGAAAGAGACGGAAGAGAGGGAGAGGAGGTCTGGAGAGGAGACTGTTGATCTGAGGGGGCAGATGAAGGAGTGCTCAAGTGTTGATGTCTTCTCCACTATTGCTTTGTGCCACATTTCAAACACTGATTGCCTTAAGAGGACAATTTACATTTCATAGTCTTTCACAACAAGTGGGTGAGAAGGGAGTCAGAGATGGGGAGGGAAGGAATGATGTTTCAAGGAGGAAGCCAGAGGTGAGAGAGTTCACCGAGCAAAGGGAAAAAGGCGGCGTTGTGTGAGCAACTAAAAAGCAAGAGGTATAAACAATGGTTTCTTTTGGCTCTGTCTCTGCGAGTCTCTGTCTGTGTATGGACGTTTTGTTTTTCCTTGCTCTCGGTAGAATGCACCTGTATGATTTGAACTTTCTTTTCTTACCTTATTGGATTCATGTGAGTGTGGAAGAAGAATAGAAATAGTGTGGAGAGGAGCTGAGGAGATGAAAAGAGAGCCAGAGGAATTAGGAATCAAGTTAGGAGCAGGCTTTATCTGACGGGAAACTGTGAAACTGCAAAGTACAAGAAAACTTTTCCTATCAGTGCACTTTCTCAGCAAGTGTATGGGTCTGCACCCCCAGTGTGTGTGTGTCTCTGTATGTGTGTGTTTATGTCGCATGTGTGTGTATTTAGGAGATAGCTTTTCCTCCCCAGTGGAGGGAGACATCAGTGTGTCGGTGAGTGTGATTGGTTGTTGGCCCTTAGGGTCTGTCCTCTATATCTGTCTCCTGACTGGCTGCTCTGTGACCAATCAGGCGCCCAGACCTTACCGTGGCAATCAGATAGTGACACACTCTCTGTGGGCATCGGCAGGTCATCTGGAAATACCTGTTATGTTTTATCTCCTTGTGACTCACACACACATACACACTGTCAGGCGCACACACCGATGTAACCTTTCCGTCTTGTCTTTGTCTCTCCAGGAGATTGCTGCGTATCTCATCACTTTTGAGAAACATGATGAGTGGCTGACGACATCACCAAAAACCAGGTGAGAAGAGTGCAGACAGTGGTTTCCACTCACACACACACACACAGATACACACCTGCATACAAACACAGCATCCCTCAATCAGCCAGTGACTCACGTTGGTTTAATCCCAATGACTGAGTGCCTGTGTTTGATTAAAACATTAGTGATGTACGTCGACCGTCTCCCAAAGGGTCCTGCTGACGGCCTACTCTACATGTAGAGAACGCTCCAGAACATGGCCGGACTGTAAAGCACCTAGTCAGCTGGAAGTGGAGTATTAATGAATGTAAATGTATTAGGATAAGTGATGTATAATTCAAGCATAGGAGGGTTGGGTGAGGAGGGGGGCTTAAAGCGACGAGGAGTATGTGTGTATAGGGCGGGATGTGAACAGGGATTCACACGCTAGAGCTGAATATTCATCGATCGAAATGAGCCATAGGTAGCTCTTTTCCTAGAACGAAGTGAGGTTATTCTCAGGAAGGGTGATAGGAAGGAAGGAAAAAAAAACAAGTAAGACTGAAGAAAAAGGGCAGCCTGAATTATTGATAAATCACCTTATTGACATTTACTTAAGGTAATACAGATGTAGGTCTGTTTAAAAAAAAAGAGAGAGAGAAAAAAAGAAAAGACTGAAGAAAAGCAAGGGGAAAGAAAAGAAGAAAAGAAATAAAAAGTAAAGTAAGTGAGGAGGTCACCTCATGGCCCCATTTCTGATTACTGACATTGCTTAAAGCCCGAGGTGATGCCTCTGCCTTCCTATTGTGCGAGCTGAAGGACTCCTCTCCGGAGCAGCCTGAGGCCAGCTGCACAGTTTATGTTGTGGATGGATTTCTCATTGATTGGTTGTGCTGCCGTATAGCCTCAGCCTCCCAGCAGCAACAGCAGCAGCAGCAGTCATATCGGTGTTATTGAGCAGCAGTTAGATATAATCCCATTTACACATGACACGAAGCACGATTAGAACAGATTACACCTAATCCCATCAGATGGAAAGGAGCTAAGCGAACGGAGCCAGTGACATTACGTGCGTTGTGGAGCGGTGCACGTTTGTGTGTGTGTGTGTGTGTGTGTGTGTGTGTGTGTGTGTGTGTGTGTGTGTGTGTGTGTGTGCGTGTGCGTGTGTGCTTTTCCATATGTGCGCATGCGTTTGCACACATGTGGGGGGGCAATATTAAGATAACAATCAATGACCTTCAGTTCTCCCCTCACTGAAATACCTCATCAGTTCAAAGTAATGACTATTACCTCCTCTCTCCCCTTCTCCTCTCACTTTCCTCAGCTACTCCTCCTCCTCTCCTCCCTTTACCGGACTCACTCACTCGCCCACTCTGTCTCTTCATCTTGCCGTCTTTTTTCTCTCCTCCCCTTGCCTTCTCTGTTTTCGCTCTGCTACACCGTGGAACAGTGGAAAAGCTTTTTATATCCCACACATCACAGCCCAGTTACAATCAATAGCATTTATGTCTGCTTGAATCGGACGGTTTGCGAGGAACATGGGCATCGTCCACGTGCACGCACCTCTGTTCACGCAGGCATGCGTATCAGCATGCACGTATTTCCCACCCACACACACAGGCACACATCTGATCTCATCCATCTTCTCCATAACATAATTAGAATCAGCAGCTCTGAGATGACTCACACTGCTCGAGACAGAGACTAAACTCGGCTTTGATCGGAGGGTGGGGGTCTCCACTCGGCTAAGAAACTGGCAGGCTCACCCCAAAACAGAACAGATTTAAGGTGTCAAAGAAAATCAGCTCAAAGTAAATTCAATTTCACTACACACAGTGTTCTGAGTAAATTGCAATCATCTCAGTCTGTATAGATGTGTCTACATCAAATTCTAGCAGAGGAGAGGAGAGAGGAGAGGAGAGGAGAGGAGAGGAGAGGAGAGGAGAAGAGAAGAGAGGAGAGGAGAGGAGAGGAGAGAGACAGACGGTGGGATGGTGGAGTAGAAGGAATAGACAAGATGAGAGTAAGTGTGAAGGAGAGGAGAATGGAGGGACTGAAGAAGCAGTAAAGAGAAAATGAAGAGATACTACGATAAGAGGGATAAAGACTCGAGGTTGATCGAGAAGAGCAGAGCTGGGAAAAAAAAAGAGAGGAGGTGTATGAACGTGCGTTTGTGTGCGTTGTTGTGTATGGTTGTGAACATGCGTGCACGTCTCTGTGTTAGAGAAAGAGAGAGAGAGAGAGGGCACCCGTGAGTATGTGTTAGTTTATTGATTGTTAACAGGCCTGTTCTCTTTCTGTTGTCATGAGATAAAGCAGAGAGGCATTTTTCCTCCACCCACACACACACACACACACACACACACACACACCTGTCCTTAACGTTTTAGAAGTGTGATGATTGATTGCTGAGCAGCAGGTTTGACATTGAGCCCAAAGAACACACGGCGGTAGGTCCTGCCATTTTTGATATCACTATAGAATCTCTGTCTTCCTACATGTATGGCTCCTGGGGTGTGTGTGTGTCTCTGTGTGTGTGCACACATGTTCATTTCACCAGGTGTATATAGAACGGCAGCTTAGAGGCCAATGTTCCTGCTGTGCTGATAAATCACCCTACTAAAATATTAACACGTAGGAGTGTGAGTCTATGTATGAGAGGGGAGGGGAACAGGCACCTTGACTGTGGGAGAGAAGCACTGACATCAAAACTGGGAAAATTTTTGTTGGTATTATTTGTGAATGACGAACGCAGGGAAATAATGCAAGTCAAATTGCTTGTCAGTTGTAAAGGAGAATAAGAAGTTACCACAACATTTGTAAAATCAATATAGCACTCTGTGTCTTGATAACTCTTTGTTTTGTGCTCCATCAGGCCTCAGAATGGCTCTATGATCCTCTACAACCGTAAGAAGGTGAAATACCGGAAAGATGGCTATTGCTGGAAGAAGAGGAAAGACGGGAAGACCACCCGAGAGGATCATATGAAGCTCAAAGTCCAGGGAGTCGAGGTGAGAAGCTGTGATGGAAAAACAAGTCGATGATCATGCTTGGCGCTGAGCATGGTTTCACTGCCAATCTTGTTCTTGACTTACTCTCCTTCACTCCGAAGTGACACATGCAGTTGGTGTAACACAAACGTACACACACACACACGTATACACACCCAGGCCGGAGCTACAGGCCAACACGTCACCTGAGAGCAAGTGGTGCTCATCCCTCTTACCCCTCCCCACCCACCCCCCCACCCCGCCTAGCTTGTGCCCCTGTTTCCCCTCCTCTTTCTCCCTCTCTCCCTCTTTCCGAAGGATAAGAGTGTGTTTGGCCCGAGGCCAGGAATGATGTCAATGCCTCCTTCAGCAGAACAGAGAGGGGTATCGATCCAGTCTCAAGGCAGCGTCTGTGCATGAGCGTGTGTGTGTGTGTGTGTGAGTGAGTGTGTGTATGTGTGCGTGTGTGTGTGTTCAAGTCACATCAGCCAGCTCAAAAATTGATTATTCAGCAGGAATATACCAAGAGGTGAGAGGAGTGAGCATGCATGTGTCAGAAGCAGAAAGAATGAGGCAGAAGGGAGAGCGAAGGAGAGACGGCGGCAGGCACATGGATGTTTGCAGAGGGCTCAATAGTTTTGCATTAAAGGTGAGCAGGAGACAGGCGAAAGAGACACAGAGGTAGAGGGAATAATTGAGATCAAGTATTCCCATCTGCACCTCTATTATTTACAACCCCACGCTCACATTGACATTCATCTCACATGCATTTTTCTGCAATCGTGTATGAATACATACTCGCACACACACACACATTTATACAAAGGCAAGTGTTTCTCTCCCTGGTTGCGCAGTAATTGTTTGTGTCACGTCTTCTCAGGACCCCCCCAAGCAAACAGGCAAGCAGTGTGTAGAGCAGGGGGGACGAGAATGAGGGAATGAGCTGAGCAGCGAGATGAGCAGAGGGAAAGACGGAAGATGGGGAGAGGCAGGAAGAAGGGGAGAAAAACATAACCCTGGATGGAGAGGCTCCTCATATCGAATGGAAATATATGGAAATGCACTCTGCCTTTGGCAAAGCACACTTTAGATAGAGGGCGGGCTACTTCTGAGAAGAGGCAAACTGGCGAGAAAATATAAGTGCGCGCAAGTGTGTATGAGAAAGAAAACAGAACAATTTCTAAGTGTTGATTATATACAGCCTGATTGCTAAGTATCTGTCTGTCTCGTGCAATTTTATCATAAAACACAACCAATTCATTTGGTTTGCCTGTGTTTGTGTGTGCGTGAGTGGGTGGGCGGGTGGGTGTGAGCCTTGATTTTAATGCATGTGAAAAAGTGGCAGTGATGACCTTGATGGAAGGATTTTCTGTCACCATCTCATCCTTCCACAAACCAATACCACACGTACACACACTCATTAAGACTGGGTATCGAACCATAATATTTTTTTTAATATTGACTGATTTTTTTTTGTTTTTTTCAAACCCCATCAGGAAATTGCATCCAAGAATTATATGATTAGATTTTGGCTTTACTTACTTAAATCAAAATGTTTACATTTTAATTTAGTTGAGTTTAGTTACCTTTGATGCAACTGTAGCATAGATGAAGGCAGAAACCATAAAATTTTATCAAAATCATATGGTGGATGAGAAAACCACTTTAGTTTTTATAAATTGGCAAAAGGAGGAACAAATGGCATACATCCATATCCATCTGAATTCACAAGCGTCAAACAACTGCAGGAAAAAAAAAACAGTAACTCTATATCAAAGTCCACATCCGAGAGTCCCAGTGATGCTCTGGGGTAACATACGCATGCAGCAGCTCAGACCTCATGCAGAAACTAGGTGTTATGGAGCGCTCTGGGACACAGATTTCACAGGAGAACTTGTTCATTTGTCACTAAATGACAATGCTAAAAACATTTCTTTTTCTTTTCTTTTTTTTCATTTTTCTGCAGCGCAGATGTGTCTATGAAAGCTTAATTCCTGGTTGTCACAAATGCGTGTCCAGTATTTTAAACCTTTCTTATTTAGAAGTACATAATAATTGCAAAGCCCCCCATAATGAAGCATATATAGTTGTTGCTATGCAGATCCGTATATCATAGCGAAGATGGCTACCGGCATCGCCGCAGGTCTGCACGCTGCAAGTGTTCTAATAGTTCGTCATGCAATATGAAAAATATCATAGCGCATACAGCACTTTAGCATAACAATATTGTAGAGAATTCTGAGGTTGTTCTAGATGTGTGAAATGTGTACAATCATGCGGTATCTTTGTGGTCTGTTTTTCCTCTCACACCCAGTTATACACTGTTGAGTATATACTGTGACAGCATCCTCTGCTGAATGGAGTCCATACTAAACCTCCTCTTCATCATGTCCCACCTTGACAGTCCACTCTCACTCTGTTCTTTCCTCGCTTTTTCCTCCTTTTTTTGTCCTCTTCACTGTTATTGATATCTCTTGCAGTGTCTGTGAGTTGACAACATTGTGACTTTTTGTGAATTCCAAGTGGGTTGTGTCTAGTCTTGCTGAGGCAGTAAATTTCACAATCTCTTGTGCCGTAATTGTCAACATCAGATTTATGGTATTTTAGAAAAGACATTAGGAAAAAAAACGCATACAGCATGTTTGCAATTTAGTTTTAGCACCGCAATCAATACAACCTAAGTGGGTATAACGTAAGTTCTCCTCTCCTGTTCTCTCATTTACTGTCCTCTCCTCCTCCTCCTCTCCTTTTTTCACTTTTTGTCTTGCTTCCTCCCTTTTTCTCTTCCCGTTTATCCCGGCAATCTCCTGTCCTCTCCTCTCTCTAGTGTCTGTATGGCTGCTACGTCCACTCCTCAATCATCCCCACCTTCCATCGTAGATGCTATTGGCTGCTGCAGGTAAGCCCACCCCCCTTCCCCACCTTGCCTCTTCTCACACGTTTACACTCAGACAAAACATGATTTTGACAGTATTTATAGCGAGGTGACAATGTGTTATCATTTGCAGAGCTGGGCCTTCCTCTTCATTTTATGACTACCTTGTAACATTTATTCCAGCAGTGTTGGAAAGACATTGTTCATCGGTCCACACAAAACTGGACAAACAGAAAATCATATTAATGCAGTTTTTGTCTCTTGAGCTGTCCTTTATATTTTCAAACAGAGCGCTAAGCGGGATCATAAACCAGTAATAAACATCCCCCCTCTTCTAAATTAATGAGGCAGACAACAGTGAAAATACTATCACAAAGCTTGGGTAATAATAAAAAAGGATGTAGTTTGGCTGAGGAGAGTGTCCTTCACACACACACACACACACACACACACACACACACACACACACACACACACACACCATGCAGCAGAAAATACTGCCGTTGCATATCACTAACATACAGTGCACAGTAAAGAATATATTTCTCTGCCAGAAGTTGAGTGAAACTTTCCAGGCACAGTGTGTTATCCAACCCTGACTCAATACTTATAGTGAGCATCAAGGACTCTGGCAGCACTCTCTATGTGGTCCTCTCCAAGAAAACACCCCGGAGCTACAAACAACACACATAACATGCTCACACCAACACACGCAAGCATTGCTTGTCCCATGTGTATAGAGGCAGGTTGTTTTTCATGGAGATGTTGGACTCTGGAGCTCATGTAAAAGAAAGTTGCTCCCTCCGTCATATTGGCCATACGGGAAATGGGCGTCAAGACATCGTCATCTTCAGACGAACCACATACATCTACACTGCCCTTTTCTTCCTCTCTCTCCTTTCATTTCAAAGGAAATATTGAATACCCAGTGATGTTCATTTAAAATATGGAAATGCATACATATTTATGTATTCTTCACCAGAATTCCCTGCATAAATTGTCACATGAAATTTACAAGGGCATTCCAGCCACCGGCCGCAAATTGAATATGCCCTAACCCAATATATTCCCTTTTTTCCAAATGCCAATAGTTTCATTCCTGCAGCTGGAAATTATGAAGGAAAATTCTACTTGCTTGATCTGTAAAGTGCCATTTTCTGCTCTTTGCTCAGATATCAAAACACATCAGTGAATATGATCATAAATCAGTCTGTGAGTGCTGTTGCATTGCACAGTGTGGTGCTGTAGCAGCCCACTGTGCCATCCTCTTTTGGAGAGAAAAGTGTTTCACCTCAGCAGGTCCTCCCCCTCACCTGAGTCTGTCTACTGAATCTTTCATCAAGTGGAGCTTCTCCCTCTCTCTCTTTCCCTCTCTCTCTCTTTCACACACACACACACACACACACACACACACACACACACACACACACACGCACATGCACAAATGCATGTGAATGCACCTGTTGAATCATTCATGGGGGTAGAAATTCCATAGGTCTGCTGGTGGGCCACAGTATAGTAAGAACTATTCAGGACCGCTCTGTCTCCTACTGTGTCTCTCATCTTCTCTCTATATACAGTATATCACACACACACACATTCATACACACATACACAGTACCATACACGCACACACACACATACACACACACACACACAGAGAAGCACACGTGTAGACACTTCCACAGCCTCTGCAGGGTCAGAGAGAGTGATGAGTGGGCTTAGCTGTTAAATCTTTTATGGGCAGGTGAAAGAATCTTATCTGACACGCTATGTCCGACCTCCTCCCTGACCTCTACCTCCTCTCCTGCTTTCCTTTTCCATTTTCCCACATTCCTCTCCCTCTGTAAATAGACTCTATCATTTTATTCTCTCCCTCCTGAACGCCACTCAGAACATGACACTGAATTAATGAATAATGACCATGTTAAACTAATGCCATGTGTGTGCGTGTGTCTCCCTGTGTGTTTTTTTTTTTTGTTGTTGTTTTTTTCTCGTGTTGTAGAACCCAGACATTGTGCTGGTGCACTACTTGAATGTACCGGCAGTGGACGATAGCGGGAAACCATGCGGCCCTGTCCTCTGCTCCATCAACACAGACAGAAAGGAGTGGGCCAAGTGGAGTAAGGAGGAGCTCATTGGACAACTCAAACCCATGTGTGAGTTTGCTTTACCATCACTGCAGCACTTGTCTCCCTCCTACACTCCAGCTCTCTTGTTTCAGCCCTCACACTTTTCCTAAACCTGGGGCTGTGAGTCACCTTGGGTCAATAACAACACCACTCGTTTTGAGGCGGTGATGATGAGGATGATGGTGACGTATACCCAGCCAAGCCACAAAATAAATCCATGATAAACCAGTGTGGTAAATCTAAAACACGGATAATTTGGCTCGCTTGTAGGTTTTTTTAACCACTTGGCAGCAAAATGGGGGCACAGTCTGGAGCAGTGCCAATGCTTATCAGATCAGACAACAGGTGATTTCAGCAGTTCGGTGGTGATGATATGAAGATTTCTCTCTTGCTGCAAGGAAAAAACGTCTAAGCTTGGCTATGCTAATAATTTGGCACAAACAACTTATTCATATGTTGCTGAAGGCAGAGGTAAAGTGCGAAGCCAAAACTCGACAACTGGACTTGCCAAATGTGTGGCATCAGCAGGTGCATAATTTGGGTATGAATTCTGATGAATGAAGATTTGGAACATCACGTACCCTCCTGTCAACATCATAACACTTAACAAAGTGCCGCTATCTTTAAAGACAATGTTGTGATTTAAAAAAACGCCTCTTTAAGAGACAGCCACTCCATACATACCACCGGCCAGGTTTTGTACAGAGTGATTTTTTTTTTCCTCCCAGTTTTTAATGGTCCCATCAGTCAGCACCATGCTGCCACCTAGAGGCAGATACACATCTCAACCATTGAAAGGGAGGGATAGGGGGAAAGAAGACAGAGGTGCCTGAAATATCCAACATGTATTATTCATAAATGAGCATCAGGGAGTAGATAACTCCAGTACACACACTAATACACAGAGAAAGAGAGAGACAGACAGATACGCACACGCACACACCCGCACACACACATATACACTCACCTCGTCTCACCAATCTTTTGATCTCGTTTGGAAGGGCAAATAAGGACAGCTGCCCAAAACTAAGTGGCTTGTTGACTTAAGTAGCACCTCACTTTTCACTCCTCCGGCTGATGCATATTGCCTCTCGCTCCTCCACCTCACCTAATTTGCTCGCCGAAAACAGCTTTCGCTTCCTCGTTTTCTCCTGATCACTGACTTGAGCCCTGGTGGAGCCTGTGGTATAATAGGGTTTTTCTGGGCATTTGGTCTTAAACATTTTAGGCTGTTTGGCATTTGTTATTTCACTCTGACAGTGAATCAGCCAAATCCTCTGAATATAAATGTGACATCTAATTGACCTGAGAATATGCTCCAATATTTCAATGTAAATGCCTTGTGAAAGAAATATATCAGTTTTTTTTTTCCATGTATGTGCTGGAAGTTTCAAGAATCCATGTATATAATGACCACCTGGGGGCGCCATTACACATTGATGTATGTGATGTAGCTGAGCTAATGCTTCAGTTCACTTAAGATTGATTTAAAGTGCCAAATCCAAAACAATTGTCATATCAAGACACTTTTGAAATACAATCAAATATAAATAAACAAAACAAATTGCGCATATGAGCAAACTTGATGATAATATTCACTATTAACTGTGAAGTATCCATGGTTTTAAATTTTATTTCCTTTGTTCGAATGTCTCCTCCATCAGGTGCTGGAAGCAGCCTGCATCAGAAATGTTCCAGTGTCAAGCAGCGCATCATCTCATCCAAGCAGGAGTCAGGGGGAACAGCAGGAGGTGGAGCTGCAGTGGGCACGGGTGTAGCAGCAGGGCAGAGAGCTGAAGAGGCAGATGGCACTGAGGTCCAGAACAGCGACGTGTCCGAGGGCCAGACAGAGCCCAGCCCCGGTGGGGGCCGAGGCAGAGCGGGCGGAGGAGAGAGGAGGAACGGCAGAATAACCAAACCCTCCCTGCTCCCACAGAGCAGCATGGAAGTGTCCTCATCTACCTCCACCAATCAGGTGGAAGTCCCTGACACCACCCAGAGCTCCCCACTGTCAATCACCAGCGACATTGCTGACAGCCCAGCTCTCGCCATCGGGGCCGGTTTGTCACAGAGCACAGCTGTGTTCATGTCCGAGGTCACCACACTGACTGGGGATTCAGTTTATTCTGCTGGCCACACCCACCTGCTGGCATCCACCCACGAGAGCACCACAGCAGGCATCCTGCTGGCGGTGGCCCCTGAGAACCACAGGTTTGCTTCGTTCTCAGGTGGCGTGGGCTTGGGTGAGGGAGGCGAGTTAGTCCTGTCCAGTTCTCTGGACTCAGGTGGAGGAGTCAGCTTACCTGAAACCACCATGACCTTTGATCCCGATTGCTTTCTCAACAATCCCAAACAGGGACAAACGTACGGAGGAGGTGGCGGGAAGACGGAGGGGTGTAACGGTGATGACGGAGGTCTTCACTGTTCTTCTAACGGCTTTGTATACAACCCATCCCTCGTCAACAACATCAAAACAGAATCGGCGCCCCTGGAGCAGCCGCTGGCCACCCAGAGTAGCTACGTGGGCGAAGGGACGGGTCTCAGCCCCAGCACCACGCTGGAACAGATGGACTTTAGCGCTGTGATGTCATCAGCCTGCGTCCCGAGTCTGACCCAGCCCGCGCACCACCCCTCCCCCAGCCTCTTCCTCCAGGCCTCCCAGCAAACCAACCAGCCCTCCCAACTGCAGACAAACGGCACCGAGGCGACCCAGAAACCAGGCGAGGCCCAGGCTTACGTAGGCCTGCCCAGCGTGCCAACAGACTCTCCGGTCACTAACGGGGACCCCCACACGCACCTCCACCAAGCCAGCCCAGAACAGCAGGGTCTGTGTGGAAGGAACGGACAGGGAGCAGCCGTGGGGTCTTTTCCCATAACGTCGCAGGACGCAACTGTGGAGCAAACAGGCGGCAGGAGACATCGAGAGGTCGGAGGGTTGGACAAGACACCTGAGAACGGAGGGGACTTGCTACTCAAGTCTGGGGACCCTCACGAGGCCTACTCGAATGTTGACACTGAGCACTACCTGCAGCCTGCAGATGACAATGTTGGAGGAGAGGAGGGTGGGGGAGGGAGCGGAGGAGGAGCGGGAGGAGGAGGTGGAGGAGCAGGTGGAGGCGAAAGTGAGATTCTCTGTAATGGTGTGAGCTTGTCAGGGCCCAGCAGCTCAGTAGTGGCCAGTCCTCAGTCTATAGCAGCGGGGGCAACCATCGAGGGGGCGCTCTACAGCTCCCCTCTTCCCCAGCAGGGTGGGGGCGTGTCCGCTTCAACAGCTGGGGCGGCTGCGGCCATCAGCCTGGAGGGATTCGAGGCATCGTTCGGGAGCCAGTTCTCTGATCTCATCAATGACTTCATCTCTGTCGAGGGGTCAGGTGGTGGGGTGGGGGCGGCTGTCACCGGGGTCCTGATGCCCCAGGAGGGGGCGGCAGGCGAGGAGCAGGGCGCTGGACCAGGCCACCTCCAGGGCTCGGAGGTGGAGCAGGGAGCTCTGGGATTGCTCCAGGAGACTGGAAGGCTGTTTGGTGTGACAGACTACTCCCCAGAGTGGTCTTACCCAGAGGTTAGTAAACCTAACATGATTATCATTCATTATTTATTCATCATCTTTCCCTACAGGAAAATCAGTCTCTCCAGCAGTGTGATTGACGGTGTACGGTTTGCACTGATGTTACGCACTGAAATCACGCTCGGTGCAATTTGTACTGTGGCCGCCCGCGTGGCTGTGTGGTCATTAAGGAGTCCAAATATCTCAGACTCTGCTGATTGGATTTTGATGAAATTTCAATATTACACTGATTCCCCTGGGTGGCTTCATTAATTCACCCATGTACCATTTATAATATCCAAGACGCCAGTTTTGTCATTGAGTAATGATGAAACTTGTGGAAATACAGCTTCTCTCTCCAAAACACAGTGACTTGTTTAAGGTGGTAAAATTGGTGGGGAAAAGAATGATCCAAAGTCCCGTATTTTTCAAACATTTATTGCAACCTTCTTTCAGGATTATCAGAGTTACATCGAGTTAACACCCTAGTGACTTTTTGAGTTTCACAACAGCCTTCACATTCTTTCACTTTGTTGGTTCTTAGGAAAGATAATACTTAGAACGAAGGCTACACAAGAGTCCAGCCAGTGTAGGAAAGAAAACCCAACTAATTCATGGCTTGAAAATCGTATATTTTTCCTATCCTCTTACTTTATTAATGCAATGTGGAGGACAAAGCAATTTTTATCTATTCATTTTAGCTAGAATAGAGAGAATGGATGGCAATGAGATTCAGATATTTTGTTCCACTTGGATGTAAAGGGCATCACCACCCCTGTTATCAAACCCCTTTGTCTCACAGATTTGTCATTAACAAAATAATGTCTTCCAGCTATTATCAGTTAATGTGATAGAAAATTTAAAAAAAGTTTACTATGTCTCTTGACAGTTTTTGTGACAGATTGATTTGAGTCTGTACTAGACTGTTTGTCCACTTCCAAGAGGTGACACATGAATTCCAACATTGTTGTAGTAATTCAGCGTATTAACACCAGTCCATGTTCTCTTGTCTTTGTGTATGACATTGCCTGTGGATAAAGACACCACAGCGTGTGATGTCAGACTAAGACCTTTGTTTGCCTGCCGCAGGGTGGAGTCAAGGTGCTGATCACTGGTCCGTGGTTGGAGTCGAGCAGTGAGTACAGCTGCCTCTTCGACCACATCAGTGTCCCTGCCGCCCTCATCCAGCCCGGGGTGCTCCGTTGCTACTGCCCAGGTAACACACTTATCTTGTCTGTGCACACACTCTCTCTGACTCTCTTTTCCAACACACACACACACACACACACATATTCTTGACTCATACGTGGGGGTGAAATGCTAATCCTTATTATAAGGAGTTTCTGGTAGACACATTTTTATATTCAAGTCTCCAAGTTTCTAGACAAGAGTCTAACAGTGTTGTCCGTAAACCATTACTGATTTGATAGATGCACTGAATTTATACGAGGAGGTGAGAAAAAGAACATAAACATGATGCACATTGTCTGGAGCAGCTCTGCTTAGGAAGTGAAACTCGTACGTGTGAGCATGTTAAGCCAGACAAAGTCTTTCAGCACCTTTGTTTTCTGTTAACTGCTGAAGGTTTCTTATAAACCTTGCTTTAAAAGAGTCTGTTCAATCCTTTCTTAAACTGCTTTAACTGAAGTACAATCCATTTGAATCATAAGATTTTGACTTTCTATGGACCGTTAGCAGTCACATTTTTTGGTAGAATTATAATGTAGAAAAGACCAAACAAAAACATCTCATGATGTTGGGTGCAAACTCTGATTGGTAGTTGCAAGTGACTTAATGCAAGGAGGTGAGAACAATATGAAAAACATAATCATGAGGGACGCTATATGCTGATAGGCATGCAGTGAACACAGCTCCGCTCAGAAATGTGCTCTGGGATGGCACAGTAAGTGATACATGAGTCACATCCTGCTACATTAAGTTAAATCAGGGGAAAACTGCAAGGCAAATAGTCTCTTGCAGGCACACACTGGTAAAAGCAATATTAGACATTCAGAGTCGTCACGATTAGAATATTTCTCTGTGTCCATCCATGCGCACAGTCGGTCTGACTCTCCTCTACTCATCTGGTGTCTGTTTCCAGCCCATGACACAGGCCTGGTGATGCTGCAGGTAGCTATGGGTGGCGAAGTCATCTCTTCTTCTGTGGTGTTTGAATACAAGGCCCGTGACCTTCCGGCCCTGCCATCTTCCCAGCATGACTGGCTGTCCCTGGATGGTGAGAGCAACTGTTTTTTCAACACACTGGGATCCACAGTTGCATTGTTATTGTCTGGTGTCATTAACTTAATAAAGAACACAGAGCATAAACGAAATGAGAGTTGTACATAAATGCTTCATTGTGTGCCCGGAGTGTTGCGTGTGTCAATAACATTTGCAGCAGATGCAGGGAACATGTGCATAGTTTCCTCTGAATCTGTACAATGCTTCATGTTTGTGGTCATGCACTGTTACTCTTAACACCTGCGCTCATTTCCATCTGCTGAAAGACTTGAAGAAAAACAGCGTTTGTTGCTCGTCTGTGTGGCTGTCATGTTGAGCTGTCTTCAGCTACACATGTACAAACCAGCACTGTGTCACAGGCGCGTAATATTTGTCTTTATTGAATTGTTCTTCTATCCTGAGGTGCAACTGGTTTGCTTTGCTTTGCCTTTTTTTTCTGCTTTGCTTGTCTGCTGAAAGCTGCTGACGGGATTCAAGATGATTTTGTGCTGTTAATAACTGTACGGACTTGGTTGGGGAATGATGTGTGGTTTCATGTCCAGCTTGGACTGGAAGCTGGAGTGGGACCAGTTCACTTCCATGAACTTCCAAGATCTAAACCCTCCCCTCCTGTTGTGTTCGTTTCAGGTCACTTACCTCAGTGTTCCTGGTGTTTTTCTTTTTATATATCTTCCCCAGTGCATTTATTCTGACTTTACGTTGTGTTTTATTTTTTATTGGCCTTTAAAACTCATGGGTTAAATAACTCTCCTTTCTTGTAGAAAAAAAGCATTATATTTGAACAATAGTAAATACTCACATGAAACGTTGCAATATTTACCACAGTGTCAGTGTTTAACAAGAACACTGTTGTGAATTCATTAACATTTTCTCAACAATAAGGAAAAAGACTGGACTTAGAGTACCATCCCATGTGTATTTGTGTTAGTCAAAATAACATCTAAATAATGTGTTTTATCAAGACACAACTTGTATGGCTAAATATATCTGCTACAGGCCATTAAGACAAATGGAAGTTCAAAACGTAATATTTAAATGAATTTCAGATGCTAAAAAGATATAACACAACATCAGGTGAGAATGTGTGTTTTTAATCAGCTCCACCATGAGTGTATACAAGTTCAATAAATCAGACAAAATTTATGCTCAGATCCCATGTTTGAACAAAGTTGTGAATGACTACAACCAGATGAAATAAAACAGTATTTTTTTCTTCTTCTAAAACATGTAAATCGGTCGCAATTGACTGGAACACAGAAGGAGGGTTAAGCAGCTTTGTGTGGTGTGTGTAAAAATACGATTAGTAGCATTAGTATGAAGCAATGTGAGAGTGCATGCCTACCTGTCATGGTCATACTTATTAAGACTCTGGGCTTTGTCTTGTTGAACTTGTTTAGGGCCCAATCATTCATTAGTGAGTCCACTGCGAGTGTTTGCATGTTGCAAACAGAGACAAATCTATTTAATCTATCAAACGAGGGTTGTAGAGCTGCCGGAGCAATAAATGTTGTTCTTGTGAGATTTCAGTGATACTGAATCAAATTAAAACGTGCTGTGAGAGATGTTAGAGGACAATTAAATGTTCTTTGAGTCAGCTCTGGGGGATTTGGTTGCGAATATCTGCACAGCACCGGAGGGGGGTAGCTGTGTGTGTGTGCGTGCGTGCGTGCGTGCGCGTGTGTGTGAGTGTGTGCAAATATATCTCCTGATGTAATTGCAGCGGGGAAACACACGGGTCTCTCCTTGGCAAGGCACGTCCTGGGTTTTTACTCTGTGATCGCCCCCGTCTCTGCGTGGCGCAATGCGGCAATGCGTCTTCACAGTCACAGGGAGCTCGTTGTGTGTGCAGGAGGAACTGAGGGGCAAGGACATCATCAATGTGACAAAATGTTGGCCTCCACAGGCGGTGGAGCCCCCCCCCCCCCCCTTCTCTCTCTCTCTCTCCCTCTCTCCCTCTCTTTCTCTAAATATACACATATAAATATATAAAGCTTTGACTTTCAACAATGAGGCACAGAGCTGGATGTGCGCTCTGGTTATTTTCGCTCCAATGTGCATGAAAGGCTTTGCTGCATCATGCATGGCAAAAAATAGACAGAGACGGGAGGGGGAAAAATGTGCGTCACATGTCTTTGCTCCACTTTTCGTGTGTGCGTGTGTCTATGTGTGTGCGTGCGCGCGCGCGCGTCTGTGCGTTTCTATTGTTGATCCGATGACGACCGAGCCTCCTGCAGCTCCAGGTCTGGCGGGCCGATTTGAAGCGTGTCTGTTCTCCCAGACACGGCGTGGAGAGAGAGGGAGAGAAGCAGAAAGAGGGGGGGTCTTTCTCTCTCTCTCCCTCTCTCCCTCTCTCTCTCCCTCTCTGTTTCTGCACGGTGTGTGTATGTGTGTTTTGCTCGCTCGCAGTGGCAACGTGTGAGTCGCACACTTCAAACTATCGGGGTTGAGCAAGAAGCAGGAACAAAGCAGCAGATAAAAAAAGAGAAAAAGCAGAAAGAGAGGGAGGGAGAGAGAGAGAGTCGCTGGTCGGGTTCGTAGCTCATTTGATTTTAACTTTTTATTATTCGTGATCGGGTATTTGTGTTTTGTCTGTACAGCTGGGTTTTTTTTCTTTGTGTGTGTCGTGCTTCTGTAGATGCTGTAGAAATGTTGTGACCACGTTGCTTTAAAACTACTTTTTATTTCTCAATATGGATATATTTTTTTTCTTTTGGGGTTTGGGGTGACACGTGCAGCCTCTGTTGTTCTGATTGCACACTAGATGTTTGAAACGGCTGGATTTATGGTGCAGAGCTGATGTTTTTGGAACCAGTTTCAGCACCAGCAGAAGTGGACAGCGCCAGTGAAACCAGTAACAACATCTTTATTTAGCGGCTGAGGTCGAGGCCCAAATCGCGGTAGACAGGCCTATGAGCACAGACATGTGGGCATGTTGTTTGGTCAGACAAAGCTTTCAGTACCTCTGTACTCTTTGTCCCCAATTTGACGTGTTCTGCTGAAAGTTTGCTATGGATCTTGTATCAACAGTGCGTTGTATCTAATGTATCTAATGAATTGTTTTCAAAAAAGCTTTGACTAAAGCTTATAATCATTTTGACCTAAAAAAAGCAACAACATCATTTTGAATATACGGACTGTAGAATAGAGGAAAAGAAACAAGAATATTTTGACAACAATTTGAACGTGGTGTATTAAAGTTATTCGATTGATTTCAATTCAGAGATCTGTATTGGTGCCCAGGGGGGCAATTTAAGGCACTGA
Source organism: Karalla daura (assembly GCA_029224185.1). Classification (NCBI taxonomy): domain Eukaryota; kingdom Metazoa; phylum Chordata; class Actinopteri; order Chaetodontiformes; family Leiognathidae; genus Karalla; species Karalla daura. Next base: position 25,265,835 of record CM055188.1, read on the forward strand.
GGACTTTTATATCAACTCATGGGTTAGAATAAAATAAAGACGATGGTTATATTGACAGCGTACACACAAGGTGCACATTTGCATGGGGTGTACAGTGAAATTGTTGTGAACGTAGCAGCAAGTTTAGTGCAAAATAATCAACGAGTAGAAACATCTATAAATAAGTTAAATAGTCAGATGGGCTGGCATGTGTTTTTACATAAGGTGTAAATAGTCAGCAGGATGGTAGCACAGTATTCACTGCTGTGTTTGGGTTTTATATGCAGTTGTGTGTTGTCTGACTTTGGTGTTGATTCTCCAAACTGTGTTGTGGTTGGTCAGAAATTGAATGCAGGATTTACCACTGAAATAAATGTTAAATTGATTATGGACCGAGTCCAAACAGTCCAAAAGCTGGTCAGAAAGGCTGCAGCAGTCCAACACAACTACAATTGGGCACTGAACTACAAACTTTGTACTAAAGAGCAGGACAACAAGTGAGCTATAATCTGGAAGTTGGACCGTGTCACCAAACTACCTGTGAAGTTTTCACGGCTCAATTATAATCCATTAACTGAATTAATATACTCAAAAACAATTTACAAGATAATGTATCACATTTGCATGTAAATTAAGTGGTCAAAAACTATTAATACAGGTTTAATTGCATGCTATTGATGAAGTATAAATTCATTAACTTTTTAAATTAATTCCTAAAATTACTTCCAGTCTCTCAGTGGCCTGTCCTGTCTTCTTTGTTATCCTTCATGACATAAGCCCCAAAAGCATCTCGACCCAGGTAGCATCTGTTGCAGGTAGACAAATTAAATGGGGAATGAGAAACGATGGAGAACATTTTGAGAGCCAGATTAAATGTCATTCTACAAATATGTCTCATATTGTTGTTACTTTGTTATTTGAGTTATTTCGATTAACCAAAAGAATGGAAACCAATCCCAACAATCTTTAAGATTTTAAATGGATCAGCTGGTAAATGCTGCATGTCTAGTAGAGCCACATACTTCTTTTGTGAGCATAGATCTTTACAGTAATGAGTTATGTGGTTTTGCAGCTGGGGTAATGAAATTTTGTGCGGTGTATTCAGAGATGCTGCGTTTCCAGGGAACTCTACTCTTCTTCCTCTGATGGGCAGAGAAGAGGGGGAGGAGCCAGACTCGTTGTGTCACTTTCATGGCTCCACCTTTTTTAGCTCAGTTTTGTGTGCTGCAGGCAGCAAAAAGAAAAATAGGAGTGAAATGAGAGGAGGAAAAAACAGAGAGACAGAGTGAGAGAGCAGCAGGTGGGATGACATAATGTGCACTGCAGCAAAACTGCAGCAGCACTGAAACAAAGGGTCACATTCACACACAGCATGCTCCAAACACACAAAATCTACATTTCCTCGTAGATGCACACTCTATCACTGATGCACAATCACACATATACACAGACCACAGTTTACTTGGTCGGTGAGGGGATTTATTGGATTTCAGCCCTAATTTATTCTCCAGTATTCAGCCCCTCCAACAAGAGCTTCTCTCTTTAAGCCTCTCTAAGGAGGATTTGCTAAAACGTTATATTGAATTGCTTAAATGCAACAAACAAGTAGCCAAGGCTTACAACTCTGCGTGTCCCACCTTTTCTTTTTTGTAGATACACAGTTCAGGATGTCCATCTTGGAGCGTCTAGAACAGATGGAACAGAGGATGGCGGAGATAACCAATCAGAACCCCAGCTCAGAAACCATGGCAACCAAGGGCGGTGGAGTGGAAGGGGGTGGAGCCTCTGATCAGCAGTCTCAAGTAAGGAAAGATGAAAGGGGGTTTAGGTCTCCCCTGTAATCTGGAAGGGAGCCATGTTTTTTCCCTGCAACACTTTAATTAAAACAAGTCTCACAAATTTTGATGTGCATAGTTTGTACACTTACATGATTTCACATTTTAAGTAGAAAGTGAGTAGAAAACAAGGCCTTGAAACTTAATCAGCCACATCACCCTCAAATTCATACATATGGCCTGTTTTTGTCATTGAACTGTTAGTAAAAATAAGATTAATAACCCTTACAAGGCTGGAATTTGTTTCAGGACCATTACACTGGATTTTGTTCCATTGCAAATGTGTTTCCCTTTTAGGCCACCCCTCTGAAAGTGATGTTTTATGCCTTTATAACAGCCTAAGCATGTTACAGAACACTAACTTCAAACTCTAAGTGAGACAGAGACTCTGTAATGTGTTGAACACTAGAGTCTTGGTAAAACAAAGCTTTGTGACTCCCTGTAAAAACACAAAGTTAGTGAGAGTCACTCTGGCCTGTTTTTTTCTTTCTTTCTTTCTTTCACAATCCTCCAGATGCCTCCTGATCAGGGATCATTCGAGGGTCGTGTGGTGGTGGTGTGTGAGAAGATGATGTCTCAGTCGTGCTGGGCTTCATCTAATCAGCTTGTCCACACTAAGAACTCCAGAGGAATGACCTTACTGCATCTGGCTGCTGCTCAGGGCTACGCAGGGCTCATTCAAACACTCATTCGCTGGCGGTGAGTAACACCAAATCATGACACACCACTGCAAACGCACAGACAGTGCCAGTTAATTTCTCTTTTGTTGTCTCCGCAGCACAAAGCACGCAGACAGTATTGACCTCGAGTTGGAGGTGGATCCACTCAACGTAGACCACTTCTCCTGCACTCCACTGGTGAGCGATCGATATCCTGAATGGTGTTGTGAGTCTGTGTTTGTATCTTTCCACACCTGTTTGTAATCTTTGTTTTTTCTTTGGCCTCCTCAGATGTGGGCATGTGCACTGGGCCACACTGAGGCAGCACTGGTGCTCTACCAGTGGGACTCGAGAGCTCTGGCTATTCCCGATTCGCTGGGACGTTTGCCGCTCAACATTGCCCGATCCCGGGGCCACACTCGACTGGCTGAACTCTTGGAGCAGCTGCAGCAGACTCCGCAAGCTCCGGGCCAGACTGCTGACAGTTGGATGGACAGGTGGAGAGGAGAGTCACAGTCCAGAGGAATAAGCAACAGCCCCGCCCCAAACTCTAACCCAGGTGAGGAAACTATGTGAACACAGTCTTCCACACAGACCCGGTCCCATGTAACATCCATCACTGAGCACAGATTTCTGTTGAAAACACCAACCCTGACTGTCCTTCAAAGATAATACAATCTGCCTACTGTTGGGAAAATTTTCAGTAACCTCACTTTACATGTTGGCGTGTACAAGCACAAGGCTGGGCCTTCATGACATTGTGACACTTCTGCAACTCTTGCAGTGATAAACTGTCTGTCCTTCAGACAGCAGATGCAGATATCAGCTTTTTTTTTCAAGAAAAACAAGAGCTGCTGTGATAACATTATGTCCTCCCATTTTAGGTAACTGTTTGCATAAACACTATAGAGAAAAATGTGGTCAGTGATTCATTGTTGACCCTGTGGAAAAGTACAGAGCTGTATGGCAGTGCCTGTATAATTTACTCTAAGACTATTTCTTAAAGAGAATGGTGGCACAATTAAAGAGAGTAGCACTTCATGTTTGTTATTCCTTAAATTCTCCCTGCCCAAGTATGAAAAAACCTTTAAAACTTTAGGCAACTTGACTCTGGTGTACTTTTTCCCCCAATGAATAGTCTCCAGATCTGAAAGCTGCAACATTGTATAGCACATACAGCATAACATATTGTGCATTTAAACTAACATTAATTTGTCAGCTGAGTGCCCTCACCTCTGGGGTTGTGGTGGTAGAAAAACTAGTAAAGCACCTGGACATAAAAGTCCAAAATCAGAATGAGAATCAGATACACTTACAGGCAGTTAATCAATGTAGTTATACAGTTTCAAGGAATTTGCTTTGATGATTGGTTCAGAAAAACAATCCTTTTCAAGTAGCAGCACAAGACAGTACACAAAAGGTTAGTACACCACATATACAAAATGAAACATGTATAATCATACGTCATCAAGGGCAAACATTAGGAGTAAAGTAATAAGTACTGATCAAGTTTTATCAAGTTGTGAGGTTAACGTACTGACCATTTGAATGTGGATTGAAATTTAATTGTAAGAGATGTTTAAAAGGAAAAATGTGAAACTGTTACCAATTCATAAACATATGAAATGTGAATCTCACATGTTTTGTCTGAAGTACATAAAGTATACATAGTACACAAAATACAAATAAGTCAAGTAACATATCAGAGTAACACACGAGTAACACATATTTTGAGCGTTTAATTTGTGCTACACCTACAAAGTGTTAACCCTATTTGTTTCCAAACTGTGAGTCTGAATAATCTACACAACTGTGGATTAGATTTATGCTCGACATTAGATTTGCTCTGTTGTGTTTTTCCAGACCTAAGAAGAGCCAGATCAGAGAGCCAGCCAGAAAACCAGAACCAGAGTTGGACAGGACACAGACCCCAACAGGGAAACCAAGGAGAACAGGGATGTCCACCTCCAGCCAAGAGACTCAAACCCAACCCTGACACCCAGCAACAGCTTGCTAACTCCACCCCTGGCGCCAACACCCTCAGTTCCCTCCTCAACTCGTCCCCCAGCCCCAGACCTCAACGCTCTCCCCTCCCCGGACCCCCACAAACTCAACCCTCCAACCTCAGCTGTCAGAGCCCTGCTCCTGCCAGCTCCAGCCCAAACCGGCCTCAGCCCCCCAGCTCCCCACTCTCCCACCTGCAGGCCAGGATAGGGAGGTCAGGAGGGGGCACCAGGTGGAGTCTGAGACAGACTCTGGGACAACGTAGCCTAGCCAGGAGGATTCTGGGAAAAGAGCGACTGGCCATTCACCTGCGCCAAAGCGTGCTGTCTGACAGGGGAGAGGAGACAGAGCTACTGACATATCAGGGGAACACAGAGGACTTACAGGTATGAGGAGCACATTGTTCAGTGCATCTTACATCTTGTCCTTTCCAGGGCTGTGCAGAGTTCACCCCCCACACGATGTTGAACTGGAACTGGAATGGCAAGAAGAGGAATTAACTTCAGTACAATACATTGCAGATAAATGTCACACATCTTTTAGGCTTTCTGCAATTTTACTTCAACTCAAATTCAAGAAATGAATTGAATTCAAGAGTTATCTTCAAGGGCCACATAATAGAGCAATGGTTAATACTGTTGCCTCATAACAAGAGGGTTGCTGTTTTGCATGTTGGTCCTGACCATTTCTGTGTACAGCTTGTATGTTGTCTGCAGTTTCCTGCAGTCCAAACACATTCACTAAGGTTGATTGGAGACTCTGAATTGCCACTAGGTGTGAATGAAAGAGTGAATAGTGGGTGTATCCTGTGATAGATTGCCAACCTGTCCAGGATGCATTCCCAGCCTTCATCCTATGAAGGTTTGAGATAGGTAACAGCAGTCCACTGGAGTCCAGTGGGTATAAAGTGGGTCAGATGATGGATGTACAGATATAGCCTCTATTCTCATCGTAATGACGAATTTTGCACAGCCCTGTTCCGTTCTGTTCTGCGTGTCATGCAAAATGCAAACTTTCCTAAGACTGTTTTTAACCTGTAGTGCAACAAATGTCAGTAATGTCTGTGCCCCATGTCTTTGTCTTGCAGATGGACATTACCATGTTAGCTGATCACATCATGGAGGCTTCAACCGACAGGCTCAAGCAGGAAGCGATGGAGGCAGAAACAGACTCCGGGAAGGTGGGGATCAGCAGTGATGTGAGATTATTGTCTGGTTACCTCGGTGAGGTGGAAAGGTGAGTCAAAAACTTCCTGAATTCACCACATTTACTTCACACAACTTACCAAACATTATGGTCTTCATTTATTTATTTTTAATGTCAATTCCTCTTTGGTCTCTTCATTTGTGTAGGTTTCTGAACTCCAAGCCCCAGACTCCTAGCCCTAGACCAAACACTCTCTCAGGGCCGGAAAATCAGCAGAATCCACAGCCCAAACAAGCCCTGCCCTCCCCCTATGACTGGGGCTCCTTCCTCTGCGCAGCTATGAAAGAGGAGAGGTTGAAAACCGACTCCTCCTGTCTAGCCATGACTGAGGCAGAGCAGGCTGAGCTGTATGAGACCATCAGGCATGCCCTGCACTCCCTCAGAAAACACAAGGTACACATGTCTGTTACAGACATTGATGAAAGTAAAGTTTGCCCCAGAGATTGTAAAATAAAGACCTAGTTTAAAAGATCTTTCTCTCTATTTCTCTGTCATGATTCACAATTGCCTGAAAAAAGCTTACAAACTGTATGTACAAATTCCCCTCAGGGTCCCATTCAGGAACAACGCAAAGAGATTGCAGCAGTGATTCAGCGCTGCTATAAGAGATACAAGCAGGTAACACTTAACACAGCCACAGTCGATTACTCTGTTAGACACCCAGCAACTATAAATTTGGTCTCAAATGATGTAAAACCAGCTTTGTGATCATTTCATTTAGGTTTAGATGATTGGTGAGAAAATCTATCTGGTGTATTAGAATTGGTTTGTGTCCCCTCTATTATTCTTGGATGGCATTAGCTTATCATTTTTAATAGCACTAATAGGGGAAAAAACATAAAAAGAATCCTTTGAGCTCCATTAAGTGTGGGATGTTATTGTACATTTCATGAGAAAATATTGAGTTAGCAGCCCCTGAACTGTATGTGAGTCATTATTTGAGATTGCAGAGCTTCACACAAATATCTGCATTAAAATAGCAATGTGTCATGCATTACACAGTTATTTTCTATTTGGTTTTGCTCATTTGAATCCCTGCATTTTCAAGGTTTACTTATGTTCATGGTTTATGCAGTAGCACTGTAGCATTGCCTTGTACCTAAAGTTGTAGGATCCTGAACTTAGCATTTAAGTACAAGTCTTCAAATCCATGGATTTACAACACACTGCTGTCTTATCCCTCAGTATGCACTTTATAAGAGGATGACCCTGGCAGCCATTCTGATTCAGAGTCGTTTCCGGAGTTTCCATGAGCAGAGAAAGTTCCAACAAAGTCGCAGAGCAGCGGTCCTCATCCAGCAATACTACCGCTCCTATAGACACTCCCTCGGGTACTCGTCTCTCTCTCTCTTTCTCTCACACATTTGTAAGGGGACACAAATATGTAAGTGTTTTATTTTTTTCTGAGTCCTGTGTCTTTGCCCACAGCAGCCTCCTAACAAAAAAACAGAACCAGGCTGCTCGCAAGATCCTGAGGTTCCTGCTCCGATGCCGCCACAGGTGAGGTATAAAAGGCTTCACGCGCCGTTGCACACACATATTCCATGGTCACACAACCATACACATTACCCGCAGATACTTATAGCCCACTGCCCCTTGTGCCCGCGCTACATTGGTGCTAATAGTTGGTGTTGTTTTACTGTTCCTGTGAAGCCCCTTGATGGACCATAGGCCTCTGAAACGGGTGAGTCTTCTCTCTGTCTTCTCTCTCTCCCTCTCTCCTGGTGGCTGATGCCTGTTTGCATGTCAGCGGAGGGAGGGGGAGAGGAGATCCTGGATTATCATCCTTCCCTCTCTCTCTCTCTCTCTCTCTCTCTCTCTCTCTCTCTCTCTCTCTTTCTCTCTCTATCTATCTCTCTGTATTCCTCTCTTGCTCTTTCTTCTATTCTCTCTCTTCTCCCCTCTCCAACTTTCTGTCTCCCTCTCTCCCTCTCCCTCACTGTCTATCTCCAGGGACTGCTGAACGACGTCGGTACCTCTGCATGATTGACAGATAGATAGAGCAGCGATTCTTGCATATGGGGGCATGTTCTGACTGACATCACTAGGGGACTTTAAGTGTCTTGCTTGGCCTGCCAGTCTCTTTTTTTGTGCCACACACATACACACACACGCACACACAGAGTTTTCTATGAGTGTGTCTTTAATACAAGTTTGCTTTTTCCTCAGGGCCAGAGAGCAGAGAAAGGCCAGGGGTCCTGAAAGCCCACCGCCAGGCCCCACACACAGCCCCCTCAGCCTGTGAGCAATCTAGAAACCCTCCCCTCCCTCCATATCCTCCTTTTTCCTTTCATTCATTGTCCAAAAAAACTCCCTCTCTTTTCCTTTCCCAAGTCCCCTTCCCTCCCTCTCCCCCTCTCTCCCCCTCTTCCCTCATGCTCTCTCACTCTCTCTCCCCTCTTATCTCAAGAGGGGACAAAAAAAAAACTCATCCCAGACAGACTGAGGACAGGATAGGTGTCCATCATGGCAGCTCAGACAGACAGACTGCTGGGTAGAGCCCAGGGACCTGGCTCTGCCCACAGCACTGATCCTCCTCCACAGTTTCACTGGGAGGCCATCACATTAACCTCATGGCATTCTTTGCACTCTTCATGGGTATGTTTCTTTGCAAGAGCAAGTCGACGAGTCAGACGAAGGCATGCAAGGAGGCGCCTTACGGCAACGTCCTGCCGTTCACAGCAGCGAGTGAACGTGTGGAAAGGCTCAAGTGAACAGTGTGGCTCAAGATAAAAGCTGCTTCAACATGCAGAAAATCTATGAAACCTTTTGCGTTTTGTATCTTAACAGCGATCCATGAAAGAATAAGAAAACATAAACCAAAAAACACACTTCTATGTTGCAAATGCATGCAAGTTTTCTTCGCTTATTCCTCCTCTCCATCATCCAGACGAGCTATAGTGGCAAATCATTCAGCTGATTCAGTATATCATAGTACCACCAACCACTCTGACTCACAGGCTTACAAACCTATTAATCAGTCACCCGATCAAAAGGGGAGGAACTGCACTTGAATGTAAGAGGGGCATTGTTAGATAAGGGTTGGGGTCTGATAACGATGTCTTAATTTGTTACATGGACTTTGTATGGAGTCGTTCTCAGAGGCAGCACTTTGCTCGCCTGACGTGATGTGTCCGTGTTTGTTCAATTCAATGCATGTGTTTGAGCTATGAGCTCCTGCATGCTTGCCAAACTGCTTTAGTGTTGTTTCTTTTGTATTTCTATGTGTAGTTGTGTCTCACTTATGTCCTCATCAACTTATCCTTGCCCTGTGTAATGTGAACTGTGTAAGGACAAATGACTTATTTTGGGTGCTTTTTTTACTCTATTTATTTAAGGGTCTAATTATTTATTTAATTGGCTCAAGAGTGGTTTAGCTTGAGACTGGTTTTCCCCCCTTGTGTGGTAAAATATGACATGTTCCAATGGTTAAATGTCTCTGTTAGTTTGTTCTTTGCGTGAACCTCTAAATCCTAACTGTGGTTTTGAGGAGAGAGTCACATACCATTGCCTTGACTTCTTCTTGACTCTGAGAGGTCTCTATGCTTGCTCTGTACAGGACATGGGTCCTATACCTGCCCCTATACAGGGCATTGGTCCCCATATTAGCCCATACGGGCGATCAAATCCATATTTTGGACTATTGCATATTCCTGTATATAAACTGACGAGGTAAGGGGATACGAGGACCCTGAAACTTTTTCATAAGAGGACTGTATTTAAGATTATAAATTATTTTACTCCCATAATGAGAACTTAAGACAGAGACCTGGGTACACAGGATGGCTGTATTGCTTGTAAATAATGTAGATATTAAAAACGGAGTAATGTGCATGAGATTTAAGACAAAGAAACAGCAAAAAGAACATGTTAGTGGCTATGGACTGTGAGAGGATTTTAGCTGCTTCACTTTAAGAGTATCCAGTATAAGTGTTACTGAAAAGAACATTTTGTTAAAGCATGCAACAGAAAAATCTAATGTTAGAATTATAGGTGGGAAAACAACGTTAGCTGAAACAACGATCTTTCAGACAAAACATTTACACTTTGTGCTTTTGTTTCTTGGCTAGCAAAAATTAAACCCTTTTTGCCAGTAGTGCCAATTACTATGAATGCTATTTTGCCTAACAATATGTTATGTTGGGTTAACCAACACCCAAAAGATATCAGTAAGATCCACAGAGGCAACACACACAGACAACAATAGAAGAGATCTAGTACTAGCTCAACCATTGACCTACAAGATTGAGGTTTGTCAAAGGCAGACTTAGGTGTAAATGATGATGATGATGATGATGATGATGTAGATGATGGTGGTGATTATGCAAGTATGAAAATGATGCTAATTATGAAGGAGATGAAGATGGTGGTTTTAATATGAATGCAATGAATGATGATCCAAAAAAAAGGAGGGCGCTACATTCTTTACAATGTGGTTGTGCTTCAGCAACATACTAGCTTTTATTAAGACCATTTAATCACACCTACAGCGAATCCAACCTGGCCTCCAGTCGAAGCTTTCCATCTCCAGACGGAATGTCTCCTCCCCACTTTTTACATATCATTTGATTCATTTTTCCTCTTCTCCTCATCGTCACTGCCATTATTGTTAGGACATGTACTTTAGCTCAGTTTAGAAAGTGCCTGCTCAATAACAGAAAAGTGCAAGCTAATATCAGGAAATATCTGCTGTTTGTCCACCAAAAAGTCACCAGTTACCTGTCTGTTTTCCTAAATTATGTGTTAAAAATGAACTTGACAGTGTTAAACTTGATCCGAGTCTAAGTTTAGATCTAATTTGTCAGTGGTATGAATGGATGCTCATGGCCTGACTGATGCTGTGTTGCTCTATGAGACAAACCAGTGATTACAGTGTCATGATATGCACCACCTGTGTGTCAGTTTTGCAGTTTAAGAGGAAGAAAACCATAGAAATCAGCATCTGTATATGAAAGGCACTGTCAACGAGTCAACCCTATTCAATGTCTCAGCTTCACTGCTGGAAGGGAAACGTGTTTTACTTGCCTGGACCACTCGCTTTGTCTTTCCTCAAAAACATTCATGCAGTATTTGAACAAAAGCAACCATTTTCCAGTGGAAAAAAAAATCTGTCATACTGATCATACTTAATTTCATTGTCTTTTCTCTTTCACTCACACACATAAATACATACATACACAAATGTACACATCAGACATACAGAAAAAAAGCCACACTCTTTCTCTCTGTGCTTATGTCTTTGGGAACAATTAAATCTCTCCCTTAGATTTTACTCAGGGTTGAAGAACAGGGAGATAGTTTGTGGAGTGTATTGATTGGTTTGTACCATTGCTGGTGACTGTGTACATTTATGTGTGCTTATGTATGTGTACATATTTGTGTAGGGATACTCCAGTTGTTCATGCACTAATCACTATCTACAAATTACTATTCAAATCATGTTCTTAATTGACACACTCCTTCAGATATTCCTCTTTCATGTTGTGGAGCAGCAAATGCAATTTGTTTGCGTCATCCCGAGCTGTGTTTGCATTACTTTTTTTCTATGAGAAAAAAAAATCTCCAAATCCTGTATTTTATAGGATTTTTGTTTGAATATAAACTAAATTCAAAGCAAGCGAGAAGTGATATTTCTATTTATAAACCTGCTCTTGTCTTAAACGCACAAGATTCTTAATACAGATGATTCTTAAATAATGCAAAAATAGGGAATGGCCACATGCCACCTCAATATTTCTTAATTTAAAAAAAAATGTTTTAAGCGATAGTATATTGAAAGATGTACAATTGGAAGATCTCTATTATGTGTGTTTCACTTTTTCATCCTACTGAGAGACAGCCACGGTCAGGAAAGCGCTGTCAGGAGCATTCATGCTACAGTATCACTTGAACCTCCTCTTAAAACTGCCCCTCCTCTCACATCAGCACAACTAAAGTCACAAAGAACACTGCTTTGGACTCCTTTATATATTGTATGCACACACACCGACAAGTATACACTCACTCCCAACAGCCAAATGCTTGCGCTTATCAAATACACACAGACATACACAAAACTAGACACAGATTGCAGAAAATCCATCAATGTGTTCTGTTTTGGAGAGGATGGTGACTGTAAAAAAAAAATAATTTTAAAAAAGTATGTAGAAGTAGAAAAAGTAAAAAAAATAAAAATAAAGAAATAAAAAATAAAGAAATATTGCCATAGTAGCCAGCTGGTAGACATGCGCAGAGACGGCCTCTGTTCTCATAAATCCGCCTAGAAATGAATGGTATAACCTTTCAGGCCTTGTTTTGAGAGGGCGTGGCCAAACACCACATTGCATGCTAGAATGGTAGACCCTTATAGATAATCTATGGCTAGACCTCTCCTTGCCTTCCTCTTTTTCCACCCTGTCTCCTCTCTCTATATTTCTCTCTCTCTCTCTGTCTCTCTCTATTTCTCTCTTTCTCTCTCTCTCTCTCATTTCCCGCTGTATTCCCACTTTGCCTGCTGTTGTGTTCTCCATGCCGATCTCAAGTCTTTCATTCCTTTTTTTTGTAGCCTAGTTTTTACTTTGTTTTACAAATGTGCATGCACAAGCATCACTAAATTGTTGATGTTTTTAAAAGAATATTTTGTTGCTGAGGCCATGCAAAGTGTTTTGAATATTGCCCTTATATGTGGAAATTGTCTTCTGAATGCTTTACATAATTTCTGCTGTAAAATGAAATCAGAATAAAAAGAAAATTTGCACTTTAACTTATTTTTCTGTGCCTGGTTTTTATTTCTCATGTGGTTACTCAAAGAAAATGTTATCTTTCATGTTCAACATGCAAACTACTTACTAGACACGGCCCACAGATATAGATATACATCAAAGCAACTAAAACATCTTGAGTACCTTGTGAACTGTGAATGCAACAGAAAGATAAGTCAGAAAAGCAGGCAGACCATCTATGTCTACAAGCAAAACTGAACAAAAAAATCCAAGGCTATATTGCTTGTACATTTGTATCATTTATCCACATATGATGCATAGACAGATGATTATATGCAAGTTGATGTGTGAGTATAACCGAAAGTTCATTAAAAACGCAGGGGTTCTTTCGCATAATATGTTCTGAGCTTCACACCATATTTATTTTCTTTTTAGAAAAGTCATTTTGTTATTTTTTAAAAATGTCATTTTAGAAATGTCAATGTGGGCTCTGTAGTTCCACCCACAGTCCAAAAACATATTACATGACAGTTGGGTCAACTGGAGGTAAAATGGGTAACCCCCAGGTGTGTGTATGTGTATGCGTGTGTCCTGTGGTGACCTGCCACCTGTACTGCGCCCTAGACATAGATCTGAAACCTGTAACACCATTTTGCCCTACAGTGTAAGATAATAGATGGGCAGATAGAATTATCGCGCTCTCCAGTTTGTGGTGTGAAATACAAGACGTGAACCAATTTATTGCAGCTCTAGATCTATCTTGTTATGCAGCTGTTTCAAGTTTATCTGATTGGTCTTTTATGGAAGACCACTTTTAGGATTAGGCAAATCAAAATAAGGAGATCATTTTCTCAAAATTAGTTACATCAATGCCCCCCTTTTTACACAACAGTGTGGCTGGTCCCCATTTCCACCGGTGAGAAGAGTCAGGTCAAAATAACATAATACAAAAGACTTTGAGTCAAATTAATAACTTATGAAGCAAAATTAAGGCCTTAGTAAGTCAAAGTGATGACTTATTAAGTTGAAATAACGAGATACTATGCAGAATTTATAAAGGTATGTTATTAGGCAATATGCTGTGGTACAGTATGATGGAGCGGTATGGCATGATGTTAAGTAAATTGTATGTCCCGAAAGGCCCCACAAATAAAACATATTGTTGTTGTTATAGACTTTACTTTAGCTTGCTGTTAAAACACAATCAAATAATTTATGCAAATTGTCAAATCACCATTATGTCAAAGTACTGAGTTAACATTTTGACCTGGTTAATCATCACTTCTACTTCTACTTCTCACGTTTTTCATTACCTTGACCTGATGTTCAATTTCTTTGATGTTTGCTCATTGTTTGGACATTAATTATTACTATTTTGACTTATAGTCTCATTATTTTGATGTAAGTCATGATTTTATCATTGTCTTATCTCTTTAACTGTACTCTCTTTAACATAGTGTCTTATTATTTTGACTAAGTATCTTATTTTATTTTATCTATAACAGCGTATTTCTTTGTTTTATTGTAGTGCTTTATTTGTTTTCCATTACAGTGACAGTAATAAGGCCACAGGGGCAGTGATGAACAGAGCCACTCTTCTTAGGCCCCCTCATTTATTCCTTCGTGCAGTGTTTGCTCCACACTGACTAATAAAACGGGGTGGGTCGTCAGCTCAATTCCGAGTAGTTCCCCGGTGTGTCCCGGGATTTGCGGAACATTTTAGTCTCAAAGGAAAATTACTGGCTCCCATTTACGTCACGTCTTTTATTCTTTACCGTAAAATTGTTGTTTCCCTTGTTTCCTATTACGTAAATGAGTCCTCAAACATAACTCCACAAAGTCTTGCGATAACTAATGCGCCTCACAACCGTATAAATTACTTTCTTTAAGTACAGTCTTTACGATTGCTCAATCCATCTTAAAATTTGGATAATTTCTTTGCCCAGCCTAAACAGAAATGGCCATCATTACGGTAGTACGCGGAAATGACGTCAAAAATGCAGCTGATATATATGGACGTGGTTGTTCCGGCGTAAAGTGGCTTTTGCTGCTTGTAGAGAGACGTTCCTGTGGCAGGACTTGTTATGGTTAAAGCCAACAACTGTACATAGTTTAAGACAAGGTGCTTTAACACAAGAAGACAATGATAGCTCGTTGTCCTGCCACTGAAAATTGGGCACTTTAAGGGGCACCATTTGTCGCCGGAGCTCTGATCGACTGAGGAAACAATGCAGGCCTAGCTAGCATCTACTTAGCCTGAGGAAGCTAATCGGATAGCACAGCTCCTGCAGACTGCAGTGGGATTTAAACCTTGGAGGAAGCTGTTTTCGACGCTTTAATAACAACAAATCCGGTATGTAACCATCATCTCTATCCCTATGCTGGTTTCTCGTGATGAAGACGTCATGATTTCTTCATTTAACTCTGTGTTAGATGAGTAAATAATCACCTTACGCCACATTTTTTTTACCACAAAGTTAACGCGTTAGCTTGTTAGCATTTGGTGAGTTTGGTTGTGTTACATTGTCGATTTTATCCAAATAGTCGCCTCTTCATTTTGTTATCAGGCGTATTATTCATTATTTTATGTCATTTGCATGGTTTTGATCGTAAATTGTGATCACAGTTACCTCTCAGCTTTTTACTCAACCACCCTGTGAGGACTGATCCCCTTTGTACTGTACAAAAATACACAATAAAGTGTGTCAATGCCGTGCTGACAAAGTCGAAAAATATACGATGTCAATACATCGTCTTACTTGTATTTCCTTCATGGAAATTGTTGCTTAAGAGTTTCCTTTTCTCAACCCTGGGAATCGGATCTTTCACCCTCAGCTCCACCCTACATTTAAAACTGTCGTGTTACATGAAAAACACGCACCGAGAATAGATTTAATATTTATATACGTATAGGTTAATGTGTAGAGGACATTTTTTTTCTCCACAGATACATAAAGAGTCAATCATCTTGTTTAATAAGAGTGCTTCCGTCCATATCTTTTTCAATCATGCATTTCCACAAGAAGTTATATAATACATAGCTAGTAAAGATCCCTCGTTACACTTAAATGTTTTTTTGTGCTTTTGCGTTCTTCTCTTTATTGTGTAGCTATCCTGAAATCAGAAACTGAGGGTGTATTATTTTCAATTAATCAGTTAGATTTATTATCAGGTAGGTATACAACATGTACTGCAACGAGAGATTTTGCTTTGGTGATGGATACAGACAATAGAGAAGGAGGATGAAATAAGTTAGCATCACAAGAAAACAATATGCATAAGGTGAGTATACTGAAATCTAACATGTATGATTAAAAAAAAAAAGGAAAGTAACAAAATTTGTGCTATATGCATTATGTTGGCTCATACTAGTTACTGGTGTATAGTCCATGTTTGTTTACTGTATGTCAAGTAACACAGTTATTGGAATCATATGTCTCAAAATGCTCTTTGTTTTCTTCTGGAGTGTTAATTATGAATGACCTGCTTAGACGTTTGCATGAGGTAGAAGAGATGTCTTGTTCAGATGAAGGCTTATTTGGTTTAGGGAAGTGCTAAAGCTGTGGTAGCAACTTATTCTGGATATTGTTCTGTTCCGGTCAAGATCAGAATATCCCAGTCAATGGGAACATGGTTTGTTAGCACAGTCCCATCTCTGACTCGTTGTTTTTATGTCCTGTGCAAGTCCTGTATGAACTGGTTATCTCAGAACAACAGATGCTTCATACAGGCCTACTCATCAACAACAATCATGTGTAAGACAAAATTCCAGTTCAGACAGGACAGACATGTATGCGTAGGTTTTCAGAGCTAGCCATTTATGTTAACTGTTGTCTTCCCTATCTTTTCCCTGACCTTGATGCTATGTGTATGCTCTCCTACACCCAGGGCTCATTCACTCAGTTCATGAATTTGACTCTATTATGGTCAGTCCATATTTGAGTTAAATTTGCAGCCAAGATGGGTTTGGCTTAGATTTGATTGCTATGTATAGTTTTGGTTTGATACATATTTAAAATATAATTAACTTCTTGTTAATTTTTTATTTTATTTTTAATTTGGTGTTTTGTTTTGGACACCTGATTAATTTTTCATCACTTTTCAGAGATGAGCTCCCAGCTGCAGGTCTTCTCTCCCCCCACCATCTCCTCCAGTGCCTTTTGCCGGGTGAAGAAGCTGAAGATGGAGAGCAACGTGTGGGATGTCTCCACCACTGAGACTTACAGCTCCATAGCAGGGCAGTCAGCATACACCTTTGCCCCTGCCATGGCTGTGCCACCCTTTGCACCATCTCTGGTTTTCCCCCCGGCAGCCCCTGGCTCCAGAGGTCAGGTGGTGGTGCGAGCAGCTGATAGCACTGGTAGCCTTCCCCGTGGATCCAGCCGGCGTGTCACTGAGCAGGCGACGTCTTCTTATGCTCACGCTGAGGTGTCCTCTGAAACCAGGGGAAACAGATACGGGCATAAGAGGAAGCTTGAGGAGTCCAATGAAGGCAGTGGAAGTGGATGTGGCAGTGTGCAAATCCTGGAGGAGCTCTCGGCTCCAGCAGCGACTTACTCCACCCGCACAGGTGGTGGTGGAGGAGGCACGGGCCAGTCCATACCCCACTCGGCTCCAACTACCAAAAGCAGCAGCTCCAATGGGGAAGGGGATTATCAGCTAGTGCAACACGAGATCCTCTGCTCGGTGTCATGCAGCTATGAAGTGCTGGAGTTTCTGGGAAGAGGCACGTTCGGACAAGTAGCCAAATGCTGGAAGAGAGGCACCAATGAGATTGTGGCCATCAAGATCCTGAAGAATCATCCATCATATGCACGTCAGGGCCAAATTGAGGTAACTAAACATCATTTTATTGATAAAACATGTTTGAGTTCCACTTTGGATGTGGAAGTAGGATCTTGTGACAATAACAATGATGGTGATTATCTGGTGTTGCATGTAGAAAAAGATATGCAGTGAAAAACACTGCTGAACACAGAGATGAGACATTCTGTTCTAGCTACATAACAGCCTTGATAAACAAACACTGTGCAGCTTGTTATTGTTATTATCATTATTATAAGTGGAGCTAACATAACAGTCAGTTTGTTGTTGATACAGAGTGTGTATAACCGCAACACGATGATGTTTACAGACCAACAGGTTAAAGAAGAGTAATGTTGTTGGGTTGCCACAGCAGATAAACATCAGGCTGGGTCTAGAATTGCTGGAGCACCAAGAATGTGCTGACCAGTTCCACCAGTGCTGCGTTTTGCTGCTTTTAGTGAAGATAGCATGGCCTCACAACACCTTGCCATTTCTTCTTTTCCACTTTTTCTCTGTTTGGAGCATCTCAAGATGAATTTCCCCAACCTTTCCATTATATTACCCACTGTTTGCCTAGGGAAGAGGCAGGGAATAATAATATTACTACTAATAATAAGATTTGTATAGATACCCAAAGATACTTTTCACAAAGTGTTCAAAGGGTAAAAATTTCCAGACTTGGAGACGCATAAGGTTACAAATACACCCTGGTCACATCCATCATAGGTGTCTCTCTCTCTCTTCCTCTCTCCCCCACACACACACATACACACCCAAAGACCACTCACTGCCACACTCACGTCTAGCTCCAAGGACTGGAGGAAGAAACCGTAGAAATCCTGCATCATGTTGCCTTGAGATGAATTCATCCCAAGAAATGTTAAAATATGTTGGTATGAAGTGTGGTTGTGACTGAGGTAACATGAAGAACATGTTTCTCTTTGACAGGTGGGGATTCTGAACCGGCTGAGTGCTGAGAACGCAGACGAGTACAACTTTGTGCGGTCGTATGAATGTTTCCAACACAAGGGGCACACCTGCCTGGTGTTTGAGATGCTGGAGCAGAACCTGTATGACTTCCTCAAACACAGCAAGTTCAGTCCACTCCCTCTGCGTCACATCAGACCTATCCTGCAGCAGGTTAGCAGACATTTTTGAAAATATATTTGAAACTGAAATTGAACAATTCTCATCGGGGAAAATTATTCATTATTCAACTGTGTGTGTTTGCATTTTTAGGTGGCTACCGCACTGATGAAGCTCAAAAGCCTGGGTTTAATTCACGCAGACCTGAAGCCTGAAAACATCATGCTGGTCGACCCCCTCAGGCAGCCCTACAGAGTTAAAGTCATTGACTTTGGCTCAGCGAGTCATGTGTCCAAAGCTGTCTGCTCCACCTACCTACAGTCTCGCTACTACAGGTTGGTGGCAGGAAATCCAAATGGATTTTGCTTACTCTAAATACAGCCTCTTCTTCAGCTACTACAACCGCAACAACGTCTCTTGACCAATCCTTAAATCCTCTCCCCAGGGCTCCAGAGATCATCTTGGGTCTTCCGTTCTGTGAGGCCATCGACATGTGGTCTCTGGGCTGTGTGATCGCAGAGCTGTTTCTGGGTTGGCCTCTCTACCCTGGAGCATCTGAGTACGACCAGGTCAGTGCTAGTTGGTGTTAAGTGCCTGAAAAAGATCCTCAAACTTATTGTAAAGTGTTTTGAATGGAACTGCAGCCTTGTAGTAGATGTCATGGGGACAAGGGGATTGTGTATCGTAGTTGGAAACTAGAAAATTCCCCTTAGGTAATTTCAAAGGACGTGCTTTTGGGGTTATGTTACAAAGAATGCAAAACATGACTACTACACCTGCTACTTTCACTACTACTATGACAACAGTTACAACTACTACCATTACTTCCTTTCCTATTGGATTGGTTTTAGTTATATTGACGGCACATCCATTTTTGTTCTCACTTTTTTGTTTTCTAGATCCGTTACATTTCTCAGACTCAAGGCCTGCCTGCTGAGTACCTGCTGAGTGCCGGCACCAAGACCATTCGCTTCTTCAACCGTGGTCCAGACTCGAGCTACCCACTCTGGAGGCTAAAGGTTAACAAAATATGACACTAAACCCGCCAAGACTATTCTTTAGATATTAAAATCATAAACGAATGTTTTTATGGAGTGTAGTGATTAATAGCGATTGTTTCTGTTTTCCAGACCCCGGCAGAGCATGAGATGGAGATGGGTATCAAGTCCAAGGAGGCCAGAAAGTACATCTTCAACTGTCTGGATGACATGATGCAGGTAAAACCTCACAGCTGTTTTCTTGCATAACAATGTAGCATGTGTTGCACGTTGTTGTACACCATGTATGCAGAGCAGATGCTGAGTGTAGGTTTGTGTGTTCCAGGTCAACTTGTCTTCTCATTTGGAGGGGACAGATATGTTGGCTGAGAAAGCTGATAGACGAGAGTTTATTGACCTTTTGAAGCGCATGCTCCGTCTTGATGCCGACAAGAGGATCACACCCACAAAGACTCTGGGTCACCCCTTCGTCACCATGAGCCACCTCATGGACTATCCTCACAGCTCCCAGTAGGTGTCATTTTCTTTTAGGCACTCATGTCAGTGTGAGGGAATTCCCAATTCGAGTGTGATCTCTGAACATCTGCGTCTCCTCCAGTGTGAAGTCCTGCTTCCAGAACATGGAGTTCTGCAAACGGCGAAGCTCCTACGACAGTGGTAAATCGATGTACTCTGCCAGTGCAGTCCCCAGCGCTGCAGCAGGCAACCTCACTGTTACCTTCAGTAGCCAGCTCAACCAGCATAACCAGGTGAGACCCATCAGCTTCCCCGGAAGCAGCGACACATTCCCAAGGGAACGCAACTTCCCAGTGTGACTCGGTTGTGCTGTTTCGCAGGTGCCTTCTGCGGGGGGAGCGGTGCCTTTGCTGAACTATCAGCCAGCTCTTTACCAGCAGGCGACTATCAACATTCCCGGACTCGCTCAACAGAGTGTCCCGATTCCCACACGTCCCGCTGGTTTGTGTAGCCAGACAGAACCTTTCCAACAGACTCTCATCGTCTGCCCACCCTCCACTATCCAAGGTAACGGTTAATGTCAAAAACACAAATACGACAGTGTGTAATTATCATAAAAAATGCCAAAAAAACTGGGTTCACTAGTTACAGGCAGTGGTTACAGTTATGGGAACATTTTCCAGAGTGTAAAGATTTGAAAGTCTTTTCACTCTGGAGTCAGTTTCCTTATTTTTCCTTTCCTATGTAGACAAAGCATCACAAGGCAATAGAAGTTTTCTGTATTCACCTGAAAACATTTTCATGGTGCTCTTCAGAGCCCCCAGAGATTGAAAAGTTCAGATCACTAAAATGTGAATTAGTCTACATTTTAGTGATTTTAGTAGTTAATTGTTTTCTAGTCTCACAGCCTTTAACCATTAACACATGTTCATACATTGATGATACAACATCAGGAACTGTTCAGGATTCAGTATTTTGCCCAAAGATAATGTAGGCTGCATTGTTCCACCAATCTTTCAATCCCAGGGCAACTACACTACCCCAGAGCCACAGTCACCTATGATGATTATAAAGAGTTGCTTGTATACAAGTAGTCTGTTATTTTCTTTTTACACCCATTTGATGTCACTCATCGTTATGTGTAATTGTTTTCCAGGGCTACAGTCATCCAGTAAGAGTTCCAGTTTCCCAGTGAGGATGGAGAACTCTGTACCCATAGTACCTCAGAACCAGTCTGCCCAGTCACTGCAGATCCAGCCAAGTATGCTCACACAGGTAAGATTTTGTCAGGTCCATGTGTGTTGTTGTACTTGCTGTTGTTGTCTGTCACGTCTGGGACAAAATGGTTTCATAAGATGAATATCCACTTGTTGTGTTTTTCATTTTGGTTGATCCAGTCTCTGGAACATGTTGTTATGTGAAGTTATTGTGTTGTAGATCTGGAAACCGTTCTTCAGAGGAGAAAGTTCACTGCAGTCCAAGATGTCTTGTGCTGAAAGGGTTTATGAATACTTGTTAAGCAGAGTACCCAACACATGCTCTGTAAGGACAGGAACTTCTGTACACTGTGGTATTTTCCTCAAGGTCACAGATATCCTGGCTCTGATTACAGTTTAGTCTACAGTGTTCACACTGTACTCTTCCCTGAATCAGGGTTCAGTTAAAATACTATCAGACCACCTCCTGTGTGTGCTAATGTGTGGCACATCATGTGATGGAAAATTCCTGTAAAAAAAAAAAAAACATGTATTTAAAGGGTAATTCTGATCATTTTAAGGCATTTTTCAAAACCAGTGAAACAGGCTACAATGGGTTCATATTTTTAATCAAGCAATTTTAAATATCCCCAACAGAGATGCAACTTTTTGTCATAGCACTAGATCAGAGTTAGCCATTAAATCTCTCTTCAAAGGCTCCAGTCTTTAGTTAAGAGTTTGTAATGCTACCTTGCTTTGGTTCATCGTTTTTGTTGGAAACATTTAAATATACTCAGAGAGGTTGGTCACATTTATCAGAATTGGCTTTAAAATCATGTGGTTAATTTTACAGGGTTTATCGTTACAATCCTGATAATTTCAGTGTGTGGAAGTACTCTTCATACTGGGAGCCTGTGATAATCTCAGCTGGTTGGTTCCAAAGTGGGTCAGACATTCAGAATAGACCTTTATCTTGTGCACATCTGCTGAACGGATTGAGTGGTGGTGTGTATATAGAAAGGAGCTTGTAGATTATGATAATTTCAGTTTTAGCATCGCACTGCGGATTATCTTGAGGTGATGCTCTTGAGCACCTGTTTTTGTCATCAGGGATTTAGAAACCTAAATAAACTGCAGATAACACATCACTGGTGCTAAACTGTGAGCAGTGGTTCTGCTCTGTAGTGGATTTCATGGCATTCTCCTATCAGGTTCTTCTGTCTGGAGAGACAAAGTCGAAAAGGGACCAAGGTTTTCTAATTTTCTTCAATATAAATATTTTGCCCCCGGTGGGCCATGCTGTTTCATGTACATGCACTTGTACCACTGACTTTCTGTGAAGTAACACAGTCTGTGCTGTCCTTGTTGTATCTTGTCCTCTTGTATGTGTGCTGATTGCTCCTCGCCTTGGATTTGCTCCCAGGAAGGATTTGGACATCCGCTCAGGGCCAGGCCTCTTTCGCTGTCTCCTGTCTGGGATTTTGGCCAGATGTTATTAATGCAGGAAACTCATCTGGCTAAAAACAAAAAAATAGTTAATTGCTGTTTGCCAGAATGAGGAATAATTGCTGCATACTGCAGAAGTCATTTGTCCAGATGGCGAGTGGTACCACTGTGTGTGTATGTGTGTCCCTTGCGCAGCTGGTTTTATCCGCTCTGACCCTTTTGTCTGAATCAGATACAGCCGTGAAGGACATTACTCATGCCCTAACCCTGCCCTCCCCTTATCCTCCTTCCCCCCTCCAGGGTTCCTGTACACCCCTGATGGTGGCCACCCTGCACCCACCCTCAGCAGGCATAGCCCCCCAGTACTCTCTGCCCTTGGGGCTGGGCACTGGGGTGGGTCGGCCCACTCTCCTGGAGCACACAGCCACAGTGCTGGTAAAGCAACGATGACGTCCCTGAAGAGAGACATGCACACGCACTCTCCCACTCAACCACTAACAATGCCATCTCTCTCTTACCCCAGTCCTCCTCTTTTTTTCATTGTATGCGACCCCCTCCCCTCTGTCCTCCCCTCCCCTCGCGCCACACATCGCGTGGGGCTAGCTTTATTTTACGCATCATTCATTTTGGTCCCACATGCAGACTTGTCATGGTTTTCAGAATCATGGTTGGTCGGTTTTGTAGAATTATCCTTCTTGGCTACTTCCAAAATTTCGCCCTGTGACATTAAATCTAAATTGACCAAAATTTCTTCCCTGCCCTACGTCATTCACACGGTCTTTCATTTCCTCCCCTCCAGTCTCTTCCCATAGGTGTGCTGAAGGCATGAAGCGCATGTGTTGCTGCCTTGGTCTGCGCTTTGCTTGCAGCTTCTCTTGTCCTGTCCTTCTTTGGTTTCAGCAAAGGAGATTGCGGCCCACTAAAAATCCTTACTCCGCGGCCCAAGTCTCTGACACACATCTTTTTTTGTTTCAGCCCCAGAACATGTGGCATGCCTTCTCCCAACAGCTTATCAACAGACTCTCTGGCATCAGTGAACTAAACTAATTTTCCTTCCTCAGTTTTTTTCTTCTTTAACAGGCACCATGATTCTGTGTATACATGTCTTACACCTGATCTGAGTGTTTTACAGTGCTTCTTACAGTGCTTTGTTTGTTGCTTTGCATGATATCATCTTGTGCATTTGTTGCAGGGCAATGCTAAAATAAAAGGAATGGCTTGGGAAAGGTTGCTCGCTTATCTGGCTTTGTGCTTTTGCCTGTCGATGAGATTGGCCAGTTGGTTTTTCTCATTAAAGCATGGCTCAGTTTGTCTGGCCCATCCCAGCACTCAAGCTATTTGAGTTGATTCAGTAAAACCTTACACCCCATCTTACATGTACTGATGCGAGTTTCTTTGTGTCTTCTTGTTTATTTCTCTTAGCAGGCCTGGCCCACTGGCACCCAGCAGATCCTTATCCCGTCATCGTGGCAGCAGGTCCCAGGTGTGGCCATCCACAGTGCCGCACATCAGTCCAATGTGGTGAACTCGCCTCTGGAAACACTCGATGACTCCACGGAGCAGGGACACAGCTGGCGGTGGGTCAGGCAGCCGCCGCACTATCAAAGTAGCATAATAAAAAAAAAAAATTCTCCTCAACCATGTTGGAGTATGACTGCACAACAGGCAAAAAAAGTTTGTTAGAATTGAGTCTCTAGCAGGATTACTTTTCTCAAATTGAAAGGTTTGTTGCACTAATTGAATTCTACAAAAGAAAAAGTCTGTCCTAAATCTAAAACACTTCCTGTGTGGAACAACTTCAGTTCAGGCGGTTGGTTGGTTCTTAAAATTTAGGCAACCAAACCCATCTGAGTGTTAAAAGTTAACAGACGCAAAGAATGACTCTTCGTGCCTACGGCGTGGCTGTTCCTGTGGCATCAGTCACTGACCTGTTTGCTCCATGACTGTAACAGGAGCAGCACTCAGTCCAGGAGCCAGCAGGAACGGAAGAAGGTGAAAGCCAGGCGTGGAGAGATCAGAAACAGGTTGGTTGATCTCTCACATTACTGAGCCTTCATCAGGGATCAAAGCCTGTGCTTCAAAACGGCCGAACTGATATTGGGCTAAAAGTAGAACCGGCAGCCGTTTATCACTTAGCTCAAGCTCAACGTTTGCTTTCCTCTGTCTGTCTCTTTTCTAGGGGATTAGCTACTGGTGTGACACCTCCCACCGCCAGTGCCACGCTGTCGCAGCCAATCATCATCTGCGACACGCCAAGCCCAGCAGTCAGCATCATCACGATCCACAGCGACACCGACACGGAGGATGAGCGAAAGTTTCATCCCGCCAGGTGAGGGCAGTCTACTCCAACGGGAAAGACAAAACTCACCCTGGCATCCACTTTCAGTTTCTATTTGACGCAGCCATGTCAGTCTGGCCTGGTGGAAAAACCAGGTCTTGTTCGACCTGTCCAGGATTGTTGTTTTTTCCTTTCCTCATCCACTGACACGTTGATGTCAGTTAACACAGTTTCTCCTGTTTCCACAGTGTCGACCTGAGCCAGCGCGCTAATGTAATCAGCTGTGTGACGGTGCATGACTCGGACTCCTCCACCGCCAGCCCCCTGACTCCTCTGCCCTGCACGCAGAACCCGGCCAGCACCGCATCCTCCTGCCAGGCCAAGTCTCTGGCAGTGGTGGTGCCCTCGGTTAAAACCCAGGAGTACGAGAGGGTGACGATTTCTCGTGCAGAGACCGGTGAGTTTGATAATTTAATCAAGCTGCGTCAGACTGAAACAAACGACTGTTGTCATAGTCGATTAATCTGTCGATTACTATCTAGATTGATTGTTACGTTTTTTGGTTTATAACTTGATTCAGAAACTGTAAAAACCCTTGTTCTTTTTAAATATTTTTAAGATCAAATTCTCATTTACAAATAAACCTGGCCAAAAGTAACATAACAACAATAGAACACAAAACAAAACGTATCTGTCAAATGACAATCATGTACTAATGTGAGAGTGTGTGTATGAGATGGTGGTGGGAGTACACATGTGTATTTAAGTAAACAGTATTAAGGTCTTTAGACACCTGTTTTCTGTCCACACCTCAAAGACATTCAATGTCCTGTCACAAGGAGCTAAATGAACCAGAAAACATTCACATTTAAGAAGCTGAAACCAGAGAATGTTGATTTAATTTCCCCAAATCCTTCTTGAATAAAATGAAATTACTAAATTGACCTGTCAATTGCAAATGATTAGGCGTTGCAGCTCTAGTCGCAATACTCAACTAGTCTCAACTGGGTAACAGTTGGTTCAATGCTGTTCCACCTTCACCAAAAAACATCTCAGATGTAGTCAGTCCAGACTGAACCTCACCTGAAAGAAAGTCCTAGAAAAAGCAGAGGAAGTCTGGGGTTGTTCATGAAAAAGTTGCAGTCTGATTGGACCAAATCCAAGCAAGCTTTCGTGAGAGTCACTCTCTGGATTCCTTCTCTGAAAACCACACAATTATGCATTTACATGGGAGTGAAAAAGTATAGGACATTATTCTTTCTGTAAACCTGTGCTGGAAAAGTGTTTTCAGTCTTTTTTTTTTCTTCTTCTTGTTGACGTTTCACTGCAGCATCTGCTACTTTAGCAGCTCTGTCTGTACATTCCTAAAACCATGCGCAACAATGGTCATTTGTCAACGACATACACAGCTGTCCATGTGCTGTCTAAGTAAATCCTGCGTTAAAACCTCTGGAACGCCGCAATGTTCAATAAACCTTGCCCTCGTTAATCCGCAGTGGACTACATGAAGCCGAAGCGATCGTCCAACCGACAGCCGTGCAGTACAGGAGGCAGCGTGGAGCGTCGGGGTCTAGTACCGAGCCAGTCACACCCCTTGAACCTCAGCCAGGTGAGGCCTCATATGACATTGTCATCATTGTTGTGACACGCAGGCATGAAATTTGCATATACTGGCCAGATGAGGGAAGTGCTGTCAAACTGATTGACAGTGAATTAGAGACGTTTTGTGATTTGGCAGAACTCCAGCTCCATGGAGTCTGCACTCCATGGCCATGTAATGGAGACATTTGATTTGCTTAATACACACATAGCATCGGCGTCTCACAGATTTGTTGAGACATGTCTGCGTCAGGCTCAGGCCGATACTTGCATGTTTAAAATAATGCACAGTTTGAAGGGTTCACTCATTTCCACTGTATAAAGTTTAGACAAACATTTTACCATTAAGTTTCTAAAGTTTTGAAAAGTTCAAGTAAGTTGATATATATTTGAGGACAAAAATCTTTTGAAATCTGTCTTTTTTGTTTATAATGATAATAGTCATACACTTCATTCATTTTTGCCTTTTGGACTCAGAAGGTCAATGTACAAAGTACAAAATTTGCGCTAAAATGATTACAACAAAAAATTATAAAAAACACATTAAGAAATGCTAAAACAACCCGAATAAAGATCAATCTGAACTAAACCTCTTGTAGTGAACATGCCTGTCTGGTGTGTCATGTAATCATGATCAAAACATACTAAGACGAAGAATTTAAGAGAAAATATGCATTCATCATTTGGATAAAAAGGATCTTTTTCACTGCTTGCCTTTGTATTTACTGTGAATTTAATTCATGTGCAGAATGAAGCAGCAGCAACAGACATGTTTGAGTCATGAATTAAGAGCTCAGTAATTTTTTTACTAGTATATGATTATATAATAGTAAAATCAGGGAAAACCAGATGCAACAGCAGAGCTTGATCTTCCAGCTGTTTCATAACCATGGACAGTCAAGTGATTTACTGCCAAACAGCTAAGTGACATCCCGTTCATCATGCTCTTTCATGCATCCTTGGTTTTTAGGTGCAGCCTGTGGTTTCTACGTCTCAGGATCGTTCTCACAGTGACTCATCTATGCGCTGTCAGCAGACTTTCCCCGCAGCCGTCTCGGCGTCTCACTACAACTTCCCCGAGGTGTCTGCCATGGCCTCGGCCCCCGGCCCCAGCCTGTACACTTACCCGGCCTCCACCGCGCTCTCCTCCGCCTCTCAGGCCATGGAGCAGCTGCTGGGCCGCAGCCACGCCGCCCAAGGCCACTCCCCTTCCACCTATGCAGCAACATACACCTCAGCCTCCTCTTCTGCCAGGAGGGACTCGGCCAGTCGGAAGGATTCAGTCAGTAGTCTGCTGCACGGCCTGCCGGCAGCCTACCAGCATCAGTTCGCCACTGGTTCCCCCTACGTCAGTGTGACACCACGGGCAGAGGCCTACAGTGCCTACCAGATGAGCCCTCGGCGCATCACGCAGTACCCCTACCTATAGGAAGTCCTGTAGGCTCACACACACACACACACACACACACACATGGGCGTGTGAGGAAAAAGAAAAAAAGAATCTACTCTTCCCACATACAAAGGGACAAATTTAACTGTATTTCTACTAGAAAAAAAAACGTCAGTTTCTGGTTTGTCTGCTGCTTGCTTTGTTGGCAGCACTTCACCTCCACCCCGTTCACGTGCACCAGTTAAATGTGCATGTGAGCGATGTTAGTGTTGTTAGCATCTCATGAAACGTCCTTTGGTATTATACGAACGTGTATCATTTTATTTTCCCTATCAAATATTGTTTATAGCCCATATTTTCCCCGCATAGCCCATAATCCTGTTTATTTTGAGGTTTTGTGTGAAGATAGATTATCCTCCTGTACAAACGACACTTTTGGCGGAGCATTTAGATGGTTTAGACTCCTGTGGCCAGCAGAGGGCCGGCTGGCCACAGAGTTGCAAGTCATTTGCGTTTTACGAGCTTTTGTGAGCCCTTTAGCCTTTGTTACAAAGTTTTCACACTAATCCAATGAGGCCCTGTGTTTATTAACTAATGGTGACTGTACCTTAATCTTGTCTTTTAATTTCCAAACATGTCTTTACTTTGTTTTAAATTATGTTTTTGTCGGTGTGAGGCAGGAAGAGTAAGGTCCATGAATATGTCAAATAAGACGGCGGTGTGGTTAAAAACTGTGATGGATATATGTTTAATTTAAGTGCACATGTGATAGTCTATTAATGTAGTGACAGTGTTTAGGCAAGATTAACCATGTCCTAATGCAATAGAAACGTTTTGTTAACTGCAACAACTGAGTGCTGAATGTATTTATGAAGTACAGGAGTAGGTTTGCCATCCTGGGGAATGACGTGAAAAGCTTTCGTTTGAATTGTTTTTAAAGAGAAAAAAAAAAAAGAAATCAACCTACTCTCTCACCTTTTTATTATGTTTAAGTTTTCCATGGACTGAACAATATTCTACACCTGTGAATCCTGACTATGTAGGACCTGCTCATAATGAAAAGTGATCTGTGGCCAGTTTTTTGTTTTTACATTTGGAGGAGTAGAAGCAGGGTACGTGTCCTGCGTCCTTTTGTACTATTGAAATGCTCGCTAGGAGGTTGTAACAAACTATCCACACTGCTGTACAACGGCTGATGACAACGCAGCCTGTCGATGAATAAACTTCTGGTCAGTGTGTGACGTGAAGCTGCTCTAGCAGCTTCACGTCACAATCCAGTCAGTCGAAAAGCGCGCGCTGTTCGCCGAGCACGCTGCTTTTCGTTCCTGGCTGAAACCGTGGCCGTTTTTTGGCTTCAGTCGTGTCTGAATATAAACACAGTGAACTTGATTGTTCTCGTAAAAGACAGACTACAGACACAAAGAGTTGCTTCCTGCCAACTGGTTACGGGAGGTGACCCCTCGGGATGGTTTCTGTGGGTTATCGACGCTTTTCAGTAACTCCTTCCCTGTTGTGTTTGCATCAGTTTCGTGTCGTAATGTCTGAATATTTAACTGTATTTCATCTTAACATGGTCTAGTTAAGATATTTGGTAGAACTAATTCAGGGAACAAGGTTTCAGCTCAAATAATCCACTGTCACCATTTTCAATAAAAGAACCACAAATTTATATTTTTTTCTACTCATTCTTTCTCACCATCAGCTCCAACATTTAACCATGCTTTTATTTGTTTATTCTGAACTGAAACTGCCAATAAAAGACTGACTTCATTGTTCGGCTGTGTTACTCGACTTGGCCACTACTTCCTACTGTTTGCACAGTCGCAGATCACTCACATTAAAACAAACAAACTAATCAGGCGTTTCCCAGAGCAGCTCAAGCCATAAACGCACTGATAAGGTTTTAATAGTCACACGTGCACAGGTAGATATCTTTGGATTATGGCCTTTATCTCACGTGCCCAACGTTAACTTGCTGAATCACATTTGTTAGTAAACATTGTGGAGTACTTTTATGGAATATCAACAGTTCCAAAGAAGCGGGAGTGGAAATGATGACTTGTGTTTTCTTTATGTTGTAAATCCGTCGACAAAATGCACGTCCATGACACTGCCGTTGAAGAGGTGTTTGCCGTGATACAGACTTTCTGCTTTGTCACGTAGATGAGTGACAGTTGTACAGTTCATTTTCACATGGAACAATAAATTCTCACAGGAATTTCCTGCTTGAGCCACTGAAATGTGACCAAGGGGAATATTTTCACTGGAACGTGAAAAGGATTCAACAAAAATCACAACGCAGAGACAACACGTTACATAATGTACGTAATTACACGCATGCTCTTATGGTTTCACCCTACAATAGCACAAAACATAGCCAGAAGATTACATTCATAATAATACAAAGAATAATTATATATTTTACTATATTGTACTCTCAATCATCCTGTGTAATCAATATATTGTTGTAACAATGAAATTTCCCCATTGTGGTACAATTAAAGGTCTTCTTTATGTTATTATTCTTAAAATATAAAACATTTCGTACATCTATTCTGACTTGACTGTTTCGTAACTAAGCACAAACATCACTGAACTGAAAATGAACCCAGCAAACAATGTGTACAACAGACGGATCATTAAAAAATATTTCCAGGGAAAAACTGTGGTATGCATTAGCATCTGCTTCAGTGACTTTGTTAAATGCAAAATACGAGTTGAGAACAAAAACAAATACTGAATGATTTGATTTAAGCAAATCCAGGGACATGAAAACCTCAAGTCAAACATGTAATCATGTACTTACTTTGGCATGAAACAGCATTTTAAGTTCATATTAACATTTTGCAAAACAATGTACAATGAATGCAACACATCAGAAAGTCACTGCTGCAACATTATTGCAGAAAGATATGGGGATAAAGCAGCATCAAAACTGCTGCATATCCAGGTTTTCTACCTTGTTGTGAAGCAGTTGTGGAATATCTGTTTCTGAGAAAAGTTTTCTTCTCTGTGCTGTTCCAAGGAGCTTTTATATCTTTTCTTGTTGATGTTGTGCTTTCAAAGAGGTCAGCCCATCTTCCATCAGTCAGCTCCTGTTGACTTGCAGAGTTGGATTTCAACCAACAACTTTGGGGTTTTGCAAAGATATGCATAAACACGCAGGTGTGTGTGAGTGCTTTCAATTCAACACCTGAACGTAGCCGAACTGAATCGAGAAGAATTCAACGATGATCTGGTGATGTTTTCCAAAAACTTTATTATCTGATGTGCATCAAACAGTGGCACTTCACAGATGCTTAAAATTCACACATGTGTGTGTACAAACATTGGCAACCTTCAGTCCTGTTTAATAAACTAAACAGAACCAAGATAAAGAGTTTACGCATAAGAATCCTTCATGTCAATGATCCAGAGGGTTTCTTATAGTACAAGGCCACAAGTTGGCAAATCAACATGACATAAATAATTTACACAATATACATTACATTATCAACAATGCACACAAAAGCAAAAAGAGACATGCTTTAAATCAGAATCTCTTCATTTCAGAGCTCAGAGCTCTTCATTTCAAAGTAACTCCTTTAAAATAATAAAAAAAAATCTTTTAAAGAAGCCTTTTTTTTTGTATCACAGTTAAAACTTTGTTCACATTCGGTCAACAAGCTCCTCGAGTACACAAGATCTGTCCGGATTATGGCCTACCCTGTGCCATAACACGCGCACACACATATATACACACATATACACATACACACACACACACACAGTGGTGGAGATGCAGGGCTGCCTGAGACATGACGAACTCCTGGAGTCATGTGCTGCACATGTGCTGCTGCTCATCGGCTCCATTGATGGAGACCGTTGAGGATCGTTTTGTAGACGCGGCCACAGTTATGCTCCTAACAGCGGCCCGTGCTGTGCGTCTGCAGCACCACACAGCTGAACAGTTTCTGGAGCACGGACAGGAACCCGGACTGTGTCGACGTAGGCCTGAAAAGCAGCGACAGATCTGTTCAGGACCGGGTCGATGTCAACAGGTTCAACAGGCAGATCATCTACACTGCAGCAGATGTGTCCACTCACCGTGTGGAAGTGATCAGCTGGGCCTTGACGTTCTTCAAATCCTTCTCGCTCTCCTCCTTGGTTTCCAGGCCCAGGTCTGCGATCTGGTCCCAGATCTCTGTGTTGACCCACAGGGCGCCGGGCAGGGTGAGGCTGGCCCGGGTGCAGGTGATCCAGCGGCACAGAGGGCAGGACACGGTCCGGATGACCCCGCTCATCCGGGACAGTTTCTCCAGGCAGACCGCACAGAACGTGTGGTTGCAGTGGAGGACCCGGGGGATCCTTTCGCTGCGAGAGTATTCGTGGCAGCACACGATGCATTCGAGAGCCTCGTTCAGGATCATGATGACTAGACGATGTGGACTGAGAGTGGAGAATAATCCAGATCTCCTGAAGCACACAATAAGATACAAACTTAGTTGTAGTCGGTCAAAAAACACGTACAGAAAAAGAAACTCGAATCAGAAAGACTCAAAATTAAGAGGAGATGCTGCTCCATTCAACAGAACAATACTTACTTTCAGGATTGAGTAAGTCCCTATGTTTAGGAAGATGTGGCTGCAGAAGTTGCTTGTTTGCTGCTCCTGCTGCTGCTGATAGTGTGTGCTCTGCTGGCCTCGCCTCGGCTCTTAAAGGCGCCCGCTGACATGACATCTCGTCATCTGCAGATAGTTCAGTTCCATGGAAGCACCGCCCTCAGGTAAACAATGGCCTCTGAAATTCCACTGTAAGGTGAGCGCAAACTCCAGCATGTGCAGCTGTGCCATTTAATTATTGTCAACCTTTGAAACTTTTACAGCCAACTAAAATTTATACACCAGGAGATACGAGCTGGATACAACAAACGTTTTTCGAAAATGTCCTGCCAAGCAGGGTACTTTATTTGCATTTACTATGAAAACATACAATGTCACACAAGATTAACTGAAGCATGGAAATTTGGGAATTTGCAGAATAATCACACAAACCCACTCCCACCATGAGCCGAAAAGAGAGCAACAGAATCTCTTGTCTTCAGACCATCTGTCTGCTAAAACATTAGATACACAGTTGAACCATCTTTACTAAAAAAAGCGATGCACAACAGTAAATTATCAGCGATTCATTGAGGCAGGGCCATAGCCCGACCTGCTTCCATCAGAACTGTGATGGGACAAGCCGAGGCTGCTTCTATAAATAGAACGAAATGCAAGATAAAATTATCAAAAATAAAATGTACAGAAATAAAGAGTCAGATCTGTTTGTGTCTCCTCACTTGGACCTATATAGAGTGATGCTATACTGGTCAACTAAAGTCAAATTCAAAGAGGGTACAGGTCTCGTTTCTGTGCGGACACCGGGATCAAAGCTTGGCTCATGGGTTGACGGGGCAGAACGTCGGACCTCGCGTCCGTCTCCGAGCGCACATCACAGACTCTTGCAGACTGTGTTTTTGGTTCGACTGTGTTTCCTCCACACATGGGGAGAAACATAGATACAAGTTAATTTTGCCAATATTCTCATCTAGGGACGCTGCTATTATTCAATATGTCCAAAAAAAAAAAAAAAAACATAAAAAAATTAAAAATATTTAAAAAAAAGACTCCTACAATTTCGATACAGCATATGCCTCTATGCTTGCTTGTGCACCTCAACAGCCATATGTGTGGCACTTGGCATTCACTAACTTCAGCAGGTGAACATGTTGTATAAGAAAAAAGGCAGAGAAACCGGTTCTCGCACTATCGCCTGAGGAAACAAAACCTGAAGCCCTGACAAAAAAAAAAGGCTCAGAAAAAAAAGAACATCCAATTAAGTCGAGGTTGCTTAAATGCAAATAACAGAACTTGATAACCACAGACCAGGTGACTGTGATGCATCTTGCCTAAAAACTGAAGTGTCACAGCCAAGGACTCCTGGTGCTCGTCAACAGACTGGAGCTAACTCTCAGATAGGATCGTGGAGTTGATATCCGCAACAAGCCAGTGCACAGGGACATTTGCACATTTCTGAAGAAATAGTTGTTATGACTCGATTACTGAACTGTATTTCTCAAGATGACTGTGGAGGAGGTGATCTTTACTTCCTCTCTGTCCAGCTTTTTTGTAGATTTTGAAAAAAAACTAAATTACAACCAGCCTCCAGCAGGGGGCAACAGAATGCGACCCCACTCCTCACACTCCCACAACCCATGAGCCAAACTGTTTCCTACAGCTGACATAAACCACTGAAGCACAGAGTGGATTCACAACCGTTTTAAGAAGCTCCTCGGGTGGTGGTAGTGGTGGTGGTGGTGGTGTTGGTGGTGGTGGTGGTTGCAGTGGTGGTGGTCATGAGTGGGGGATTTAACCCAAGACTGAACAACCCACCCCCACAGTGTTTTTTTCTTTTTTTTAATAGAACGTGGAGTCCACCGGCAGGCTCGTCTGCCCGTCAGTCGCCCTGCAGCGGTGGCTCCACTCACTCCTGGGCTATGCTCCTCAGCACGTACTTCACCGTGTAGGCAAACGCCGCAAAGCCTACGATCACAAAGAGGTTGGCCAGAGCGCCGCCTAGAAGTCCATGGTTGCGATTGGGCTGCTGCTGCTGCTGCAGGCCAGGGGCCGGGTTAGCGCCCCCGAGAGGGACGGGTCCTCCGTTGAGGGCCGGGAGGCCGTAGTGGGCGTGCTGAGTGTCTCCGTCAGGTACCACGTCGGGTAAGGGGAGCGGCTGAGTGCGGGCGCTTAATTCCTCCTGGGCCTTCTGCTTCTGCTTCATCTCCTGTGAGAGGAGCAGAGGAGGAGGGACTTCAGATAGCAGCAGGACAGTAGCATCTTAACCACGATAAAGATTTGTACTCAAAACGAGGGAAATGACAGAATTTCTTGAAATAAGATTTTCTTGATTTCAGATTAGAGTGAGAAGTTGAACACTTACGATGAGAAAATAACCATTAAAACAAGATAATCTAAATAAGTTATTTCAATGCTGGTGAGGGCCAAATCATCTGTAGCAGTGTGGGTGGAAGGAGGTATTGCACAATACGTACATCGACCACGTCAGGAAACAGCTCACAGAACACTTTGTCCTTGAGGTTGAAGGCCAGGCTTTGGGCTGACAGCTGTCTTTTCTAGAGGGAGTGAACAAATAAAAATGCATATTAAGTGTTTGGAGCATCACGGGTCGTCTATTGGGGCATTGTTGCAGTTATTGGTACGAACGCACTGTGTAGTCGGAGGTCTCTATGCTGCCGAGGGTCGGTCCCTTCTCCACCATGAAGCTGAGCAAACCCGTGAGGATGGTGGAGACGGACCACGCAGGGTTCCATGTGTCTGGATGGAAGTCTGTGATGGACAAACATAACCTGTGGAGAAACAAACAAAAACAAAAGTTACCGTGGCGTTGCACAATAATTACTGTCATCTACATTTAAGTTTAGCAGTTTAGCACCCAGACCCACAGACTTACATAGAAAACATTCACATTACATCACAAAAGAGTGCAACAATAGACACTGCTCTACAATCTCCAGACTACCAAGGGATGAGCGAGCAGTAATCTACGCAGTAGGACAACTGCAGAGTTTCTAGGAAATACCAGAAGGAGAAGTGTGAGGAAAGGGATGAGTTATGCCACTTCAGATGTGATATAAAAACTGAGACAAAAAGTCTTGAATGTGAATCTTACCTTGTATTACACTTGAATCTTCCATTAGGTGTTATCATGTAGATGCTTGGTGGTTTGAAAGGAAATTCCCGAGGAAATATCAGTTTTCCATGATAATATCCTCCTACGGAAAATAGTTTGCACATCAGATACCAGTAAGACTAGCATGGCTCACCAGACTGGCAGGAATCAACTTGTCAAGATATGCCAGTGAGCCAAGACTGTAATCAGAATGCGTCTCTGTTAACTGCAGGTAGGTTATACCTTCATACGGCGTTTTCTCAGGACCTCTAACTACGTAGTGCCTAGACAAAACAAGGAAAATTTCCATTAGTGACTGCTAGCGATCAAGGGAACTACAGGAAAAGATTTGTATGTTATTTCTCCATTCTCTATTATTAGTGTGCTAAAATCAAACTAGTCAATAAACTCCAAAAATTTCATAACCTTTAATAACCCTTTCAACTATCTGTTTAATTATTTTTCCCACTTTTTCCCAGATTTTCTCCTCTGAATTTTATTTCTCTACTTTTTTAATATCTGGACGTAGCAAGTTTTCCAAACTCTAAGGACACACAATTTATGAGGTAACAGATTATTATTATATTATATTATTTTTGTCTTGTGCTGCTCCCTCAACCCCGCATGACAGATGATCATGAAAGTGATTAATGTGTCACTGAAAGAGAAAATATCAATGGATGTATTGATGCTGTGGAGGATTGTGTGATTTAACCTGGATGTCACTAAGAAATATGTAAGTCACTCTGAATTCTGCAATTGCAATACAAACATCCTTGTTCCAGGGAATCAAGCACACAAAAGGATTAAGTTTTGACACGGCCTCTCGACTCACATGTCACAGTCTACAGCAGGAATAAAAACATACCTACAGTATGAGTAACTAAAACCTAAGTAAATAAAAACTGAACTGTTGAGCAAATACTATGTCAGACACAAATGAATGACATTTATTGTTTTCACATACCAAACAAAAAAAGGGATTTATACAACAATTTATTTGACCCTTCCTTGGAACAAGCTATCTTAATATTTATTGATTTACTGACACCTTATCACAACTCATAAGTCACATGCCTCAACCACTGAAACAAAACTAAGTCTGAAATCACACACTCATTCATGACTCAGGACTACAAAGACACAAAAACCTCCTCTAGTGATGCTGGTGGGATTCAAAATAAGCTAAGATGTGTGTGCAAACTAGTTGCACAACACCTATAGAGAATTTTGTTGCAGTGTGTTGTTTTCTGCACCGATTACAGGAACGAGGGTTGAATCAAGTTGGCAGAATCTGCCACTTTTGAGTGTGTGGGCTTGGATCTGCCTGTGCTGGTAACTAAACCCTGTTCCCGCTATATGAAAAACAGGATCCAGCAGAGGCTCATGGTGACACATACTGACACTCATGGCAGGATTCCAGCATGAAACTGTGTATTTTGGTGATAAATCTGTGTCATGCTCAACATATATTCCCGAATTTATAAAAATGTCTCCTGTAATTTGATTCAACCTCAGGACACACACATCTGATTGTAACTTAGGGTCTCCAATTCTTTCTGATCTTTTTGGGGCTATGGGAGCAAATTGGAAAATCCATAGTAAACACACATGGACATAGGGAGCAAAGGCAAACTCCAGGAGATAACAATGAGATACAGGATGAAATAGCTTTCAGTAATCATTTTAACACTACAACATGGTGTGCTCACAATATTGTCCACTATAGAGTGAGTGATTTCAGACACAGCCACTGTCTTGGTGATGAGATTTCTGGCTGTGGGTTTTCACGAGGATTTTACAAGCTCACCATTCGAGGATGTTGGAGGGGAGAGGTTCTGCACAGATGTAAGGCACAGGGTCTTTCTTTATCCTGAGGTAATCCTGCTTAAGTCGCTGAGTGGCTGTGGTTGGTGCTCTCTTATTCCCGTTGTTGTTCATCTGAGGATTGTGAGGACAGGGAGAAAGGGACATGCAGAAATGAACCTTGGTTTCATCTTTTGTTAAATGTATTAATGACAACGTGGAACCATTTACCACAGGGGTCCCCATTCATGCTCCTCTTGAATCACTGTCCTACATGTTCTAGATGTTTCCTGCTCCAACAAACCTTAAATGAGTGCCTCGTCGTCAGGCTTCAGCAGAGTTTGATGACTGACTGATCGCTAGCAGCAGGTGTGTTGAAGCACGAAACAACTAAAACATGCAAGACAGTGTTACTCGAGTAACAGGGTTAAGAAACACTGGTTTAGGGCATTAAAGGCTCTGAGGAAACTTAAAATGCATAAATTAAACTCAGCATTAAATATGACTGAGGTCATCCTCTGTGAGGAGCCTGGAGCCCTGATAATAAAGTACATTACAAATACTGTCAATATAGATTACATTGTTTGGTCTATAAGAGGTCGATGAATAGTTGTGAGCAGTTTAAACTGATGCATAGTGGACAGACATACCACAGACCTGCAGTGAAATAAATAAAATAAACGTGTAACCCAACAAATGCTTATTTTACACAATGATCAATATTTATACGCTTCCTGTGTAACTACAAATTACTGGAGTTACAGTACTCACAACTGTGAGTACTCAACAGCGTCTGCCACTGCCACAGTGAGAATGGCAAATAAACCCTAAAACTAAAACAATAATTCCTGATTGCATGCAATAACCTTTCACATCTTTGACTTCCTTCAGGTGTAATAAACCCTTGTTTAACTTGGATAATTCATTGACCCTGGAATACTAACACCACTCAAGAATATCCGATTATAGGTACCTGGACTCTTTGTTTGTATTGTTTGTTATTTTTTTGCAGGAGCAGCCCCAATTTGTACTTTGTACCCCATAATACAGTGTCCAATGAAGATTACTCTATTGGTGCACATGTTGCAAGTTAACTCTGTAGCTTTAACATGGCCATTAGTGTGTAATTTTAATAACATTATATGTTACATTTTGTCATTTAGCCGATTGTATTATGTGAAAATACTAAAACTATATTGCAATTGAAACCAAGTACATGGTTTCAGCACTAGTAGCAATAGGAGGAGGAACAAGGGCAGCGTTAGGTTGGTGAAAGTAAGAAGAGGAGATGCTCTCTGAAGAGTTGGGTTTTGAAGAACTTCTTGAAGACGTAGAGGGATGTCCCTGCCCTGGTGGTGCGTGGTATAAAAGAAAGCAATAGCTTAATCATCAAACCCATTGTGGGAAAATATACATCCAGAAGCAAATAAAAGAAAAAACATAAAATAATAATAAAAGACATTATTAAAAACAGCAAACAGATAGCATTCTAAAAATAGTATAAGGTGAGCATAAAAGTGGCATTGCACATCAAGTGGATAATCATATTGTCCAGGGTTATTCAATTAAAACTCAAAGAGGTACACATGGAGAAAAAATGTCATGAATGGTCTGCATCATCCATCCATCCATCCATGCATTCATTCATTGTACTCACAATTGTTACACATTAAAACCAAATAGAGCAATATCATCAAGATCAGCATGTACAGTGATCACAAACTATGACATTATAACAATATTGTGACAATGTTTATATTCCATGTACTGGTAACTGGAATGGAGAGGTACACACTGAGATGGGAAAGAAAAGTAAAACCAAAGCATCTTGTATCATTTCAAGTAAAACATAGTCTTCACACAAAAAATACAAACAAAAACAAGACACCATTCATTTGATGAACACTTGACAGGGGGAAATATTTGGTAGAACCAGCAGATCTTGCTGGAGGCAGCCAAAGGAGCTCGCTGACCACTGGACTGACGAGTCCATTTTTACCGGTTGGACATCGGAAGCAGCGCTAAATTCTGAACCATCTTCAGCGTTTCTCCTTGATTCCTTCATTGTGCAGGACTAACATGTCGGACCAGGGACCCCCTGTCCCCAGAGTCTTTGTGCTTTCTCTACTCACACACCCTATAGATCCCCAGATCCCCTCCTCTTTCTCGCACCCTGAGGTTTCTTCCTTTTTTTTTTGCTGTCTGGGTTTTTCTTGGGGCAGCGGGGATTGTGCTTCTGCCGATGCGAGGGTTTAAGGGAAAGTGTTTGCCATGTAACTACTTTGGACATGTTTGATAAGGTTTGTTATAACTTGTCACCAAATAAACAAAAGTTGAAGTTGTTTCCTGCCACAAACCAGCAGGCTCATTGGAAGGGTTAATTAACATCCATACCTGAGTGTATGAATAAACCAGACTGAGTCTTGAGCTTTTCACTTCAAACCCTGTAGTGAAGGCTCAGTAATTGGCAGACACTAAGAACAGCAGTAGTAGCAGCAACAATAGAAATGTTCAGATAGAGTAGGTTCAGTGCAAAAAAGAAAAGAAAACTTAAGCAGCAAAACATGAACTACACTTACACATGGAGTCTTTTTTATCCATTTAGTTTGTCCCCAGTTTTTAAGACTGCATTGAGGTGCATATGCTCTAAAAATGTAGACATGTTGAGGAAGAGGATGTACCCTTATCTGGAGATGACACATAGACATGTAGTAGGACGGCTACATGTTGGAGTAAAAGTTGCATAACATCATAAACATATAAAGGATCGTTTCAATTTGGGATGGAGGTTATGCTCTTATTCAGAAATTACATGAATAGACAAGAAATAAGACAACTACATGTTCTAGTAAAGGTTGTGCTCTTAATCAGGGGTGACTTGGATAGACATGGAGCAGGATAGGTGTGAAAGCGGTTGCAGCCTTTATGAGAGAATGTTTTGGGGGTTTTTTTTCATAGATGGCTGCTGGTTTGTCTGTGAAAAATAAAGTGAAGGTAACAGCAGTTTGGTTGGTCACCACAACAGACACTGGAGGGAAGAGTTTTGAAGGTGAGAGATGGTTTCAGTGGCACTGTTAATCTTATTATTGAAAATGTTCTTCTTCTTCTTCTCCAGAAGAAGAAGAGAGCAGGTTCCGGGTGAAACCAAACTAGTAAATAGAATTACTTTTACAGTAATTTTCCCCTGTGGAAAATGTGGGATTAGAATATGGACTGACGTTGAAAACAGTGCTGTTCATTCTTAAAATTACATGTTTACACTTTTTTTTTCTCTGTGAGGTTAGATATGTGAACCCAGCGACTTGGATTTGATACAACTGCCTTTTGCCCTCAACCCAGTGAGGTGGAGATAACTTCACCATCGGCCAGTTGCACCACTGTCATGTGGCAACCAGCTGACAAAACACTGCTTATGACCGATACTTACACTGCAAACGGCAGTTCGCATTGAGACGACGCTGCAGGCACTCCCCTAATAAAATAACAAGCTACTTCTCATTAAAGCAACTTATGTTGGCTGACGTTAATCCGGTACTTTACCAGCTACGTTACTGTTAAAGCTCCCGGCTAACATCTCTAACTTAGCTCGATACCAGGCCACTAACTTGGTGGATGTACACAAAACAGGGCTCCGACCTGCAGATTCACATTTAATCGCAGTGTCAAGACAATTCACCCGGACAGGTTTAGTTGAAAACGGCTGTTTAGATGAGGCTAGCAGGTGTAGCTGATGACAAGTGTGTGTGTGTGTGTGTGTGTGTGTGTGTGTGTGTGTGTGTGTGTGTGTGTGTGTGTGTGTGTGTGTGTGTGTGTGTGTGTGTGTGTGTGTGTGTGTGTGAACTCGTAGCCACCAACAGCTAACACCAGCTAACCTAGGCCACAGCTAAGCTTATAACCCTCAGCCGAGCTCCACCAGGAACTATCCCAGAGCCCACACCCACATCCCTTATTTACTTCACACAGAGCGCGTAGTACATACATACCTCTCCAGAGACCCCAGTGAAAACAGGTATTCGTGGCAAGACACGAAATACGGTTGTTGTTTCTGTTGTCAAGCCCCAGAGCGATGAGACGACGGAACCAACGTAGCCTTAGCTTCGGCGTCAGCAGCAGGAAAAGTGACGCTTCCGGTTTATCTTCTTCGCGTGTTTCTCACAGTGGTTGTGGTAATAACCTACAGATAGCATTACTGACACCAGGACATCTCGGTTATTGCACCTCGGTTTTCATGTCTCAGTAAATAACATTTTTACGAAGAGGAATTATTATTATTATTATTCTCTTCTCAGTCCCACAGTTTTGCTTAAGAGAAGCTTTATTGGTTATATTTGATTATGTTGGAGCTTAGAGTTTTGAGTCTCTTCTGATTCTTACTTTTATTTCCTATCTATCTATCTATCATCCATCCATTCATCCATCTATCCACCTACGAGACTTTGTTCCTATCAGTTGTGCCACAGACTCTACATTTTACAGATATTGAATCATTTCAGAGATTTGGTGATTAGGTCACAAGTCCTTGTGTGTAAAAGTGGTCTACTTGGAACAGAGCTGGGTGTATTGTAATCAGGAAAAACCTGTTAATTTGACTCCATTACACGTTTGAGGTCAAGGAGTCTGTCAGTGAGGTAGCTTCAAAATGAAATCAGAGAGTTGATTTTGTGCATCTTCTGGCCAGGAAATAGATCCTCACTGCCCCAGTCATATGGAGATAATGGTTCACTGCTACAGGTTAGTCAGCCTCTGTATTGTCTGAACCAGTTTGGTTTGCATTTCCAGAAGTAAGTCAGACTAGTTTCCAGTTTGACTTGATCAAAACTGTCTCTGTCATTGCTTCATCACATAAATCTAATGTGCGGAATCTCTCTGTAATGCACAGTGCAGTTTATGCAGTTATACTGCTCATTCACTGCACGCTCTACAGACAGACCGGTACAGGTGGTGGACCCACTAATAGCTTCTGGATCCAGTCTACCTGAAAAGCAGCCACATGGTGAGGAAAGGTGTTCTTGATGTGTTGTTGCATTTCATTTCATTTAAAGCATTGCTACTTCTACACTGTAAATGTAAACATTACCAGAACCAACTGTCTATTCCAACCCCCCATAGGAAATTTGTGTATATTGGAGATGAAACAATGCACACAAGGCAGTGCACAGGGAGAAGTCCTCCTCTTGGATTTTGTCCTTTGGTTTCTTCAATTCATTTCTTTGCTTTTAACACCTTTATTATGTTTTATATTGTATATCTAAGTATTTACAGTGTTCTTATTCTTACTGTGTCGCCATATATAATTATATGCAAACATAGTGACATTAAAGGTTTCTTGCCTCTTGAGCCAGGTGGTCCCTGAACAAGCTGCCAATCCACAATCAGACCTCAGACCTCGAGTGGAGGATTACATTCATAGCAATAACTTTGAACCTTAATCTTAAACTGGGGAAGGTGTGCACTTTCAGTCTTGAGCACCTCCTTGCTCACTGCCCACTGGGTAAGCATGTGAAATATTAAATGTTCAGTGTTGGTCTGACTGAGTTTTATTCCTTTAACTCTCCAGATAGATAGGTAGGTAGGTAGGTAGGTAGGTAGAAAATTGAGGTACCCCCCACAAATTTCTTAGCTACACAAAAAATTCACTATCATATTTTGTGCTATGAGATACATGGTTTATTGATAATTTCAGATATTTGAGATTAATGCAATAAATCTATACATAAAAACAAATGAGGCTCTTAACTGATAAAAAACATTAACTCATCATAGAGAGTGCAATCAAGCATGGGTCTTTTTTAAAATATCTTATTGATCTTATTAAGATATAATATATAAATAAGATCTTATTTGTAAAAAAAAAAAAGTTAAAAAAGTTCCAGTATTTTCATCAGGGTTATCAGAATTGGGCCTGGAAATAACACATTTTGGGAGGCATTGAATATTGTAAACATTTTCCTTACAGGGAGGATCTACCAAATATATCCACACATATTCGGATTTTACTGTCATACCCTTATCAAAGGTTCTTTACAAGTTTTTCCATGTATTCTCAGAAATCTTGAAGATTCTTATTTACACATCTCTTGTGAAGTCCACAGCTATGTGCAAGTGCAGTACTGAATTGTTAGTATTTTACAAACACAACACAATTAGGAATCTTGTTCAAACATAACTTCAAGACCAACGGAGAACAAATACAAGCTTGTTATGAAATAACTTGAACTATTATCTATTGGGTTTTAACCGTTTTGTTCACCTGCAGCATTCATTCCCCAGCATGAAAGTGTCTTTTTTTTAAAAAAATCTTTTTCTTTTTTTAAGGGCCCATGGCCACGTTCCTCTTGTCTCCCAAGAACCAGAAGAGGGGTTAGGGGAGGTGGTCATCAGTGGTCAGGGTGAGATCTTGCAGCAGCTGAACTGTAAGCTCCTCCTCCTCAGCTTCTCGGGCTGGAGAGACGCGAGGAGAGAAAACTCGCGAAAGACGTCAGCACCGGAGATGTCACCTGCAACAGGGACATTGGGACATTGGTGTTCTTTTCTGTTCTTTTGTTTTTGGTTTTTACCACTAAGGAAGAAAAAGCGAAAGCAGATCAACCTCTGCAAGAAAGAAAGAGCAAAGCACCCAATCCTTTGAGATGGAATATCTAGTTCGGTGGGAGAGAAATTAATATACAAGGTACTACTACACAACGTATTATATTTACTTCTATATTTACTTCATATCAATTTTGTGGTGGGATCATGCTTGTCAAAGCTTAGATTTAGAAAGAGAGAGGACAGGAAATTGTAGGGAAAGAGCGGTGAATATCCTGTACCAAACCCTCCGTCATCATCCTGGGATCCGTCTTCCTCTCCTGTGCATGATTTATTTCGATGCACATCCTCAAAACTGTCCTTCATATTTCATTTTTGCTAAGTGTGTTGAAACATACTTACCCCATGTTGTGTGAGTTAGTATCTAGGGCATCTTCTCATCTCTATGAACCTTGTTTCTCCCCGACAGACAGAAAAGTTTCCCCAACATCAAGAAAACGCCAAAAAATTTCCCCAGTGCTTGTGTGAGTGTATGTTCACACAACAAGGAGCGTCACAAACAAGACACCTCCAAGGAAACAACCAGCAGAGCAGAGAGAAATAGAGCCTAACACCGATCCCCTAACAAGACGGCCCAGGATGCTTCACTCACTCTATCCCGAACATCCTTGGGTTTAACTCTCCTGCTGCCCATGGTAACCCCTGTGGTAACAGAAGCAATGATATGTCAGTCAGTGTTTATTTCTTTACGTGGACATGTGATGTTTGCCTTCAACGTAAAGTGAAGAATTAGACATTTCTGGAACATTTTCAGTGATGGTATAAAAATGCTTGTGAGACAACATCAACGTCTATTACACTGGGGACACTGAATTATTCAAGGCGCAGTGTTGCTGCTGCGGGACCCTCTGAATGTGTTGACTTCAACCTAT
The DNA here is from genome assembly GCA_029224185.1 of Karalla daura. Lineage (NCBI taxonomy): Eukaryota > Metazoa > Chordata > Actinopteri > Chaetodontiformes > Leiognathidae > Karalla > Karalla daura. Next base: position 25,310,450 of record CM055188.1, read on the forward strand.
CCGTCCGGAGACGTAGTGTACACCTTATTATCATGAATGAAAGTATTTCATTGCTTTGAATAATCCAAGTGGTGCCCAAAAATATTTGTTATAGGCCAAAAGATACACCAGACCAGATAAAAAAAAAGAAAAACAAAAAGCATTCTCCCAACATCTCTGCATTGCTATAAATCTTCAGGTTAACATTTTATCAATTGTGCCACTACTGTCTGTAGGCCTTCTCAGAGACATTGCTGTGATATTGAGAGAATGTGGTGTAGAAGATATGAGACAAGAAACAGAAATGAGAGCAACAAGCAGGAAGCAGGGTTAGTTCATCAATAGCTTCTCAGTTTTATTGTATGCATTTTCTTTTCTTTTTTTCCCCCTCAGCGCTGTTAAAGACCAGGAAAAAAGTATTCCAAAGATATCCAAATGTCAGTGAACTGAAGAACACCTCCAAGTAGTATGGAGCTGCGCTACAGTTCTGCCTGACAGGTTGCAATTTCTTTTTCTTTTTTTTTCTTTTTTTTTTGAAGAGAATAAAAAGACAAACACAAAACAGATCAGACAGTCAGGATCTGTGATTGAATGCTGAGAGGCAGGCAGTTGGCATCAAGATAAAATACACAAGTGTACTATTTACAGCATGTTTGCTTTGAACAGCACCTTTAACCACTCCTATGTCAATACACACAATGGACACAACATTTAATACTGCCACTAGGGCTCTTAACAGTTTGGTCACAGTAGCATCACATCACCCCCTAGACTGGTTCTACTTGCAGTACATTGAACTATTGCAGAATATCACCTGCCCTACCAAAATCTCTCAGCCCTGTCACATTTCTGTTACCAAATTTGAACATGTGAGTACACCAACAGTGTTTCTACCACTCTGTCACTTCACAAAGCATGGCGAGACTATGCTGGACCTACTCTGAACAGTTTCAGTTAGAATAAACCAAAATAAAACATAACGATGATATCATACAATAATGTCAGACACTTTCCCTTTAAAAAGTCTTTGGCAGAGGAAAATAAACCACAACATTTGAAAAATAAGAAAAAATACAGTTTGTAAAAAGACAGGAATGAGAAAGTTGCCACATATTTGGTCTGTGGATAGAAGAATGGCACAGAGGTGCAAAAAACAATAAATACCAGAGAGGTTAAGTTGGTACATGCTTAATCCACAGGACTGCACTGTACGATGTAATCGAACCATAGAAAGATATTGTTTATCATGCCAAGAATGCAAACAATGTTGCACCAATTGAAAACAACTCTGGCAAAGCATGCAGAGAACATAGCAAGTGTCGGCCAAAGCCTGAAGCCAATTACTATAAATGTCCTTTGACCCCCACATAAACTGTTCTCAAGAATTGTGCTCCATTATCTCACAACAGATAGTGTAACATGGATGACTGTAACAAAAGGGAGCTGCTAACTTCCACCTAAACAGAAAAGTTATTTTAAAGGTCTTTACAGTTGGAATAGCTTAAAGTATCTGCAGATGTTCAACTTGTCATCCAAAAGACTGGCAGGGAAACCTGAGTATTTGACCTCTTTAGAGTCATCAGAAAAGCCATCAGCGAGCTCTTGGCCAAGAACACAATGACTGCAAAGCTTCAGTGGAAACCAACATTTTCAAACCAGGCCTCAGGTCACTGCCAGCACCCAGGAGTTGACCTAAATAATGTGAATGACGCCCTTATAATCCTTAATACTCCTTTCCCTCAAAACACGTTGGACTGGTTGAGTTTTGAAAGTGAGACAAGGATGTATGACTGCAATTCATAAGGACTAATATGCACTGCCATTAGAGTTTCTGAGTAAAAAGTAATGAAATCTCTTCCGGTGGTGTCTTTGAATGCCATTAATCGTATTCACTCTGTGGCAATGTAAGGCCATTCAAAGGGAAAATGAAAGCAAAATGTTTGTAAGGTGAGCTTTTAAAAGACAAAATCTTAAGACTTCCTGTAATGTTCTCAGATTAAAATGACAATCATTAACAGAAATGCAGAAGGAAACTGCATCTTCAAATGCATTGCACTGGTCCTCTGGGGAGAAAACATAAATAAAATAGACAATAGATAGACAATAACTTGAACGGACAAGAACAATGTCAAAAACGAACTAAAAGTAACTTAACAAAATTATAATACTGTAGATGGGAAAAGTGCACAGTTTCTTTTTTACTTTACATAATGTATCATACTAGCATATGATTTACATCTGTCTCTCAGTATTCTTCAACACATGCACTCATTTGCTCACTCACTCATCATGTCACAAAGTATCTTACAAACCAGGAAAGGGTCTCTTCTCCACAAGCCCTTCAGTATGTTTGTCACAGTTTTACATTTAATTTCCCTTCCTGACCCCTCCTTATACACAGTAAACACCCTTACTGACCTCTACTGTAGCTTGTCAGTTAACTCTTTTTCTTTTAGTAATGGAACATATACCAATTTTTTCACCTCATGCCACAGCACATAGTTTAAAGATTACCCATATAACTTTTAAATATGTCTATTTACATCTCCGATTAAGAAGAGATGGGTAAGCTGGATGCCACACAAATGGTCTGGATAGATATAAAGTGTAAGGGGTTAATGCAGCAAGATTCTTCAGAGGTAAGAGCTGTTAGGGCAACAGTAAAACCCACACCCTCACACAAGAGGTTACACCACGTTATGATAAGTAAGAGAATAACCCTGTTAGTGACACACCAAAAAGCAGATGCCATTTTTACTGTCTGTGATGTAGCGTAGCATAGCATGGGTGGAGCTGAGCAATGGCAAGCAGAAACATGGTGGCGATGCAGAAAACAGGGTGTGTAGTGTCAGTAGAGTTAAAATGGTCCATCAGGGGTCTCCTATGACATATACACCCCAACCCACCCCCAAATAATGAGCAACAACCCCAGGATGTTGTCCATAAGCCTTGACCTACAGTATGAAGGTAGCAGACTGGAGATCAGTGTCTAGGGGCAACGTTGTCTATACAGAGAGAGGGACAGCGAGGATGCACAAATTGTGCCCGTGGATATAGAAGTGACCACTAGCATTCCTCTATTGTGAGGCAGATGAATTCCTGGATGCACTTCCTATACTGCTGCTCTGTGGGACTGCTGCTGTGGTATTGACCTGGTTGACCCAAAGGAGCCTCCGCTTCTCGCATTTCCTCGTTCATCCGAGCAAGACGCAATCTGAGAGAGAGACGGCGAAACAAGCGGTAGAGGAGTGACAGAGGGAAGGAGATGAGAGGAAGGGGAAAATATATGGAGGGGGGGATAACAGAGAATAAAAGAATTACAGACAGCAGTGAGATGTACAACATCAGCATCTGCTTCTATTATACAAATACTATAAAATATTTGACTGCAACAAAAACAGAAAGTTAACAACTAAGCCTTCAGTTTGAAACAGATATCTATGAGATGTTAAGTGAAGGCTATTTGGTCAAAATGTCAGGTGTTAATACCAATTTCTGTTTTTTTCCAGGTGTTTGTAAAGACAAAACGTGGCATTAATCCGACAAAACACATTCTGTCCCAGCACCCTAGACTGAGGACAAATATTGGCAATACAATTTAGGGCAGCTTGATTATTGTATAGTCTAATTCATTAAACACACCTTAAATATGGATGGACCAAAAAAAAAAATTATGAACAGTGTAAAAACCTTGGAGATACTCACAGGGTGACAATGTCTGCGTTAGCAGCCTGGACAGCGATGCTTAACGGGTCGTGACCCTGCTCATCCACCTCCGTCTGTGACGCCCCTCTCTTCAGGAACAGACACACCTGGCTGATTCGTGCACAAACATGAGGATCACATCTTAGTCATCACGTAAGATCTGACTGATGAACTCAACTCAACTCAAGGGCTGCTGAAGCCATGCCAAACATGTCAGCACTTTGAAAAATGTGTGTTGTTTAGTTAGAAGTACATGCCATGGATTTTCATTGGTTCATTCTACACCGTCTGAACCAATGTTCATACGGTGTGTTATTTTTTTAACAAGGTAAGAAAGTTCAAAGATCATACCTAGACGTGTTTGGCAGGAAACCGTATAAGTTCTGCTGAATCATTAGCTCATGTGAAGAGCGACATTTTTTTTTTGTCAGAAAGAAAACCACTCGTAACAGCTTCCTCCTACTTAGCAGGTGTTTCTTACCCAGTGTGTCCCAGATAGGTGGCATGGTGCAGCGGGCCTCTCCCTCTCATGTCTCTCTGGTTCACATCTGCTCCGTTCTGTAGCAGGAGCTCACATGCAATCAGGGAGCCCTGACGCAGACACAGACAGACAGACAGAAAGAGTAGTTTATAGATACAGTTGCAGACACATAGACAGTAGTTTTTCAGTAGTTTCAGCTATGATTTAATGTTTTTTTTTTTTACCCCAATCACTGCCTGAATGAGTGGCGTCTTCCCCTCCTCCTCCTCACTGGCAGCGTGTACGTCTGCACCGTGGGCCAGTGCCTCCACCATGAGGGGCAGGTTGTGCAAGCGTGAGGAGCGGTGGAGGAGAGCCCCAGGGTGGAGCTCCCTCGGATCTTCGGGGTCTGAGGACACTTCCTGTTCGATCTCCACCTCACCACTGGAAGATTCCTCCGACTCCTCTTCTGGAAGGAGACAGGTGACAGGAGGATGTCAAAACTAGCAAATCATACACATGTGTTATTCTACACATCATTTAATATGATTAAATTGTCAATTGTCAAAAGCATAAAGCCTTATTTAAGGTTTCTACATTCTGTCTTTGGGCATTATTTGTGCTAGTCTACAACTACAACTGTTACAAAAATACATTTTTGACTTCAATTATATATGACGGCTTTCCGGCACACATACCCTCCTCTGTGACACTGTCCACCACTGATCCAAAAACCAGGATGTCTGTACTGCCGTCTGTGCTTCCTCCCAGGCCGCTGTCGCTGCTAAGACCTGCGGGGCCAAGCATCGCCAAGCCACGGACACGTTAATGATTACACGGCACCTACTGCTACTGTTCACACATGCACACACCCAGCACTGGTACACACATGCATGAAATATGATGCACTACAGTTTGCCTGCATTTTGCTTAATGTTGCAAGTGGATTGGGGTTATGTGTAGTGACTGAGCAGTGGACTTACTGCGAGGACCAGAGCCTGTGTCAAAGTAGGAAAACAGTGAATCCAGCTCATCTGGACAGAAAAGAGAGTCCCTGCGAAACTTTGCTGCCGCCGCTGCCGATAAAGTCAAGGAGTGAAAACAAGATTTAGGTCAGGGCTGCAGAGAGTGATGATTGTATCTGCTGATGTTTATGACTGAAGAGAAGTTTATTCTCCACACTCACCTGCAGACAGGTTTGCAGGTGAAGCACTGCCCGGCTCGTAGCGGTGGTACTTCCTGCGGGCCTTGTTGGGGACACGAATGGAGCTATTGTGTCGATGGCACTTCTTCACCGTCCAGGGCCGGGCCTTCCTCTCACCCTCCACCAATGCCTCACTTCCACTCATCTTCTTCAAGAAGCGTTTCTCCACGTATTTAGACTTGATCCAGGCCTCTTTCTCCTGTCTGGAGGTAAATAACAACAAACTGACAATGTACAACTACATATGGGTGACGACTTAAGACATGTTCAGACCGAAGATGATTGAAGACTGTTTTGTTCAGAGGAATGACTTAGATAACTACTCAGCTGACTGACAGACAAGAAGTAATTTAAAAGGTTTGCAGCAATTTATTTGGCACTGGTTTGAGCACTTTCATAAAATAAGATGGCAGACAATGAGAGGTTACAGGCAAGTCAGCGATGACACATTCAGTACTTATACTGTCTTCAAAGACATCTCTAAACACTGTTCTTTCAGTTTGCCAAAACCTCCTTCTGAACTAAAAAACACTGACCTTGAACTGGTCGGTCCAGGTTTTTTTGCTCCCAGCTCCTCGCACGCTCCCTCATAAATCTGGTTGATAATAGTGTTGCCCAATTCACACATCAGCTAAAAATAAGGATGAGAAAGATGGAAATCAGAGAGGGAAACAATGAGTTGCTCAGGTCAATTAGTCACACTTGTGTAACTCTGGTAGGAGAGAAACAGTCAGTTAATATGATGCATGCAAATACACACCTTGAGTAATTCTGGCTCCCACGAGTCTAATGTCAGTGAACGGACTTTGGAGCAATGCACACCCAGACTCCTGAAAGAAACACCCAGAAAACCAGGATCAGACAAACAAAATTAATTACACTTTTGTTTTGATTTTATTTGTCCTGCCTGAGGCTGCTTCGCCACACCTAGTTAATCAGCCTTGCCTTAATTTTTTTTACCTGTGGATCCCTGAGCACTCGATGCAGAGCAGCACTCCCAGGTTGATGGAGGCCCAGCAGGGAGCCGCCTGACTGCAGTCACAGCACAGCTCGTTCCCCGGCAGGCTCTGCACCCTCTGGAGGAGGCTTTCCCCACCTCCACGCACACCCCTCTCTGCCCTCTCGCCTCTCTCTCTGGGCTCGCTGGCAGAGTCGATGCTGCTGGTGGAGGGCGAGGCCGTCCGGTCCAAACGCTGCACAGACGAGCAGAGTGGTCAGAGGCTGTGAGACCTGCTACTGCGTGATTATTGCTGTGTGTGTTTTGAAGTGCATGTTCATACCTCAATGTAATAGTTGTCTGTGATGTCTTTATAAGCGGAGGCGATGCTCGCCTGGACGGCCTGGATCCAGGCCTGTCGCAGCTTCTCACACTCAGCCTGCAGCATGCAGCTCCTGATGGTTTGAAGACACAGTTGTGTTTGGAGATCAGATCCAGTATTTGGTATCAGGGCTGGTTTTCACACAATTCTCATAATTTCATGGCACTTTTACAGTCATGTCATTACTCTGTAGCTTCTGGATCAGAGGATTCTCGACAAGGCGAACTTCCTCAGGAACAGGAAGTCCCTGAGCCTTATGGACCCACATAGATATTTCTGTGCAGATATCTGTTTGTGTGATTCTGTGATTGTTAACCTTTGACAACAGTCATTTCTTTTTTCTGTTTTGCACTTGATTTAAAGGCTTATTACGGTAGTTAGATTTGCATGTGTTGCATGACCTTTTCAAGTGATGCAGCCAAGAATCTGATCTTTCTTAATTTGCTTTAATAGCTGTTTGATGGTTAAAGCCTTAAAGCTAAATGTCACAGGTTTGAACTTTACATTAAAGACACCGCTGCTGTAATCATTGAGCCAGCCCATTCTGGTGTGCAGCTTTGGTTAGATGGACTACATAATTTGATACTTAAGATCTATTCCTATGTTCAGTAGTTGTGTTTTACTTAAGCCTCAAAATGTTATCATAAATACAACACAATATTTCGTAAAAATCACATTTGTGTCAGAATTAGAAAATTTTAGAAAATAAAATACTGTGGATTGACCCATTTCCAGCTATGTTTCCTGACAAACAAACGTGTCTAGTCTGTACAGATCTGGACTTTTTCCACTTTGGAGTCATTTGGAAACTTATCTTTTAAGGACAAACACGCACACGCACACACACTTACTTTGTGGGCGAGACTACCTCAAAGCAGAACCTTCGCTCATTATCTTCACATGGTTTCACAGAGCACAACCTCAGATCCTCGACCACCACCGTCAAAGAATCCTGTCAAAGATAGAGATGAATATCACGTAAGAAACACAAAACAACTGAGCTCCTTGTGACTGGGAGAGAGGGACAAGTCTCCACCTGTCTTCTGCATTCTTCCTCCAGTTATAAATGCGCAGTGAATATATAGGGCAAATCACCTGAAATAAAGCTCTATAATTGTATTTGCTTGAAGATTAAATGTTGAAAGATGGAAATTAAAATGTACCTTGAGTTTCTTTTGGTAGACCAGCTGGCTGTTCTGTATTGAAAACCAACGCCTTGACAAAAGGAGAAGACATTACATCATTTTCAGTGAGAGACACAGTCAATCAATTGTTCACATGTTCAAATTAGACATAGAAGGAAGAGGCACTGGTGGTGACAAAGGATTCATAGATGGTTGCATTTCCAGTGGAATCAAGCCTGAAAAGTACCTTGCGTCATCATTTTCCCTTGCTTGGCTACTTATGTCTTAACATCTGATAACATCTAATCTGATGATCTATCCTGTCTGTCCTCTGCCTCCTTGCTTCTGTTTTTACCTGTTCCAGGTCTTGAATGCATTGCTGGCCCTCTTGAAGAGGTAGCCCTCCATGACCACACCGTTTGGTGCATCCACATTGAATTCCAACTTGGGGTCATCATAAGAAAAGTCCTGTGGGAAGAACACATACATTTAAGTTAAAACGACTTCCTCTCCTTTGTTCCGCATGGACAGCATTTTTATGTGGTGTGACAAAAGGCAAATGTGTTTATGGCTATTTGTTTTTGTTTTTGTGCTGTCACATACTCTGGAAACAGTATTATCACCAACGGGAAGAGGAAGCTTACAATTTTATGAACCATAGCCAACTCATGGTGGCTGGTTGTTAGTTATCCTGTTAAAGCAAAATGTCATTGTTCTCCCTGTTCACAGTGGCCATAAAAACATGAAAATAAACTGCCAGCATGAGGGTTGTATCAACATTTCCTAAATTCTGTTCAGTTCAGATGAAACTCTTTCAGATTCTGAGAACTTTATTTATACCTGTGGGTCAACTAAAGTTAAACTACGAGTGGGACGAGCGGGGATCAGGGGACAACACAGAGCAGCAATTGCATGAACTATCAACATGGACATGTGGCAGTTTCTCTGCAGAGAAACAGAGAAGATGAAAATCTCAAAATGTCAAAGCTATACTTTTCTTTACCTCCTAAGAAGTTGGAGTTCTTGAGAACTGCAGTAAGATACTATCTGCTCAGTGAGGTGAAAGACACAAAGGACACATCTAAATGAGCTGATGCTGAGGTAAGATTTCACTATTGTCAAAAGTGGCTTTCGGTCTGAAACAAGGCACTAAGCACACACACTCGCACACAACCAGACACTGTCTCTTCCCTTCAAAAGTCCTTTGAAATCATTTAATAATTCCTTGTGTTCACCTCAGAGAACACAGGCCGTATAATTTCACATCGGTGTCGTCATTTTCTTTTTTGACTCTTTTTCGACAATGTAAGAAACATTCAGGTCTTTCTGCTGATTACTCCACTACTTTGACACATCTGACTGACTTCCATTGCTCATCTTGGCTTCTTTGCGTGGCTCAATACCGGAGGCTGAGGAAAGTTCAGAAAGCATATAAAAAGTCATATAAAAAGTAATTTTTTACAATATTTATATTCTTTGGCTTTTAACTTAGTATGAGTTTTGAGTCTGTCTTTTATTCCGCTGGTTTAATGATTGCTCTGTTGTTTATATGTCCTTGATTGTTTGTCACCTGCTATTCAAAATGTTTGATTTAACTGTTTTCTCTCTTTTCTGGGTTTGTGTGACACTCAGGACTCATGACTCCCTGCTGGCTTCTCCTCCAAACAAATAACTACACACACTTCTTATCAATGTCAAAAAATACAAGATAAAATGCGGGAAAAAAACAAACAAACAAACAAACATGCCAATTTCCAGGTTTCAAAAAGCAATGCAAGATATAATCTGCGATGACCTACTTCCTCTTAGCAACTAGACAGCATTATGCAATCTCACGCCAGTCCCAAACTGCAACCATAGATTCATGTTTTATAGATCTGAGACTTTGCACTCAGTCTAACTTAATGATCAGTGTATGAACTCATCAGTGCATCATCAACTTTCTTATTAAGGTCAGTCAATCTGACTCTTAGTCTCGGCTAGGACAGAAGAGAAAAAAAGAGGCCAAGAAACAAATGTAACCACTCACCAATGTGCACTCCAGCCTGCCAAATATCTTCATCTTAACCACACTGGAATCCAACAGCATCTCTCACACTCAGTTAACAATAGATTAAAACGTAAGATGACAAATAAATAAACTCCTCAGAGTGCAAACAGCATCTCTACTCAGCATCCGGCAGGGTATCAATGAGGAGCAGCCGCAGGACACGCGTATCAGCACACGACTCCAGATGAAAGACAACTGCAGCGTGCTCGTAGCGTTCCTCCACTCAGTCCCACCTGCCGCGTGGAAGTGGCGCGAGCCCACATTAGCATACAGCTGTCACGGTGTCCTCGCACACCCCTCCCTGACCCCACATCAAAGGCCCAGTTTGGTTTTGGAGGCCGCCCCGTGCCTCCACGATTTTAAAGCCACCCACACCCCCCCCCCACACACCTCCCAAGGCAGCCCTGAGGCCGGGGGGCTCCATCCCCTCTGCTGAGGGAGTCAGCTCTCCATCTGTCCGCAGCTCTGCACTCTATTCCTGTTAAATCAGGCTGACATTATTGCTCCCCAAGCGCCTGCCCCAGGCCCCGTCTTCCCACCTTAAATCAGCCTGGACCATGGAGCAATGCAGCACACAAGTGTCCCCCGGAAAACGCACAAAATAGAACCACAAAGTAGATTTATAGGCCTGCTGCAGAACTCGGCATACATGATACAATACATGTTAGCAGAACTTGTTTTGCATTATCAGTCTTGTGGAGTAAAATAATGTATGTAACAAAGTTACGTGTTTGTTTAGTTGAATTTATCTCTGTATGTATGGGATCCCTCTCCATTTTCAAGAAGCCCTCAAGGAACATACTTCTCGCATCTCTTTTGTAGAAGAAATAGAAATGATCACGATTTGAAAGCTTAAAATTAATAGAAAATATATTCTGTTGTTGGGATTGCAACACTTTACCGTGGGGCATTTTAAAAGACGAATTCAGAAAACAAATTTTTAGTTCAACATCATAAAAAGAAACTCATCACAATGAGGAAATTATTTCAGACTTTTAAAAATGAATGCCGTTATAACTGTGTTTCTGGCTTGTGACCAAACCCTCAAACCCTGTGTATTCATCCAACACAGTGTGTGTGTGTGCGTGTGTGTTTTGGGTGGGAGCATCAATGAGACAGATAGGAGCAGGTGGTTGTCTTGCATGTGAGCATATGAGGAAAGAGTCAGAAAAATAGTAGATCAACACACCCAGCACGCACACACACACACAGACGCGCTCACACATACACGCATGCATGCATGCACGCACACACACACACGCACACACATACACGCATGCATGCATGCACGCACACACACACACAGACAACACAACAACTTTTTGGCTATTGCATCCTGTCATGCTGCCAGACCAAACCAGTTGTGGAACCAGTTTCACATCTTCAATAACTTTGCACAAAACGATGACCTGGTGATGTTACTGTCTCTTTTCCAGTAAAGGTTTTTTGTTTCGCCACCACAGTTGTGAAGTGAAACATAATGAATAATTAAGAGGCATGACAGTTATCTGACTGAATATAGAGATTACACTGCAGGTTATGTATCTGTAATCTGCACTGAAATACATTTCAAAAGTAACCCTTCGTACACGGACAATGATGATAACCCAATTTTAACTGTAAGATTTTTCCTACTAGTCTACTTTTACGATAAACTGTGTTTGGGGTTCAGTACCCTTCCACATAATTCCTAACTTAATGTCCTGCCCTGAAACTGTGAAGTACAGTCATTTAGAAATGTTTTGTAAGACCGGTGTTGTTGTTTACGGTGAGTAATGTTCTGATCTAATTTGACGTTGACACAACACGACTCTCAACTCTCACAAAATGAAGTCACGAATCATCACATGTCATCTCATTACATATAATTAGTGGTTGCTGCAGTTTTGGAAAACAGCCATGTTTTCATAGTTTCTTTACCATTTTTTTTTACTTAATTATATTGTCAGCAGAATCAACATAGAAATGTAGGTCTCATAACAAAAAGCTGCATCAAAGATAATAGGTCTGTAAACAAATGCACCTATCAGAGTAGTTCAGCATTGTAATCAGTTACTGGGAATTAATAAAACCGCTGTCCCTGAAACAAACTGATAACACTATCTGCCTCATGTAGGACACTAATGTAAAATACCCCTCTCCAGCTTCTTCTTACATTCCTCTTGCAGCACTTCTCTCTGGTTTGATTCTTTATTTGTTTAGCGCTCTCTAACTTAAAAATCTGCACAGCCAAAGGCTTTAACAATGGGGGAGGAGAGCTGAGGTAACGACCCTCCAGGGAGCTACAATGAAGTCCTGCAGACATAAAAGACTGCTGCAAGAGAAAAGACAGAGGAGACTGAGGGACTGTGGGATCTGTGGCCTTACAGAGTGGAATAGAAAGAGTGGGGGAGCAGAGACGATCACAGATTTTAAGCAATTAGAAGAGTATCATGTGCACGTCCATAGTGTGAATGTTTCATAGGCTTAGAGCTGCTATTGCTATATAGATTGATCCACACTTCTGTGGAAAGCTTCAGCTACATTACCACATTAACAAACTACACCTATGCATTCGGCATCCAATGCAGTGGAAATATCCCAGAATGCACCAAGGCACGATTGAACAATGTTGCTTAATTTGCATCATGGTTGACATCAATCGGCCAAATAGTTGTGGAGATATGAGCACAAATGTGAAAAATCGAATCAGTTCTTGCCCTGAGTGATGACGCTGTGTGCTAAAAATATTATTCTTCTTTACTTGCTCCATTACGAGGTATCGCAGCCGCCTGCAACTCAAACTCCTGGCTTCATTTGCGTCCTTCACAAACTAATGGGTGACATCACAGGGTGTTGGGGCTTGGTGTTAACACCAAGAACTTTGGCAGAACTTTTTTTTTCTTTTGTGGTGTTTGACACCTATTGTGTGATTCGTCTGAAAAGTGGGCGTTGTCAACAAGGAAAAGCAAAATGTCATTTCGAAAAGCTCTGGTGCAAATGTCAATACTGATCGTTATACCTGTCGATCAGATACTTAGAGTATGCTTAGAGCCTGTGACATATACTGCAGTGGGACTTCCCAGGACTTCCTGCGCTTAAGTTACTTACCTAATATTTAAATGTTCTGACAAGAATTAGCTTTGTTCTTGTTCTTGCCACCTTAAGACAACAAAGTAATTCCTCTCTTCTTGCAGACTTTGTATGGGCCTTTAGTTAAATGTGAAGAGATGTAAGATGAGGCTAACCACTCAGCACAGTTCATTTGTCCTCTATTGTAATTGAAGTCTGGATCTGGAGCTCTGTTGTCTCGAAGCATGGTTCCTGGTTTTAACTCTGGTCTAGAACAATGGTCTTTTTTATGGCAAATACAATTTATCCTCCATAGTTGTAGCTGCTGTGGAAACGTAAATGGTTTTAGCAAACATGGCATGGCAGAGGAGTCGTTTGCGCTGACTGGGATCAGCACTGACAGTCAGACAGCTGTATCACTCTGGGGACGATTGTTCTGCCTTCTCATTCACTCTGTGATTTATCATTCACTTGTGAAAGACAGTGTGATTCCTCCTTCACCTCATTCAGATTAATCCAGGGCTGTGCTCTCATCCATCCTGATATGAATGCTTGATAACCAGCAGCTGCTGTTACTGCACCGTCCCCAGTTGTGTGTGTTCCCCCATCTACATCAGCCACAGCATGAGAGTCTGTGTTGAAGGTGACGTGGAATGAAAAGCCCTTTTCACCTCAGCTTTATTGGATAGTGATGGACTTTTTCTGGACTAAGTCTCATGGGTAGATGCGTAGAAAAGAGAAGGGATGATCAAGCAATTGATTTTCAATCAATTGAAAAGATAACCCTCAAACAACCATCTGCTGCAAAATCATACACTGCCGTGTATGAAACTTCCTTTGAACTCCAAACCACAGCAAACACAGCACCAAAATGCTGCCAGCAAAATGCTGTATGGATAGGTGCTCTAACAATTTCATTGTGTATGGCCATTATTCAGTGACAATTAAGATCATCATTTTGTATCAATTCTCTCTTAATTTTATTGTTTTGATTTGAAATTCCACAGGAAATGCTCTCTGTGAGCTACATTTGCATAGACTCCGCCCCATTCCCTGTTCAAATTCTGCCTATGATCTTTGGAACCTAATTTGCATAGACTCCGCCCCTTCCCTGTTCAAATTCTGCCTATGATCTTTGGAACATAATTTGAATAGACTCCGCCCACTCCAAGGAAAACAAGTCTGCCCACAAGACTCCGCCCACTGCCCTTGATGTCAGTATGTCCAGATAATGTATATGGGGGTGAAATCCCAGCCTAAAGTAATTTCAGTTTTCAGAACTGTTAGTATAGCGTATAGCGTTACATATATTGTTCACATTCAGATTAAGAAAACTAAGAATAATGTCGAAATTAGTGAAGGTCAACAGCATGAATCAGGCTCTGCCAAAGGTTTCAGTAGAGGCTGTTCTTCCGTTTATCCGAAGGGCTTTGGACAGCCTTGCACAGGTTCAGTGGGAAAACCTGCAGCAGGGCCACCTTGACCAGGCAACAGAGAAAGTTATAACGGACATGTGCCTGGATTTAATCACAATGTTGACGGAGTACGTCTACAAGGTGGTTAAGCAAGAAGTCCAGGAGAGCCAGGAGAGTCCTCCGCACTCACACTCTGGATCCCCTGGATCAAAGAAGAGCATCGGGGTATCTGAAGGTCAGGTCCAACAGTGTCTGGACTGTGTCATTCCACGCACTTTCGTGGAGGCGACTGGTGTTCAGGAGGACATCAGCTGCAGCACAGACAGAGTAACGGAGCTCCTGTCAAAGGAGGTGACCAAGAGGGTTAACTCTGTGCTCTCAAAGAGTGAGAGCAGCGAGGGCAGCTCGAGCGACACAACTTCTGTCAGTAGGCTGAAGAACATGGTGAAGCAGGTGGGAAGAATACTGCAGAAGTGCTCGCAGGGGCTGCAACACAAAAGGGGAAAACGGACCGCAGGGGAGTCTAGCAAAGACAAACCAACGCCTCCAGTGGACAATACGTCAGTCATAGATTTACACTCTTTTGACGTCTTCATAAACAGAACCACTGAGGCTGTCAAGGAGATCCTGGAGGAGCATGACAAGGAGGTCAGCATTGCTGAGCATGTTGGTGTCACTTCAGAGGAAGAGCACACCATGCTCCAGAGTCGCAGCTCCCGGGATATCCACACAGCAGCAATGGGTATTGTCCAAACCCTCCTGGAGGAAATGAAGCTGGAGGCGAGCGGTTCATCCCTGAAGGCGGTTGAGTCTCTCAAGCCATCCTTCTGGACCAAGGTTCAAGCCAAAGTCAACGCCTGGATGGTCTGCACACTGGCCAGGAAGAAGATTTTCGGCTTCCTGACTAATGTGTGGAAGACACTGGGATGCTCCTCGCCGACCCACAAGACGAGATCACTGAAACAGCTACTTGACAAAGTTGATTCAGTGGTGGAGGACTTAGTCAAGTCCAACACGTCCCAAGGGAAGGAAGAGGAGGAGACTGCTGAGGAGGAAGAGGGGACTGGTCAGGAGAATCTCCTCCAGAGGCTCTCTGATGACAGCCCCAGCCAGATGCACGTCATGTACCAGCGGCTGAGCGGTGCCATAACACAGCACCTGATGGCTGAGCAGGAGGCAGACAACGAGCACCTGATAAAAGAGATCAAGAAGGGACTGAAAGGTGTCGTGAAAAGCCTCTGGCACAGAGTCAGGGAGGAGGCACAACAGCATCACAGAGGGACTGACGTGTCAAGCATTGTTCTCCGGAAAATCAAGAAAGCGGTGACACGGATACTCCGGGAAAAGACCTGGAATGTGCATCCTGATTCCAAGGCAATGCCACCGTCAGTAACCAGCGATGCTAATGCTGATGCTGATGCTGAAGCTGAAGCTGATGCTGATGCTAATGCTGATGCTGATGCTGATGCTGATGCTGATGCTGATGCTGATGCTGATGCTGATGCTGATGCTGATGCTGATGCTGATGCTGATGCTGATGCTGATGCTGATGCTAATGGTAATGCTGATTTGGTCCTCTTGGTAGAAAGAACTACCAGTGCTGTCAGGGAGATCCTAGAGGAGCAGGGGGAAAAGCTCAGCATGGCTGAGGTGAGGGATGCCATCTCTGAGATGGAGTACAACCTGTTTAGGGTAAGGAAAACAGTGGATAGAGATGCATTAGCACAGGATATTGTGCAAGTGATTCTCAGTGATCCTGAACTGCAGTTGAACACAAGAGGGTTATCTTGCTGGACCAAGGTAGAGGCAAAAATCAAATCCTGGGTAATCCATACAATTGCTTTGGAGTCCCTGCTCAAACTTGTGGCAGATCTGAGGAAGAGACTTGGCTTCCCCATACCACCCTACGCTTTGGCATCCATGAAGCAGCTGCTTCATGGAATCGAATGTGTGGTGGAGGATATGATAACCACAGAGAAGAATGAGCTGGAAGACGGTTCTGCTGTGGAGAAGGACGGCGAGGAGCTCTTCCAAAGACTCTCCAGTGACTCTTCAGGCCAGAAGGAGAACTTGCAGCAGCGGCTGAGCAATGTCATACTTAACCACATGAAAAGTGAGGAAGAAGACAATGCACTCGTTAAAGCAGAGATCCAGAAAGGACTGAAGGGTTTCATGTTGAGGTTCTGGAGGATGCTCAGAGAGCAGGCACGACTGTTTCATTTTCAGGGTGACCTCTCAAGCATTGTTCTAAGGAAAATCCAGGAGGCGATAGTAATAGTGTTTGGGGAAAAATACTGGGAGGTGGATAACAAGGACGTCTGGGTTAATAAGCCTGTGGTACCAAGAGCTGTGCCTCTTTCTGTCACAGTCGATGTCAGTGCTGAAGAAGACGGTGCTGAAGAAGACAGTGCTGAGGAAGATGGTGCTGAGGAATACGGTGCTGAGGAATACGGTGCTGAGGAAGGTGGCGCTGAAGAGGTTGAGCAGGTCCCTCCACCCTTGTTTACTGAACCATGTCTCAGTTACAAAGGTGAAGAGGCTCCAGCTCAGGCTGAAGATCACGTCCCATCCCATCCTGGTGATGCCTGGGCTGATACAGGGCTGACATGCTTGGTGTTTGGTCTGGTTAGGAGAATCCTAGAGGTCAACCCACGCTATGACAACGAGTTGGCCAACTGCATCACCCGGGAGCTGAGAGGGATGCTCCTGATGGAGGGATGTGATGTCTCGGTGGACCTCAAGAAGGTCAAAAAGATGGTCGAGGCGGCGTATAAGGAGCTGTGTCAGTATGCAGGTGGCCCGGAGCATGCCAGGTTTGCCCTGTTGCACCATTCCGATATATTCTATAAATATATCGTGTCACTGCTTCATAAGAAGCTGACAAAGGAGCGACAGAGCGGCATAGGGAGGTTCTTCAGGGCTGCCGGGAGGGTCATAGTTAGGCCATTCGCTTGTGCATTCCCCCGAGGAAGCATAGTGTAAATTAGTTAAAAAAACAACTTTTGGTGGGTTTACTCCGAGGGCTTCGGTTTCCTCCAGGATGCAATTAGAAATTGCCATCCAAAAAAACATTAACAACTTTTAACATCGCGATGCTAATTGCTTGGGAGGGGGTGGGTAAATGTTCTATGAAGTGTATATGTTACATGACGTTAGATAGATAGATAGATCGATAGATAGATCCAGAAGGTAGTTAAAGTGTAGCAGACATATGAAACATATAAACGCGTAAACATATAAAACATATAGCAGACAAATAAAACACATTGCACATAGTAATAAAATATTTAATAAAATCAGTTAAGTAAAAAAAAAGTATTAAGTAACTAAAATTGTACTAAGTAATCAACAGATAAAATCCAATGAGTTAGGAAATCAAGGTGTCCAAGTAGCAGACATAAAACACATTGGACATTTCACATCCAATAAGTAATGAAATAAGTAATGTAAAAAAGTAATAACTAATCAAATCGTGTCGAGGATGTTATGGTTTTGGCCTGACCGCTGCCACCTCCTCTGCCTCCTCCACCTCCTCCGCCTCCTCTGCCTCCTCAGCCGAACTGATCCGGTTCTCACACATTTCGGATTGTACGTTTGGCCACAAGGGGCAGCACTTTGGTTGATAAATTACATTTGTGCTTATAACTCGGACACCATTTGGATTTGAATTTTGGTATTTGGCAGACAGATTTATCACTCGTAGGGGAAGAACTGATTAGATTTTAAAGCATTTCAGATTGTACGTTTGGCCACAAGGGGCAGCACTTTGGTTGATAAATTACATTTTTGCTTATATCTCCAGGCCGATTGATGTCAAACTTGATGCAGATGAAGCAACACAGATTGTTCAATCGTGCTCATGGGCGTTCGGGGTATATACATTGTATTTGGTGCTGAATGCATAGGTCTAGTCGATTAGCTAGGTTGTATTGTGGCTGTGCTTCCTGTTCCAGAACATTTGCATTTGCATAGTAGTGGGAATTTTTGAGAAAGAAACTGAAAAATCTAAGCAAAATTTCTACCCTTTTTGTTGTCTTAAGGCTTTTAATGAGGCTTTTAATTCTGATTGAAATTTCCCCATTGTGTAACAATTACAGGCCTATTCTATTCTATTTATATACTAAGTTGTAAAACAGTTCCTGTCTCTCCTCCAAAGTTTCATTTCTGAATGTTCTTCTCTTTCTCTGTCCTCCGCTGCTTGTATTCCTCTGTCACTTTGCCTCACATTCAACCAGCTACTGGGCGGTGTGATGCCATCTGTTGACTAGGGCTGGAGCTGGCGGAGGACCTGGTAGGGGAGTGGATTGATGCTGCCATCAAACACCGACTGTGACTACCAGTCTGTGGTGGCATCGTTGACCTTTCTAGCTTCAAGTGTTACCAGAGCTGGATGACATCAAAGAGCAGGTCCAGCTGCAATGGCTTAAATTAATAGTCTACATTATAGTTATAAGTTAATAACAGTTTTAGATTTTTAGTTTTAGTTTAGTTTTAATTAGTCTTGACTTTCTTCCCCTTTAATTCAGTAAGTTTTATCTGTTCTTAGAGTAGGTTTGCTAGTTACTATACGTTTTCGCGTTTTTCCAAATGCTTAGTTTTTGTTTAGTTTTTATTAGTTTTAGTGCTAGTTTTAGTTTTTCATACTTTGCTAGCTGCATGATTTAAATATCAGGGTAAGTATTGTGAAATAACTATTGTGAAAGATACCATGTTAGTAAATGAGAAAATTGAGAAGTAAATAAATAAAGTGTGAAGTGCCGTATGGCCCACAAAAAAGAAAGAAATGTTTCCCTGAGTTTTTTTTTCTTTTAATAAGAGTTTTTATTTATGTCAGTCAACAAAAATGTTTTTTCTAGTTTTTGTTGTTCTGTTAGTTTTCATGAACAACAGGAACCCTGCTATGGTCCCAGTTTGAGCTTCGCTGCAAGTCATTCCAACAAAACATACTCAAAAAAATAATCTTTTTACCATGATTTGAAAACTCTAAAAGTAATAGAAATATATTTTCCTGGTGTTGTGACATTTTATTGTGGAAAGTATGTGGAAAGAGGGGAATTTTAAAGGAAGAAATCAGAAAATCAGCTTGACGTCATAAAAACAAGCACA
The DNA here is from genome assembly GCA_029224185.1 of Karalla daura. NCBI lineage: Eukaryota > Metazoa > Chordata > Actinopteri > Chaetodontiformes > Leiognathidae > Karalla > Karalla daura. Next base: position 25,329,863 of record CM055188.1, read on the forward strand.
AGGAAATTATTTCTGACTTTCTCTTGAACAATACCATTCCTAACTGGTATTTGGCTTCCTACCAAACCCTCAAACCCTTTGTATCCTTTAAAAGCAGGTGTCTGTGCATGTGTTTGTGTGTGTGTGTGTGTGTGTGTGTGTGTGTGTGTGTGTGTGTGCATGTGTGTGTGCGTGTGTGTGTGTGTGTGTGTGTGCATGTGTGTGTGTGTGTGTGTTTGGGTGGGACAAAAAGGAGCAGGCGACTGTCTTGCATGAGAGCATATAAGGAATTGAAAAAGTCAGAGGTCAGTCAAAATAGCAGATCAATAGACAAGAGTCAATAAGGAAGCAATGAATACTGTACATGTGAGCATCATACTTTAAAATCATCTTACCGCCTAGTATGCACACCCACACACACACCACACACACACACAGACACAAAGACGGCAACAACTTTTTGGCCACTGTATCCTATCATGCTACCAGACCAAACCACAGATACACACGTTCTCTTTGCATCAGTTTTTATGCTTAAAACCATTTCTGTTTCTGAAACAGGAGTCAGTATGTGATAGCCATAAAACTGCTCATTGAATCGGTCTTTTTTATGTTGATAAGCAATTACAACAGGAAGAACACACACACACTTACACACTGCAGCTGATGGTGGGAGTTTTATGGGGTGTTTTTTATATGCCCCATTTGGCGCACTTTTGCAAATAAGGGTGTGTCTAGAAAGGCTGTATTCACGCATATCGGGAGACAACTCCTGAATGGGTATGTGCTTTTCTCCAGGCTACACCCAAAAAGTTTTTGTTTTCTTTACAAACGCTGTGTGAACTTAAAAATTGTTTTGCACTTCAAGCATGTACAGTAATGAGTATTTCAAGAATCAATTAGAGGGTTTTAACATGAACTCACCTGCATCAGAGTCTGGAGATTGTTCATGGGTGGGTGAAAACCATAGGAGGAAATAGAGAGAAGAAAGAGACAGAGAGGCAACCATTAATTACAAGATCACCGCTAATTAAATTTCCCCACGTGAAGCCAAATATGTTAATGTGAGACAACATGTCCAAGTGAATGTCAGAGAGTCCAGAAGGTCTTTTCAAGAGGCTGTAAAACAACTTTCATCCGGTTGAAAGACTTTAAAGCGAGAGCGCCTTAGTCATGAGGTGAGTTCTGCTCGTCGTGCACGCAGCAAAGAATAATCAGAGATTTGGTCAGTCGGTATCTCTCAGTGCCAGGCACTCAGATTAAAGAGGAGGGGTTGCTGAAAGGCCATTAGGTCGGGCACAATGCTGTGTGTCGTGAATGGCAGAGTGCCCGCTGTTGGCAACTAAATCAATCAGACAGAATGGCCAAAGTCAAGTTGAAAAACAACCGTGTTTTTGGCATCTCCTCAGGTAACAGATGGATGAATGTTGTGCATCTGTGCATGAGGATGACTGCAGAGAAGGGCGGTTGTTTGAAAGTTGTTTTTATTCAGCTGATTGACCCAAAAAGTAAATATGCCAAACTGCCTGAGGAAACCGCTCTCTCCTATTTTAAACTTTCATTCTGAGCCCGAATGAGGGGAAAAACTATATTCAGTAACCGTGGTGTAATTATTTCATGAGCTTTTGTTTTGTGCCGTTCGAGGCAAAAAGGGACAGACTGCTGCCCTAGTCACGAAACAGACGGTGTAAAAATACTTGCATTGCTTCGGTGGAAAGGATCATTTCAAAAGAGGTATTTGATGATAACAGGATTTTTTTTTCAAGAGGAGTTGGAATTAAAAGACGGGTTAGCATTGTATTCACCTCGGTGTGTTTGCCGAGGAATCTAAGATGGATCTTGTCAGTGTCATGGCTAAATTTGGAGGATGCTATCTTGCTCAGTGAAAGAAAATGTTGCGTGTCAACATTTTAGAAAATATCTTCTATCTTCTGCATGATAAGCACATCGAGCCTTCCAAGCCTTATATGGATTGCCACAACTCTCAACAAACACCTGAACTTGAAGAATGCTAAATGCGAAAATAGAGCTCAAATATTCACATCAGTTTTTTGCAAAGTAACAACTCTTTATAGAATAGCTGATGACTAGTTTGAATTACTGTTCATTAAAAGGGCTTAAAAGTAAAATAAATATGTAGCAAGTTTTCTATGCAAAGAAACTAGGAATCCCCACATAACTACCTTTTAACTTTTGAGACTACTCTTTGTACGTGTGTGTGTGTGTAATACATATATATATATATGCACACACAAACACACACACACACACATATATTTATATATATATATATATATATGTATATATATATATATATATATATCCCTTGAACATTTCCTGCACGTAGGAAGCTAGGTAGAAAAGAGGTAGAGGTGAATGTATTCAAGGCTGTGGGGACTGGAAGGTAAAGGTTATGTTGGTGTCTCACTCTCTGCTGGATGAGGGCATGTTTGTGCTCCATCTCCCTCTTCTCCATTGCCGAGTCGATGACCAGCTGGTCCAGCTGCATGGAGCAAAACCACAGAGGAGTCAGTGAGACATCTAAGACCATGAGTCTAAATAAAGAATCTAGGAATAAAGCTATGTTCATACTGGTACACGATGATGATATGATATGTTCACATATCTTAGCTGATATATTTGCATGTTTTACACACCCACTGAGAGAACTTCTGGCAGCAAACAGATACATAATACCATGTCAGCTAAATGTATCCAAAATACCAGAAAGAGCAGAGTGATCCCCTGAAGGCTTCTCCACTCAACCACTAGTCAATATTCTCATTTAACATTATACATAACAGACCCTTTGGGCATAATGTGCTTTCCAGGTGTGTTTCAGGAACAAACTGTTCATTGCTGTTCTAGCTTAGTATGTTTTTATAATTCCAAACAAACCTCACAAACTGCTACAACAGACTGTAGCAACATCATTAAGCTGCTACTTCTGTTTGTTTATTTGATAAATCTTCCAGATGAATCAAAGTGCCAATGTCTAGGTCATGAGTCCCAATGACAATTAAAGGATAAAGGTTGACATTAGAAGGATAAAGCATGACTGAATGAACAGTATAAATCTGAGGCCAAGTGCTTAAGTAACTTGTGTTTTCAGTGCACTAGTTGTTTAGTCTCACCTGTGCAGCCAGATTTTTCATATAAGGATCGATCTCGTCCAGGATGTTGAAGCCTTGCTGAAACAGAGTATACTGAGCTCGCATGAAGGACAGCATCTGCATGAAGCACAGTGACATCCGTGTTATCATCTGAACGATAGAGAGACTCAACATATAACACAATCACACAGGAAACATGATCAAATTCTGATGAGGAATTTGAGGATCTGGGACACTTACTGCATCCAGAATTTCAAACTTCTTCTTGGCCTGAAGCACATTAATCTGCCAGAGAGACAGAGGGAAAGCATGATGCAGATTTTAGGATTAATGAGATTATAAACCATATGCTTTCTCCTCTTCTACAACAGCTCCAAGTGCCTCCCTCTTAACAGTTAGGGAGTGTTGAGAGCAACTGTCTATGCGCCGTCAGTAGGTGTTGAGTCCAGTGGATGTAGCGCCACCTGCTGGACAAATCAATGACATAATAATTCAAAGATGAGGAAGTGTGTTTCACCTGCAGTACATAGTCCAGGGCGAGGTGCCTGAAGGCTTTGCGGCTGAGGACGAGGGCCTGCGTGGCCTCCTCTGCCTCGTGCACCTTGTTCCTAGGTGCTTGGGCGTTCTTCACCTGGGCCAGCTCCATGTCCTCACGCACCCGGTCAAACTGCTTCTTAGTGTCCTTGAATTTGCGCACATCCCTGACAGAAAGATAAACAAAAGGAGATACAGGGCATATGTCAGGTCTACATTTTCCATACATACAAGTGCGTGAGTCAATTAGTTAGAGGCATTAGAATTAGAGGCATAATTTGTGCTATTATTGATTATTTTCTGCACATGGATATTCATTGCAATGCAATGCAATTCAACTAAATACAATTTAGTGCTTTTATTATTAAAATTTTTCAATTTTCAGGCCAGTTCTCTAACTCAAATCACAAGAGTTACCTCTCAGCATATGGAGGCCAAAATGTAATTTCTGTCAATATTTGTGATGGCACATCATAAGACAGCAGATAAAAAAAACATCTAACCTGCAATAATGCCAAAATGACTTGCTACAGCATTTACTATACTATATATATACACAATGCAAATTTGCACCTTGTATATTCAGTTATACCCTATCTTAATCTTACTCTTGTGCAGATATTCAACAACAACATAGGGACATTTGAACTGAAGTGAGCTGAATGCTATGAACGCTACAATATATGTTTTATTAATGAAAAAAAACTCACTCCTTGATGAATGTGTGAAGCTGTTGTTTGATTGACCTCTGAGCTTGGTCAAACAGAATCTGTCCACAAAGGAGAGAAGGCAAACACAAAAACAAAACATGAAGACCGAGCATTGTTTCTGCAGAAAGTGTGAAGTACAAGTTAAATCTCTAGTTTGTAGTTACTATATATCGCCACACGGTGGCGATATGCACCTTCCCTTGTCGTGAATGGAGCAGAAGTTGCTACAGGCTGAGGAGACAGGGAGGAGAGAGGAAGGCATGCACACACGTGCACTCATTGGGCTGCTGCCTCAACAGATTTCCAGCCTTGCAGGATCCCAGATTTTACTTCCTTCTCACTGTGGGCTTCCCACTCCTTCTCTTCCTCTTCTCACACTTATGTCCTCCAGCTCTCCTTTTCTACCCCACTTTTTCTTCCTATTTGTTGTGCGTGCACAAAAATCTTTTACTCCATCTAAATTAGGATTTCTCAGCATTTCTGATCAATCCACAAACACAGCTGCTGAGCTGCTATTGTCATTAAAATGTCGCTGGGGTCATTTTGATACAGACAATGAGAATATTTGAATGCATTTACGCACATACGCACACACGTACACACAGGCGTGCACTTGGATTAGATTGGGATTGTTTCACAGACACACACACACACAAACAATGTATAAAACAATCACTGCTGACAGCCTGTGGATTAAACTTTCAGTAGCAATCCCTCGTTAATAAACATACACATTGAGGATTACAGGCTTAGTGTGTGTATGTGTGTGTCTGTGTGTGGGTGTGTATGCATATGTGTGTCTGTGAGTCTGTGTGTGTGTGTGCATGCACATGCACAAGAGGAGGAGTGAGAGACAGAGTTCTTCAGTTTGACCCTCAATGACACAATGACTGATTTCTTGCTATAGATGGCAGCTGAGGATCCAAGTGGTCACTCCTACTCCTATAGCTCTTTGTATATGTTTGCATTTGCAGTCCCTTTCCATAGGTTTGAGCCTTTGCTGAGTGACATGTTGTTATGCTCTCACAAAGTCCAAAGTTATCTATGCAAGTCAATTGCATTAGCAAAAGTAGCAAAACGTATGTATGTATGTATGTATGTACGCGTGTATATATGTATGTATGTATCTATCTATCTACCTGTCTCTCTCTATCTATCTATCCACACAGACACAGGGGGAATATGCAAACTGATAAATGCCATCACGTTCTTCTTGCTCAATGCCACATTTATTAAAATAGACTCACATTTAGTACAGTTTAGCTTAGTGTAAGTCTATATCTCACCACCCAGACATGCAGCCATATGATTAAAAACTGACATAACATTTTTTGTTTTTCTTTAATGAACTTCAAGTTATGAAGAGCTGAGAGCAACATGTGTCATATTAAACAAGCTGTCCATACTGCGGACTATGTGTGCAAGGTTTTCTACTTTCAGTCGGCTCCTTTGGGGACAAACCAGAAAATAAATCTACATCAGATCCATCAGATACAATTTGGACTCAAAATGTTCCAGTCAAATCTGGTCTGGCTCATGACGCTCTTGGTAATACGCAGCATGACCTACAGCATGTCTGCACTGCAGCCCCATCGGTCACCTGTGCTGCATCTGTTCCACACAAGTACTAAAAGGACACGAGTCAGCTGATTTTGCAGGAGGAAAAACTGCAGCAAAGATGATTTAACAGCACATTTAAAACCTGATAAGAATCTCCTCCAATCCAATCTGCTAAAATGTATAAGTAAACTCATTTGCTCTGCAGGTACTTTAGTGGGAGATTCATTTTCCCATTTGAATGGCTTCTTTGTCTGTTGAGAGCTGAGATGATGGAGAAACAGACATCACTGGGTGGTCGAACAAAGACTGATTTGCTTTCACTGTGTCGCCCCCACCCTCCCTTCCTTTCACTCATACTGTCTGCCAGACAGGCTATTAGTGTAATTCCTGGGTGTTAGAGTGAAGGAGTGGGGTGGTTGTTGTGTGTGTATGTGTGTGTGTGTGTGTATGTGTGTGTGTGTGTGTGTATGTGTGTGTGTGTGTGTGTATGTGTGTGTGTGTGTGTGTGTGTGTGTGTGTGTGGTGGGCAGCAGAAGAGCAGGACGAAGAGGATGGATGTTGGATGGAGGTGCAGAGGAAAAGAAACAGGTGGCAATACATACAACTAACACGAAAAATAGCCCACCAGTAAAGTCAAAAGCTGTTGTGGCTGGATGTGGCTGATAGACACTAAGCAGATGTTTGTTTGATTAAAAAGAGATATAAAGCAAAACAGAGCCTGGAGTGTCGGGTGGCGAAAATGAAAAATAACTGCAAAAAATAAGAACACTGTACTATATTTGTTGTTATATTGTCATTATATTTGGTGTACAACCTAACTGGCACATCCTTACACACAGACTGGTGGATGAAATAAATAAAATAAGTTAATTTGTGCTGTGTATAGTACCACACATAAAGTAGAAGGACACATTAAGGTCCATGATGCAGATGCAAAACAGAATAAATGAAGCAGCAAATGGAGGAAGAAAGGACAGTCTGACTAGGTCAAAGAAGCACATAGACATGAAAAGGGAAGGTGAGAGTAGCTGACAAGCATCTCTTACTCACACTCACACATACACACACTGTCTGACTCCAGCAGACAGACAGGAGCCATATGACTTAAAAGAAAAAAAATCAAGCAAATAAAATGGATCCTAACCAGTGAATCTATTAACAGTTTTGACATCTAATGATGTACCATATAATCCATACAGATAATACATCTGTCTGCTTATTTTTGTTCTTTTCAGACATTCACACAAAACAGAAATTTGTTATCAAAGAGCAGAAAATGAGGGACATGATGATTATTTTATTTGCTTTTCTCCCTCTCTTGTCCTGCTCACATTTCACATCTCACCTTTCTCTTTGTAGGTTTCACTCACACATGCACACGCATGGCAAGGGCGCATCAGTGCTACAGACACTTGCAAAATACATTTTAAGCACGTACAAAGCGTGTGTCTGACTTCCCAATACTGCAACGTCATGATGTGTTTTTCAATGCCAAGTTGCCTTTAGGCTCCTCAAACCTGTAGCTGTTTCCCAGAAAATGGAACTTCTTAATCACACTTAGTCATCAGGAGAGAGTCACATGAATAAAACCAACGTACGTTTGTGTGTGTGTTTGTGTGTGTGTGTCTGTTTGTGTGTGTGTGTGTGTGTAAGAGAGAGTGTGGAGTGAGAGTTTTGCATGTGTTTATGCAGTGTAGCTGTGGTACACATCTGGAGTAGCATGTGGTTTGAATCAGACACATGCATGTGCACCGGCCTTTGCAGACACATTTCACTGTCACAGAGAGAGGTCACGTCTCAACTGTGTGTCAGTGAGTTGCGCAACCCTGGACTGGACGTCTGAAACACATTAACACACTGGGAGGACTGGGGTGTGTCAGAACAACCCTGCATCTCGACCTCTCGCCTGTGGCTAAAGCCGGTGTGTGTATGTGTGTGTGTGTGTGTGTGTGTGTGTGTGTGTGTGTCTTACCGTGTGGTAGTTGACAATCTCCTGGAGACTTTCCCCACATTTTTCAAGGCATTCCTGCACACACACACAAACACACACCATCACAAAACATGTTTTTTTTAGATAATACACATCACATCTAATAACTATAAAATGGGAATCTATGAAACGTGAAATAACTATCAGTTTATCTATTTTTATGTGCAGTGGACTGTCAGTAAAAGATTATCTGTATCTGTCGGCCACTTTGAAATGAGCTCAACACACAGAGAGCTACCAGAGCGACACCCAGGCCGACAGGAAATCTAGTCCAAATGTTTTCCTAAAAGAAAACCATAAAGCAGGTTTCAGATCTCTCTGCTTCCAGCCACGTAAACTCTCAGCATAAACAAGGGCTGTCTGCATGTGGCCACATCTGTCAGGCTTAAAGCAGCTGGACGACTCGGCGTCTGGACAATAGTGTTTATGTTGCTGATATTACTCATGTGGGGAATCACAGGAATGCCCTCACGTCGGGATGTTAATGCCGTTACGCAGTGAATGTACAGATTTAAGCTCGGCATTGCGGACGCTCCTTCTCACCGATATCATCTCCTCCTTCTTGCACTGCTGCGACAGGTCCTTGATGCCATTCACAAAGAGTTTGTTGGCACTGACGTAGGCCCTGCCGGCCTCGATCATCCCGCTGCACAGCTTCACCAGCTAACAAGGAGAAGGGGAGAAACACGAAAATAATCACTTTTAGATACACGAAACAAAAATACAGTCTATTTAAAGTGGCACGTGCTTTTTATAAAGCACGTGTGTTCTAAAATGCGATTCTAGCATATTAATAGTGATGACGTTAATCAAACAAAGCTTAAAAGAATCGTTAGTCACATGCAGAATCCAGGAGGAGGCTCAAATTTAGAATAATCCTTGTGTTTGTATCTAGGCCAGAGTTGGTATTATTGAAGCTACTGTGTCTGGCATCCAAAAGAGAAAGAGCACTTATATAAGCATTCTGATAGGAGTGCAAATTCTTATAAAAAAAAAAAAGCCAATGAATGAGCTGGAGTCATAATTTATTTTGACTCTAGCTATATCTGAAACAACTCTCTACTTCACTTCACTCACTTTCTGCTCTCAGAGTCGTATGTCGAGTTTAATGAGCAGTAGCGCTTGTGAGGATCTTCCTGCCCAGCACTGAGGGCTGTATTACATTTTCCATGTTAAAACAAGTAGGAAAAAGCTGACCAGTACCGGCACCCGTGCCGCAGTGTTTATAGAAAATAAGGTGGATGATGAAAAATTAACATATGAACTGGTTTGGCAAATACATTTCTATTTATCATTTATTTTCAGCTCGATATAAGATCTGCGAACATGCAAACATAAACTGATGCCCTGATTAAAAGTTAAAGTTAATACAGTTCATCCTGAAGGGTAATCCTGAAGCGTATTCCATCACCCAAATGTCAAGGGATCATGAGCGGCCTCTGGAGACTACAAACATTTGCATAAACTTTCAAGCCAATTCATCTAATATTTATTTGCAGCACTAAAAACTAAAAACTAAAAGTCGAGATGAATGGGTTGCCAGGTTTTCAAGCCACTGTTGTAAAGTGTGTGCATCTCACACAGAGAAAGTCAACAAAAGTCTCATGAAACGTTATATGTAATAACAGTGTGTTCAACCATATCATGGCGAGAACTTAATTAGAGCATGTACATAGCCAGCTGCATATCATTCACAGCAATATCATCTACCCACCATATGAACTTCCAACCGCTTGTCTTTCCCACTCGATGGGTTATATGATATACTGCAGAGGGGCACACTGTCATTACCACTGCACTGACACAGCTGGCAGTGTGCACCACAGGATCAGAGTGTGTGTGCATGCGTGTGTGTGTGTCTGTGTGTGTGTGAGTGAGTGAAGGGTGTTGTGGAGTGCGTATGCAGAGGAGAGGGTTCAGTAAACCTTTAATTATCTCATTTGGTGCAGGAATTCCCAAGGCTGTCGCTATGTGAATGTGGCTGACAGTCAGAGATGAGAAAGCAGAGAGCGAAGACACATAAGTGCACAGTGTGGGATGGCACGACTACAGGAGAAGAGCTGCAGTGTTAATGTGAGCAGCGCTGTAACGAGCTTTTTTTGGTCTCCACTACAGATTACAAAACACATGTCCTGAAATATAATTTGTTACGTATTCTGACGGATTATTCAGCAGAAGCAATGAATGGCAACAGTAATGAATTTACAATAGCATAAATACATATCAGCCCAGTCCTAGAGCACCATTAGCAACGTTAGTTACCAGTGAAACTCAGACATTTTTGTTGTTGATGGTCTTTCTCTGTTATACATCACTGAGCCACTTTTTACATTCTCTGAGCCTGGGTCTCTCAGGTCATCTCCAATACAACTCCCCCCGGTTTGTCCGTGCTTTCTGCAGCTGAAGCATCCCTTTGGAATAGTTTTCCTGGTATGATGTGTGGTAAGTCTGGTTTCACCATTGATAAGGTGAATCAAATTCAAAATCCAACTTTTATGAGATAGCCCTGTGTCTGGATGTCCCTCCTCAGTCGTAAAATATGCATTAATGTCAAATGGAGACTCTAAAGTGTCCCTAGGTGTGAGTTAGAGTGATTGATGTGTGATGTGTGTGTGTGTGTGTGTGTGTGTGTGTGTGTGTGTGTGTGTGTGTGTGTGTGTGTGTGCGTGTGTGTGCATATGTGTCCTGTGATGGAATGGTGACCCGTCTAGAGCATGGGTTCTCAACTGGTCTCACTCTGGGACCCACATTTTCCCATGGTCATTAAGTCGCTTTTTTTCAGTTTTGATAGTTTCATGAATCATTTGCCAGCACTTTACCACATACAACATCATTGGGTCCACTGGCCCCTATTCTCTTCAGTTTATGAATAAATCTATGCTTTGCCATCTTACTGTAACTTGTGACTTCTCATAAACCTGAAGTGAGCATCAATCAAATTGTAGTTACCATGGTTACCAGGCTTCAGTGGCTGAACTTTGACTTGTGCTTTTCAAAATAAGTTATTTTTCAAAATAAAAGGCCAAAATGGTCAACATCAGATAATTTACTTTTTTTAACCAGCTGTCATCCAGAATGGGTCCGCGACCCATTTTTGGGTTGCAACCCAACAGTTGAGAACCACTGCTCTAGGGTGTTTCCTGTCTACACAGGTGGGTATAAAGGATGTAAGATAACGGATGGATGGATGGATGGATGGATGGATGGATGGATGGATGGATGGATGGATTATTGTGTTTCTGCTTTTACCTCAGTCTGAGCCTCCACCATTGTTCACGTTTCTCTGTATTTTGTCATGCTTTTAATGCCCTGAAACATGTATTTATTGTTTCTTAATCGGTTTATTGATTGTTCTTATCTTATCTTCTTTTTTTTAACAAAAACAAAAGCACTTTGGATCGAACAACTGTTGGTTTTCAATAGTGTGCTTTATAAATAAGATGACTTGAAAACTCGATAGCTACTCGGCTATTCACTACTGTATATCTCACTTTGTTTCCATGGCAACGACACACATGAACCAGGAAACTGTAGATTGTACCGGACAGTAACCCAGAGGGTCAAGAAGGTGTTTTGTGCAGTTAATATATGCATCTACTTCATTCATTCATTCATTCATTTATTTATTAATTAACAAGTTTTATGGGGGTCTGCTGAAGCCTATCGCCAGTGTACATAGAGTGAAGGCAGGAAACACATTCCAATCTACTGCACATTAACTTAATTCTGATCACCATCTATCTACGATGTAACTATACTATTCACATTTTGTACGGTGAATACGCAACCCTGTCTAATCCATTACCATGGTGTGAACACTCTGCATGTGTACAGATGTAGACTTCTGATGTGTGTCGTTTACAGTCATTTGGTCATATGTACATGATTGACACTTTTATCAATCCACGCGAAAAGACGATGGCGACACGCTTCCTGCCCTGCTGCTGCTCCCTGGCTGGTCTGACAACATATCTGTCGACAAATTGGACGACACTGGGGAATCTGATCTCATCGTACGCTGTGCAGAGCCCCTGGGGTCTGAATGTAGCCATTACAGGAACAGTATATGTGTCAGGATTTGTTGATAAATGGGCTGGAAGAGCCACAGGGGGTCCACCCGGAGTCAAAAAGCCACATCTGGTGCCACATGCAAGACCTCATTGTGTTAATTGACTAAACTGTTGTAGAGTCGTGCAGTGGTCCTGCTGCTCCAACAGTGAGTGCTTTGCAAATTGTGGTTTGTGGGTTAATAAGCTAAAAAAGAGAAACGCTTCGAGCCACTGCAAAACTGCAACAATACTGTACGCAGTGAAAATGTGAAGCTGTGTTTTCACACCAGTCGACAGCAGTCGACATCACTGCAGGCAGGTTTGGCTGTCATCAATCACAAAAATACTCTCCTCTAAGACCCTCCGCTGCTGTCCGAGTGTCCTTGGGCAGTTTTCGAGCATCCGAACAAAGCGTAGTGAGGACCCCTGCTGAACAGAACAAATCACCCTGATGGAAACCGCTCCCATCCCCACACTGAACATCTTTCAGTGGTGTTCAAATGGAGCTCAGAGTCCACTGGGGTGGGGGGTCCTGACCTAACGGGGAGCGTGGGTGTGTGATTGCCCGTGTGTGTGTGTGTGTGTGTTTATGTATGTCAGGGCGGGGGCAGGGACATTTGTTTTAAATGTCAAAGTGTCTCCTGTTATTGCGTTCATGTAAGAAAAGAGCTGCTAATAAAATGGAGATTAACTGGAATAACAAGAAAATGTCAAAATGCTCTAAATACCCACTTCATCACTTCACACAAGAACATTAAAATGATGACTCCAATGGAGTGGGAGTAGAACAAATTGTGACTACAAAACACAGTAAGTATGTAACTAAAAGAAATAAAGGACGACAGAACAAGATGAAGAAAGAAGGTGCAGTCACCATTTAATTACATTAGCACTATCTCATCCTCTCAAGTCTATTAGCCTTTGTGTAGGAGCACTATCACAGTTCATAATGTCCCTCGGGACAACTTGCAACTATAATGGAGAGCTGTGGTAAGGACTAATAAAAGCCAAACATACTGCTCAGGTCCTGTTTATCATGAGTTAATTTGATTTCTTTTTTTCTTTTTTTAAAGTGTGAGTACAGCTCTTTGTTGCATATTGAATACTTTTACCAGTCAATGTTGCTCTTGTCTTATGGGGACTGATAACACACAAGTGCAAATCGGTGTTCATCTGAACAATAAATTAAACTGGAAAGAAAACACCCCAGGGTCTCTAAAGAAGACTCAGTCTAGGCTCTTCTATCTTAGAAAGCTTAGATATGTGTCAGCACTAGACTGTTAGATGTATTTTATCAAAATGTACTGGTTAGTGTCCTTTATTATGCCGCACAAGATGATCGAGAGCGCCAGTTTAGTTATTGACCTCGTCCCAGAGTCTCTTGAGCCCATTGTTGAGAAGAGAACCAGGTCTGAATTAAAACTAATCCTGGGTTACAAAAACCATCCACTGCACAATGTTTTCAAGGATCTTGAAAGCTCATTGAGTGTGCAACTGGTGAGGCCTTGGTGGTCCTTTGTCCCAGCAGCAGTCAGATATTTTAACAAGCATTGTTAGAGACAGAGTTGGCTGCAGCATAGCCTTTAGTGGTACTTAGCTCTTAGTAGAATTTATTCAGTATTCATGCATTTTTTTCAGGCTTTTGTGCTATTTAATCATGTCTTTCTCCTTTTTTTAATAACAAGAAGACCTGATTTTAGACCATGTTTCATTGGCCTTTCCTGTGTTTGTTGTGCATCTGTGTATATGTTGTCTTATGGCGGTATGGTTTTGTTTTTTTTTGACCTGGGGGCAAAACAGTTAACCCTCTGCTTACCTAATTTAACCTCACATAACCTAACGTGAAAACGATTTTCTAGTTTGCAATGGTCATAGACGTCATAGACGTCTCAGTCCTCAGAGGTCGGCTCCTCTGGATGATTTTATACAACTGGATATAAAACTGCCTCTGTGATATTAATCTGCATTTGCTCAGTGAGTGTGTGTGTGTGTGTGTGTGTGTGTGTGTGTGTGTGTGTGTGTGTGTGTGTGTGTGTGTGTGCTATCTGGTCAGAACCCTTTTAAATACAATAACTCTCATGTCCATGGCAGTTCTTTGTCTAATAGGCTTGACATTTAGATAACGGAGAAGGACAGGGTTGATCTCTGATCAGCTTCACAGTGTCTAAAGATAGCCAGAACTATCATCTGGCAGCTTTGTATTGCAAGCAATATAAACCAGATAAAAAACCCCCTTCCTTTAGTGTAATACCCCGTATGTTGACACTACATTTAAAGATGTTTTCACCAAGACATGGAAGAGAAATTACAATTAAAGACCAATTATTATTTTGATGAGCAGCACAGACTGCACAGACTGCTGAAATAACATATGTGCATGATTCATACCTTGTCCAGCTTTGCCTCAATCTCCACCACGTCTGTCTCCACATCGTCAATGCCAGCCCTGTCGAGAGAACACAAACAAGATGTTAAGATGACTAAACTGTTGGAGGCATCTCTTGTTTGAAGAGATTAGGGCTAATCTATAAACTCACAGCCAGATATTAAACCATCCGAGGTTGATATTTTTGTCAGCAAAGTCAGTCAAAGAGATCAACAGACTTGAGTGAAGAGGAAAGCATAAAAGGAACAAACTAACAGTCTCTTCCTGGCAATCTGTACATCTGAATATCTGCAGTCTGTGTGTTGCCCCCTGTGAAAATGAAGCTTCACTCAGTACAGTGCATCAGAGTCTCACAGCTTGCGACGGCTGGATCGACAAACACATCACTCTGGAAGATTAGCAGCCACGACCGAGCTGCAAAATCAATAAATGACATCATGCAGAGACACAGACTGATCCTTAAGTACCCATAAGGTGAGCTGATAAAGGAGGCAACACAACATAGAAGACTTAATATCAGGAACTTCAAGCTAAATACGAAAATGCAACAAGGCGATGGATGTGCTCTAGTATAGAGAATATATTTAAAGGCTGCACTAAATCTGAAGATAACTAAATATGATTTGCTCAGCAGGGTGTGTGTGTGTCTGGGGACCTGGGTGGGCTTCCCCTAGGGGCCATCTTCCATTAGCACACACACACACACACACATACACATCTACAGGGTCGGTTGTTATGGGAACTCCTTGGATGTGGGCCAGAAAGGCTGTAGTCATTCCAAATTATATATTTTTTTTGGTACCTCTAAAATGAAATAAATAAATAAATAAATAAATAACCAAAGCAAATGGACCAAGGTTAAAAAATGCCAAAGGAACGTGTGCTCATATTAAAAAAAAAGAAAAAAAGAACTTATTTTTGTCTGTCTCGTAGGATCAGCTGGAGATTATTGGAGATAGTCTGATATGAGCTAAGCACCAGCGTTACGCCCTGAATGTGCTGGAACATGTTGACCATGACCCCAAAAACTCAGAGAGACGGTGATCTCAACACCCAACCACACCCTCATCTTCAACTCTCGAGCTGGAGGAATAGCATGTAAACACTTCAGCAACAACACCATTTAGGCCATTTAGTTTACAAAGGCTGTACAGTGACAAAGGCTGGTTTCTGGTTCAGATTAGCAGGACACAGCCAACCGTCTGCTCTAGAGAGCAACATTCCCAGGATTCCTTTCTGCTCCTGGGTTTCTTTATTTTATTTTTTTACAATGCTTGCTGATGTCTTCCTGTCTCATGCTGGGGACACACTTGTTTATGCAGGCCACACCACAACATGACTCTAACGCAGCAGAAACAGACAAGTGTGTGGTCTGTGCACAAGTGCCTGATTTACATTACTTCAAAGGGAAGGAAAAAAAAGAGAGTTGATTACACCATAGACTTTTATTAAGCTGTCTGAGCATTTCCCTGCACTTGAGTGTTGCTGCTGAATGCATGGCGTGCAGTGTAATCCATCAGACTGGTTTACAGCTCCTGCTCTTTTGCTGCATGTCAATTAGAAACACAACACCCCAGACAGCAGCTTCACTCACCACCAGCATCATGTTCTGCATGCAGTGTCAAACAGTTGTTCACTCTAGAGGATAATTACAAGCATGACATGTCTCTGCTGTGTGTGTGTGTGTGTGTGTGTGTGTGTGTGTGTGTGTGTGTGCACAGACAGCATTTAACACAGCACTGACCAACAGCGGATTGTTCTGAGTTTCTGAAATCACTGTGCTGTCGTGCTGTGTTTGTTTTTGGATTCTCATGCTTGTGCATGCTTGTCAAAGGTTGCAGGGAATTAAGTTGGGCTTTGAAAATCAATATACTAAGAAGATTGTCAGCTCTAGCAAGGTTAAATATATAAAGAGCAAACAAGAATAAAAAAAGGCACTAAAAAGGCAAATCCAAGGTGTGTGTAAACCAGTGTCAGTCAGTGCATGTGTGTCCTTATTTGTCCGACTGAGCACATCCTGCAGTATGTAGTATCTATTAATGTGTTTCTTATCTGAGTGCACTGGAGAGTTATGGGATTATTAGATTATTGTTAATGCTGCAAGTTACAATAGCAGCATGGAGATTTAAAAAGCCATCAAGGAACAAACTGTGTGCATTTCAAAATCTGGTCTCAATGACACTTGCTTTTTGTGTGTGTGCATGCATGTGTGTGTGTTAAAACACTGGAGGAACACCCCAAAGCTGCTCAGCTCGCGTTGATGAAGATGATGATGTGGCTCAGTCCTATGGGGGAGGGGATGGGCTCACACTTGCAGTGGTAGCATACTGTACGTAGTCTGACATCACCAGTGAGGGGGGAGGGGACACTCACGTGCACAGGCTCCACATGCACTCCTATCATGCCCAACATCTTCCAGTGAGCTGAGGGTAGTCTTGTCCCACGCGCCATGTCTCTCTCTGTGTGTGTACTCTAGCATGAAGATCATGTGGCCATCCTCTCGCATCTCTTCACACGAGAGCCCAGCACGCACACACACACGCACGCTTCCAGCCCACAGACATACAGTATTCGAGCCCCCTCCCATGTCTGCCAGACTCGATGTGTCACATGGCATCAAGTCCACATCAGAATCAATTCAAGGACCAGAGGAACAGCGGCAGAGGGAACAACAAGTCCTCTGATACCAGACAAGCCTGGACCCAGCAGCTAAAAGCATCACATGAAACAAATATCTTTGCTATTGCTAAGACAATAGCAAAGATATTTTCTGAAAATGACATGATGCATTATGGGCCTTGGGTAAATCATGCATTTTGTCTGTTTAGTGAGATAATAAAATGTTTCGCAGGAGAGCTGGAGCAATATTAAAGGTGCTGGAATTGGTGGAACATGTTTCTGAGGTGATACCGAAAACACACTGCAGTGCATTAAAAGCTAGGGGGCATCGATGCAATGTGTGTATCTGCGTGTATTCCCTGCATCCCTCTTAATTTACACTCCTTCACACCCTCTATAGTAGGAGTGTAGAAAATAAATCTATATTCAATTATTACATTTCCAAAGGATCATTTAATAGGTTTCATTCATCCATGTTACGACACACAGTGCGAACACCCAACCATTAGTGTGGCTTTAATATAGCCATAGGTTGAAACAAGTGACAGTGTTAGTTTGAGTGTCCCCCTGCTTTTACTTTTGTCTTTTTACAATTTTGTTGTTCATTGCTCATGATTTAGATTTTATATTAATATTACTATTTGGCCCAAAATGCGTAACGTGTTTGTGGATTTATTTATTGCAGTAAATATTCATGTTTTATTGACACACTGGAATGACAGTTTTAAGTGTCAGTATCTGTTTCTCTACTTATTACATTACATTTTGTGAGACCTGAGTCAGCGGGTTGGGCACTGACCTCATTTTCTACAGACATCAGGTGGATAGAGAGCCTCATGTGTATGACACACACACACACACACACACACACACACATACACACACACACATACACAGACACACGCACACTCACAAACCCATCTAATGGTTAACAAACAAATGAATGAGATATAGCATATGACAAACAAATGACTGTGGGAGCAAAGCAGAGCAGGACGCACACCTGCAGCAGTGAGGGCAGGAGGGCTAACCCTAACAGATGAGCCACAAGTGGAGATGAGGCTGGAGGACTGAGTACCCACGCACCAAGGAGCTAGAGACCCAAGACGCTTTCTGTGACTTGATTTTCCCTTGGTTGGTGGTGGCCAGTTTTAATAAAGACACTTGAACATCCAGATCTGTGTCCAGGTCATCAGTGCCGAGAGAGAGAATCCCATATGGGTGTTAGAGACACATATTCAGACGCAAACAGACACGCACAAACATTGACCCAGAAACCTACTAAGACCTACTACTACCTACTACTTAGAAGACTCCAACAGGACATGAGGCAGATCTGTATATGAAACATTTAACCTGGCAGATAGGGATCCATTCAGACGAGCAGGTAGAGAACACGTGAAAAAACAGTGATTGCTCTGTGCAATCACTGTTTTTTCACTGTTTATTCATGGATCTGTTTTTCTAAAACACTGTTCGTGCATGCAGGACTGACACTCACGGACACGTGAGGCTGTTGCAGTGGTGGGTGATGGGAAGATAAATGCAAATCTAAACAAAACACCTGATATGAAAATGTATTGTTATCGTAGGGACAAGAAGAAAAGCTTCTGAACAGAAACAGATAAGATTTTAGCCTCAGTGTTATAAAAATATGTGAAATATTTAACTTAATAAAATAAAAAAGTAACAAAACTTTTGACACTCACGTTGATCAATAGAAACTTTCTCAAAATGTTTGATCTTCTCTATGCAGCAAAGGATCTATCAGTCAGCAGAATTGAATTTAGCTATTTAAATAGCAGATTTAATGATTTAGTGCATGTGCCTGTTTGGATTTTCAAAAAGGACTTGACCTTTTTGAGCGTCTGTGTACAAAAGTCTTGTCTTGTTGCGCTGCCTGCACTGTATGTACACACATGTACGCACAGTCTCATTTATAATGCAGATGCGCTTTCATCATCCTCCACCCACAACTTCAGACACACGCGCAGACGAACACACACGTCAAAATATCCCCTTCCCAGAATTTCAAGTAGCGAGCTCCATGGCAACCATTCATTGACCCCAATCACCATGGCAACAGGCATCAGCATTACTCACTGACCAATTTCCCTCTTTGTCTGATGTCTGGCGTCCCTGTACATTTCTCGCTCAGTCACGTCATTTCTGCTGAAACATGGCGGCCTGAAGCTACAGTCTTTGTCGCACACACACACGCACACACACACACACACACGCACACACAGGCTTGCTGTGTAACAGCTGTGAGTGCTCGGCTGTAGAGTGGCCCATGGTGCATCTGCAGTGACCGCTGCCACAGGCAAAGTGTCCTTGAGTGGCATACTGATCTCTAAAAGCTACAAAGGCCTTTGTGGTAAGCCCCGCCTCCTGAAAAATGACCACTCATACTTTCTTTATCGGCTTCCCGCTGGCTGCCACAACAAAGCGTAAACTGTATTGGAAAATTACACTGGAAACAAGGGATCTCGTGGTGCATGAGTGGAGGTGAATGTAAGACTTAGAACCACAGATCCGACGTCTCGTTAGGACAGAAAATCTTGCTTTGTCTGTGTAGGCGCAGGTGGTTTAGGGATGGGCACGGTAACTGCAGCCCATCCCTCAT
This sequence comes from Karalla daura, assembly GCA_029224185.1. Lineage (NCBI taxonomy): Eukaryota > Metazoa > Chordata > Actinopteri > Chaetodontiformes > Leiognathidae > Karalla > Karalla daura. The sequence goes on from CM055188.1 coordinate 25,349,429, forward strand.
CTCTTCAATCCGACGCCCTTAACCACACTCACCCAGCCCTGGTATTAAAAACCTGCTACAGTCACCTCTGGCGCACATTTGCAGTTTGTCAAACTGTTCTCTAATTTTTTTATTCAATCATCTCAGTGATTGCCTCTAATTTTTACCCCTGACAGCTCCCCCCTCTCCCTCCACCCCCTCCGATGAAAATCATCTATTCCCCCTTCTCTCTTTGTTTCATTTGTGCACGCCTCCGTCTGTCCGTCTGACAATCTCTGTCTGCCTGCTGTCTGTCTCTCACCGTCCTCATTAGCTGCTGGCACAAAGCAGTGTTTTTGTGTCTGTATACATGTGTAAAATAAAGAAGTAGAAGAGAGTGAATAAAATAACTGCAAATAGATGCAAAGACTTAACACTTCACTATTTAGATCTAAAAATCTCAGCTTTCGTGACAAGAAGTGCCATTTGAAGGCATTAAATCACACATTAAACAAAACACGACTTGATTCAGGTCTACACACCACACATGCACGTGTGTGAACTCAATTAAAAGAGCCTCCAGTAAATGACACACACTCCCCTTAACAGACCGCCTTTTCACACCAATAACAAGCCAAGCCAAACACTGGTATCTTATGTGTAGCAAACAAAGACGCCTTCACTGCTTCCCCTTAAATCCCCCCTCCCAACACACAACAAACATCACACTCATTCCCTGAAAAAACATTTGACTGGGCCGATGGCTGATGAGACAAAGAGACCAAACATGATGCGGACAAACAGGACAACCGTTACTTGTGCCCTCGGCTCTCAGTTTAATGGAATTACACAAAGCTGGGCTGCCCGAGACAAAGTAACGTGCTGATGCAGCGCCCGTCTGCAAAACTCATCAAAACTGCAGCAGCCATTCAGGCCTATAGCTGGACTATTCCTTAAAATTATACTTAAAGAAACACTGATCTTGGCACAGTGTAGAGGTAACAAATTCAGCTGCAAACACCTGGAAAATGTTGCAAAAATTGTCAAGGAGACCTGAAGAAGGACCAAGACATCATCCTGCCCATAAATCTGTTGAGGAAAACCAAAAAATGTTGTTTCTTTGCTTCTCCGTGTGTATATACTTAAATAAAAAAAGAAACAAGAGAAAATGTCCTAATCTGATTCACAGGTGTTGGTAGAGAAGCTATCTTTGGATGGAATAGCCTTGTTTTTACACACACCTCCAGCTTTTGATTTCACTGATCAGCTGCTGGCTAACAGATATGATATGGTAAATCCCAGAACAAGTGGCTGTCCATATGTCTCAGTTCTTTTCTTTTAAACTAATCTAAAAACCCCCAAAACAAGAGGTACGACAATTGCAACATGATGATACATCCATCCAGGTCTCTATAACAGAGCCAGCAAACTTTTGCTTGTCAAAATGTGCAGATAGTTATCTGATATCTATCATGCAGTGCTCTACATTAGGCTATCTATAAGAAGAAACTGAGTGTTCTGACCTGTAAAGAGGACACCACACTACTGGACTTCACTGCTTCAAACTGGAAGGAGCATCAGTCGCTTGAGAGACTTGATTACGTTCCAGTCTTACAGTATTCCCAATCTTATGAGCGGCACAGGATAATGGATAACAGTGGTTGCACATGTGCCTTTGCAGCCATATCATTCAACAAAGCGTTACCACAAACGCACTATTTGAGAGAAGATTCAGTTTCTCTTCTTCCCGGCAGCTGTCAGACCACCTGCCTGCTGGCCCCACTAAAGTAGAAACATTGGCCTGAACGCATCGTCTTTGTTATCATTACTAACAAGCAGCCGCTCTGCGCAGCACTCTCTATAAACACGATGCATTTCTAAATATTTCTGCTACAGCAGTCTGGGATGTGGAATCGCCATTATATCATTCCAGAGTACATTCCAACTGCGGGCCAACAGGAAGCATGTTGGAAGTTTCAGAGCGCGAAGCAGACAGAAATGATTTCTCTCTAATGTGTTGTAACTGCAACTCGAGCCAGGTGCTTTTCTCGGAAAATGCAACTTTTTTCTTTCCTTTCTTGCCAGCAGAGAGGGGCTGGGAGTAAAACTCTGTGACTGTTTTCCACAGGAAACCACTCTGCTGACTTAAGAGAAATGCAACGAGAGTTACATCATCATCAAATGACCATAATTGTCCTGTTTGCCAAAGTCTAGGACCTGCATGAGAGAAAGAAACAGACGGTTGCACAAAAAAAACATGGTATACCTTTCTAAAGGCAAATATATACACTATAGCATGTCCCTCCGGCTGACCCTGTACTTACCTCCGCAGTGCATTTAATTTGTAAAAACTTTCAACTTTAATCATTCTGATGGTGTGATGTGTGGTGCTCATGTCACTGTCTCCTCTCAGTGGGAGGCCCCAGCACCGCTTGTCAGTATGAAAAGTGATCGGTGACCATTATTCATAATAATGTTGGCAGCTCATTTCTAACAAAGCAAAAGAAGAAATGGAAAAAATGGATTAAATAACCTCAAACCCACAGCCTGTCATCCAGAGGAAGCGAATGACACATAAAAAGGAGTTTACATTTGACAAAAGACAGGACGAGTTGCCCCCATGCAGCCTTGCAGTCCCAAGGGTGGAGAGCTGTGGCCTGGGTGGAGTTTTTGCTGTTGAACCACTTGGGGCTCGAGGGCATGTTTGATCATGCTCCACTCACACACTGAGGAATGTGTGCGCTCACAGATTCACTCCCCACTATGTGTAAATGATGGGCCTCCGCTTCTCAAATTAGGGGGTTCAAGAAAAAGACAGAAAGATGGACGCAACGCCGCATCGATGACAAAATGTTCTAAACATTAGCAGCACCGCATTCATTTGAATGAGGATTTGCACACACACACCCCCAAAGTAAAAACACAGCTGCACTCTGAAAGGACCTGTGATGGCACAGCTCTGCAGACCTCCCACCACAAACTGGAAGCAGCAGCAAGCCAAAATGGACAGCATGAAAGTGGGACTGAGAGCTCAACCAAAACTCCAACCTCTTTAACCTCCAACGACCTCCCAGTGGGGTATGAGCAGCCGCCAACACGCACACACACACACGCACACACATGCACATGCACACATATGCAGCCGGCATGAGAAATGCAGGGGAGGAAGAAGACCCCCTGCGGTGGATAAGCACTTTGTTCCCAGGACTCTTTTTGCTTCTGTCCTCTCAGCATCCATCCCACTAAGAGAGAAACGGACTCACACTGGAGTCTCATGTAGCGTCCAGAGAGACAGGCCGGCGGTGGCTCAGGATGTAGTGCGGTCGTCCACTTATTATAAGGTCGGTGGTTTGATCCCAGCCTCTGGAGCCTACGTGTCGAAGTGTCCCTGTGCAAGATACTGAACCACAAAGATGCTGTAGAAAGCACTTGGAGAGGTTGTGAAATCTAGAAAACCACTTTACAAGACTCAGTCCATTTTCCATATACTGGCTGCAAAAGAGTGAAAGCATGTAACCCATTATACAGTCTACACTTCGGGAACACAGACAGCAACGATTTAGATTTTGGGGTCTTGTGTTTACGCCATAGTTAAGTGTTTACATCCCATCTGAAGGCAGAGAGGGAGTGAAAGCAAGGATTTTTCTTTTTTCCCCACAGAGAGAGAGACACACAGTAAGCTATATGCAGTGGACACAGTAGCTCCCCACTGGGTATTGTACACACAGAATATAAACAGCTCAGCTGGGCTCGTGACCTACAAAGGATCAGTATCAGGATACAGTAGTACAGTATGCTGAGGGCTCAAGTAATAGATGATACATGAATTGAAGTTACTGTATTGAATCTGCACCCAGCTGCCTCCTCACATCGGAGGAATCGCCTCTCTTGTTTCTGAGAGTTCTAGCGCGCAGGAACATGTACAAACAAATGCATCCAAATGGGAAAAGAATGATGCCCGCTGTTGCCAAAACCTAATATCTTCTAAAAGCACCGTTTGATAGTGTGAAATGCAATACACTGATGACTGAACAGATAGGATGACGCTGTGATGCCGGTGAGTAACCCAGCTATGTATCACAGCCCCCACACGCCCCAAAGCCGAAAGCCAGAGAGAGAGAGAGAGAGAGAGAGAGAGGAAGAGAAAGAGAGACTAAAATCAGAATGAAAGTGCATGTTATCCTTCAGGATATTTCAGCTCTTTCCTTGCATCAAAACAAGCTTTTGATGACATCCTACTTTAAGATGTGAGGCAGTCCTCACTGAGAGGAAGAATAGTGAGCTGCAAACATGATTAAAGATGATTAAAATACACAAGAATTTAGACTCAGAAACGCTCCTGCAAAGCACCTGTCAGAACTTGTGTCACCACATATACAGGAAGCAAAAACTCCACTTCTCAGCATTGTCAGAGAAAAGATCTGACTCATCACCACTTGCTCCCAACTGGTTTGTAAAGAGTTCATGCATGACTGAAGCACGGATAAAACAGATATCAAAGGTCTGACACAGATTGGTTTACAGGTAAGCTTCTTCTGGATTCCTCAGGCTTTGGACAAGGAGCCACTGTTCTTATTAACTCCAAGCAGAGCATGACTTCTTACTTCAAGAATGTCTGACACAGATAAGGCCAGCCTTTTGTTTCACCCCTGAAATAAAGACACTATACATAAGTCGATGCAGACAGAGAGTTTGTACTGACGTTACAACACGTGTGCACATACAAACACACACTTGGCTGATGGTCAAACTCTGAAATCGGATCCGATGCACTGACTGCGGGACATTTGATATCTTGAGAATTTAGTTTGACGTAATACTTCAAAGTTGTTTACATTAACCTCCCTTACAAGCTGAGCAATTACTGCACGTTAATTTTTATCATCTTTCTATATAATTACATCCAGACAAAATTCTGCTCTAGACCTTGTGTTTTCTCTTAGCTGTCAATGGGTGACTTCACGTTTTTAATTTATCTGACAGCCAAAAAAAATATTGGCAAAAGGCAGAGACAGACATTTGTTGATCAGCAGGATGCTCACAAGCTTAATATCTACAATGTTCACAAGATGAGAGCTGAACATTGTACACTGGGTTCAACTTTCATGATAGTACTTTAATCGATGCTGTTCAGTTTTGCTTGTGATAGGAAAAGGATGTTTTTTCCCATGAAAGTCAATTTACATGGCATGTAATGAGTATAAAACACTGCATTTTATTCTGATTTGGGACAAAAATGCTATCTAGGAAATCCCCTAAGCAGGAGTCCGATGCTCGTCATGCTGAGGAGGTCATGGCTGAGTATAGAAACTGGCGAAATGGTGTGACAGCATGTGTTAATATTTGATTACATCCCTCTTTCCTCTTCCCACACTAACCTACAGTGCAAGAGCTAAAGATATACTGTGTGTTCCTTCAGGTTGAAGCATGTATTTATGGCTCTGTGTATGCACGTGATGGTGAAGAGATGTTGCTTTGATCCAGCTGTGCACCAAGAGAAGGAAACTTCCCCTCTGTTATCTTTGGCAGCACTGACCGAACATCAGGGGAACAAGCCTCCTTCTGACACCACAGGCTGATCTGCCAAAGAGGAAACAACCACCTATTTACACTTTTATCCATCTAAGAATGGCCCGTCAGTGCCAAAAGCTCAGGAAGAAGCACATTTTGTCCCTCTGGTTGGCATTAAATAATTATGTGATCACGCACAGCATATCTCACTCATGTAATGTGATAAGACCGTGGCCACAAAGTGACCTGGAGTCTGGTTTTGGTTTTCTGCGTTTAGATCTTCTGATTTCCCGATGTCCTCTGCATGCACATCCAGGACTCTTGCTGATATTCATTCTCTGAGAGAGTCTCGTAACTCAGTATCGTCTTTACGTTGGATGTCGTGTTGTTCTCTGGAGCTCAGCATTTTCTCCCACAGTTCGAAGGTTCTGTGGGGTGAAAATGTGCTTGCCTTTATGTGTTTGTGCACTCAGTTCTCCATTCAGCTTTTCAGCCCTCTGATCTTCTGATAACTGCAATGTAATGTTTTAGAAAATGCTGGAGGATGTATTATCAGTATTTTTGTGCTAAAGCTGGAACTGAATGGGTAAATCTATTTCAAACAGGTTCTTGTGGATCACTGTTTGACTGCAAATACTGAAACAACAAGAATAGTGCCACTGAATCTGTCAACAAATAAACATAGACTGTGATCTCAAACTTTTCGTACGGTGCTTTTCTAAAAGTCTCCCACACACGGATGCTTTCCATGAACGGCTTGTTGTACTAATCTTTGAGTCACACACGAACATACACAATTACTTCCTTATCTTCAATTGCATGTGTGTGATGTAATAAAGGAAGTGGAATGTGCTGAAGAGGCCACGTAATGTGGGAATGTGGGAAACACCGGACACAGAGCTCACAGACCAGGCAAATTTAGATTGGAGCATCTAATGAACACTAGGGCCATACAGTGAGTTAAATTGCTCTTGGAGTTGTTAATGTCCTGTTTCCGTTGGCCTAATTGGTCGATTCATTCCCTCCAAATTACAGCCTGTCCTCAGAATCACAGGCTTTTATGCCGAGAATCGCAGCGTAAATCCCAGAGGCATTCATTAACAGACCAGATCCAGCAAACATGTTGCATCTTAAAAAACACGTCTGTATGGTCCCCAACGGCTAAATGAATGTGTAGTTCTGGTGAGATGGAGAAAAAGAGAGGCTGAGTGGTGGAGAGTGGCGGTAAGGGTAAGGGTTTGAGAGAGAATGAAGAGACAGGTTTACATGAACAAATGGGGTGGTCTTGCACAAGACCAGAAAGAAAGATGGCGTCTGGAATATGTATGCCCATCCATGTCAAAAGTGCATGTGTGGGTATGTGTGTGTGTGTGCACAGTTTAAACATCAAGTTGTGGTTTTGTGCTTCAAGTACTAAGAAATGAATGAATGCAAAAGGTTGCTGTTGATGATGGGACCATGTGATGAAATGTTCATAGGCAGTTGTCAGTAATCACAAAATTGAACACGGACAAACACAGATTCTGTGACATAGATCTGCCCTGTACCCAATCTTTGGGTTTCCCTGTAATCAGTTACAGCAAACAGAGAAATCACTGCTCTGAAAAACATTTGAAATTCATCTAAAAACCTACACACAACAAATGACATCAAGAAACATATTGTACAGCAACTTTTTTTTTGCATCACTGCAGTTAACAGCTGCTTTATTTTAACAGTATATCTCATATTGTATTAATGCAGTCCACCATGACAACTGCTCTCAGCCGATCGTAGTAGCAGCTGGTCCTGCATTGAAATGACAAGCTGCAGAAAAAGAAATGCATGTCACACATGGACAAGGAGTAAAATGCATTCTACACTTCTAAATTTAGACATTAAGCAATATTTTAGGCCAGAAATGATGAAATATTAATGGAGGCACTTTGGCCATGTGTTGTTAAGTAGCTCCAATGACTCACTTCATACTTTTGGACAATTATTAACAGTCTTGTACATTTCAACAGAGTCATAAAGTTCAAATCCAATTTTCATCCCATTCATGATTCAATTGGAAACAAACTGTGCAGTATTTGAGCCTCATTCTAATGTTTTTAATGTGTTTTATTGCTCTCCTGCCCGAAGCGAAACACAAGTTAGTCACCGTGAAACTTTTAGTTATCCTCGTCTCCTACACGTGCAGTTGAGCCTTAATCTCCTTCCTCTCTGGCCAAAATCTGTCTTACAGAACATCCCTGTTCAAGAAACGACATCTGTCTACTCCACAGTCACACACTGTGCCCACATGCTGAAATTCCCACCAAGATTCTCTCATACACGGCAATGTTATGGTATATTGAGCATGGCCGTCCTTCCTTCCTGCTCCAAGACATATTGTCCATTATTAACTGGCCACTTTTGCTTCAGCTGTTCTGATTTTCTCCCTCCTGTGAGATGGGCAATCCATCCAACAAATGGAAGGAAGCATTCCCCATGTGAAAGAGTGCATGTGTGCGCCTGTGACTATGTGTGGGCGGGAATGATGGATCCCAAGAAAGTGCGGGACTGCTGACACGGCAGATGGGAATGTTTTCATTTGGTTACACGGAATTCCACAGAGATCGGAGGCAAGGGATGGAGGCTGAGTAACGCAAGGTCGGGAAAAAACTGAATGCGTCAGGTTTGAAGTGAGCACTAAGTGTCCCTGTCTCTCCTGTTACTGCAGGAGATTGGTTTGTCAATCACACTTGAGGTTTCGGCGCTGCAGGGGTGTTTGGATTCACTGAGGAGCGGGGCTGGTGAGCTGCCAAACCTGCTGCGAGCCTCTGTCAACAATCTGCCAGGCAGCGATCGATGATATATGTCTGACACTTGAGATTAGGGAGAAACAACTGCAGAGATTGAGACGGATGTTTGTTAAACACGCCGGAAGTTAAAAATCAGTGGTCCAAATACTATGACATCATCGTGTTTAGCGTCCCACACACAGCCTGGGGCGACAGGAACGTGGGTGAAGAGACTAGAAGCGAGGCTGAAGGCGCAGAAGGTACACGGGGGAAACTAGAAAGGAGGAACATCTATTTGGGAATAATGATTGGATTTAAAGGAAAGCTGGAGTGCACAAAACAAAGAGAGCAGAAATAAAACAAAGGGCAGAGAAAGTTGGTCGAAATCTGAACCAGCTGCTCAACTGGATCCCAGATGTGAGGGAGCGAGAGTCAACACACACACACACATACACACTCCTATCTCTCCTCCTAGTTTGCATGAGAAGGCAATGAGCCAGAGCAAACCACATGACTTTTTCATTTGTCACCTCAGGGAAGCCTTGTCCAGGCCTCCATTTGACAGGACAGCTGTCCACTTCCTCTGCTGCACTCTTTCGTTTTGCAATAACTTGCTGGGACCACTCCACAGCAATCTGTGTGTTTTCAGTCATGCTTTGTGTGTCCAGCCCATGATGCAACTCATGACGCATTCAGCCTGTTACTGGAATTTCACACAGTTACCAGGGCGACACTATGGAAAGGATGGAGGCTGTTGAACCGTCATTAATCTGTGTGTCCTCCATCCTCTGTTCTGAGTCCCTCGATCTAATCAATCAATCTATGCGTCAGCGTCTGTGCTCCTTGCCTCCAACGGACGTCAGTCCATCATTCATCCTCCCTCAGCCTATCAGACATTATATCATTCCTCCAGATACACCAGTATCTCTCCCTGCATCCTTCTAACTACATCCAGTTAGAAACAGACTCAGGTAATCTACTGAAACCCAACCCGCCTTGCCTCCGCAGCCCTGACATTGATTCATATCATCCCACATCCGTATAAGCAACAATGGGTGGAGGGACGGAGAGAGAGGAAGAGATGGTGAAAGGGCGAGGACACAATACCTGTAGTAAAGTCTTGAGAAAAAGGAAAGGAAGACAAACAGTCACAGTGACTGAGAAAATACCATGAAAGGGATAAGAGGTGTTGTCAAAAGGCCTCGAAGTCTTAACCTCTTCCTGTCTTTCCGTTTCCACTTTGTTAAACCCACTGGGATATTTCTGAAGGCGAATCGGGCTGCAACAGCACAGAATTCCCACATTGTCTGTGGATGACAAACATGCACTTGTGGCTTAACGTCTCCTTTTACAGGAACACAACCGTTAGTCATAGCAGTGTCAGAGGCAGGGATTTCTGTGACCAGCCATGATCATGACCAATAGACAGATAAACAAATGGAGGACGTATGCGTGCGTGTTTCCTCAGAGTGAGCTTGTGGAACTGGCTTGACCTGATACAAGTTCTGATGTGAGTCAGAGGATGTAAACACTGAGGACAGGAGCTGATACTCAGTTTAGTTTGGAATGGTTTATCCTGACCAAGAAATGCTTGAGGATGAGAAATTATTTACTGATCCTTTGACTCTACTGTATAAAGAACTGCAAAATTGTGTATAGAGATATCCAAAACAAACAAAAAGCCACCATGAAGTTGAGAGTTTTTCTTCTGAAGACAATGACCTGACTGTTTTGAGACATGCAGCTCTGCATTCTGCATTCAGAAACCACTGGTGGATGGACTGTTTCACCCTGTACGATACAACGGAGCTGTATGATGCATGCTGACAGTTGTTAATGTGTGCACAGTATATAACACACACATGCTGCTATGTGTTTAGCGGCTTCATGCATGTGTGCATACAAGTTCAAATGTCTTGAGAGGGTTTACCCATCCGTGCCTAAACGTGTCGCCCTCATCACTAAAGTCTGGCCACATTCCACATATTACACGCCGGCTGGTCCTGCTTGTTTCCCCCACTGCAATTTAACGACTTCCTGGGAAGTGAGCTCTCCACGGCGAGTTTTGAGGTTCAGAGTCCAGACAGGGCTTCCATTTCAAGTTGCTATGACTTTGTACACCTAAGCCAAGACCCTGTTTGTTAGTCATTATGACGAAATATAAAGCCGCTGCATCTCGCCAAACCAGAAACATGGTTTTGAAACCGGAAAAGGCTTAAGATCTGCAGTTTAGCAAAGACAAAAGAAGTTCAAACTGGGCAGGACACCCAAAGAATGCTTCTCTCTGGGAAAATACAACCGGGTGCCAAGATGAAGAAAGCAGCTCAGGAACAACATGCAGGCAATTTACTTAATAGTTTTGATTCGAGTTTCAACAGGCCTTGGCAGAAGAATTGCAAACTTCCCACAAACCCTGGTCTCAGTGGGGACAAATGATTGCAGTGAGAGCTGTGAGAAGGTTCAATTTTTGCCACATTTTTCACTCTTGTAACTCATGACAGGAATCTAATTTTTTCTGCGCCTCGATGGCTGAAGTTACACTTCATCACCCACTTGACTTTATAGCAGCGCGGAGTTAATTTCCAAATATTTCACAAGCAGTCCTTTCAAAATAATAACCATAATAACATTTTCCCATTGTCCGATGTGCCTGACTTCAACTGAGATGAGTGGGGAGTAGTGCAGGCCTTCAACACTAAAGAGCATGCTGCTTTATTGACGAAGCCATTACTTTAATTGGGAGGTTTTTAATTAATTGCCCGTTAGCCTTTACTCTACTCAACATCCATCATTGCTGTGCAAGTGGGAAAACTGAAAACAGACAAACAGGCAAAGCAGATGCGACTATGTAATGCATGTGTTCAGTCATCATTCAGCAGAGGTAACCAGTAGCACAGGCATGTACTGCTTCACTGTGTCCAAACCAGACACGACACAACCAGCTGCAAGCAATCCTGAATAACAGTGAGGGTACAAATCACATTTTGGCTTTTGTGTCTTCAAAATGTTTTCAAACTCAAAAACACAACCGCAAAATCTAATTGATAAATGAACGTTGCATCTTTCTCTGCTTCTCCCAGTCAACTGCATCACTATTTACCTGCTGGAGCAACCAACATGTGGTCAATTTTGTGTAATAGGTGTAAAGGAAGAGTTTCACTGTTTCTGATTCTTATGCATGGATAAAATGGTGACTTTTTTTTTTTTAATATCATTATCATAAATATCATCTGCCTTAAATTCATTGTGATTATGGCAAGGCTCAACCACCTCACAGACATGGCCCTGTTTGCATCTGTAGCTATAGACACAATCCGCGTGGCAGGAGCAGATTAAATCCTTTAATGTAAATTCAAGCTACAATGCAACGTACATAGGAGAAATAATATTCAATCAGTGCGTTCATATTAAATCCCATGATAAACATCTTGGCTGTTTTGTTTTTTTTTCATCCTGAAAAGTGGGAACAAATTGCAACATACGTGTCTTGACAAAGCATCGGTCCATGGGGTTGGGCCTTTCAATAACCAATTCTGGATGGGTTGAAGGTCAGATTGAGGCTGTGGATAAAACAGCAAAGCTGGGCCAAGTGGCACCTAAAATGCCAGGAATATTAATATTCCCGGCAGGCACGGAAATCCTTACATCGGATCGAAGCCCTTTGAACTGCAATCAGGGCTAAACTGTGTGACTTAAACTGTGTCACACCGATTCCTGCAGTGCCACATTATCCTGCACACAACTGCTGAACGGCAGGGGAAATTGTATTGAGGTTCTCGGGGTAAGAGGCTGATAGTGTGTGATCTCTAATAGGGTGTGTAGGCTATCCAGTTGATTTAATCAGAGAGTGTGGTTACTGATAATCCTATTTCATATATGGGTCCCACACTAAGTCCGTGGGCAGCACGTGCAGCAGAGCGGCAGGAAATCTGCTGCACTGTGGACTCAGTGGAAGTGTCCACGTGCTGGACTGATGCTCTCTCGTGAACATGTCAAACCGCTTTATGCCTGACATACAGGCAGTGACAGATATATGAAAATATGATTAGCCTACAAGCTCGCCAGCAGGCACACACACAGATAAGCATGCACGTGCAGCAGAAATGCAGGCCAGATAAGGGCAGTAAAGAAAAATAAGCACATATATGGTTATGGATTTCAGCGTAGGTTATTTCTGCCTGAGCAACACTGGCACTAATAAGTAAAATGGTCCAATTCTACATAAAAGATTTGAGAATTTCAATTCTGCTGATTAATTATCTTGTATATTAAATCACAGCAACATCATCAACATCATCATCCATGACCGATTGAATACTTCATGGAGCACACCATCATCAGCGTCCAGAAAACAAGTCTCCATACCAGCAGTAATGATAAAAAAGAAAATACAATTGCATACTGGTGAAGGATGGAGGCTCTCTGATGGACAGAGCTCCCTTGAAAGCCTTTTTGATGTGAGGAAGACCTAATTCAATCAATCAGCAGTGACAGGAGCACCACGGTGACACACCTGCTCGAATGTGACGTTTCAGATTGAAGCAGATCCTGAGAAGATTTCCTCTTCGGTCTAAATGCATGTACGGGATTCTTTTATATTGAATTGGATCTCATGTGAGATACATGCAGAGAAACAAGCAAGCAGGAGCCCCAGAGAGGAGAAGCAACCATGATCTGTGGTTTCTCGGCAAATGCTATATGGGGTCTGTAAAAGAAATATTGTAACTCTTGCTCAAAATGTGTTTTCTTTGACCGTTTTTAAAACTCAACATCTGCAGCTACTGTAAATCTTTTTCTCATCCTCATTCAAACCACTTTAGGGTCATTTGAGAGACCACATGGCTCTAATTTACTACAGCAGCATGCTTATTTTATCTGACATCATCTCGGGGCATCAATTCGACCCCCATGCTACTAAACAGCGTGGGTGGAGCAGCCTTCTTTGTTCTCCTGGTCCACTGTGTTCCTGCAGTGAACTTCCCTCTCAGTGGATAGAAAGAGCAGCAAAGAACTTTATGTTAGATGGGTAGACAACACATAGATGCTGGTTTGAAGGACCAGGACTAGTAACCCCTATTTCCCCCTGCCCACTGACACCACAGACCCACTGTCACAGCTTCTTTGAAGTAACCACAATTTGTCATGCTTCAGACATGAAAGACTCGTTTCCTGTGGTTCTGCTCCATCTGCTACCTTTGCACACAGTGGGAGCTAAAATATTTATGTGAGCCGATGGAGTGGATGTCAGATAATTTTGCAGGCCGTGCTGCTCGACATTGTCTGTTTTCTGACACATGTAGGTTATCCAAGTTTAAAAGGTCAATTGCTGGTTAAACGGTTGTTTCCCTTGGGAAGAGGAAGGAAGATAGTAACACGTCAACATCACAAGGATGGATTAGCAAAAAGTACTTGCCAATTCACTACCAAAACCATATCATTCCTAACTACTGAAGACTTAATGTTGACATTTGTGGCGATGATGTTGAAACCATCTGTTATAATTCATTCTGTTTGGATTCCCCTGCAAAATTCTTATGCACATCACTTAGACATTGCATTTTACACATGAGACACAGCATACAATGGGATACAATTGGATTTTCAATTCTTGGGATTACTTGTAGTTTACTGCTGCTTTAGACAAACAATCAAGATATAAAGCCAACATAAACAAAAGTGGGACTAATTCCAGCCTGAACATATAGGTTTGACCTTCCTATAGCTTCACTGGAAAACCTTTTGATCTGAGGGAAAATCCCCATAGATAAGAGACAAATCAAAGAGATTTGCTTAGCATTTACTGGTGTTTGCACCACTGGAAGATCTGGGTTCAGCAGTTTAGCACAAAATCAGTTGTCTTTCACACAACAAAAAATCGGGACTGACAAAAGCTTTAAAGTGGATGGAGAAACTCCATATAAGGAAAGTAAGAGGATAGGGATTGCAGGCGAGTGGAGCCGTTTCACCTTCTGTCAGAGGACGTCGACTGCATGTGTGGATGCATTAGGGAGAGTGGTCGGGAATGAGTGTCTTGACATTAGCAACTTAATGTGAGTGCTCTGGAATCTTTCTAAATGTTTGCCAAAGCCACAATGCTGGAGAGAGGATCTATTTCTGGTCAAGTTCAGAGGGTCATGGCCTCTTTGAAAGACATTTTCTCCTAAACAGACTCACATACAGTACAAGGGCACTGGGTGAACTGCAGAAAGCTGGCACTTTATCCATATACTGCTTTGGAGTGGGACTCCTTCCAGGCATCACTGCATTAGCAAACATGCAGTGCATCAGTGTCAGCCTGCTCTGGCAACAGGTAATCTTATTCAGCACTTTAATGCGTTTTCTCCTGCAAAATCATCTGCACAGTCTCAAGGTCAACATGCAGCGTTCCATTTACTCTGTAACACAGATGCCAGCATACACTGCTGCCACCTGTGTGTGTGGGTGGGTGGGTGGGTGGGTGGGCGGGTATGTTGAAAGGGACAAATGTCAGCATCTCCTTACATCCTTCGCCCAGGCCGTTGCCATGCCCACCAGAGCGACGGGGTCACTTTTGGCACAGTGATGCTACTTCCTGTCCTCTGGCAAGAGAAGGCAGCCCGGTGAATATTTACATATTTCCCAGGCTGCTGATCAATAGGAATTCATTATCTCATACAGGCAAGATGAGGGTCTGCATAAAAGGAGGATTATAGGTGATGATGACGCAGGTAGGGAATAAAAGTCCAGACAGTAAAGAGAAATCAGGGCGCCAGACAACTATCTAGAGCATCAAAAAGCACTTTAATCTGCCAATAAATAGAGACATGCTCTAAAAGCAGCATCGGAAATCACATGTAAGAGGCTGAAAGCCTCTTTTTACTCAGCAATTTCAGAACATCTTCTACAAAATACAGCTCACTGATGAGTTATACGAAGGCTACCGCTTCCTTCAGCTGATAATGCATTATGATGCTGACTGCAGCTATGCATGTGAAAAACTTGTCTCTGTTAACCTAATGACACTGGGAATGGAAAGGCAGCACAGGCAATAACAGCTTGTATTTCAGCTTGAGATGCCGACAAAAGGAAACAAAGGAATAATCACTTGTTCGTTTACCTTTCCCACAGAACGCAGGGTTTAAACATTGCCATTATCACATTAAACACAGGTTGTGACCCCTTATTCTTACTCAAGCACTTGAAAGGAGTAGCAGGTCTAACATATGACCATCAAAACAGTCTTCTAATATGATTAGAATAGAAAATCAAGACATATAGAACAATTAATGTGTGAGGGTGGTTGTATTTCACAGGCTAAGTGATGTGACATGCAGCAACCTGAGGCCACAGGAGATTATCTCAGTATGAGGTGAACTGGAATGCAGGTTTGGCAACTTCCAGGTAATACGGAGGTGGTGAGAGTAACACAGTTCCTCTCATTTAAAAAAACGAAAGAACAAACAACATGGTTAGATGACAGCATATGAGGTCATGAAGACGCGTGGGATTATTCTCGTCATTGATAATCGCCTGTCATTAATGAAAATCCATCTTGAGAAGTGAAGAAGTTTATGTTACTGACTCTAAAAAATGCAGATAATTTCTTTTGTTTGAGCCACTTAATAACATTGGGACACAGCTTAGCAGAATGTATAACCCTGGTCATCTATTCTCTGAACATTTTAACGCTGTTATTCTAGATGTCTTGAACCAGTGTCAACAACTGAAAAACTTGTTTAAAACCTGTTTCAATTGTGCAACACATTTGCTCAATCACAACTGTCCACTCTGCCTGCCTGTCTGTCTGTCTGTCTGTCTGTCTCGTGTCCTGTCTAAACCTCCTTGACAAATGCATTTAAGCTGTTACAACAGCCCGGCACTGTTTACTGTCTGAAAAGCTGGGATGTGGCAAGCGAAAGAGAGAGGCAGGCAGGTGCGGTTCTTGGCTGTCCAGATCTGTAAATTCCCCGCTGTACACTCATTGATTGTCCAGTATGGTCATCCTGTTGTTAGTTCACACGTAAGACACAAAGATTAATGTAGCAGAGACACGCCTGGGGTGAGCCAAGATTTTATCTCACAGCGACGGTTTCGATGTGAGACTCATCACCGACTCCACCAAGAACCACAGTTACAAATAATAAACAAGACTTAACTGTAATTAACTTTCTAATTACTGAACTTGCTTTGCTTATATAAAAAAAAGCGAAGACAACAAAGCAGATGAACGCACAGAGAAACACTTCATTTGTCACAATGAAACTCTGCTCTGTTTGCAAGGCTTTAAAGCAGCCGAGGCACCTTTTCGCAGCACCCACTCTCTCCTCTCCTCCATTCTTATATTTTTCCACCCGTTCCTCCCAGCGTCCACCTGTCTCACTTACAGCAGCGGTTGCCAGGCAACAGCTCACACCCACATATGTATATTAATAGTCATAAGAGTGCAGTCAATGAAAGGATAAATATAAGTTTGAAAAAAAAAAAGATCACTGCTACTGAAACTCCTCTTTAGTACAACTGGGTAAGAAACTAAAGGGCCATCTGAAGTAGTAGCATGTGAAAGGCTTTGAAATCTAACCTTGACCAAAACTTGTCTGACCGCAGCTATAGTCTGCCATCAGTGCAACAAGTCTGAAACATCAGTGTAGACGGAGGAAAAGCTAAGCCAGTCCAAAGACCTGCATGGGAATCAGATTACAACCACTGAGTAATTAAAGTTTGGCAGGTGCACAGGCTCCATCTCAGGTTTTGTTATGAAATGGACAAAAGCAGCAGGTGACCGCTGGTTAAAAAGGCACGTCAGACAAAAGAAAAAAAAAAGAGTTTAACATACAGAGAGGAACTCTGTATGTTTAACAGACGCGTGTTAATAGATACTGATAAATACCAGAATAATTCCTTCCTGCACACCCACTCGTGCATGGACACATATAGGGCTGGAGCAAGTTATAACTTGAAGTGAAAGGGTGTGGAGGAGCGTGTGTGTGTGTGTGTAAGCACTATGTGTGTGGGAGGACAGACAGGTATGACCGCCTACTGTTTCTCCAGATTGACACAATGAGGAGGAGAAGGGAAAGTGGGGCGCCAGGCCACTCGTCATATCGGAAAATCCTGGCCTGACTGTTTTTAACGGCCACAAAGTCAACAAGTGCTAATAATGAAACTGCCATTTAGGTTATTGACCATCTTAAGCATCCCAGTATTTTTTTTCTCTCTTGAGGCAATCAAATGACACTCACCTTATGTAAAATGACAGATAATGTTACAGACTGCATATTGTATCTGACTTTTGTACTCATGATTGTCCCCTACTGCATCACTCTTTCCCTTTTTCTTTCACTTATGGAATTTACTTGTTGGGATAATGCTGACTTTATTTATCAATATTTAGGTATTTAGAGCGCCTCCCTCTTCTAACTGTTTTTATATCATGACTCTAACCCATGTGTGTTAAGATCAGCTTAAGTTTCAGTTGTAAACAGAGGGAAACATCAGCATCCTTTGCGAATGATGGACTTCTCCAAAGAGCATTCTTCATGAGATCATGGGAACATGAACCAGGCAGGAAAAAGAGGAATGTGTGTCACTTCTCTGTCTCTTCCTGTTCCGCTCTGTCCCAGCAAAACATCACTGATTTGGGATTTTGGCAGAAAAACTTAATGTTTTTCTCCCTCACTTTGTGTGTATGTGTGCGTGTTTTGATTCCACTGTCTACTTGCTCCCTCAAATCACCAAATTGTTTGTTACGGTGCGATCATCCAACAAAGTCTGCAGCATCTGAGAGAGGAGGAAGAGGAAGAGCAGAGCGGCAAACTGACAAATAAAGAGAGCGGAGAGAAAACAGGCAACAGACGCTGACACAGAGAAACATAGTGGAAGACAGAACACAAGGATATAGAAGAAAGGACGTTTCCTGAGCGGAAATACAGCACATAAGTGGTAAGCACCATTGCTTCATGGCAAAAAGGTCGCAGGTTCAATTCTATGTTGGATTGGCATTTCTGTGTGGAGTTTGCTTGTCCTAGTCTACGGGAGGTACTCCAGTATCCTCCCACAGCCCCGAAGCATGCATGTTTAGATCAATAGGAAACTGTGAATTGCCCCTAGGTGTGAGTGTGACAGTGAACAGTGTGTGTCCTGTGATGGACTGGTGATCGGGGTGTATTCCCTGCCTTCACATTATGTGTGACACTGTTAATGATTCACAAAGCGGGTGAAATAATGAATGGATGGCCTACACCATCTCCTTGGTATACTTAACAGGGGATCCCCAGCCTACATGCTGTTAGGCCACTGTTGGTTTCCCTTCAGCCGGCGCAGGAGCTCTGCCAGACTGGCACGTGGACCGAGTGTGGCTACAACCCTCCAGCGGGCAGGCGTGGGGCCGAACAGCTGGACCTGTGCCTGGGATACAGGCTCCCTCTGCAGAGAGAACGTATACTCCTCTCCCTGCTGCAAATCTCTGCAAACGGGTCAAATCAGCCACCGCTGCTGCTGCAAGAGTATCTCCTCTCCCGTCTCCTGCCACACATCCACAGTGGGCGACTGCAGGGCTGCCACTGTAAGAAACTGAAAAAAGGCTGCACCCAACCAGTGTGCCATGCTGCAATACATAGACACGCGCTAGAGGAGGATCCACACTTGTTATAACGCCACATTAAGAGGGGGTGTCCCTGTTTTATTCAGTGCACAGCAGCATCAGTGGGGTAGTGACACCAGGACTGGAAATCTGTTGTAATTTCACCACTCAGCCAAAATGGATCCTCACTATGCGTGGGGATGAGGGTCCCTCCTCTTTCTTGTATATGCACTGAGCTAACGTCACAAACCACATTGAGAAAAAAAAATCTCACTATCACACAGCAGCCTCACATGTCTCACAGCAAATATGTCACGAGGCGAATGAGGCTTTGGGTAACGTAACATCGCGTGAAAAACGTCAAAAAATCAATAAGAATGAATGAAGATTAGGTTAAAAAATGGGAGAAAAAAATAAAAAAGGAAGATACATCAGACTCATCATCTTGTACCGTTCACCCTGTTGATGCATGAGCTAAGAAATGATAATCATGCGTAAAAGAAGGTGTGCCATTTTTTTTGCGCACAGCTGTGCGGAGCAACCTTACCTGAATCGGGGAGAGTCTTTTATACATTCTTCAAAGTCCACCGTCATTTTCGCGTTTGTGTCGTGTACTCCCGCGTCAGTCTGCCAATGTCATTGCCCGCAGAGGGGTGTCTCTCTCTCGTCTTGCAGCCTTGGTCGGTCTCCCCCTGGTACGTCTCCCCTTCTCCCGGCGGCTCCTTGACAGTGAATGCGGGGCTGGACTACTACACTACACTACACTACACTGATCCTACTGCTGCTGCTGCTGCTGCTCAGACAGGAGGGAGGCGCAGCTGCACCGGGGAGAGGAGGGAGGACAGCTCCGACTAGCTGCAGCCTGCTGCAACAAGAGTCAAGATTCAAGATATGTGATAATGCACAGTGGCGGCGAAATGTGATTGCGACTGTTCAAAATAAATATATTAAATATTAACAATATGCGACGATAGTATTATTGTTGTTGCTACTATGATTATTGTTATTATCTATTCTACAATTTTACTTATTATTTACAATGAAAATGACTGTTGAGTACTGTGAATGTGATGATTTAGATAAGTACTTATATTATCTTAATGTGTCTCACCTTATTTACCATAAATATTAACACAAATTGTTATTTATAAATATAATTGCATGAAATTTTAATCTATAAGCATTTGTATCAATAATAACTCATTCTCTTCAGTTTTTACTAGTATAAATAAGCTACATTTTCCATGGCGGAGGCTCAAAGTAGAGTCGCTGCTCTTTCGAGTCGAGAGGAGGGCCTCAGGACCAAATGCCTGGCAACTACCCACACAACACCTGGCAAACCATGCAGACTCATTACTTGTTGGAAATAACTTTCAGAAGGACCTCAACAAGACTACTATTTATTTTAGTAAATTGATATAATTCTGCTTTGCCCGTACTGTGCAATTTTGAACACTGCAGCCTTTGCACACTATTTTGACAACTGTTGCAACCTCTTTCACAAATCTTCACCTTGTAAACTTCAGTCTTCAGCTACAACTTCTCATCACATCACCTTGTCGCAGAATCTGTCTGTCTATCTATCTATCTGGATGACTCTACGGGTCCTCTTTTTAAATGCTGAACAAGTGTGGGAACTGTGTACACAGTAAAGGAGAATGTGTAAAGAAGGGCTGGACCTCTTGTCAGCGATTTTTTTATAGATACATATAGTGAATAATATGTAGAAAAAGTCCTCCCCTGATGTAAATAAGAATCGATAATAATTTGAAATATTTATGCATAGTTTGATATTTTTAAATCATTGGTTTGGACTATTGGGTCCCAGTTACAATTCACTGCCGGTGTTGTTTACATTTGCACTCAATGAATGATAAAATCTTGAATATAACATCAATATTAAAAGTAAAACATCCGTACTACAAATACTTCCACCACACGAGTCGTAAAGCGCATGTGCAAACTGTCTTTTCTAAAAAAAAAAAAAAAAAGGAATCGACGAGGGAGTGACGTATGCTTCCGCACTTGCGCAGTATGAATTCTCCTTCCGGCTATTTGATGTTGATAGTCTGCTCTGTCCCGTCCTTCAACACGTGAGTTTCCTGCTGTAGATGTGTGGAGATCGTTTTCTGACTCTCACAGTGGGTAAAAGACCACAGAGACGCCATGTATGCGTCCGAGTTATGACACGTTTCCTTGGTTTGTCGTTCTCTGCTGCTTGAAGTAGAACAGTATGAGCCTAAAGTGTCAAATACATCTGGGGAGATCATGCACTGCCTGGCACGTTATCTCATCTTCTTCCAGTACATTGGGACAAAATACAAGTAGGTTGCACAGCAGGATGAGGGTCACTGGGAGCTGGCGTTATTATTACGACTGATTCATCTGATTATGTTTATATCTGTAGAGGTGTTGTGAAAGTGCCCCCGCTTCAGGTGAATGGGAAAGGGGTCCAGGATCACTTGGAGGTAGGTTTAAATTTGTAATTACTGTATGTTTGTTTTGATTTCCTCCCTCTCAAAAGGGGTGTTTGTCCTAAAGTGTGGAAACAAATTCAGTTTCATGCCAAAGAGGTTGCAAATCTTATGGTCCATTATTATATTGTAATGATATTAGATTCTATACTCTAGTTGCTGTGGAGTCCCCCTGTCCTTCATGTCCTTGAATAAGATCCTGTCAGTCTCTCATCAGCATGCAAATGGTTGAGCAGATGAACTGACACCATTCATACATCTTCAGAAGTTGAAGTGTGTCACAGAGCATGCTACATTAGAGCCAGATCATTTACCATTTACACATTTTGAAGATGCTTTTATCATCAGCAACACCGGAGAATACAATATTCTGTTATAACTATTACAATAATTATATAGTTATTGCAATAATTACATTATTGGCTGTTCTTAAGTTTTATGTTGCCAAAGGGTGAAACAAAGATAACAGGGAAGAAGATCACAGACCTATCTGCCTATTTAGGGAGAGATCTAACTTCAGTCGTTCAAAAATAGTTCTTTCAAAGCCTTCAGTTTTTGTTTAATCTCTCTGTGTCTGTGCAGGATGCAATAAGAAACCTGAGGCCGCACAACAGGGTGTCTTTGTACATCTCCAGCAGAACAGACGCAGGCGTCCACGCACTCTCTAACTCCGCCCATTTTGACCTTCAGCGCAAAAATGACAAGTCACCGTTTACCGGGGACACTCTCATGGAGGCCATTAATTATCACCTCAGGACAGAGCATATCAGGTGAGTCGGGGCTCTGCAGATGTGTTCGAAACCTATTTTTAGATTTATATTGCTGTAGTCAGCACGTTTCCAGGCTGCAATGTAAGCTGCTGCATCCATCCATCCATCAATCCATTCATTAATCCATCACTTCATCCATCTGTCCATGGAGCCTGTCTCCAGCTCACATAAGCCAATGCATGAAATACACCCACGACAGGTCACCAGTCCATTGCAAGTAAAGGAGTGGAAAATTTCCAAGAAATTTCTGGAAAATTTCCATGGAAACTTTACCTCAGGAATTTGGGAAATTTGGTTTTGTTGTTGTTCAGTTAAATGTAAGAAAGTAAAAAGTAAGTTGATTGATAAATTGATAGAGGATGCTATTTATGTTTATACATTTGATGCTATTTACTGTAAGTTGAACTTAATTCTAACTTGAAGTTATGGACACATTTAAGTTAGCTAACAAGTACCCATTTAAGTCAAAATGTGTTTTGTTTCTTCTGTTAGCTAGCCAGACAAGACAAGCAACTGACAGACAGATTAATGTCATTTATAAATGTTGCTCCAGAGATATTTGCACGTTTCTTTGAACACAACAAAAATATTTAACATTTATGCCAGCACACATAGCAAGTTAGACTCAGTTAAGATAAATTCCAGAAAAATTCCATAAATTCCCTTTATTTGCCATCAATTCCTGTTAATTTCCTCAGATATTACAATCCCGATTGAAAGACTTACCAGTCACTCTTGCACTCACACCTATGGACAAGTTGACCTTAATGCATGTTTGGAGAACCTGGAGTTAATTCAGGGTCTCGTGAGATTTCTTAAAAGTGATTGACTTGGTCAAAATTGTTGAATAAACCTGGAGCCTTAAAGCATTGAGAATAAACTCTTTGGTTAGTGACTGGTTAATTAAACAGGCTAATTATGTAGACACTGCAAACACAACAGAGATGTTGCTCAGAAATGTCCGATGGATGTTCATAGAGATTAAAAATCAAAGGGATGCTGCTGGATGCACTGCCATCATTTATTTATTGATACATTTTCCTATAAAAATTAGGGTGTGCTGCTGTTTTTTAGTTTTAGTTGTTTTGTTTTTTTTAAAAAAACAAAGTGCACATAATGCCAGCTGACTTAAGCAGAGACAAAACATGTTCATTCACAGCCACACAATGTTCGACATTTGCTATTTATCATTCATTATTTTGTCGATTATGAGATAAAAACAAGATTTTGGGTGCTCTTGCCAAATGTCAGCCATTGAAAAACACTTCAGTTGGACACTAACGAAAGCCTTGCCTGGCAACGACAGATGCACCCTTGCACGGTCATCATGTTTTTGTTACTCATCCAATATGTGCCAGTCTGGTGGTTCTCAAGTCAAAACAGTCATAACAACTAAAAATCATTGCAATAATAATAATAATAATGATGATAATAAATCAAAGATTTCAACTTTCTAATAAATTACAAACAGGAACGACACATCTTCATCCCTGTCAGATTTTATATATACACTGAAAGCTGGGAAGCAACACACTCATTTATACCCACTGGTGCAAAAGGTGTAATCTTAATGTGAAGGGAGGTGTATACGGTGTAAAATCACTAAAAATATACACCCATTTCAATCCATCTCACCATTATCTTACCTGTTTTGTGCCTCGGGGTTTACTTAAACACATCACCAGTGCAACTGGGGCAATTTAGAGTTTCCAGTTGGTATAAACGTTCCTCATTTGGACTGTGGGAGGAAACCGGAGTAACTGGAGAAACTCCCACACACGCAGGAAGAACAAGCACACTCCACGTTGACAGGCCCTCAGATCCTTTTGCTGAATGTTCACCAACCCAAGACAAGGGTTTGATACCTACTTCAACTGTTGACGTATACAGAATACAGCTTTACCTGTTGACAAGAGCTGCATGACGTGTCACTTTTTTCCATTTTCCCTCTGCTTTTCTTCTTCTTTTAAACAATTTTTATGACACCCAAGTACTTCATTCAGTGCCTTCATCACTACCCTGTGAATTTTACTTGTTGGTTGGTGCGGTACTCTGCAGCTTGCCTGTCTTTGAGGGAGAGAAAAAGGGGCAGAAGCACAGTCGAGCAAAGATGAGCAATGGAGGTGATGAATAGACTGAGTCTGTGAGAGAGAGAGAGAGAGAGTGAGGACAGACAAAGGTTAGAGCAGCAAAACCGATGTTGACACTCCGCTAAAGCAGAGGAGTGAGAGTGTGAAACAGAACAAGCCGTTTGGGATGCTGAGAGAGAAGAGAAGAGGGAGGAAAGGGAAGCTCCCAGCATCCCACTAATCCCTAAACCTGCAGAGAGAAGGTTAGAAAGGATTATCCCTGCTCTGCTTTTTGGTCTATAGTATCCATTAATACACACACGCACACATACACGCACACACACACTTAGATACATGAATACACTGGATAAATGGAAATTACCGTTTTTGATTAGTATGTGAAACCAGGAAATAGAGCACGAAAACACAATGTTTGTTCTCAGCGGAGCTATATGTTCTGAAAATGCTTCATAAAACAGAATAATTTATGGGCTCTGATTTTCCTTATATACACAGTGCCAAAAACCGCCAGCCACCAGTAATATTCCTACACTCTCCCCTGTGTTCAGATTGGATAGAAGTTTCTGTGTCCTGAAAACATGTTTTCAGATCTGGCACAAAAAAAGAAAGATCTTGTCTCATCTTTCTTGGAGGGAAGTAAGAAAAAATAGTTTTTGTTTCACGAACAATCATGATATAGCTCCTGGCTCCCAGTTTCAGTCTGCCACCCCCTGAGATAGAGTGCCAAATCAAGATTTAAACACAGATCTCACACTGTAAAAAATATCCCTCCGTCAGGGGTCCACTTTTCGTGAAAAACGGGGCTCAATTAGCCCAAAATGGTCAGGCCTTTTCCTACAAGGAGAAAGTGCTGAGTAGCAAAGTGGTGCCAGGCCAAACAATGCCCCAGTTCCTAAATGAGGCAGGCCACACTTTGTGTACCACATATGAAAATTTTATGTGTCTTTGTCTGTGTGTGTGCATGTGAGCATGCATGCGTTTGCGCATGAATGTTTGTGTGTGCGTGCATGTGTCGGCGGGTGCAGGGCCCAGCCAAAGATTGTCACTTCACATTGGAGAAGGAGCTAAAGGCAGACGCAAGGGTTTCCTCCGCCACGTGTCACACCTAATCTCCTCCCCTGGAAACGTAACCTACTTTTTCTGAATGTGCACGGGCATAGCCACACAAACACACACACACACACACACACACTGAATGCATGTTCACTGCTATGCACAGAAAACGTGATGCATGAGCAGATGCACAGAAAATGTATACTTACTCATTGTGGTTCTCACAGTTCTGTACACTCTTACATGCAATCACACACTTTTCGCTTCCTTTAACCAGTGGCGTACACAGACATGCATAAATGAATTGATGTGTTCTCTTTGTACCAGCGTGTGTGGACGAACACTTCAGGTTGTTGTTGTTTGTGTGCATGCAGTCACACTTGCTGCAGCTCTTTGTTCTCTGCATTCAAGATTCCCCCTTATCTCTATGTCATTACAATACATTGTTGCCTTGTTGAAAAGATATTTTTACTTCCCTATAATGGCTGTAAAAATGCTAATTAAAGCAGCTTATAAGAGGTCAGAGTCCATCCATTAATCCATCCATTTACTTACCCGATCTGTAACTCACATATGATACTGCCATATAGAGGCAGCCTTAAAGCCAACCTTAATGTAAGGGACAGATTTTAACTTATTACTATGAGCTTACTCATAAAACAACAGTTTATATTACCAATGTTAAGTAAATGTAAGCCTCAGCTTTCTAAAATGGACACACTGTGTCTTCAAAGCCTGGGTTGCGTATTTCGGAGTCCTTCTTTACTTTTTAATATTTTCCGGTGCTGTATTCTCAAATTTATGAAGCCTTTGAGTGGTTGGTTAGAGTCCAAAAAACAAGTAAAGCTTTGATGTTTTATTACCCAGCTCTGCTTGGTTCATTGTTTCAGCAGCAACATTGCATGTGTAGGACTTTGATCACACGGCACCTCTTTGTGCTCATTCATAAATTGATCTGCAGTACTTGATTTAATCATCAGAGGAAATTGTGTCTGACCACATCAGAGTCATTACATGGTTCGCATTTAGTTTGTGAAGGTGTGTTAGGTTAGCTGCTCACACCTTTATACTCACACCTCTGTGTGAGCATAAAGACTCAGCTCTTTAGGAGTCTTGGCAGCCTGTGTAGGACCCTGACAGCGGGTGGGCTTTTGTGTAAAAAGCTGCAGCATTGGCATTTTGGACAATGACGTGCACAGTCTCCCTTGTTGGCAGCACAAAACCAAAGCATTAACACCATCTGTGTCTGGAGAAATCCAGCTGAATTCAAAAGTCTGCTATTTGCTGTGGCTTTTGCGGTAATTGTTGCATCTTTCTGCTTCTTCCTTAATGGAGGTCGGCTTTCACTCCCAACTGCTCTTTTGTTTCTCATCCAGGATCACCAATGCCCACCGCGTGCCTGATAATTTCCATGCCCGTTATCAGGCTCAGTCTCGGACCTACGTCTATCGCATAGCGCTGGGGATCTCCCGCCACTCTGTGCTGCCCCTCACAGAAAGCGATCTGTGCTGGCCAATCCGCAACACGTGAGTAATCCCACTATCCCACGACGCTCCTCCCTTCATTCACTCATCTGTCTTTTCATCCCGGCATTTGTGTGTGCACACTGTTTTCTCTGGAGAGAACAATTCGAGCTCAGACTCGAGCCCAATCTAACAAGTAGACGCACACACAGACACAGAGACACACCCTCGGTAAGCTCTCGCCAAGCCTTGCAGAAACAATGGCACGTTAAACACATGAATAATCCACGCGTGCCATGCTGCAAACTGCAAATTAGGGCCAGTCGGAGAAAGTGTTTTTTATCTGAGCTGACATCCCAAAAACAAACAAGGCGATGGAGGGAGATGAAGAAGATGGGACCGAGAATGGACCAAGTCCAAAAAAAGAGATGGAAACATGAAATGGTGAATGCTTCATAGCTCAGACGATGTTCTTTTGGCTGTGATTGGAAAGAGAGAGCATAGAGAAACTCATTTTAGAAAGCACACGTATGAGCGTTCGCCTGCTCTTCACTTTTTTTGGAGAAAAGTAGGGCAAGATAAGCTGCGGGCTTATACACATGCAGTACAACACCCACGCACATTACCCTGACTGTGTGTTTTTATTCCCTGTCTCTTTCTTTCTCCCTCCCTTTCTCCTTCTATCCACGACATGCTTTTTGTCTCTCTACCTCTTTCATTTTCTCCTCCCCTCCCATTTCTCTCCGGTGCCCCTGCTTTGTTATCCCTTTTCTCATTTTCAGCATCCATCTCGTCTCGTCCCTCCACCCCTGAGCATCTTCATCTCAGCTGCCTCTCTCTCCACTCTTTGATCTGCCTCTTCCTCGTCATTGCACCCCCCCCCATCTCTCCCACTGTAAAAAATATTCACCTCTTCATTTTACTTTTAACTTCGATCCCATAATTCTAAAAGGTATTTCTTAGAGCGTGTCTATCATCACTTTATCTCAAGTCATTCAAGAACGCTTTTAACACTGTGATTCTGTTATCATACGGGTTCAAAGATAACCCGTATGATGTCAGCAAAGTGTTTGCATAGGTTTTTTTCTCATTTATATTCACAAGCTCAACAGAGTTCAACCAATGACTTTTTTTTTCATTTTATAATCTTATTTAAAAGATTTATTTATCTTATTTAAAAAGACTTATTGTAGGCTCTTTATCACATTTCCCCTCCTAGCCAAGAGGCTTTTTTAGTTCTGACTGAACTGAAATGAACTGACAACTTGGATGAGAAGACAACATCTTTATTAACCTCTTCATAGATTTACAAGTCCTTGGCCCATGATGACCTGGATGGATGGACAGAAACAATAAGCTGATGTACAGATCTGATCTCTGATAATCAAAAGTGTCAAAATAAAGTACCGATAACTATAACTGCGTCACAGCTGTGCTTTGAGCAATACATCGATGGTTACACTTGCTTAGTTGATCATTTTGATTGATTCCTCGCCGAACTGTGCATGCCATTTCAGATCTTCCTCTGAACATTTTAACACTAAGCTATGAAAGGATAATCTTCAGTGAATCTGGGAGGAAACAAGCTGCTCCTTTAAAAAAAAAATTGATACAGGAATAAATCGGCTCTGAAGACTGCCATCACAGGGCTTCACCGTCACATCTTCATTCATGAACCTCATGCACAAGATTTTTAATTAGTGGGTCGCTCGGCACACTTCTTCATTTCCTTGTTCGCTCTATCCCTCCCTCCTCTCACTCTCTGTCACATCATATTGAAGCAGTGACAGAAACATGATAATGGAGAGAATCTGAGCGCGAAGCCCTCTCCCACTCACTCCCCCAAATGAGCTGGTCGACGACATGCTCCTCTCTATCACGTGGTGCCGTGCGTCAGGAACCTTCAGTTATACAAGTCATCCGATAAAGTATTCAGCTTTGAAAGCGGGGGCCTGGTGGGGGCCTGAAAACGCATCTCGCTTCATGCATGCGCCTCATCCAGTTGCATGACCCCGCAGTTCAGACAGGTCTCTTTCAGGTCGAGCTGCAATAGCGCAGCAAGAGTGCAAAACCTAGTCAAGATGCCTGAAAATGTACTGAAGTGTTTGTATTTTGCTCCTTTTGTCAGGGAGCTGGATGTGGAAGCCATGCGTGAGGCTGCTGCCCTGCTGGTCGGTGTCCACGACTTCAGCAGCTTCAGGGCCATGAACTCTGATGCTCCTTTTAAAGACCCGGTGAAGAGTCTGGATGAGCTCAGCATACAACCAGGAAACTCATTTGTACAGGCACATTTCCAAAGGTGGGCTGTAAAGACTTACTGTGTATTCAGGTGCATTCATCACTTTGGCAATATGTGAGATATGAATCGGATCAAATTTGTTTGAAGATGAAACGAGAAGAGTATTGTATCACATTTTTAATTACCCAGTTTTTTAGGTACTTCAACTGTTTGCTATCAATTTGTATGCAATTCCTCAAAGGTCAAAATCACCTTTGAATCATTTAATTATAATGGAGCAGATGCGTAAATCAGACAAATCAGCTGCTCCTGCAGGCTCAGTTATTGCTCCTTCAGCTACTCTAATTGTTGGCCTATTTTAACGCTAACATTTCCCTGAGTTTGCCAGTGGAAAACCTTTTTAACTGTTGATTTTCTTGGAGCAGCTTTTGTCGCTCGTGGGCATCCGGTGCCTGCAGCGATAACATGAAATCTAAGATGACATGTAGCGTGCGAGCACAAACCTCTGAGCCAATTGTACCCCCAGTTAAGTTTGTGACGAGCAGGTGAAAAGAGGCATCAGACTGTCTGTCAAAGACAGCACACGGCTCTCTGCAGTCTCCCCAGGCCACCGGCGGAAATAACACAGAGGCCAAGGAACTGTTTATTCCACGCTCATTCCCTGCAGAGCAGAGGAATAAAGAAATTATGCATGTCTTTCCACTCCCAGAAAGATAAATCTTCCATTTCTCAATCTTGCATCAAAAGATGCTTAAGGAAGTTGGCCAAAGTTTTGAATCATTTACAGTCCATCCATTCAGCCAACTCTGCATGTACAGCCAAGAAATTTTTCCCTTTCAAGCTTCAGTGAGACTCACTGGTGTGTGTGATGTGATATTTAGGTGAATCACAGGTCAAATAGACTCGAAACCAATATTTTCCAAATAAAATGCAAGGAAGAAAATTGACAGCTGAATCATTTCCGATTCAGAACAGCCTGTCCTTTGTTTTCTGAAATTCCAAATATTATGGCAAAATATGTGTTTAATGTATCATCAAAGCAACGAGACAAACATTGTGGGAAGCTCTGGATGCTTATGATGGACAACTGATTCTTTCTGCCTGAAAACGTCTCCAGCTATGACATGCTAGATCACACAGGTAGAGGTGTTTCTGTTGGCATTCACATGCCATCTGTGTGATGCAGGTCACACAGGTCAACATACTTTAGACAGTAAAGATCCAACATAATCCAGAACAGAGATTGAGGTGGTGGGTGGCCTAGGGAGAGGGGGCTGTGTGGGTTTTGAGAGATTACATATCCACAGGGGTCAATCTGAAGCCAAATGTCACTGTCACTGGCATTAATTATTTGCCCTGAAAATATGGTGCACAATATGGACATGAGCAGACTGTCAGCAGCTCTCAGGGTAAATATGACGTGGTCCCCAGCACACGTGGTGCATTAGCAAGCTCTGAGCATCAACCCTGCAGATCTGTGACACAGTAGTGCTCTTGCAAAGTAGAAATTGGGCTCCGAATTGTTAAAAAAAGGGGAAAAAAACCCTGAACAGCTTTAGATGTGAAAACTAAAAATATAACAAATAAAAATAGGATGCTTTGTACGTTACTTTGTGTTACTGTTTCATTAATTTTAGCATTACAGAGTTATAGTAAATGAAAACGCACACACGCAGGCACGCACATACTTAACATGTGACACAAACCACATCGGTCCATTTGAGATACAGGCGCTCTCTGGAGTCCACGAGCTAACGGCCTTTTATAAATCTGTCGCCACACTCTTTACATGTCAAATGTAATCAGACAGCAAGCATTGAATCAAATTTGCATTTGACCCAATTCTTCCCATATTTGCTCAGTTCCCTCACCCCCCCACCCCCAAAAAGAAAATATTAATCACTGAGTTTTGCATCACTGTGAAAGTTGAAACGACCAACGTCGGTAGCAGGAAAGCAAAAATGAATTGAATGAATGTGCAAATTGTAAAGCAGGTATTATTTTTGTGTGTGGTTCAACATAATCTTGTAGGGCCTAAGCTGCGCTGCTGTATTTAGCATGTGACATTTAAGCAAATCTGTGCACGATAAGAGTTCCCAGCACTATCAGATGTCTGGCATATGCCCGAATGCATCATCAGCCTCCAACTCTGTCACACACTTTTGGGGGAAGCACTGAAACAGCCAGAAAAAGAGAGATAATGCAGGGATGTGTTGCACACAAGAAGAGCCTTTCACACTAGAAATGAAATGAATAATTCATTTCCACACATTTCAGTCTGCAGAGATACAATATTTTAACAATTGTGTCTAATTTCTAGATCTAATCTTCTATTACTTCCACTGTGAAGTAATAACTATGCAGGAGGAGTCCTGCATAGTTGTCCTCATGTGACTGAACAAAGCAATACTTCATCTGACAACCAGTCAAGATGTTATTTTTCATCTGGGACTGTACTTGAAGCCCTGCAGCTATATTTAACCTTTTCAAAGTGATGCTCATTCAGTCAGTGGTGCTGAGCGCAGCCTTCAGGTTCTGCTAAAAAGTTTAATCAGAATGTGAATGAAGCCTTGTTTGCACTTTTGTACAGAAAACACAAAGGATTGCACATGGGACAATTCACATCTGCACTTTTTAATGTTAAATACTTGATTTTCACCCTTTTGTGTTAATTGAACACGTTTTTGTTTTTATTTCCAGAAAGGTGCCATTCTGGGAGCTGACTTTTACAAGCAAATCTTTCCTCTACAAGCAGGTTTGCTCCTCTCACTCTCCTTGTGAGTTATTGGCGCCATCTGCTGGCAGTGGTACAACAATGCATGAGTCATCGAAGCGACTCTTGTTTGGTCTGTGTGCTGCAGGTGAGGAGGATGGTGGGCGCCCTGGTGGCCGTGGGTCAGGGACGGCTCTCGCTGCCTCAGCTGAAGGAGATACTCGAGGCTCGGGACAATATGGCCTACCCACAAGGCCTCACTGCTCCGGCTCGTGGCCTTTTCCTCACCAAGGTGGACTACAGAGCGGCAGGTGAGGAGGCTAAATTAAGGAGCACTAGAGGGACTTTTACCATGGCTTTGTTGAATAACAGTCTATTCCCAGCCAAAGATGTACTCCAGGTCGTCATTCATAAATTATAGATATTGAAATGACAGCTAAAAATGAGCAAATGTGAACACAGACTGCATATGGTGTAAACAGGGAATGTGCAGGAATTTAAGTTAATTTCAAGATCTTTTTTTCAGACTTCTTAAAGACCTGACAAAAAAAACAACTTTTTGTAAAGACCTTGTCACCATCTCTAGCTGTAATCAGCACCACATCCCACGAAACAGCTGTATGTTTGCAATTAAATCAATAGAGCATAACAACACAACAGACCTCAGATCAGCTAGGAAGGAATAAAGCTCCAAGGAATAAATTAAACCAAAGGAAAAGTTTATTAAAATAAACCTTCGGTCACAACAAGTGACACTCTGTTATTCACCATAAATACATCAGACCTTTCTCAGTCAAACAATTTGGAAAGATCAACAAAATGTAATATTTCATAAAATCGATTTTTAGACTTCCTAAGGGACTTAATTTTCACAAAATTGATTTGACAACCTTTAATACTCAAGACATGCCTCCACTCAGGTCTGCAAGTGAATGAAGGCTCAAACCAGTTCGGTGAAGTTTTGAGTGAAAAGTAATCGTGTCCTGGTTCTTCATCAGTTCGATTCAATAAGCAAAGTGACAATCTTTCATGTGGGTGAACCATCAGTATGAAGCTCACGAATGGTTTCCAGGTGAGCAGGAGAGGGCGCCAGGTCTATCCAGAAAAAAGTATTATGCCCCAAAAGTTTGTGAAGCAGCTTATATAATAGCATCTGAGTCATTTCTTCCTGTACCAGGACTCCACAGTTTCTGTGAGATCATGGATGAATAAATACTACAATCCACCATTCCAAGACATCTTTATAGTACAAATGTGATAATCTCAGAAATTTTTTTAACCAACAATCCAAACCCAAAGATAAAGTTTCGTAATGTTAAAGCAGAAAAAAGCAGCAACTTATCAGGTTTGAGAGGCTGATCAGCAAATGTTTGTTACATGTAAAAAGTAAATACGTAAACCAACCATTGTGTCTCTCATTTTTTTATATGAATTA
This sequence comes from Karalla daura, assembly GCA_029224185.1. NCBI lineage: Eukaryota > Metazoa > Chordata > Actinopteri > Chaetodontiformes > Leiognathidae > Karalla > Karalla daura. The sequence goes on from CM055188.1 coordinate 25,382,458, forward strand.
GTTTAAGTTGTTGGATCCAGTCTCAGTGAATCTGTTTCAGGAGATTTTTCATTTATTTCCTCCTCAGACCTGCAGTATCCACCACAGACTCCAGAGGAGCAAGTCGTCTCTAGCGGAGAAAAAGAGGATTAATTCTGCTTCATTCTGCCACGTTGATGGACTAATTTAACATGACGAGGATTGTGTCAACTTTTTGTATTTACGTTTTTTTTCCCCCCATTCTCACCCCCTTTTAGTTTTGAGCCTGTTCATGTGGTGCAAATAAACAATAAGACGACATACAGATGCACATCTACTTGTTTTTTTTAATCCAACATATTAAGAGAACATAACTGTGTCCATGAACGCAGCTCAGCTACAGAATACCACACAACCTGAACCTATCAATGTCTACACATGGTCTTCTGGTTACAACAGAACAACTTGCTTCAGCCTTGTCAGGCAGTGTTACTCATACATAAATGAACTGGGTTTTTGGTAGGTTCTGACCATGATCAAACAAGGTATTCAACACGTGGAGAGGAGTGTGAAGCTCTATGGCTAAAACTGCTTGGTGTGGCCATGGCTCTCGTACAGTGGTATTACAATATGGATCAACAAAGTGCACACACTCACTAATAATGTATACATCCAAATGTCCAAATAAAACTGCATACACTGCTTCTTTACTAAAGAACAGACCATTCTCGTGGATTTTCAGCACACTCTCTTGCTTCCAATTTGTCTCCATCTGCTCGTTGAGTTGAGTGATTCTCAGCAAGTTGTCTGTAAACAGTCCATTGTAATCAGGCCGCCACCAGCAGTCTTCTCGGTGCCGGTGGCAGCCAGATGAGGTTTGTAAAAGGTTCAGACTGACCAATCACTATGTTCCAGCGCATTGGTCAAATACACCAGACGTCGCATCGTTTCCATAATTTTAAGTTCAGTCACCCACTGATGCAAGGTTAACTGATTTAGACTCACTGTATTCGAAATGCTGCATCTGTCAAGATTGAACCTCACGAGGAATGTTTTAATCACTTCTTAGAAGTGTCAATAATTCAGTCACTATTTCTTTAACCTATAATTTTAAAATATGTACACAAGTACATGTTTTCTATCCATACGACCATGTTGAAGCAACACAGTGAATCTGATTGGCATAGGTCCTCAAGTCAATTCAGCATTTGGTTTCAAGAAAGATAATTCACACATCCTGAAGACACTCATAGTTCATTATATAGTCAAAATTTCAAGTGTTAGCCAGAATATGAGGCCCAATGTCTTAGAATGTCAGTAACAAAATCAAACGTGTGTATATCTATAGATATATAATGCACTTGAGGAAGGCATTGCGTATATTCTTTTTTTTTTATTTAGAACTAACAATCCTTAATAACAGCACAGTCTGGGTGAAGAATGTAACTGAGCTTAAGTCAAACTGGAGACCCTGATTGAAAGATTGTGTGACAGTGAGACACAAAGGGAAAGTGATCACATTAAAACATCAATGGCCAAATTTCAAACCAAAGTGAGGTTTTTACGAGACAGATGAAGGAAAAAGACCATGAATAATGTTCAAATGTGGCGCCAAGCCCGTCCTGAAAATGGGCGTCATCATTTTTAAAATGATAACTCATGAAAGAAAATGCGTGGGTTGGCCGATGATTGATCACTGACTAAACAGACATCTAAATGAGTTAGTGTATTATCACTCTAGGCAGCCTTTTTTTTGGCATTCAACTACATACCCTGATGCTAAAGCTGAGGTTAATTCAGGATTAATTTCTGTCATAGAACACAGGTCAATAGGATCTGATAACAGCTATCACAGGTTGATAAGTTTGCATAGACCCTTGAAACCCAACCATCACCATCTCAACATCAAAACCATAATGATTGAACAGACACTCAGAGCAACATACCCAAGTTCACCCTTTGTACTTTCGATTAATACAGAGCATGATAAATGCTGACATAAAAGCATACATAAGTACATTCATTTATTAATATTCTTTGACCCTAAAAAAAAGTGGCTATTCTCTATTCAGGTTATGTGCGACTCTCTTAACAGACTAACTTTAAGTATGCCACCACTAACACCAAAAGGTGTTTAGTGTTTTTTTTCCTTTATTTAAGACTAAAATCCGAGTCAATTGTGACTGCTTTTGAAACCATAAAATAAGCTCGTTTTTTTTTACTTAAAGTGGTACAAAGAGTGAATTGAGGTATGTTGGCTCTTAATTCAGATGGCCAGATGAAAAAAAAAAGCAGTTAACACTGTACGTGCGTCAAGTCCCTGGTATACAGGAGAGGGGGTGTTGGGGGAGTGGGGGCGCAAGTGGAAGGGGCAGGTGAGGGGGGGCGACGTCCAATTTCCTTAGCTGGCGATTTTCTCAATTTCATCCAGATCATCTGCATCTAGTTTTTCAATTTTCTTACCTGTGGAGGCAAAAAACATAGGCAATCAATTCAAGGGTTGACACAGGGCTCATTGCCTAAAGCAATCATCACTAATTATATAATGTATTTTCACATTCGACTGTAACGTAAAGGTCTCAATAGGGGTTTCCATATAGGTTTTCCATAAAAAATAAAAATTATATTTCTACAACTTCTACAAAGTTCTAAGTATTTCCATCCAAAAGTATCACAGTTTTAGTTTTGATCTTTTGGTTTTGCGTACTAATGAAAACACAACCGATGTGTCAGAAATTGTGCTTCTTGAGCCGTAGCTGCAGACTTACTGAAATGCTCCTGAATCCTGTTGAGGATGTTCATGCTCATCCTGCTGTCCACCATGTTGATGGCCAGTCCCCGTTTACCGAATCGACCGGTGCGACCAATCCTGTGCAGGTACGTCTCGTTGTCTGGGTTACCGTCCTTGTCCACGGGCAAGTCGAAGTTGATCACCACAGACACCTGCTCAACATCAATACCTGTGTGAGACAAACGAGGAGGAGACAGGTGAAATACAAATATCAGCATGGTATTTTAATATCACTGTGGCACAAACTCTGTGGAGTTTAATGCGCTCAATTTGAGTAACAGTATTATCGTATTTGCTTTTAAATTAGCCATTGTCAAAAAGTGTGCATCCATACTAATTAAACATAACAGCCATGAAGGAGACATCTGTTAATGTTGTGATGCTTCACTGGTTCGTTACCTCGGGCACAAACGTTTGTGGTGACCAGGACCTTCTCCTTGCCGTCTCTAAAGCGCTCAATCACAGCAGCTCTCTGCTCCACCTGCATCTCACCGCTGAGCAGCGCAACCTGGTGGCCCTCTCTGGACAGTTCCCCTGCCAGCCAGTTTGCAGTCTTCCTTGTCTGCAAATCATCCACAGAACATTTCCACAGTTATCAAACTTCCCCCATAAACAAATCGTTCAAGACATGTAGTCACCAAGTACGAGAACTCACATGGCAGAAGATCATGGCCTGAGCGATGGTGATGGCTCCGTAGATGTTACTCAGGGCTTGGAACTTCTCCTCCTTGTTGTTGCACAGCACGTAGTATTGTTTGATGGTGTCCAGCGTCTCCTCCTCCCTCTTCAGCTTGATGATGTTGGGGTCAGGCACAATACGCTTGGCAAAGTTCCACACCGTCTCCTCAAATGTGGCAGAGAAAAGCAACATCTGGCAGTTCTTGGGAAGCAATCTGCATGTTGGACAAAAAGAGAAGTGATGTCAGATGAAAGTTAACTACTGTGAGTTTTAAACAATCACAAACTTGTGTTAAACTTATTCCGAAAGACAAGAGCAGGATGTATTATCGACGGTTCTCACCTCTGTATGCGAATGCTCTGGTCTTGATGTCCCTGTGTGGCAATCATGACGTCAGCCTCGTCCAGCACAAACACCTTGATCTTTTTTGGGTCGATAAACTTGAATTTACTACACCAATCCAGCATGGTGCCTGGTGTGCCAATCACGATTTGCTCCTGCAGTTTCATGCCCCGCTGCACTGAAGTGTCATAAGAAAGAAAAAGAGACCTCAACACACTGACAAATGAAGCACCTCATTCATCAAGACATCAATGATATGACACTGTAAAAACTATAAGTGCCTTACATTTGTTTCCCCTTATGGCGTAGGCCAGCTGGACCTCTGGATAGTGTTTGCCCATCTGTTCGATGACTTTGCCAGTCTGGAGTGCCAGCTCATACGTGGGTGACACACAGAGGCACTGAGAGAGAAAAGTGAAGCGTTTGGTTGTGAGTAGTGAATTCAGTTGACAAGCACAATAATACTAGCAGGAGGAGGCCAGAAACACTATCAAGAGGATTCAAAGCATCAAGTATGAATTAAATGATTTTAATCATCAGTGAAAACCAACCTGGGGATATCTGTTGTTAGGGTCTACGTGGCTAAGCATGGCGAGAACAAAGGCGGCAGTTTTTCCCGTCCCGGACTGTGACTGGGCGATGAGATTCTGTGGCCTAGAAGAAAAGAAAAGTCAGACCCGAAGAGTTGCCATGGACCTAAACAAACAAGACTTCACTATACTTCATTTGATGTAAAATCTATACTCACGGTTCTGCGAGCATCATTGGTAAGGCAGTCTCTTGAATTTTAGATGGTCTGTTGAAGCCCATGCCATACACGCCCTGAAGCAGCTGCGGTTTGCTGTGCAGAGGAGGAAAGTTGAATGTTAAGCTTTAGAGAAACATCTTCTGAATTGTATGTAATACCGTAAGACAATGAGACACTGAAGATTTACTTACAGACGTAACTCCTCAAAGGACTTGACAGAGTAAAGTGGAGAGTTGGGGTCCCTCTGTAGAACTTCCACTTGATTGGTATTACTGACCAGATTATTTCTGATCAGTTTGTTTAGCAGCGACTCTGCTGCTCTATCCTCTGAACAAACAAGTAATGTTGCAGTCAGTGTGACAATTTAAGACAAGCATCCTGATTGTAGATGCTTTGGTTACAGTGTAACCATCTGGGGACAAGCCACCCTATCAGCAATGAAACCTGTGACACAAGCAAGCTTTAAAAATATTAGATCATTTGTCTTTTACAAGGCTAATGATTAATCTGTACATGGTCTTGTCCCAGAGCCAATAACGCAATTGATTTTAAAATACAACGCCAAAGAGGCCACAGTTATTAGATGCAAGTTAGTCATTAGTGCTCAACACATCAGCTGACGTGACAATGTGTGCGTTAGGTACATGTGCTACAAATCTATATTACAATCTAAACTGCTCTCACAACACTAAACCGACAGGAAAATACAAGAGCCTCCACATCCTGAGTTGGAGGAGCAAAGAGAGATCCACAAATGAGGGAAAAACAAGGGGAGAAAAAAAATATCTAACAAAAACTGTTGATGGGATTCTGCAGTCATAATATGATCTGAGACAAAAGCAACATTTGAATATATATAAAGAAACTCACAAATACACACACTTTAAAAATACTGTAAAAAAATCTTTCTGCCAAAATCATCATTGGAAACGTTTAACCAAGAGTGATAAAATGTTGATGTTTTTAGTATGCATGCACACATTAATATCGGAAAATCATGACATTACTAGATACAGTACAAAAACCATACAAAATCATACAATTGACAGCTTCGAACAGTATGAAGTCTTTCCACAGACCCTTATGAAAATGTATTACCCTCCCCTGATCATCCTCCCATACAAATCACATTTGTAGATCCCTCACAGCTGTGTCATTATCTCACAGCTACACTCCTACAATACAGCAGTTCAGTGTTTTTTTTTCAGAAACGGGATCACTGGGTGCTTCAGATCAGGGTTGTACATATAATAATTACAATGAATTAATAAAATGAATAAAAGCTCATAAGAACAACAGTAATATTTATTCAGAACCGAGGAACAAACCTTCATCGTCTGCTGCAGCCTTGTCGTCGTCTGTCGCGGGTGTTGCTGCTGCTGCAGGAGGTTTCGTTTCCGCAGCTACCCATAAACCACAACAAAAAGAGGAGGGTCAGATCTAACCGATATATACTTAATTACGTCCAAATGGCAAAAATAGATAACATTACAGCACATATCAATGTAATGATGCGCAGACTTACCGTTCTCATCTTGTTTGTCTTTGATCTGCAGGCTGCCAATCTGCAACGAGTAACAATGAGAAATGGAAAAGTTTCAAACACGTGTGAATGTAAAGTAAATAAGTCCATAGCAGGACCTGTTCATCCCATGTCTATGACAGTGGATGTAAGAAAAAGGAATTTGGCCTTTCTAACCCAAACTGCTGTGTGTGAACCTCACGCATGTGTAACCGGCAGATCTGCTCTATGTGTAATTCATCATGTTAGCATGCTAAAGCTACATAGCTAGCCGAGTTAGCACTCACGGCCAGCTAAGGCCTGATCTACACATTAACGAGACAGTATGTTTATAAAGAAAAGGTGTGTCCACCGATACCGTTTACTGACACAGGTTCAAAGGCTTTCGGCTGAACAGGTCATTATGTTTGACATCATATAAACCAAAATCATGTAACACAGGCTAACAACACGTTAGCTACGGGTGCTAACACGTTAGCAGCGTCTTACCGACTCCGCCGCAGCTTCCTGGTCGTCCACCGCCTGTGCCCAAGAGTCGGTGCTCATTTTCGAGATATTCAAGTAGACTACGGTCAGCGGAGAGTTGCAATTCTGGAGTGAAGAGGCTGAGAGTGTTGTGGGGGAGAAACTCACAATGGCGTGCTGTGAACGACTGAAAGCATCTGTACGACTGCTCACATGTCCGGGTGTTTTAAGCTCCGCCCCCTGACGGAGAGTTCCTGCACGCGCAGGGACTGAACTCAACAGGTGGACCATGATGTCACTGGATCCCACAAGCAACATTTTTTTAATTAAAAAAAAATTAACAAATAGATAATTTGTTAAGACAGCTTATTGATCCCTCTAAAGGGTTCCCTGTGGAATTCAAGAACTTGATAGCTTTTTCTAATAAGAGCCTCAGCACACTTGTTCTAGGTATAGATCCAATCCTGTGGTCCCATGAGGAACATGAACACTGCTTTTATTATTTTTTATATCTGTCCACTATTACACTGTCCACTTTACTGCTGTGGTTACTAGCGCCGGAACCGGGGAGGCCAAGGGGCCAATGCCCCTCCCACTTTGCGGCCTCGTCGTGTCGTGTGGGTGTGTAAGGGGCCTGTGTCTATCTCACTAGCGGTGAATGGGGGTAAGCAGTGCCCCAATGTGGGTACCACCCCAGCAACTGTCTGTGGTATTTACCCTACTATTATGGTCGGAGGGCGGGGGTTTTTAAGTTAAGTTTCAGTTTTGGTTACGTTTACGACGACGATAGGCTCTGACCCACAGCCACCCCTCTCCCCACCCAAACCTAAGGCTTTTCACAATATTTTTAATCAGCAGAAACGACCAAGGCCAATGATGATCCAGAGTGGGAGTATATGCGATGTGACTGTAGCATTCAGCTTAGGCTCAAAACAGCAACATGGATGAAGTAACATACATTTAACTGAGTATATATTCAAGACCTGCAATCCATTGTACAAATAACCTCTAAATGACAGTCAAGGTACTTACTTTGTTGACTTGAATAGGTGTCTACTCAATTATTGCAGATGTATGCATTTCATAGTTATTCATAGACTTTATTTTGACTTTCTGTGCTTTGTTAATTTATGCCAAAAACACACTGCAATTTAAAATTGTACAAGAGGAAGACGTGAAAACACCCCAAATAGAAAGTGATGAACACATCATATAGGCACTCAATGTCAATTGTGACTTAACCATTGTGGCTACAAAAACAGAACTTGTGCGATATTTTTATTTTTTATTTTTTACTCAATTTCTTCTTTAGAAAAAAAATCTGAAAAACAAGGAGGCAGAATTAAACAGCATGTAATGAAGATGGCAGCACCATCCCTTTTGGCATTGCATTTCAATCTTTAACCAAGTCTGACATAATTAGATTTTTTTTTTACAGTATACAATTGAGTTATTACACTTCGCTCTCATGTGACAGAATGTTGACTCCAACGCGACTTCAGTTTACATTTGTGGTATTTAAATCATATTTTAAAATAGTATTTGTTGTCAGAGAAATTGCAACCTACAGTCGTGCAAAATATGTATTTCAATCCTAAAACAATGTTTCAGAGATTATGACATAAAACTGTTAAGAAAGAACACAAAAGAGATGCAGACAATGTGACATATAGTGTACACAAAAACATCCCCGCACTAGCTTTTCCTTTATCTTACCCTCCACCATTGACTGAGGAAGTGATACAGAAAAATTCAACAAGGTTGGGATCAAGCAGAATAGATATTTACCAGTTTGATCACATGTATCTCCTGACAAGTCTCTATTGGTCATATTTTTTTCCAAGTATATACAGATGCATTACTTTTAGGTCGTATACACATACTACTTCTCAGCAAACACTGCCCCCCAGTCTCCAGCAGCCTTCAATATAAATAATATTAACATTGATTCCTTGTGACCCAATAGGCTCCTTCTTCTGCAATAACTATGGGACAGATTCACAATGCTCTTAGTGTCTATAGAGCACACACATTATGAGGGGAGGAGTTATTGTACCCAGTCACCATAGGGGGGCAGCACAGGCTCGTCATTCACACGGATTTACAGGGCTAATGGAGCTTCATCAATCATGTAATCCAAGCAGTGTCCCACAACAAGGATTAGCACATAACCACAGAGATGAGTCCAGCCCAAGCCTGCACCCATCCAGTCTTTTCCAGTCCAGTCTGGCTCTTATCATTTCAAAAAGAGGACGTAGAATCCCATACACAAACAGGAGGCTGCCACTGCAATGTGAAGCCGTGTCCCAATTACAGCAGCTAAAAGGGAGAGAGATGTGAAAATTATAGGTCAGCCGCAAAAATACATTCAGCCATAAAAATAGATGCATAGTCTCTGTTGAGAGTTTAACCGTTCCTCTTTTGAACAACAGTCAATTAAACCTTCTCCCATCAAATGTGACACTTGCCCTGTTAAAATTTCCAAGTTAACTGTCATGTAGGAGAGTGAGCAAGCCCACACCCCTGACTCCTAAAACTACAGGTGACACAACACTGACTGATGTTTATACTATCTTTGCCATCCCTGTTGTGTCAGTTTGTTAGGATGCGGACAATGATCCTAAAGGTAAAATATCTGTCAAGGTTTTCAGTCATTCAGATCATGATCTGCAACATTAACTCTAAGTGTAAGTGATAGAAACAAAGGCAGAACTGAACAAGTCTTTTGGATGAGAGAAACCTGACAGAAGTCCAGACGCCTTATTTGAATCATTTAAAAAACACAGAGCAGCTAAGTACAATTTTAATAGCGAAGAAGTCAGATGTTTTACTGGCAGTATCAGGGATTCAGTACTACAGGGAATTACTAACTTCTTATGTTAAAATTATTTTTGCACAATAAAAGGCGGATGTCCTAGTTGGTTGAAGGGCCTTCCTATATTCATGTTTGGATGTTCTCTCTGTGTGAGAGGATTTTCCTCCTACTACTCCAAGTTTCCTCCTTCAGTCCCAAAACATTCATGTTTAAGTCAATTTAAGTGTGTGTGTGTCCTGTGATGTACTGGTGACCAGTGCAGGGTGTTTTCATTGCCTTCATTCTGTGTGCTAGAGAGAGACACAGACCCCTGCAACACCATTAAGGTACAAAGTGGGTAAGGTAATCAATACAAAGTGAGTGTATTTTCCAATATAGTAAATAAATGATAAAAACATAGCACAGAGATAATTTTCATAACCGCCAATAGCTTGGTGTTTTTTTTCTCCCCACCAGCTAGGAAAAATCTCTGCATTGTAACTTCCATCTTTCATCTTACCCACTTTGTACCTTAAGAGTGAACCTGGGGTCTGCTGGAGCTCCAGCACACATAGGGTGAAGCAGGGAATACACCCTGGACCAGTCCAACTACTGGAATTGTCCACACACTTAGTACATGTTTAGAGGTGTCAAACATTTTCCACATTGAGAATGTGATGATCGGGCACATCAGCGTTGGTCATTTAAAATGTCTGCACCTTTGTAGAAGACGCCCCAGACTCCTTTTTTCTCTGACAGGAGCCAGCTGTTGAGGCGAGGCACCTTCTTGAGGTACGCACAGGTGCAGATGAACAGCAGCCCAAACACCAGGATGCCATCGAAAGAGTAAACTGTGGATAATGAGACTGTGGATTAACTCATTTAGATGACACACACAATCTAAAAAGTAGCTGGATAGGTCTCACTGATTAGACCCATGTCAAATGCCCCACAAGCAAACTTACAGCAAAGATTTCAACAAAGTTTACAATTTTGTCTATTCTTGATCACGATGACATGGTATACAAATATGACTCACCTTGTGTGTTAAATTAGGATGTACCTTTTTTTTAAAAACTGAAGCGAAGGGCGACAGTGTATTGTTAATTCACATTGCAAAAATATCCTCAATAATCCCAATATCTCTTGTATTTAAATACATAATAGATGTCAGTTCACAGAATAAATTAACCTCAGTTACACTTCTGGTTCACAGTGAATTTGTTAAAATTGTTTTCAGATATTCAAGCTGTATTCCTTGATTTAACTGGAACATTTTAAATTGATGTACTTACCCATTTCCCAGCGCATTTGCTCTTCTTAATGTGGAACCATATGTCTATGTCTGTCTATCTGTGCATCTTTAACCTGTACATCTTTATTTTGTGGGCTACAAAGTGACTCAGTTATTACTGCTAGTACGCCCCGGTCAGCCTGAAGACACTTCTGTGCAGAACTCTCATATTCTTCCTTTATGTATAGGTTTTGTACAGGTACTCAGCTTACCACCCACATTTTAAAAACATGCATGCCACCACATTTAGGCCAGTTGGATACTTTTCTGAATACTCATTTGGGCAGTATTCTTCATTTGGATTTGAGGACCTGTTCATGGGGCACCTGCTCTAACAAGTATGTATGAGTGGACCACAGCTGTGCAAACTATGTATTTAAATGCTGCCCTGAAAAGATGCAAAAATGGATACAATGCAGCATATGAAAACAACCCCTGCCAGTAAGTTCATCAGACAATGTTAAGCAACATCTGAAATTATTGATACAAGAAACAGAAATTAAAAAAACACACTGCTTGTGTACTATGCACTATGACAAATCCAGAAATTGGGGTTTCTAATTTCAGTTAAATTTAGCTATATTTGAAGGAATTTATTATGTCCTAGGTCACATCAAGCATCATTTCTTTACACGTGAACACCAGAGTAAACAAGAATAAAAAGATGACAGTTTATACGAGAGCATTGGGAGCGGAACTGTTGCGTACAACTTGAATCTAAATACCTTTAACGTTATCAACTTGTACAAACACACTCGTAAACTTTATTATGTAATTAATGTCAGATAATGTAACAATTTGTAGTTCAGATATCAGGAATATATTTTTGTATTAGCTATCTCACAATAGCCCCTACCCTGACATGAGACAGTGGCCAGGCAACAGAAATGAAGATATAACCCACATAATTTAATTGAAAATAGAGGCTGTTGTGCGCTTAGCAGTGCAATGAGTGTAAAACATTATTAAAGCGAAGTTATTAAAGGTGATCTTCTCTGGTAGATATAATAACAGAGCCGCCCAGGGCCACGTCTACAGCTACATTAGCTTCCAGGTTAGCCTGCCGTGCAGGTCTACCCCCAAAGTTCACCTGTGGTTACAGTACGTCAGTTAACCTACCATTTGTCATGTTCGCGGTTTGGTCTTTGAGGATTATTACACGACTGATGCTTCTTCGAGTTATGTTTCCATCATGGATCACAGAGAGCTGGATAGAAGTCGGCAGCAGACTCCGTCTCTCACTCCCTCCGTTGACAGTTCCGGTTACTGTTCCCTGCGTGTCTTCTTCTTCGTCGTCGTCGTCGTCGTCTTCTTCAGCTTTTTCTTCTTCTACGTTTTGCATTTGTTGGTATCAGTCCGCGTCTACCGCCACCTGCTGGAACATTTTAGTCACAGCTATTGGTATATCAAAAACAAATTGGAATTCACAGAGTCCAGAAGCAATGAAAACAGAATAATAATAATAATGATAGAACAAGAATGGTGAATTAAAATATCAATAACCATAGAAAAGAGAATGAATAATAACTGCACAAAATCAAAACAGAAACTGAACATGGTATAAATGTAAATGTAAAAAACATTTAAAAAAAACCATCCTGCCTGTGATTTTGGCTCAAAGTGTATATAGTGCAGGTAGTAGAGCACAAAATGTACCAGCAGGAAGTACAATCCATGTATCCATCTCAGCGTTTTTTTTTATCTCCTGAAGGGAACCTCCCAGAGGGATCAATGAAGTTTTTATGTCTATAAACTATACAACCAAAAGTATTGCTTATGTGCCTTGGCTCAGATATGACATTATGTGGCTTCCCATTCTTAATCCACAGAGTTGAATATGTCGCTCCATCCTTTGCAACTATAACAGCTTCAGTTATTCTGGGAAGGCCTTCCACAAAGTGGATGTGTTTACAGAAATTTTTGACCATTCTTCCGAGGATGCATTAGTGAGCTGAAGGTCTGGCTTTCAATGACTGCATGAATTCATCCCAAATGTGTTCTAGTCAGGACATTCAAGCTCATCCACACCAAATTCTCTCATCCATGTCTTTATGGACATGCTTTGTACACTTATGCTTTGTGTACTGGTGCATAGTCATGTTGGAACAGGAAGGGTCCATCCCCACACTGTTCCCACAAAGTTGGGAGCATGGAACTGTCCAACATCTCTTGGTATGCTGAAGCATTCAGAGTTTCTTACATATTCCTACATATTTTTTCTGATGAACTCGGTATGACAAGACAGATCCCTGTTAGTCTGTCTCATTTAGAGGATACACAAAAAATAGACTTACTTTTAAGACTTATGTGGATCATATAATACACAAAACTATGGTAAAAATAGATTATATAGTTAGCGATTTTGGCTTTTCTTGATTATGATAATAGTGTTTTTAAGCACTAATGGGTGTTTTTTTCCACCAACTTTTGAGGCATGTATGCACTGTTGCATCCATCCATTGTCTTACTCACTGTTACTGACTGAAAAGGCAAAGCCTGTGACATAAACTAGACCACACTAGAAGCACAGGCCTTCATTGACAAAATCTCAAAATGGCCAAAAGTCTTAAAAGCAGAGTCCAGCTGAAATCGTCAACACGGCAAACAAAGCTCCTCAGCATGCTTCTTCTTCTCCCTCAGGAACGTGTGTGTGGGAGGCTACAGTAAATAGCAGTTAGCCAGGTGTTTCCAATTAGCATGCACCTGAGAGGCAGACTCAGCCAGACAGACAAAGCAACCAGGAAAAGGGGGCAGCAAACAACGTGCAGGATAACTTCAGTAACTTAAACCGATAACTTTTTCAGGGGTCGTAGCACCTGCTTTATATTTAAAAGGTATATAAAACTGTATTTTAATGAGCTCCAGCATACAAGGGTCACTTGTCCAACGATTGGCATCGTCCACATACATCATAAAGTTCATACAAGTTTAAAAGCCTTGGGGCAACAAATGGAAAGGCCCCTGCACTCCAGCCTTGGTCCTAGTATAGTTAAAAGCAAATGGCCAACAGACCTGAGAGTTTATAATGGTTTATATGCTATTAAATTATCAGAAAGATATAGAGGTGCCAGTCCACTGGAGGATTTGTAGATATAGATTAAAATCTTCAAATCAATCCCAAAATGTACCCAGTGAAGGGAAATCAGCAGGGGAGATATGCTGTCATTTGCAAGAGGCAGGCTTGTGTAAACATCTTTTTTTTTTAGATTTATTGCAGCATAGCTAATTTGTGGAAAAACTTGCTGCAATACTGACACCACAATATTGACAAGTACTTCAACTTTGTGGGGCACCATGTGTAATCATTCTGCTGATCAGGATAGTCATTGTACTGTGCATGCTACTACTGTTGCATTCACTATTTGTATTTATCTATATTATTATTATTATTATTATTATTATTATTATTATTATTATTATTATTATTATTATTATTATTATTATTATTATTATTATTAGTGTTGTTATTATATATAACTTCACATTTTTAATATTTGTTGAATATTTTATCTTATTTTAATAGTACATTTACATTCATATTCATCTTATCCTAAATAGCAGCTCCAACAAACAAAATTTCCTTTCAGGATCAGTATTCTGGTCTAAGACACTGCAAACAGTGCAAAATAACTTGCAAACAGTGCAAATGAAAAGAAACTGAACAGATCCAGGAATCATGCAGCATTTTGAATATTTTAATATATTTGTGAATATTTTATTGATTCAAAATCAGAATCAGAATACAACCAAAAAGGAAACAACGAAACAGACATTTTGTACCTCTTGTTTTGTTGCTTGTGGCCACACAGTGCTGTTTCCTCCCACAGTCCAAAAATCATACATGTTTGGGTCAACTGCAGTGTGATGGTATAGTGACCTGCTACTTGATATAAACCAGGTAAAATAGTGGATGGGTATTTTGTTGTGCTGCTAAGAAATGGACAGAACTAGTCATACAGACAATGTTGCTGGTGGCTGACATGCTGCTACACTGCTGGGGGCAGGACATGGAGGCTGCACCTGCAGGGGAGGCAGGACAGAGGCAGGATTAACAAAGTGGGGGGAAAATGCTGGCTCAACTGCAGCTCTGAACCTGGAAACATCTTGGGCTGCACAGAGGGAAGGATGAGGATTAAACTGAGCTGCCACCCACATCTCAGTGAGCTGACAACACCACACTGACACCTCTACCTCTTCCCCTGGAGGGGCCAACACAGAGCAATTTGTGCTGACAGCCGTCAGCCTTTCCAGAGAACTCACTGTCTAACAACCTCAGTCTCAGCTTGTCAAGAAGCTACTTAATCAGGGTACTGTGTGTCAGACGCACACAAGACAGCTTTTGTTAATATGCATTTTGCTTCAGACTAAACCATTAATCACTGATGTGTATATTTTTTCCTGTTTTCTTACTGATAATGACAAAAAAGGTCCAAAAATATGTAGTACTCATGTAACTATCAGGCATATGTGTGAACAAAGGTTATCTGCTTGTTTTGTCTGAATTTGTACCATTTTTTCACACTGCACATTTTTATCTGTGATCATGCATGTATGATTGGTCCATTTTTATTTTTAACTTATTTAATACTGAAAAAAAAATTCCCCATAAGCAACATCCACTGCCGCTCTGTGGAAAATCCTCTTATCATCGTCATTTGCACTTCGTTCATGTTTAATCCCTGCATTTAATATGTTCTAACGGGGCTGAAAATATTTTCCTTCGCTACACTGACCTGATTCTGCCTCAAGGCCATGAAAACATGCTTATAGTCCCCCATTTCAGTGTGTGCAGTATTTGCATCCATCTGAAATACTGAAATTTCAACACTAGATGCCAATGGTGTGAAAGTCTAGTTTGAAAAAGATATCTAGAGTGTAAATGAAGCTTACTGATTTATTTTAAATGCTTATGACATTTAAGTGCAGACTACTAACAATCTGGAATATTCTTGACTCTACCTACTGTGTTTGTGTGTATGTGATAACACATTTCATTCACAAAACCGAGACACAAAACTAATTTGTTCCACTGGAATTTAATGTTGCATTATGCTAATCATCACACCACATTATCCTAATCCCTCCATATGTCCTTCCTATGCCACAGAGACAACAGAAGTTTCTCCCTCGAGGGGATGGAAGGTGGAACAAAGGGTTGTGGACAGTTAATAAGATTTGATCACAGGACAGTGTAGCACACCTGTTCAGCTTCACCTCACCGTAGCAGCAGCTCACCGTACAACAACACTCAGCCTTTGTGCTCCTGTGGGAACACACATCACCGCGTCTTGCTCTCAGCTATGCGTCTCTACAACGATGTTCAGGTAAGACTGTTGTTGTTGTTGTTGTTGTTTTGTTGTTTTTTTCAGCACTTCTGTGGTGTGATGCAGTTCTGGTAAGGATGTGAATGATCATTGGAAAATAGAAGAAACAGTCAATCTTTAAATAATGTTAAGTTGGTAGATGTCTGTTTATACTATAAATGGAATATTCATACTATACAATACTTATTTATACTTAGATATAGATAAAAATGTTAACAAACCATGCCATTCATAAAAAACATTCTCTTTTTTCTTGATTAAATCGATATAGCTGCAAAGTCACCATTACAGATTGTGATCAATCCAACCAAACCTGTCATAGATAGGCAGATATTAACCACAGATACATCTTCTAATATAACACAAAAACTCCTTGAAAATAAAAATATTGTGAAGATGTCATATACAGACTACTTTTCTTCTTATTGTAGTTTTGAATCTGTCCTCTCATGATTCCCACGATTTTTCAGACAGATTTTTCAAAACTGTTCAGTCTAAATAATGTAGAACAATATTTATTATACTTTATTATTATTATATGTTTTTTTGATGATGAAAATTGATTATTCATATCCCCTTTGAGTGTCATTTTGGAAAAATAACATTTTTTCCCCCTCTGCAGAACAATCTGTGTGAACTATATAAAACTATATAAAACTCTCACACTTTTTGGTATAATTTATTTCACTCTGTAGCCGTTTTAATAGTTATATAACTTTTTTAAACTTAACTACCTCTACTCCACTGGCCACCTTACTGCAACGTTGCTTGAATTTTCCCCATTGTGCAACAAATAAAGGCATATTCTATTCTATTCTATTCTATTCTATTAGATTTCAACAATTTAAAGAATGGAAGAGACTTACTTTTGTGCTTTTCTGTTTCTAGGTATCACCTAAAATGGGTCTTCAAAGTAGAGAAGGTAAGATGAATTTGAACCAGTGTCAGGTTGACATAACTTCATCAAAATGGAAATAGATAGAATCATCTATTTCAGAGTCACTCACCCGCACAGGTAAAACACTGACAAGGATTTGTGTGCTGGCCTGCATTTACATGTGACAGAGAGACATCACTGCTGGACCGTCCCACCACACAAAGCGACCGAGGGTCAAGAAGTCGGTGACTTCATCAAGCCAGCGAAGCTGCCAAATCCCATCCTGGCATCTCAGCAGCACCGGTCGCTCCACAGCGAGCTGCTGTTCTGCCACAGACGGTGAGACGGCACTGAGCTGTGCCCCTACTGAACGCGCTCAGGTCACACAGGCAGCAGTCACATGCTGATCCACACTCACATGAGACACTAGTCCGGGAACATCCACCTGAGTCCTTCTCCAGAGCAGCATTTTATTTGCCTCCTGCTCCCATCGGAGGATCCTCTTAGGGCTCGTCTGTCCAGCTGGACGGTGTTGTGGCTGGGGATCAGCAGTATGTTGTGGTGTTGTTTAACACAGAACAAGCCAAAGGTACAACACCTTGCTACAGATTGCTGCTAATCTCTACACATAACCGGGCCAGGGCTCTCATCCTATTGTGTCTGACTGAACACAACAAGACTAGAAAACAGTAGGCTTTGGTCCACATTATCAATAAGCTGACTCAGGACAATTCTACTCCCTCATCAGCACTCACTAAAATATCATGATCCCATCCTCTTATGAGTTTTTATTTTCACTTCATGCAGAGGTCTCCTGCCCCGGAGAAAGCCAGAGTTGCAGCGTGTGCTGGAGCACAAACAGAGAGAGCAGCACAAGCAGAGGGAGCTGGCCCTCTCTCCTCCCTCTGACCTGGAGCTGAAGCTACGCGTACGGCAGCAGAAGATGCAAGTCGTAAGTATACGTTGCGAGCAAACCTGGGAAACCAGGGAGCCTGGGAAGCACTTCACATGTTGACCGACCTTGGGGCACGTGTGAGCAAGTCTGAAGTTTCAGCGGGTTGAAACAGAGATGTCACCTGTCTTGCAGTTCGAGCGAGAGGAGCTGAGGAGGAGCGAGAGCCTTCAGAACATTCCAGAGTTTGTACGTGTGAGAGGAACCCTGAAACGAAGCCAGACTTTTACCTCGTGACCCCCTGTGTGAAGGGACGGGAAAATTAACTTATTGACAACTGTGTGCACTTCAGATTGCAATAATCAAATTTGATTGATTTCAAGAGCTGACATCTAAGCACAATGGAATTTAGGAGCTATTTCGAGTAGAACTTCTACATTCTACACAGGGAGTTGTTCCACAGAAATCATGTTTTTTGTTCTTTTTTTATTTTGAATTATTTCCTATTGTGATGTATTAAAATTTGATATTGAAAAATAAGTAATTACGTCAACGTATCGGTAAAAAAAAACTTTGCTCTTGCCTTTTGGAGTGAGTTTGCACTTCATTGAGACATCTTTCAAATAAAGAATAAAAGAGACTGAAAAACATTTAAAATCTTTTATTAAAACATCAAGGGAGGCCGAGAAAAAAAAACATTGAAACCTAAGTCGCTCTGATTCAGATTTAGCTTCTGTGAAACAGTCATCTCATTATTCACAAAGAAAAATGTAACAGCTGTTGTAAAAATGTAAGTGGACGTGGCTCTTTCTGCAGAATGCCTCGACTGCCTGGGCTCCAACTAATCCATCCTTTAATCAATGCTGTACACACCTCACAAAGTTAGGAAAACAGCTACTGACTTCACAGGGTAGGTTCAGGTTGGGGTGCTCAACATCAGGGAAACAAACAAAACAAACCAACAAACAAAAAAAATATATTGATCATTGAATTTATGGATTGTAAAATGTTTGTTTGAAAAGTGACAAAGTGCCTCCTGGTAATCTACATCAAGTTTTTCAATTTTAAGATTGCAAACAGTTTAGAAGTTATTGATATCCCAGTACAGGAAAAGCACTGAACTGAACTTGAAACATGCAGAATGTAACTTCTAAAACTAGGTTTCTCTTGATCAAAACAACAACAACAAAAGGCATTTTGATGACACAGTTATCTGGTGCGTTGTCCTCACTGCTGAAGAACCAATCTCTCAAGCAAAAATGTTCACAATCGACAAAACGCAATGTAAGTTTAATTCACATTACGACTGTTTCTCACATCATTATCTTCTAATTTGTAAGTAATATTGGACAAATTATGCACATGATTTAACAAAATACTTAACAGAAGTGTTCTTTTAGACATTTCTAATCAGAGTTGTCGTGTGTGATTGTTGCAGGGATAAGAAGACCTGCTGAATAAAGCACATTCAACAAATTTCTCTTGCACATTCTTTGCAACTCCCAGAGTAACAAAACCTGGTGCATAGATAACTGTAAACAAAAGTCTTACATTTTAAAAGTGAATATTTCTGGTCCATTATATACAATTTTGCCCTCAACATATTTATAAATACAAACTTGACACACAACTTGCAGCACCCACAGTCACTGTGTCTTGTCTCAACTCAATAAATGTGTTATGTTTGCTGCAGAATAAATTAACAATAAATAAAATACAAAAAAAATGTAGACATTATGAAATCTCACATCTGCTTTTCAGTGTGTTACCTACCACGCTGAAACAGCCTTACAACACATCTCACAGTGTTGGAAAATATTAAGCAAGAGGTACAGCAGAAAACAGAAGCATAGACAAAGAAGAGAAGTAGTCCACCAGTGTGGTGGAAGCACTGCAAGGAAAGCACGGACACAAGCATGGGTCCAAACAACAAGGCCCAAAAAGTTTACAAGTCAAAGAACGAACACCAGGCCGGAGTTGGCTTGCCATGCGGGAGCTGGCAGAGTGATATTTTCCAGACAATTTTCTGTTGTTGCACCACTTAAATGACAGATGTCATAGGAAAAGCTTAAAAGCCTCTTCCATTTCCAAGAACAGGATGTGGTCTGGTAAAATTACTTTCCAATCATCCGTTGCCTGGCAAGAAAGCCCTGGATACAAATGACATAAAAATACTCTTAACAAAGAAAGAAACTCTTAAGACCCTCTTTAAATAACAGAAAGGAACAAAAAAGCTATTTTTGTTCTCATAATTGGAAAAATAATTTTCAAACAATCTACTTTGAATTTTCACATGAATTAAGGCAAATAAATATTATGTCAAGGAGGACTGATAAGTTTAAATGGTGTAAGAACAGAGACTTGGTTGAAAAGCACCATCCTGTCACAGCTTCCCAACATGAGAGAATATTGAATCAGAGACTAACATAAGTTTGGTAAAAACAAGAAATATTAAAACATTAAGGAATGCCATCCTTCCTTTGGCAACACTGCGAAGGCGGCACACTCCAGTCGTATACATACGACAACCGCAGCTTCACTTCCTCCTTACAGAGCCTCCCATCACGCTGCAGAGTCTGGTGCTTTTCCAACATGTCCTCCAAGCTCTGCTTGTGTGTCACTACGTATTTGTTGTTGCAACCACGTGATTTATACTCTGTGTCAAAGCGAGGGTCGTGCGTCCGCCGGACATCCACCGGTGCCAGCCAGGCGCCCAGAGACACATCCTCACTCTGCCACGTCTTCAAGTAGCCAGCGTTGAGGTGCACGTAGCGCACCAGGTCCGCCGAGAGGATGTAGCCCCCGCCGAGGGCGTAGGGCAGGTAATAGTCACAAAGCTCCCAGGAGCTTTCCCTCCACTTACCGGCTGTTTTCACCCGACCTCTCCCTGAGAAGAAGCCCCAGTACAACCGGTGAGGCTCTTTCCCCTTCAGCTCCTCCTTGAGGAGGTCCAGGCGAGCAAATGTGTCATCATCTGCTTTGAGGACAAACTTGAACTCCACATTCTGGTCCAGCCAGGAGTACATATGCAGAAGCTTGAGCGTTAAGTTCTCGTACGAATCTCGCAAGTCTGGCAGTAAGAGTAGATCTTTGTGCCGCCCTTGCTCTGTGTTTAGATTCTGCAGGTCCTCCGTGGACAGTCCCTGAGTCCCCACCACAAACATGGCCAGAACATCAGAGTCCCGCTTGGCCAGCCAAGTGCTGCGGATGATGCTTCTCCGCTCTGTGTACTTGGGTCCAGTTGTGATGAGGACCACAAGAAAGGCAGAGTCTTTGGGTGCTAAGGGGGCATTGTGCTGATCTGGACCGGATTGGAAAGCACTGGCACGTGGGGCGAGGCCTGGAGGATCCTGGTGGCATTGTTTCAGGGTTTCTGAGGTACATTTGGCCAAGAAGACCAGAACTACAGCAAAGCTGCACACTGTGCCAATGACCAACGCTGTTTTGTGGCGGCAAACTAGACGTACAAGATTCATGGTGCAAAGTCTGGGGTGGGAAAACAAAAGATGAGCGGGATTAATGCAATACTAAATTTCAGGCAAATCATAAAAACATTTCAGAGCAACTGTGGCTTCAGGGGCAGGGAGGTCATCAGTGGATGAGAAGATTGGTGGTTTGATCCCAACCGGTTGTAGCAGCATGTCGTCGTCTCCTTGGGCAAGAGACTGAACCCCAAACTGCCTGTGATGCTGTGTCATCAGTGTGTGAAAGTGTGTGTGGTTAAAGCTACTGGTTGAACTGGTGAAATGTGTATGGTTGCCTCTGTCCCCATTGTATGAATGGGTCTGTCTGTAAAAGTGTTTATAGGAGGTCATAATATTTAGAAAAGAGCAATATAAGACTCATTCCACTCACCATCAACAACCTGAGAATTACACTGCAAAATGCTACTTGGATCAGTTTTGTTTCCTAATGAATCACACTGCAGTGTATGTGAACTGTTTGTAATTTTATATTTCATATGTTTCTGTGTACTAACCTTATGTGTTTACTGCTCATTTATGTCATCCTGCTTGACGTTTTCTGTGGCAATCACCAAATTCCTTGTAACTGTATGACTGTTGTGTAACTACCTGACTGATTAATCTGCTTCAGATTCTAAGCACTTCACTGTTCATCCAGCCAAGTCTGCAGATGTAAACACAGATGTTGTTTGATGACCAAATCGTGGCCATTCCAGTTTCAGACCGTGTGTTGTTTTGTTGTATTTGCTTCGAGTTCCCCCCCCCCTTTCTTTCTTTGCATTTGGATCAGAGATACTGCACCTCAACCAGCACATTGGGAAAATGAGCATCCCCAAAGCTTCCAGAGCTCAGTAGCATAAATGCACGGTATGCTAAGGTAATATTTAACGCACACAACAGATGAAACATAGTACTGTAGACTCACCTGGATGTGATGCAGTCAGCGTCTGTCCCAGGAGTGACACAGCCGGAGCAGGCCCACAGTCTGCAGACGGGAGGGGGGAGCAGCTCTGACACTACCAGCCGAGCACAGACTTCATGAGGTCGATGAACGCAGAGCAAACACGCACAAGGTGTTCATGTTGGTCTGAGCTGCAGATGGTTTCGCCAGACAGGCTTTTATAAAACAGGTCGAAGGACGGCTGGATGGACCGATCCACGTCTTGGTGTGTTGTTCATATTGTTGAGTACAAAAAAAAAACAAAAAACCTTAAATCAACGGCGTGTGGCTGTGACGGAGAGGAACCGGATGTGACGTGACACTAGCCGAGGAGACGGACAGGAAGTACAACAACATAAAATAAATAAGACAATTGATTTGAAATATGTTTTATAATCGTTTTTATAATAAGAACAACAGTTGTTTGTGATCGAGCGGGTCAAAGCACCAGATAAATAGTACGGAAGCCCCACAAGCAGGGAGTCCTCAATGTACTCTCAATCATTTTCTGTCTCCCCACACCAATGAGTTCATTGAACTCCTGTGTAATCTCAGAATTTTGACTTTTAATCTCATGATTTTGACTTTTTATCCCATTATTATGACTTTTTATCTCACAATTTTGACTTTTTATCCCAGAATTCTGACTTTTTATCTCACAGTTTTGAGTTGCTTTGAGGATATTTTTATGATCAAGACTAAATTTGATCTCTCTTTTTTTCTGGCGGAAATGGGCTTCCATAAAATAGGCAGTTAACGAGTGAATTTCATGTGACATGCGTGTGCAGACAAAGCTTTTACACACGGGGGGTGGGGGGGAGGGGATGTGCAGCGTTGGGGGCGGCTGCTGTTGTGCGCATGCGTATTGATGACAGTACCGGATGGAAGCGCAGTGTCAAGTGTGTTATTTTCAAAGCCCCGGAGCGGAAGTATATTAAACTAAAGTATAGGGAGAAAAATGCTTTGACTTTATTTTGCATTTTATTGATGTCGTTTTTTTCCCACATGTATCTGTACAGCACTCAACTTTGGTTGTTTTAAAATGTGCTTCACAAGTACAGTTTGAGGTGAGCTGAGCTGATGGAAGGATGGAAAAATTATGCGTGGGACATTAATTTACTATAAATGAGTGATAAAAATTAATGATTTCACTATAGGCTGATTAATGAGCCCAATTATGTTTTTGACCAAACTGTTGTGATGTTTTGGTTTCACACAAAAGACTATGCACTCAACAGCTCTGTTTCAGCATTTCATTCATTTGTTCATTTGTGTCTGGAAGCAAATCATGACTGCTGCTAATTTTGTATGTGTGCTTCATGTAATGTTCTACGTGTGGTGCTTTTTTTTTTAAAGATAATTGCCTTATGTTAACTACCTTACTGTAGTCCTCTACTGTATTATTGTTTGATGTATTGTTCTGTATGCTCAGTACCTTTGTACATAGAACTGCTGCAACTTGCACATTGCACATCATCTACAATTTGACCTCTTGTACTTTGATACAATACGGATACGACAGGAGCTATGGTCTACTAGGAGGCAACAGTCAAATCCTAACCAACTCCCAGGTCGCACAACTCCAATATAAATCAAACATCTGCACATTTTAAATTAATCATCACTTAGCAAGTAAAAAAAAATCAAATCATAAAGTCATCACTCATTGCAAACGTAATGCAACTGCAAGTGTGTCATGTGAGAAAATGACATTATCTATCTATCTATCTATCTATCTATCTATCTATCTATCTATCTATCTATCTATCTATAGATGTGAGTATTTTATTTTGAAACATCTAACCGGAAATCCTCTTTCCAACTCTGATGACATCACTGACGTCTTGCCGGGACAGAAATGATGGTCTCGTCGTAGTAAAACTAGAAGCGGGTCTCTAGTACTCAGATCACCAGTGAAGAGGTCGGAGCGGCAGATAATGTGAACTGTCGGCTCGACATTTCTTCTTCACCTTGACGTTAGTCTTCGTAGCTGAACGCTTCACCGGGCAGCGATGACAGTCTGGAGAGACAGGCGACATCCTGGGACATGTCCTCGTCTGCTCGCCATCTTTCTGCTGGTCCTGAGTGTGCACTGGGTGAAAACAGTCCCCGAACATGACCCCTACAAGATCCTGGGTGTCAGCAGGACTGCCAGCCAGGCGGACATCAAAAAAGCCTACAAGAGTCTGGTCAAAGAGTGGTGAGTCCCGTAGGACCACCTCAGTGTCCTGACACCTTCATCACCAGGCACCTGGAAGCCTCTGATTTGTTTAGTTAGGTGTCTTATTTCAAAACCAATAACGCATGTATCCCGCAAATGTCACATTTGTCTTGCCGTTTCTCATCTCAGGCATCCAGACAAGAACAAGGACCCCAAAGCTGAGGACATGTTCATCAAGATTTCCAAGTCATACGAGGTGAGTTGAAAGCGAGATCCAGCTGCTGTGATAGGCTGGTTTCTTCTCTAAAAGCTCTACAGACCTCACCCCGTTCACCTTAATTAATCAATTCATTTACACAGTGGTGGCATGGGCTTTCTAAACATCTGTTTATTATCTTATCTGCTTCATACTTAATGGTGTCACTTGGGTCTGATGGACCATATCTCCAGTTTATATGGAAATGGTGGATAAGGGATTTACAAGATGTGGAGACACATTTTGTTCAGTGTCTAATGTAGACTTAACGGTTAAAAATGTAATTTTGTGGTTTCAGAGAGGTCTTTTCAGACCAAAGTACTGTCCACCCGTGCATTATCTTTCCTGCTTCATAATGGGCTCCCAGGGTGTCAATGCTGCTATCAGCCTGGAGCTGACATATGGGAATGCACCATGGACATGTCTCCGATCCATCATACACACACACACACACACACACACACACACACACACACACACACACACACACACACACACACACACACACACACACACACCATTTAATCTCACTAGGGACAGTTTAAAGTCTTTAATGCATGTTTTATTGTAGGACTAAACTGGAGAACCTGTAGACCCACACAGTATCAACAAAAAATGGGTTTATTAGATTGTTTTAAAAAATGATACATCAGTCAAATCATAGAATGAACGTGGAGCCTTAAAGCATGAAAATATAAAATCTTTACATACACACACTCTCACATACACATACTGCAACTTTCTGGCTGTCACTAACCGATTATGCTCTGATGACACAGCATCAGATGCAGTATAGGGATCAGTATATTTCCATGGAATACCTGTACGTCTCTGTCCTTCTGATAATTGCACAGCTTCGACTTTCTGTATTGTGTGGCTCACCTGAAGACATCATGACTCCAGTATGTCCTTTGCCATCACTTCACAGATTCTGTCCAATGAGGAGCGAAGGTCCAACTTCGACCGCTATGGCCAGATGGATGAAAACCAGCCCTTCGGCCAGTCCCAGCATCAGAATTTCCGTGACTTCCAGCACAGCTTCTACTTTGACGAGTCCTTTTTCTTTTTCCCCAGGTAATGCATGCTCTGATCCGTGCTCTATTCCTATATCACCACTATTATTAACTCAAAGTCCTGCCATGCTTTGCACCAAACCCTATAATAATTTTTTCTCTCGCTGAACTGAGCAGCTCTGCCTTCACACACATGATGAGTGTGTTCACAGATATTTACATACCAACACGCTGCTGTGTCTAGTAAGCAGATGTTGTGGGCAGGGCCTTTCCTGCTGCCTTTGTTTATTAATAGTAAAATATAATTCATTCGAGATCTGACTCCAGCTACATACACTTGCTGTTCCTTTTAACAAATTGGACGAAATGTGAGGAGGAAAAAGTGGCGCATCATGTCTGTATAAAACTCCTGAAGCTGCACACTTGACAGGAGTAAGTGAGGGTGCTTTGACCCAGATTTTTTTTTTTTTC
Source organism: Karalla daura (assembly GCA_029224185.1). Classification (NCBI taxonomy): domain Eukaryota; kingdom Metazoa; phylum Chordata; class Actinopteri; order Chaetodontiformes; family Leiognathidae; genus Karalla; species Karalla daura. Next base: position 25,408,449 of record CM055188.1, read on the forward strand.
CCACGCAAGGCAGCTTGATCCTGAGTTGGGAAAGTGGACTGCTCACACTCACACCTTGTTAAACTGCAGGAGGAAAATAGAGTACAGTCATTGGTCTGACCAATCAGCCTAAAAACTTTCATGCTGTGATACAAACCACTGAGCTGCTGATTGCCCACCAGAAAAGCCACTTCATGAACTCCAATCTCTCACTAAAAAAAACTTCTTGTATTGTGCTGAAAAATTGGCTTAATGGCTGACTCACAAGAGCCAAATGCAAGATGTCTGAAAAGCGGTTAAAATCAGAAAACTTTCTCGCTGCGAGGCCACTGACGATTGATAAATAACAACTTCCACGCACTGATTCATTTCTTGTGAAGCCGACCATAATCCTGGCTCACCAGAACCAGCTGCAAGGTGTCGATTGGCCAGATATGAACATCAGTATGAAGCCTTTGTTGATAACTGGAGGGAAATTGTGTTTCTTTTTTACATGCGTGACGAGAGATTTCTTTGGTCTGTACTCTGTGGGGAGTTGACCGTTGCTTTCAGCTCCTCTTTGCCTCTGATGAAGGTCTGAAGTATGTTATTTTTTCCCTTTGATAAAAGGACTTGGAAAAGAAGTCAGACTGAACACAGATCCGGTTTCTCTGCAGTCTAGCGTATGGCGGTTGTAAATCCTGGTTGTGGCACATAGCTTAACAACTGATGATTTTGGTTGAAAGGTCAAAATTTAGCTGAACTTTAGTGAACATTACAGCCAGGAGTTGGACCATGTGAAGCTGCACCTGTTCAGTGCTGCAGCAGCCTCGCAACATACTGTCATTTTATTTATAACCTCCTGAGAACCAAGGAAAAAAAGTGTCTGTAAATGTATGTTTTTGTGTGGTTTCCTATTTATTTGGGCCTAAAAAAACAACTTACAATTTTAATTTTTTTAAATATATTTTTTGTTTTAATATCACAGCATGTCCACTGTAGAGGACAAAAGGACTATTTCCATGTGAAAATAGAGCATAATGTAGAAAATGAGAACAAAGAAGCATAATATGGTACTAGATTGGACTCTAGTTTCCACAGATTTTAGAGTCATCTTGATTGGCAGGAAGCCCAGGTAGCCCAGGTAGCACAGGTGTGAATCTGTTCTCTCCTCTTTCAACAATGTGGTTGTTCGTATGCCGGCCATCTTGATGGAGACAAAAAGTAAAGTTCCCAGCACGCAAACCTGTCAAATGACATGTCCCTGGAAAGCCCAGGATGTCCTCTACAGAATACTATAGGGCTTGATAGAGTAACTCCAAATACTTGAGGAGACATGTTTAAGACATGTGTGAACAAAATGTCCATTATAAAGGACAAAAATGAATGGGCTTTAAGTCAAGTGCTTTACATTTGTGATGGACCAAAAATATAACATCAGAATGAATATAATATAAGAAATATGATATAATATATAATATCCTAAGATAGAATAAACAGTAGAAACAACTGATAAAAAAACCCATTAAAAACAACATTAAAAGCAAGCTAAAATACTCAGTGAAAAGTGAATAATATTACATTTTAGTAGAGGTGCAGGCTTGGGTAAAAACAAGATCATAGAAGTTGGATTTTGAATTTGATTAAAACTATCGATATTCATTGTACAAGGTAGACTATTCCAGAAGGTGGCAGCAGTTGAATTTTCATGTATATAAACGCATATGTGTACAAATAAAATAAATTTGTAACCAAGTCTAAATTTCACTGGTAACAAGTGTGCCTGGACACAATGAAGATTGATTTTCTCTGTTGTTTATCCCAAGACACTGTTAAAGCAACAAAGAATAAACAACACAAAACGCAGTAATAATAAGTAAAAATGCAGCACGTTTCTTTACTTAGATGAGTCCAGGTAACAAGTAATACAATTAAATGTGACACGGTTAAAAGCACACACGCTTGAATTGAAGCGACTTTTCATGGAAGGATTTTCCTTCAGGATTTTAAATGGTACACTTCTTAAACTCTTTATTCTTTACATTTTAGTTCTTTTAATGATTCAATAACGAGCAGCAGTTGCAAAACATCTGATGCAAAACTGTCTGACAACCACAAATCACAATGACTGAACTATTGTTGCTGATGCCTGAGACACTGCCAGGGTGGAAAACAGGTCATTTAGTGGATGGAAGGACAAAATATACCATATGAGTCCATGTGAATTATGGTTGTCATCCTGTTGTCTTGATATTTTATGTGCATAAAAATACAGAAATCTTTGCTCTCTTTGTCACATTTTGGTATTTAGAGAGAGTGATGAAAGTGCTTTAATGGACTTGTTTTTCTCTCGGGTCAGGTCACGACTGAAGTGTCCTGTGCACAATGTTTTTTTTAAAAATCTCTTAAAAACAGATTTTCCTCTGACTCACCTCTCTTGAACGCACAGGTCCAGGGACTTTGCGGACAGCAAGTACCTGCTTCACTTCGCTCAGTTCAACAGCGACGTCCTCCCAGACAGCCACAAGAGACCGTACCTAATCAAAGTGACTTCTGACTGGTGCTTTGCTTGTATCCACATCGAGCCGGTGTGGAAGGAGACGGTGCAGGAGCTGGAGCCTCTGGGTAAGGCTGCTGTTGCCAGACACTCATTAACCAACCCCCCCCACCCCCCCTCCCCACCCCCCTCCCAGTACCCTCAGGGTTGGTTTTCCTAAAAGCATCATTACTGTAGATAAGATAAATACTTAATTCATCCCCAAAGGGAAAATTATCCCTTCCAGTAGACAAAGTCACTTAAAAAACATAACATTCACAATGCACACAGAGTCTTCATGGTATATAGTAAATGATAATTAAGTTGTATTAAAATAATGAGTTGTAATGATGGTAAGAAACAATAATAAAGAAAAAAATAGTTAAGAAAGGAAAAACTGTCTGCAGCTGCTCCTCGGTCCAGAGTCCATGATCTGCTCTGTGACAACATCCAAGTCCATCAAGTTCCCCTCAATAGGAGAAGAAGATTTTTTAGAGTAGAATTTTTAGTAGAATTTTAGTAGATTTAAGTTGTCAATAGGCAAGGCAAGTTTGTTTTTATGGCACAATTCTTAAACAAGGAAATTCATCATTGGTACACAAAGCGAATGAGAAGAGAAGAATGAGAAAATACTTGACTTAAGATATGACAGATACATAATAACCAGTTATAATAAAACAGTGGTACTTATAACTAGTGAAGTAAAGTAGTAAAATACAAAAATAGCTATAATGAATTTGACCGACTCAATTACTATTATTGAAAAGCCTGATGGTCGGTTGGAGGAAACGCTTCATGCTCACTTCAGTCTGGCACTGATGAGGAGTCAGATTTCTCTTCACCTCAAAGGGCTGAAATGTGATGGGTTGAGCTGTGGAGGGTGGAGACTGGGCTGTTGGGCGAGCAGGCTGATGGAGCTGCTGTGAGCGGGTGTTTTAAGTAGTGAAGGGGGGATGAAGGACGGGATAGAGATAGATCTGGGGAGGAGACACCAGAACCACATGCAGCCGAGAGGGGGAAGGGTCAGATCTGTTAACGACGATGGTGTCCACATCTTCACGCTTTTAATTCTCCTCCTGCCTGACCCGCCCTGCTTCACACTATCCTGCTGTCCAAGCTTCTGCCTGTAGATCTTCTTCACCTCCTCAAACTCCACCTTCAGCTCCTTATTCAGTGCCTTCACTCTCTCCCTGTCAACGCCTCTGAAGTCTTTTAGGTTTATCTCGACCCAGGACGATGCTCAATTCATCCATTAGGACAAATGTAACTCTTGAGTGTCATGGAGTTTCGACATAATTATTCACTGGGCTGTATTTGGTGTTGTTGAAGCAAAGCGCACCAGAAATTCACATATATATGTATGCACGCACATATACATATATATATATGTAAATGGAGAAAAAGACAAAAGATTCATCTTTCTCTTCTTCTTCCTCCCCTATCCTTTGTCTTCCTCTTCTGTTACTCTTTTATATTTGCCTCTTTCAGCGTATCTATGTCTTGTTTTTCTACTTTTTATGACATACCTCACACGCTTCTTCAACCGTTTGTGACACATCCGAGGCAGCTCTGCCATGAAGTTGTTATGCAAAGCTCTAAATGTTTGCTTTTTGACAACGCTGGGAAAGTAAGATCACTTTGTGATGTGTAACATAGCATCGTAGCGCCGACATATAGTTGAGCAAACGTACAAAGGAGAGTTAAGAGCTCTGAGAAATTGCGAAGGATCAAATTAGATTATATCTGTGTACTCAGTCGTCAGAGAGTGTGTACTTATGTCTTAAGCTACTGTTTGCTGTGCAATGTTCGCTCGTGGATAACTTTGTGTGCCCTTTAATGCAGAGCTGGGAGCGTAAACACACTGTGTTCTTCAACTATCAAACAAGTGTATTAATGGGTAAAAGTCCAGGTGCAAAAACCAATACTGAAAAAACCACACACTGCACTGCAAGCCCGCACAGATTTGAAATTATACAAGCTCTGGCTCTTGGTCATGCTTTGGCTCACATCCAAAACAACAAATGCTGAAGTTTGCAGGAAAAATATGTGTTCACGCAGATTCTGGCGCAGGTGATAAATAAGAGCCAGTGTGTAGAGCGTCACAAGCTGCTCTCAGTTTCGGGTCCATCAGAGTCTGCTGTGGCTGTTTTCTCTGTCCTGAGTCACAGGAGTCTGTCAGACACTAAAAACAGATGTATGCATGTTTCATGAACCCTGTCCATATAAGGCACGCTCTCATTAATTTCAAAGACTGGTGAATAAACCCTACAGTGCCTCCCAGAGGAGAGGGGAGGGTTCACCTTAAAATCAGTCACATTAGTTGCGTCTATGTTGTTTATCGCTCTGATCTGCTGCTGATCTGACAAGGTACCAACCTGTCCTGGAAAAACGTGAAAAATTAGTGATAAAATTAGAACTTGGGTTGCCGTGGAAAATCATTGCTGCTCTCTCTGTTTCTCTCCTCTGTGAGTAAACGCAGATGGTTTAAAAGGTTTGCACAAAGGCAGTCTGTGACTTTGTCGTATAGAGGTTAATTCATATATATTAACAAAATGAAAGGTTAAACTGTGGAATGCGACACATCTCCAAAGCATGAGAAGGATGGAGGGATGTATAAGGAAAATCCTGGAAAATTATGTCAGGAAAAGAGCAAGAGGAATTTGAGCAAGTTGCTGATGCCTGTTTGTATGTATGATTGATTTTTTTTACCTCATCTGTATACGCAGATTTTGTAAAAAATCGTTGCATGGATCTCCGATAACGTTTCTGCCACAACAGGTGTTGGTTTTGGCATCGTGGACCTGGGTTATGAGCGTCGCCTGGCAACCCAGCTGGGAGCGCACCATGCCCCCGCCATCATCGGGCTGGTGAACGGCAGAGTCACTTTCTACTACCAGGTCGTGGTGCGCGAGTACCTGCGACAGTTCATCGAGGACCTGCTGCCAAAGAAACTTGTGGAAAAGGTCGCGCAACAAGCATCAAATTAAAGTCGATTATGTTGTTGCCAGTTGCAGATTTGAGGAGGAGTTGAAAATGTCCGCTGATTATAATTGAGTCAGCTTGAGGTTGGGCTGGTTAAGTGATGTGGGAAAATTACTCCAATATTTGGTTAGATTCTATTCATGGACTGATTGTTTTTTTTTCTTCTCCAGATCACAGATGACAACTACCTGTCGTTTCTCGAGAGCTGGCAGGTGGAGAACAAGCCCAGTGTTGTTCTGTTTGACCAAGTGCCTGCTGTTCCGCTGCTCTACAAAGTAAGCAGCGTGTTTAAGTTTCTCACTCTGTGACACACTATGCACTAATGTTAATGCACTCTGAGATGTGGAGCAGTTTGCATGATTGCACCAATTTAGGGCAGACCAATCGTAACCCAACAGCATCTCCAGATGCACCTGTCAAGCTGCAATTTTTTTTAAATGACATGTAACGTTTTGTAACCACAAACCACACTTATTTTTTTAGCTTAATTCACAAACACTTCGGAGCAATTTTAGCAATTTTGTAACCAACGTGAGATTCAGACATACTGAAGCTAGTGTACAAAAAAAACAGTGGAAACTGGAATATGCAGAATGAGTTGAATACGGACATCTTGTGTCTTAAAAACAAGATGTCCGTAAAAAAACAAATAATTCCAGCAGTCGATGGGCTACGATGTGCAATTTCATATCTAGAGCCAATGTTTATATATATAAGTATTGTAGAGTTTGATCGACAGGTAATGTTAGTTAAGTTAGCAAGCGAGTTGGCTTACTGATCGAGGAGAAAAGTCACCTTTTCTGCCTGCGTTTTAATGCGGTGGGATTTCTTTATCCGTGGAGTCCATGGAGCGGAGGCTTCACCAATATTTACTCTAGATCTGGACCTTTCACCAGGGTCCCTGAAGCAGATGCAGGGCTTGCAGACTCCACCATTTTACCCAGTGCCAGCCAAGCTGTGTGAGCCTAGAGACTGTATTTGGCAACCTGCAGTGCCAAAACTGTAAACGGTTATTGTTTGTCGAACCCGTGAACATTTCTTAGACTGAAAAAAGTCAGACTGAAAATAATTTTTCAAGGAAACGCCAAACCTTTATTCTGCACCTCTCTAAACTCCCCATGGATGCAGTTATAGTTATTTCTGAAAAAATATAGCTTTTAATACAAATTCCATATATTCAACCTGTAAACTGAGGTATAAAGTATTAGGTGACCAGATCCTCTCAACATAGTCTCTCATACTCAGTAGTAGAGTTGTCTTGAGTTCCATCAGGTGCATGTGTCTGATTGGCTCTTTTGCATTTGCTCCATCAGGTTAATAGTTATTATTTTCGTGCTATGAACAGTGTATGAGAAAGGGCTGGGTAGAGCGGTGCAAATCAGATCTTGACTGATATGCATAAGGTCCCCAGCCGCACTACTATTCCTCTGTTTATCTTCAAATTGTTTTTAAAAATGTGTCCCAAATCCTCATCTTCATCATCTCCATCAGTTTTTTTCCATGTTTGACTCCTCAAACATGTCATATTGATCAAACTATTAAGTATAAGTATTAAGTATTAATTTGTAAATCTGGGATATAAATATATATATATATATATATGTGTGTGTGTGTGTGTGTGTGTGTGTGTGTTCTCTATTGAGAATTTGCAGGTCTGTGGTTTGTGACATGAAGTCTAATCTGTAGATATCTTAAAAAGGCACCTGAGGGAAAGGTTAGGCAAATTGGTCTCGGAGTTGTGAAGATTTTAATATCTTTCCATCTATTATCCCATCAGATAGTTGATTGAATGATTTTCTGTCCGCTCTCAGCCCATCTTTTTTAAGCAGTTTCAGCTGCAGATGTGAGACACTTTAATTGCTCTTGGACCGTACCCATGCAGTCCGGTGCATTGTCGAATGACTTTAACCCCGTCTTGTCTGGAGCTCTTAACTCTGCACTTACTTCTTGTGACGCATTTATCCCACTGTCCAGTTAACAGCGTTTGCCTTCAGAGACTACGTGCGCTTCAGTTACGTAGACCAGGGTGACACGCACAACACTCGCCTGCTACGTCAGTTCAACATAAACACGTACGCCCCCACCATGCTGCTGTTTAAAGAAGACACGGAGAAGCCTGTAGACGTCATCCAGGTACGACTGCATTTGATCTACTTTACTATTGACATATTTTTCCACATTTTTGCCTGTAATCCACTCGTATACTTCTTGCCTTTATACCCTTTCCACGTTCTTTCTCTCTCTTAGGCTCGAGGGATGAAGCGACAGATCATGGACGAGTTTGTGTCCAACAACAAATTCCTGCAGGTCCCACGGCTGGTCAATCAGCAGCTTTTTGACGAGCTGTGTCCCGTCAAGCAGTTCCACCGACGAAGGAAGTAAGCAACCATTTAAGCATGAATTTACTTTTTGTGTAAAAACAAAAAGAAATGCATGGAAATGAGCCAAGTGTGCATCAAGGCATCCACTTAAAAGTGGGGGAGGTGATTTGCTAGAAATCATCTTCACATCCACAAATGCAAATGAGTAAATAAATGGTTTTTTTGTTTTTGTTTTTTAACCAAAATGAAATAAATCAGTCATGTGGGAGACAAGTAATCATGCAAAAACACCTGCCAATTGTGTTGAATGTCACATTACATACATCTGTTCAATCCATCTGTCAATCCATCCATCCATCATTTGCGCTCATATGTGCCTCTTTGACATATCGCACTGGTTTTCTACGCTGGAAGTCGACACCGCTGCTTGTTCCTGCCTCTGGAGGCTTTAGAGAGAAGTCTGTGGAAATGGGTTTGACTTTTGAGGAATGTATTTTCAAAGTGTAGCCTGCTCTCGCTGTTTTTTGAGAAATCATCTGCTCCACCTTTAAACTTACAAAGCACTCTTTGAGAGCAAGAGTGGCTGTCACAGGGACTTCCTCAACAAAGTGTTTTATGTTTTTTGTGGCTGCAGATGGCAGGTGAATTAACTTGGAGTGGTTTTCAGGTACTGTGTGCTGCTGATCACTGGGGATGAACAAGCTTTTCTCCCGGGCAACAAAGCCTTCCTGGACTTTGCTTCGGCAAACAAAAAAGATGTTCTGCGGTTTGCATACGTCTACCAGCGTCAGCAGCAGCCTCTTTGTCAGGCACTGCTTCGCAATCAGGCCGTGCTCTCACCTCAGGTCAGTGAACAGAAACACACACACACACACACACGTGCATCAGAAGGATGAATCTGGGAATTCATCCTGCTCTCTTTTTCTTGAGTTCATCCAGCATGACCCAGTATAACATCAGGGACAATGCGCTCCTGTTGGCAAATCTTTGATGCCAGAAATACACAGAATTTGATATGTGTCAGATTACCGATATGTGCTTCCAGAGGCTCGGCTTACAGTACAAGTGCTTCTGGACACCTCTTCCAGGTGGTGATTCTTGAGAGGCGGAGCCCGGCCGGAAAGGTCTTGTTCCGCTCTGTGGGCGGCGGCTGGAACGGCAGCGAGGAGGACAAGTACCGACTCCACGAGCAGCTGGAGCTTCTTCAGAAAGATCCCACCTACCTGACCTCCGACGCGACCCTGCCAGAGCTCAACAACGAGATGGACTCCGTAAGTCACAGGACGCACACGCTCATGCACTCAGGCTCCCCAGTGGAACCAGCAGGATGTGGACTGTACTAACTGATGGGAAAACTTTAACCAGAGCTGTTCTTGTATCGATGTTGTTTTCAGATATTTATCATTCAGTGGATGAACGCTGCCTACGATTACATCCTGCAGTTTTATGATGACCTTCTCTACTCAAATTGGTAAGGCAACACTCACCTCGACTGTCTGTGGCATTTAGAGCAAAGAGCAAAGCCAGTATTGTTATTTTTGTAACTTATCTCAACCTCTCATTACCTGGTGGGCGTGCAGTCGCTATGTTACCCTTCATAATGGAAAGACACAGAGGACGCATGGAGGCTGTGAATGTTATTGTCTGATCAGTGCGTTACAACAAACCCGTCTTTCTCTCCTCAAGGCGCGAGATGATGCCCATCCTGTCTTTGATCTTCTCAGCCCTTTTCATTCTGTTCGGCACCGTCATAATCCAGGCTTTCAGGTGAGCCATTAGATGCAGAATTTTAATCATTTTGCCAGCATGTTACGAAAATTTCACCTGGTACATAATGTCAGACATGACACTATGACACCTCTAACTATTTTTTAAAGGTTTTCTTTTTTTCTCTGCAACTCTGCATGCTTGTTGTATTATATTATGCAGTGCATGCTGGTTATCCCTCCAATTCTCTTAATACTTAACTTTTGCATCATAAAATCTTTTTTTGACTGCACAGGTGCACTTTCTCCTCTGATTACTTCATACAAACAATGAAGTCAGAATTAGAAAAAAAACTTTTAAGCATAATGATGCTGATCAACAGTTGAAATATACTATTTAGTATTTGTTGTTTAATTCTTGTAATGGTCTGCCTCTGATCTCTTGCTGTGGTTTCTCAGTGAGAGATGTGAACTTTATGCTGATCTTTTCCTGTCTCTGGTCTGTTCTCAGTGAGCCGGGAGAGACCGAACCCCGGGCACCAAAGCCAAAGGAGCAACCACAGGATGACGAGGATGCATCCAGCAGAGCTAGTACCTCAAGGTAATTTGTTTTGATGGTGAATGGTCAGAAACGCAGTCCCAAACCATGTCAGAAGAACAGAAATTGCTGAGTGCAGCATCTGAGATTAGTCATCCGAGTGTAGATTGGTACTACTGTACTCCAGGATTATCCAGGACTCGGGTATGAGCAGCTCAGTGGGCGCTGAAAACTTCACACCTTTGTTTAGTTCCAGAGGTTTCATAAGTCAAGTTGAAGGGTAACTGTGGTCTTGGATAATGTCACACTGTTACAACAGCTGTCCAGTTGGGGGCTTTTCTCTGAAACAAGCACCGACCAGGAAGAAAAAAGCATGTAGAAGAAATGAAAGCTGGTGTCTCTCTTCCTCTCTCTGTCCACTTTCTCTCTCTCTCATTCTCTACCTTCAAGTCACTGTGCTCCTCCACTCCTTTGACTCCCCCTCTGCTCTCTGGAGCTTGAGTGCAGTAGTCCCATCACTTTGATGAGTTTAGGCGAGCATGTCCTTGAGTTATCATAGGCTTGTAGTCATGCAAAAAATTTTCTCAAAAATGTTCTCTAATTATAAATAACATGTTAATGAAATCAATTGTTTCCAGACGTTTTGACTTTTCGTGGTTAAGCAAAGTCACTATTTATGCAGAACTCTCTGGTACTTAGTGCTTTGCTGTCTCGTTTTTCTATATAATGTTTGAATGTTTGATCTACTGAAATGATCAAAAGTTGTCTTCATATCACAGTATCTGTGCAGTAATCACTCCTGATGTGTTTCACATTGGTCCCTGCAGTCGTGCACCCAAGAAGGACTTTGTGGAAGTGACGGAGTTGACAGACATCACCTACACCAGCAACCTGGTCAAACTCCGGCCGGGACACATGAACGTCGTCCTGGTGCTCAGCAATGCCTCCAGGAATGCACTGCTCAGAAAATTTGCCAAGGAGGTGTTTTCTTTCTCCGGGTAGGTATCACCACAGGAATTCCTTTAATTTCTAATGAGGTAAACTTTTCCAATAAAGAGAAATGCCTCTTCATTATCATAAGGAGATTTCTCTCTGAGGTTAGCACACACACTTTTTTAGATCAAAGATAACCAATAAATAACTAATATCTGAAAACAATAGTCCTACTTACCGCTCCTACAGTGTATCAGAAATCACAGTCTGCATTGTTTAGATTCAGATTCAGAGAACTTCATTTATCCCTCCGGGGTGATGAAGGGAGCAGGAAACAAAACATACATTCAATAACAAAGGTACTGTGAAAACAGTCTTTACAGTATATAGCAGGGTTAAGTAGTGGTCTCTATATAAAGTGCACAACAATTGATTGAAAATTACATGTGGGGTCATGTTGGGTCATCCATTGTATCTGTTGCAACTTTAATGGGAGGGATGGAGCTGCTTGCGCCCAGAAATCAGTGTCAGTGGCTGGTTTTAGACCTCTAATCATATTCAACTAGCGCTTTGATTTTGGAAAAACTAACTGAAAAAACAAAAACAAACAAAGCGATAACCAAGTGTGTTCACATTTTTACTTGCAATGGACCGGAGACCTGTCCATCAGACCCCTGCAAAGCCTTTTGGACGTTAACTGAATGTGTGTTATTTCCACCAATATATTCACAGATCACTAGGGGTAGCTAATGGGCTGCTAGTGGTCAGTGGACTACATCACATCGTGTAGCAGCAGTTTTGTGAAGTTTCCAGTGAAATGTCAGTGTCAGCACTGGTGGTTCCTACTCAGTATGTGATTCCTCCTCTGACTCGGCCTCAGTTATATATGGCTGGATGTGTATGTGCTCTGTAGCTGTATTGCTCCAGTTTTTCAATTGAATTTTCATTAAAGTGCCAGTTTATAACAATGTTATCTCAAGACGCTTTGGTAGATTACATATTAGAGCTGGTCTATTTTGACATAAACAAATAAAGATTAAGAAATCTTTCATATGGATGAGTTGTTGGAGGCTCAGTTGCTACAAAGTTTGGGAAAAGTTTGCTGCTCAGTGCTTAGAGAGGGCTTAGAGAGGGCTGTCACATTATCATTTATATGAATAATACAGATAATTCTATGTGTGGTTGCCAGATGTGCTGAAATGGACTGTAATATTCCTTCAACAAATGTAGTATTCTTTGAAAACTTGTTAAATGTCATCTGAGGCATTTGCTTCCATAAAAGCAAATACTCAGTTCAACCATTCTTGGTCTCCTTTAATTGATTTTCTCTGACTAATGCATTCTCCATCTATTAATACTTGTGCCGCTGCAGGACTCAGACCCTCCACTTCTCCTTCCTTAATGCCGATAAACACCGCCAGTGGATGCCATCACTCCTTCGCTCGGTCTGTGACGTGATGCAGAGCGAGTGTCCCTCGGACGAGGACGAGGAGTCCTCAGACTACAGTGGACATGTCCTGGCTCTCAATGGCCACAAAAAATACTTTTGCCACTTCAGACCCGTCTTCATAGGGGACGATCCCAACGACTCCGCATCCGATGCCTCGTTCTCCTCCGACAGCAGGAGATCTTCCCGGTCCAGGTCCAGGTCCAGCTCCCACTCCCGGTCCAGGTCCCACTCCAGGGAGGATGGAGCCGTACCCAAGAGAGGCTCCAGTCGGGCCACGAGTATAGAAGTCCACCACAAGCTTGACCGGTTAGGACTGTGGATGGAGAGGCTAATGGAGGGCACGTTGCCCAGACTACGGGTCCCCGGGTGGCCCACTCTAGAGGCGACCGTTAACAAAGCCTCCACAGAGAACTGAGCTCAAAAATGGAAAGGTACAAAAGGTAATCGGCACTCTGCGGTCTTGCCTCCCGTTAAGGGTTGTTTTTTTTTTCGTTTTTGGCACGAAAAATACAGAACATTTTCTCAGTTCTGAAATACTAATTTAAGAGCTCTCTCTCGCTCACACAGTTAGGCTGTCGCACACACCTGTTGCAGCCTGTTTACAGAATGTCTTATTTTATGCGGCCGATAGTTTGGAGCAGGTGGGAACGCTGATTTAGACTAGTTTGCTAAAAACAAACATTTCAAATGCGCGTACTGGGGCAAAGGCTGAGCTGTAAGACACTCGTCCTCTGTGCAGACGGATGGAAGATAATCGATCAGAAAAAAAAAACAAACAACAAAAAGAGGCTGGCGTTTCTCCTGACGCACTCAGTCTGAGCTGCAGCACACACACACACACACACACACAAACACACACAGTCAAAGTCATCACAAACAGGGTAGGTGTGTTCTTAGCCAGCAAATGCATGTTAGAATAGGAGAACTACGACTGCATGCAAAGCAAACTTTCATATTGCTTCTTAGGTTCACATGTGACTGTGTGTGTGTCCTCTTACAGGTCTTAGCTGCAGCTAGCTAGCTGTGTGTGTGTGTGTGTCTGTAATGTGTCTACGTATGTGCGTTACGGATCGACTCCACTTCTTTGTCCTTTCAAATCCTCCCTGCACAGTCAACGTGTGAAGTCATACAGCACAGAAAAAGCACAAACTTTAGTTTTCGCTCTGCCTCGAACCACCAAGAGCCTCTAGAATTTGCTTTTTGCGCCTGAACACATCTTAACAATTGACAGCCCTCCGTCATGAGTTTGACCTTTAGCTGTGTGTGTGTGTGTGTGTGTGTGTGTGTGTGTGTGTGTGTGTGTGTGTGTGTGTGTGTGTGTGTGTGTGTGTGTGTGTGTGTGTGTGTGTGTGTGTGTGTGTGTGTGTGTGTGTGTGTGTGTGTGTGTGTGTGTGTGTGTGTGTGTGTGTGTTGTACAGACTGTAGAAGTTCACGTCAGCCAGAATAAAGGCTTGGAGTCTGAGCCTGATGCACTGAATTTGGAGATACATTGTTTTGTTTTTTTGTTGTTTTTGTTTGTTTTTTTTACTTCCAAGAGGCTTCAGTTGAACATGATTATTGGGTGTCGTTCGTAATTAGAAGTCTGACCCGACGGTTTTGACTCCAGATGTGAACATGTTGATCTTAGAACATTTCAAATTTCAGAAACTTTTCCGCTCAAGTTTCAGTATGTTTTCTGCGTGTGATTTTTTTTGTTTGTTTGTTTTTTTTAAAGAAATGGTTGAAACAACTGTCATCCCGTTGAATTGGCTGGCAGCCATGTTGATCATCATCAGCTGCTGGTGATCTTTTCGTTGTACCTAGACTTTGCCATTTTTCTAGTCTTGCTTATTTCTTTGAAGTTCTTATCAACTGTTCAGGGAGTTCAGGGAGAAATGATGAACAAATTGTTTCCCTTTTTAAGCCTGTGCCCTTAAATCACAGTTATTGTCAATGCATGGAGTAGGTAGATTTAAAGTCACTAATCAATGTTTAGAAAATTTGCACTGTTAACATCAAAAGTTCGCCCCTCTGTTTCCTCCTTTTACTCTGTAACAGAATACTTTGCTGCTAAACAAGTGATAACTGCAGTACACTGTAACATGATATCGTTGTTTGTTTTTTTCTCTTGTATGTACTTTGAGCTTCATTTAGGTCCTTAAGCGACTGTGAGAAATGAAATGTAAATTATTAAAAGAAATTTCTTTCCAAACAGCTATTTATTAAAATGCAGATAAGTTTGACTTGTCTTGATATCCTTCTTTTGCCTTTTAACAAAAAAAACACTTTCATCTTTAATCATCAATGCAGAATTCATTGTGCTCATATTGATGTACAGATAATTTGATATATTTAATATAATTGCGCTATACATGTAGTAAATAAAAATATGTGACATCATGTACAATCAGTAGATGACACATTTACCATAAATAGAACTACTACTACTAGACATTAGTACGTGTTTTCTGCAGCACTATACACAGTACATGTTATGTTAAAGGACCCATGTGTGTTTGTGACAGTGACCGACTATCGCAAGCTGTGACTGAGCCTCTGTTGTGACAATAGAGACTCAGTACTCATTAGGCATGTCAAACACTTTCTCCATGGACAGATCCTCAGGGCCGAAGGAGGCGGGCAGCAGCTCAGCCACAGTCATCTGCAAGTACGACCCATCAGGCTTGGACAGATACACGTCCCAGTTTTTCCCAAACTGAAAGGGAGATGACAAAAAAAAAGAACAAAAAAAACCAAATAAGCAAATACTGTAGGTTGGTCTGTGGCGGAGTGTTGCCTTGGCAACAAAAAGTGAAAAACTCAAGCGGTTTCATGTCTGTATTAGCGAGAAAGCGATTTAAAATGTATATATATATACACACACACACACACACACACACACACACACACACATAAACACACACACACCAGCAGACTGGACACATATAACAAACCATTAAAGGTTGTAAATACCTCTCTCATGAATTGCCGGCAGCCACCACATGGGGAGATGAACTGATCGTTCAGGTCACTGAAAAAGATAAACACAGTTTTTCTGCACTGTCAAGAAAGTTCATGGTTATGTTGCTTATGTTGTTATATGTGAAGAAAATATTTTGTTGTTTCATCCTCCAAATCCATCCAATGTCTGGCATGCTGTGTAATGCAGGGATTGACACAGTACGTCATCCATTCATCCATCTATTATCTTGACCGCTTTCTACCTTAATGGTGCTTCAGGGTCTCCAGTGCACACAGGGCAAAGGCAGAGAAAGGTCACTTGTTTGTCACATGGCACACACACGCACACTCTCACACTCTAATAAGCCTAAACAGCCATGTTTTTGGACTGTGGCAGGAAACTGGAGAAACTGGAGAATATCCATCCCAGTTTCCTACTTGCTGTGAGGCAATGGTGAATAACCTCCCAGAATAAAACAGAATGCAATTGTTAATGAATGGCTGTGATCGTTTTTGATTAAACATTCCTGAATAACTGTGTTTTTTGCAGCATGCCCCTCCCCCAAATCCAGCAACCACCCTCTGTTGAACCCTTTCACCTGAGGAATGATCTAAAAATATTGATGTGTTTCCCAGTCAGTTGTTGTCCCAGGTTTTTTAAAAGATAATTGTTGTCTACAGGTTCACAAAAAACCAAATCATTAGGGTTAATGAGGCATTTCTTTAATCACATTCCTCTCAACTGATCACATCCTGAAAAGTGAACTGCAAACACTGCGTTCTGATTTGTTCCCGTGTTTCACAGCACCTCACTTTGTAAGGATTTGGTGTTGCACTCATTTTTCTTTGTCAGAGACAGTTTTCTCAGAGTGATCCATCAGGGGCCACTATAAACATCATTTTCCCCGTCAGGTGCAGAAGATGATTGCGAAGGTGAGACAGATGAGATGTAATCAGGAAGATGTGACTCAGTTTGGTGGAGTTTTTAATGACGTGCAGGAATGTGAACATCAGTTGCAGTAGATGCGATTACTTCACAGATAAGCGATGACTGTGGCTGTGTTTGTGCAATGCAGGAGCTTCCAAGGAAACACAGACTCGTACAGATTTCCATATTGTACTCTGGACTGTCGACATTACCTGGCTATCGCAATGGCCTTGAAGCTTCTGTGGCCCTCCGACACTGCCTTGGAGATGGCATTTCTCTCCGCACATACGCCGAGGTTATAGCACGCGTTCTCCACATTGCAGCCTGTCCGAGACAAAGTTATTTTCGTCAGCTGTTGATCACGACTTCTGGTGATAATGGAAAGGTACAGTAGCTCAAACACGAGGAGGAAGTTACAAAACAGGTGATTTCAACATCAAAGGTATTGTTTGTTTACTTCAAATACAAATAGTTACTCAGTGGCTCTCTCACAGTTGTTTGCCAGGTAGTAGACCCCCACCCCCAAATCCCACCCCCCAGACATTTCCACTGACCTACACGTGACTCGCTAAGCTTTGGAACAACAGAGTGGTGTCCTTGCCTCGTCTCAATGATTTAACATCTCTGTCTGTGGATACAGCGCTGTTGACATAAGGTGATGCAACTCCAGATAAGTTACCCCCTTCACTGAAGAGAAAGTTCAAATTTGCACAGAAACGTGATTTTATTTTTCAACCACTTGGGATGGCACGATTCACCCCGTCAGTGATTTACCGAAAACAACCATTAAACCTAAACGTTTTACTTTTTTGAACTTTTCTGAACCCAGAAGTGACTTAATCATTAACATCGTGTAACAAAATGAAGCTCTGAACGTGGCAATATTCACCTCCCCCGAGAGGATGTTATGTCATGTTTCAAATGAGCTCAGAGGGCAAACAAAAAAAGCAAAGGATTTGACTCAAACATACAAAACATAGATCTCTGACTGGCTCTGGCCCACTTGCAATGCTTTCAACCATTACATCACTATCAGATGTGAAATTCACAATGTCAAAACACCTGAGAGTCAAGTGTTGGGAACACTTTCATGAGATTTTAGTGTAAATACTCACAAACTACGTACAGAGAAGTTCTTAAGACTCACCTTCATGTTCATTTTAAACATTTTTACCTTGTTCGGAATAACAAAGTTTCACATTCGTGTTACCTGTAAAGACACAGTTGTCGGGGGTCAGTAGAGCTGCTCCAACCCTGAATTTGCTGTAGGGACAATACGCTTCTTTCTTTGCCTCCAGAGACATTTGGATCAGATTCTTGACTGCTTCCGGGGACAGATGTCTGGAGCCGTGGTCCTTGATATGCATCACGTCCCTGTTGTACTTGACTTGGTCCATGCTTGCTGTCGAGGTTAGTGCGGCTGGTTTTGAGTAAGTGAGTAAGTCTTTTGTCCGGCGGCTTTAAATGTGAATGGGACAGAGTGAAGGGGGTGAGGGCGTCACCACAGCCAATCACTCGGTAGGATGCCAAAAAGCAGTCATGAGTCAATGGGAAGTGGTTTGGAGTTGCCACGCAGGATCTGTAGTTTCTGTGACTCAGAAGGGTATCACAACTTTTCAGATTTTTCCCCATGTGGGAAAAATAATAATCAACTAAAGTAACAGGTTTAGAAAACATTTATCTTTATTGTTAAGTACAACTTTTCTATGAGTTCTGAGTCAGTTTGAAAAATGGAGGCTTTAGAGACTAAAACAATCCCTGGGTCTCTGGGTGAGACCTGGTTTCACTTCACATCTGAAAAACGCAGTAACAGTTCTACAAAATACAAAGTGCATTGAGTAACATAAGCAAACAAAGCAGACAAGTTGTTTACCAAATGTATTTATGTTTATATAAAAGTACTGAATAAAATACAACACAACATCTATTGTGTCCGAAGCGATCTGGTCAGTAACAGGAGAGTGTTTGGAGAGAGACTCATCAGCTGTTCTGGGTGACCCAGTTGATCCATCCGAGGTAATTTCTGACCTTGGTGTAAACTCCAGGGTAGTAAGCATAGGCACAGCCAATGCCCCAGGACACAATGCCTTCAAACTTCCCGTTACATATGAGAGGTCCTCCCGAGTCTCCCTGTACACAGAAAACAAGTCAGTCAGTCAAAAAAACCCTCACAATCCCCCCTCAACCTGTTTGTCTTGTTGCCCTCTGGAAAGTGCTTCATGTCAACACACACACATACACACACACAAATCTGTGTTTCCTATATTTTTATAATTTGTATCTTTAAATGTCCAGTCTCTGTTTCTGGTCCTCTATCCTAAAGTTTACCCCTATGTTTTGTTTTCTGTAACAAGAATATAAATAATGTGAAGTTTTAAGCAACTCCAGTCTAAGTTTCTCTTTTAAACTCTGGATCTCTTGTTTAGGTTTTTATTTATATTTATTTATATTTATTAAGAGAAGAAAGCTGTTTTCAGCATAGAAACCCCCAAAAAAATAAAATAAAATAAAAAATAAAACCTGTGAATCGCTGGTGGAGCATTTAGCAACTGGAGACGCAGATGGCACGGACAGAAAAAGAAAGTGAATATTGTCTGATGGCCAAAAACAATATTTTCATTTTTGTATAGGAGTTATATGGCAAGTGGGCTTGTTGTTCCACCACACGGATGTGTTCATTACTCACATAGATACGTCTTTGCGCCTCACCTGACAGGAGTCTTTACCACCAAACTGGGAGCCAGCACAGATCATGTTCCCTGTGACCCTGAAGTAGTAGTAGTTCCAGCAGTTGGGGAAGATGTTGACATTCACAGCCCTCAGTGTCTCTGACAGGTGGTAGCTGTTGAGGGAAGTCACACCCCAGCCACTGACGGTGCACAGAGCAAAGTCAGTCAAGGGAGGAGAACCAGGGTCTGGCAGAGACGCTGGCTGGACCCGGTTGTTGATGGTTGCAGGTCGATCCAGCTAAACCAAAGAGGAGGACACGTGCTTTTCAGTCAGTGAGAGATACTGTAACTAGCTATACTGTGCGGTGTAAATGAGGATGACACCGAAACCCTTTCTGTTCATTAAGAACACAGAAAAGCTGGTTGACTCAAGACACGATAAACAAAACAAGTCGCCAAAGTAAAATGCACACTTGAAGAGGATGTAAATGAATGAATGGTTGAATGGCAGCTCAAAAGGTCAAAAAGGATCACGGGTGAAACTATGAGAGGTAAGTGCCTCTTCAGAGTCATTTAAAGTCCCAAGATGCGAAATAAAAGGGCAGAGAGAGGCGTGAGGTAAAGTCAAACTTCCTCTCCCCATGTGTCATCAAAAGAGAGGCAATTTTTTTCTCTTTTAGTTGCTCTTTTCCTGCAGGTCACAGTGAACCTTTTTCTCTGGAGTGATTACATGACATATGAAGCCACTTGTTATTGTCCATCAACTTTCACTAGAGAAGAAAATCACCCCGCAGATGACGCACAGTGAAAGATGTCAACCCATTTCCATTGGAAAGTGCATTCGATATTACAAATACTACTGAATGATTCATCTTTAAAGTTAGGTTTAATTGCACTGTTGGTAAATTTGCTGTGGTTCAAGCTCAGCCCATGAATTTACGTAATTAAATCTTAAGAAAAGATTTATTGTGTTCCACAAGTAGACCATGCTACTGATATTTGTCTTTATTCCTCATAACATTTCTAAAATTATTTTTATCCCGGAGTACATAGATGTTTGTGTGAGGAAGGGAGAGAGCGTGTTCATGTGTCACAAGATCAATATCAAATCCATACCAGGACCACAACTATTCCTGTACAATTGTGCAATGTCGTTCCTTACCTTCAACAACATGATGTCATTGTCAAGCATCCAGTAACTGTACTGGTAATGCCTGATGACTAAGGACACGTTGAACCTCTGCTCGATGCCCTCGTCCTCAAAGATGTTGTGATCACTCAGGACCACTTGGATCAAATGACTCCTAATAGAGTGGAAGTGAGGTAAAGGAGAGAGAGAGGAGAGCTTATCAGCCACAGAGCAGAACGGTCCAACACTTCTTTCTCCTCCACGTCTGCGAGTGGCACAGGCTTAAAAACTGTAGTAACTTACGGCCTCCAACAGTGGGCGGCAGATACTACCCACTCAGGGTGGACGAGGGTGCCTCCACAGAAGTGGTAGTTCATGAACTGGAGGGAGGCCTGATACTTGATGGAGTTGGGATCCACCATAACGCCCCCAATGATTCTCGTTCCAGACACAACTAAGAGCCAACGTGACGTACATGATGAAATCCACTGTTGCATCAGCTGATATGCTTTGTTTTTGTTTACAGTAGAGGCACATGACATAACACACAACAGGATGCACTCACCTGTCAAGTTTAATCCAAGCAAGAGCACCAGGAAGAGGTGAGAGGCTGGAGACAAGTTCATCTTAACAGCTACAGAGAAAAAATGCATGTTTTTGGACTGTTAGAGGAAACTCGAGCACTAAAGAAAACTGACACAGACGCGTTATAAACATGCAGCAGTAACATGTTACTATTGTTGCTATCGTTTTTTTTTTTTCTGACATTACCGATATTTACTCACAAATTGGGGGTTTTCTTCCAAAAGACTCCAGAGGGTTCAAGTGTAACCCCACACTGGGTGTCTGCAGATTCTAGCATAGTAGAAATAACACAGGAAGGTTAAAAACCATCCTGAAAACAGTATTTACCATGTTAACATCTTATCTCATGCAACTATAATCCCAGGCACAAATTCCAACACACTTTATGCAATACACATTTGCTATAGTTTGGAATGACTGAGATGTTTCAATACGTCAGTAAAAATGGAGAAACCCAGGCGTAGTCAGAAAATCCACATGATTACAAAATATTGTGAAAAGGAAGAGCAATCAGAGCAAAAGCCCTGACTGACGACAATATAAAGTCAAAATAAAATCCGTTAGATACAAAACTACCTCACCTTCGTCAGAGTCCAGCATCCACACATTGGCACACACACACACACGCACGCACACACAGAAACTCCTCTCACTCAGGTCCGCAGCAGTCGGGGTTTGAGAACCAGCAGCTCTCTTATATAGTGCATCAACTCTCACTGTCATTCTACGCTGCTATTGTTTGTCATACATCTAAGTGTTTCTCACACATAGAGTGACCTAGTACATGACAAAAAAAAGACAGCGGCCTTTATTCGGCCTCTCCTCCTGAGGCCTTTGTTCTCGCAGATTCAGCCTATTGTCTACGAGTGGAGACAAAGTGACGCTTTACATCGATGAAACCCAACAGGCCAGAGAAATGATAGAAAACACTCGTCAGACATGTTGTTTCGGGTGATGCCACAGAGAGTAGCGAAACACTCGCGTAACATTTGACAGTGATGTATTTGCTGCTATTAACCTGAGACGCTGCGGAGCAAAACAGTGTTCATTCTTCACTTGGACAAGGAGGAACTTTTTCCTAGTCATCCTGTTTAATCTCATTTGAGTTCTCAGCAGTTTTTTTGTTGTTTTTTTTTCACCTCTTCTTTATTCTCAGTTTGCACACAGAGGAGCTTCTGGTTAGTAACTCATAGCCTCCACACCGTCTACACTCCCCAAGGTGTCGTTCCAACTGTTAGGGTGAAAAGCGATAGCGTGCTCCGCTTTCCCTCAGGTGCGAAGCTGAGATGACAAACAAGTTGCCTGTGTGTGTGTGTGTGTGCGTGTGTGTGCATGTGTGTGTGTGAGTGTGTGTGTGTGTGTGTGTGTGTGTGTGTGTGTGTGTGTGCGTGTGTGTGCATGTGTGAGTGTGTGCATGTGTGTGTGTGAGTGTGTGTGTGTGTGTGTGTGTGTGTGTGTGTGTGTGTGTGTGTGTGTGTGTGTGTGTGTGACAGAGTGAGAGACATGCTGAGGCACATGTGCAGAGTAGCCGTAGCCATGGTAAGTCTGCAAGGCATGTGTTTCCATGTGTTTGCAAGATACAAAAAGACAGAAAGTGTCGAATAAACATCTGTATTCACACCAGAATTTCCAGAAATTAGATTATTATTATTATGTGCTAATAAAATGAACTAGAGTTTGAGATCCATAAACCATACTAGCTGGTGACTAAATGCTCTGTAGTTGAAGGCTCAGTTTCTCAAATGGATTCTTATTTACCGCTGGGTGCACTGAGCTACACAGATGGTTTTATTTTAGATATGTATTTTTCTGCCCCCAGTCCAAAACAGCTGGGATGAATTATTGATAAAATGTTTGTGATGCTCAAAGTAGCAATGCGTGCTATTTCAGATCCTTGTATTGATATATATCATGGAGAAGCTATCATCTTCTTAAAATTCACTCAGACAGCAAGCTGGAACAAACCAAGGTAATTAATCATTGTAAAATAATACCCGAATCATCTAAAAATCGTATTTCTTGCACAAAAATGTGCAAGATGCTTTTTTCATTCTGAGAGAATTGCACAAAACGTGTCTTAACATTCGCTGTTCGTCATCAGCTAAAGTTTCTGGATGTTAGACAATTGTTGAAGTAAACTTTCATCTCATTTTCTTAGATCTGATCTGACTGTCTTTATTGCCTGAGATTGAGATAAATGTTTTCTGTTAGGTCTCTAAAGGGAAGTGCACATACATTTCTCCCAATATATGTCACCTCCTGTAGACAAGTGCTTCACTGTAGTGGATTAAACCGAGACAAAAGCAGGGCCGATGTAAACATAGTAAATAGAAAATTTCAGAAATAGCATTAATTAAAATGACACCAAGGCTAATGAAGCTCCATTCCTGTCGATTATCTACAGACTTCTGCACAATTCTCCACAATCTGCAAGTTTCTCCGCTTAAGAGTGAAGTTAAAAAAAAACATCATCTCTGTCCTGTCTTCTATCTAGATTTATTGTAATCTAAAAGGCTTTAAATCCATCTGCCACAGCAGATCTTATGAAAATTAACCATGTTTTTTTGGATAACCATGAAAACCATGTGGAAAGCAGAAACATGGTACCAGAAGTACATAGTTATCATGAAGTGCTATATGTTAACTACAGTAGTAGCATAGTGCCAGGACATAGTACTAGTAATCACCATGAGGTACCATAGTAAAACCATTGTTACTTCATAAAAAACAATCATAGAAGACCACAGTGAAGGGCTGTTCACACCATACCTTCTGCACCACACACATACCATACCCTTGAACTGGCATCACTGTCAACACTTCTCAAATCAGCTGATGAATAATTTCTATTGTAAAATCTGTGTTTCAAGATCACCATCGAGGATACCACATCTACGGGACATTTGAAGGGCCCCTTGAAGTTGGAGGGGAAATCTGTGGGTCCAACATCTCACAGTGTCTGCTGTTTCCTTCATCTCCATATTCATAGACAGAGAAATGAAAGGTGATCGTCTGTGAGGGTTGCACGAGTGTTGGTCCAGGAAACACCTGGCCGCTGTGTGCCGCACAAAGCCGCCTCTCCCATTCTACTGGGTGAAGCATCAATTATTCAGCCGGCTCGAAATGTGGGACAAGAGGAGGTCAGGCGGCATACTCCTCCCATGCTGTGGATGATGCTGAGTTGCCAGAAGGCTGATGATGAGGAGGATGATCAGGCTGATTATGATGAGTTATCATTATCCTCATTATCATCACAGGAATTCAATAATGACTGATGACTCATTCTCATACGGCGAAACAGTGGAACGTTTTGGCTCCATAGTGCAATCTCTGTGTTGCAACAAAATGAAGCATGCACGCGCACACACACACACACACACACACACACACAGACACAGACACACACGCTCTCAAACGCTCTCCCTCACAGTAGGCTATTGAAACATTTCAGTGCGGATAAGCCCGGATGATGACACAGACAGAGCGTGCTGATACAGTATAGATGAACTACTCGGCACAGTTCCCCGCGTTGCCATGGCAACAGTGTAGGGCCTTTCGACAAGTCGGGAGGGTCAGAGCGGGGGAATGGCGGGGTTGTGGATTGTGAAGGTGAACTTCCTTGTCCTCTCTTTCCTTCTCTGTCAATGCTACGGTGTCAAACACCGGGTGCTACATGTCAACATGAAGGATGAAACTGAAAACTTTTTGGTTTTTTTTCATCATTGGATGAAACTGGAGGAAAAAGGTTGATGTGACTGGTTCTGTCTGTGTTTATGTGTGCGTGTATGTGTGTGTGTGTGTGTGTTTCTACAGGAGGATGAATGGCCAGAATTGGCTGGGCTGGGCCAGCAGACACAGGAGCAAAAGCCGCAGCGGTTCAGCCGCTGGTATGGTGTAGGATAACGGCCTGCGACCTCCACAGCTACAATGAGCCTGCTGGTGTGTTTGGGATGTGTGCTGCTGGACCTCCTGACCGTGCACAGTGAGTACACGTTGATTCTGTTGCAGACTAAGTGCTGCACTAAGAGCTGCATTTGAGCATGAAATCAGAATACGTCATCACGTGGAAAGTCAAACTTATTTCATAGAAGTTGGAAACTGGCGAGTCTTATCTGATTTTTTTTTCCATCTGCACTGGTGGAAAAAAAAACAAAAAAAATATTTTGTAAGATGTAATTTTCCACACTCCTTGTGTGGGGGAAGTACCTTCCTTGGACAGCGTGCCCTGCTTGTGTGCTTAAGTGCGTGACCACCTGTAGAACTTTGAATGGTCACTTTTACACTTCAGTCAAGATGGAGTCAAGAAATGAGACTTTGGCGAGAAAGGTAATAATTTCTTCAAATGTCCATTTCAACCATTCCTTTAAAATTGCTTTCTGACGCTCTCACAGGGTTTGTGGTTTACTTTGTGCTTTCTCTTCAGCAGCGGTTCAAGTTCAAATCCGTTTCCAGCCATGTAGTCTTCTTGGTTCCCATCATGTATTATGTCATCATCATCATATATAACCTGAAGCCTATGTACAGTAGTGCAGGTGTTGCATAACACAGGCGAGGAGCATTCCCACTCTAAAGTTTCAGAGCCTAGACTGAGGGGTGACACTAGAAGGTCAGGTTATATTGGATTACATTCATTGCACAGTGGCCTCCCAGGTGACAGAAAACCACTAATTGTTAGGCTGGGTCAATGGGCTTGAAGGCTGGATTAGGTGGATTTCACTCTTTATGTTCCTCCTTTGTTCACTGAAGGTTCTCCATGTTTTATGAAACAGACTTTTTTTTTTCCCTGTATGATTGAAATCAATACTTGGGTATCTCCAGCTACACACATGTACACACAGTAGGTTTTAGCTGTTTTCCGTTCAGATGAAAGCATGAGGGTATGACTTCTCTTCCGAAGTGAACACAAGATAGTAGAGTCATGTTTTGGATGTGGAGGGAAGTAATGTCACATTCAGCCTCGCATATATCGAGTACCTCGAGTACATTCTCAAATGATTAATACATCATGGTCTGGTTACGCTCTCACTTTCCAACTGAGTGAGGATGAAGTTCAGTGAAGTCACCTGTATGAAGGTCCTGTGTGATTTACACAGGAAGTGCATTGATTTGCACAAACTCCATGATTAGCAATATTTCACTTAAGAGCGTAATAAAAAAATCATCACCTCTGTCCTGTCTATCTTCTCTTGTCTGGATTTACTGTAACCAGAGAGACTTTAAACCCATCCGCCACGGCTCCAACCCTCTCCATCTTTATGTTTTCCTCACAGGTCATGCTTGGATGCAGGGCCGTATAGTAGGCGGTCACACCGCCGCTCCCAACTCCATCCGATACATCGTGTCTCTGCAGAGCACCAGGGGCCAACACTTCTGCGGAGGATCGTTGGTTCACAGGTACTGGGTGCTAACCGCGGCGCACTGTAACATCGGGTAAGAGGTCTCAGTAGTTGTCATCCATAAGATTTCTGGTGGTGTCACATTATCAGCTGTGAAATTTGCAATTCAAATGTCAGTGCATTGCTTGTCTCCAGACGGAAATATCATTTCATAACAGTCCATTCATCCAGTTACTGTGACATTTCAAAAGAAATGGTCAAGCTGCTACTCTAATAGTTTAATAACAGGGTGATAATAACAGGTTGAGGCTTTTTGTTTTTATTTTTAAATACCGCAGAAGTTTCTCACTCAATCAACTTTAAAAAAAAAGATTTGTCCAGTGTTAAGTTTATGACCTAAACTACTAGCGTTTCATACTGATCAATAAATCATGATCATGGGACATATCTCTCTCTCATCCATACACACACACACACACACATGTGCAATACACTCACATTTTGTTTTGTGAATGTGAGAAAAAGTATCTCAAGTTTGATTAAAACCAGTATGTGAAATATATTCATCTCAGATTTTTTCTTTACGCACAAATATTGTTAATTTTTCTACCCATATTTTTAGATTTAATCTATGCTGAGAAATATCAACAAAACAGACTTTATTTATAGAGCACTTTTCAACAACAATCAACAAAAATATCAAGTTTTGAAAAACATGCTGAAAAGCTGTTGGTGCTAATGAGCTAAATATGACAATAAGTGGGAACATCCGATGCTTGTCAACATCACAACAAGGAACTATCCAGGAGCAAACAACTAAATGATTAAGCCAGTGTGGTTAAAAACTACTTACTTTTTCCTTTCCTGCTGAGAAATGAATGTGAAGGTTGCGATGTCAGAATGAAATGACATGTTTAATGTGATGCCTGCTAAGAGCCCATTATAAATGTCACACTGACTTTGACATTTTACTCATTACATTTAAAGGCTGATCTGTAAAGCCACTGCTCGTCATGACTCTAGACTGCCGCTGTCATTCTACGGCCTTTTGGACGAGCCGGCTCTAAACAAAAACTGCTTAATTCTTATCACAGCAGGAAAAGAAAGCACTCTGCCAGTCCCCCTGAATGGATTATAGTGAAATCGTTCTCCCTCGGAAATCACATATGGGACCTGACAATTGCACTGTGCTCAAGGTAACGGCCAAACTGTTCCTGAAACACTTACACAGACGCTGGCATTGCTCTGACGTTCTGTCAGGGGCCTCTGTAGAAGTCACTGTTTCAGAGATAACTTGGCATGATTTTGTATTGTGAGCAGATGGTCCCAACAGATGCCTAAAAGCAAACATCCATTCGACGGGAAGGTAACGTCAAAACGATGCTGCTTGATCGTGACGCAAAGTAAACCTGTGTGCGCAGCACTGGGGAGTCGCACAGCACACACAGCCTCTCGAGTCACCTGACCTTGGAACATTGTCAGCATGTGTGTGTGTGTGTGTGTGTGTGTGTGGGAGAGAGAGAGTGTGTGTGTGTGTGTGTGTCACTGACTGATTGAAGTGTGATCCTGTTTGGATCCAGGAAATTGGCCATATTTCTGTGATACTGTTCTGTCCCAGCTCTGCCTGCACACAGCGAGCTATTGTGCAGCCACAGACAGACGCTTTATGGCGGCCTGTGTGCTCGCTCTGCACTGTGACTTTGAATCCTGGACTCCATTTATCATTACGTGCTATCACTCACACCTCCCCTTGCCCCGATGGTTGGGGCAAGGGAATGGATTCAGTTGAACTAAAAACACTGGTTACTGAAAAGGCAGATTTGCAGCTACGTAAACGCTGATCATGATGACTTCTGTTCCTGATGATGACACCAAGATGTCAACAGGATGTGATGAAATGCGATTTTTAAGATGAGGTTATATCAGACTTAATTGTCATTGCATATGGTTCTGGTACCTGAGCAAAGAAAAGCAGTCATCTAACAAGAAGTGCAAAAAACAGAAGGTACCATGAGAAACAATAGAATATAAATGATGAAAATATAGTATAGTATGATATCAAATATGAGGGTATATGCAACATGATTATATATATTGCCATAACGTGCCTCCGAATGACAGCCTAGACAGTACACGAACACAAATGGCCTTGTCCTGTCTTTCAGGGCCGAGCACATGATGATAGTGGCAGGTGACTACATCCTGAATACCTTTGAGGGCACTGAGCAATATGCCAAACCCCACCGGCTCGTCCCTCACCCGCTCTACAACAGGAGCACCAACAACGCTGACATCATGCTCATTAAGGTACAGCGGGGGCTCTGCAGTAATGACTGCCGCAGACATAACACTTCAAATGTGCCGATTCATCTGTGTCACAGTGTAACTGTGGAGGTTTTTCTTGTCGACGAGGAGATTATCGAGAGCTGCACTGTCTCACACTCTGATAAGACCGTGTCCTCAACTTACCAGAGACCTTAGCTCTCCTCCTCTCACTGACGGTCAGGTTAAGGCTTGAACCAGCATAGAAGCAAAAGAGCAATTACATGATTTTATTGTTGACTATTGTGTGTGTGTGTGTGTGTGTGTGTGTGTGTGTGTGTGTGTGTGTGTGTGTGTGTGTGTGTGTGTGTGTGTGAATCATAGAGCATCATCAATGCACTGCTTCTTTAACCCGTGTCAGTGAATATCAAACATGTTGTCTCTGAGACTTAATGGTGGTGTTATTCGATTTTTAAAGCTGCATTGTTTTTGTTATTTTTTTAACTCTTCGGGGAAATCTATGGATACATGTTATGTCTTTTTGAAGCATTGCTTATCAATACACGACATCAATCATCTTCATCTTCCTCACCATCTTTGTCCACAAGCTTTTATTTCTACTGCGCACACAGATTACAGTGTTTTACCTGAGGATATGTAAAACAGTACAGAAAACCGAAAACACTGGGTTTGAAAAGAAGTCTATGTAGACTGGTCACCAAAAGGCTCTCTCTGATTCTGGAAACTTTTCTAATTATCAAAATAACATTTATGTCTTTTTTTTTCTATCAAGCTTCGAGCCCCAATGGTGCTGAACAGGTTTGTGTCGCTGGCACCTCTGCCAAGGCAGGGAACTGGAGTGGTGGAGGGTTTGGTGTGTCGGGTGTCTGGGTGGGGCCACAACAATCAGGGAGGAGACCAGACCCCTTTCATCCTGAAGACGGTCACAGTGCCCATTGTCTCAACTGCAAGGTGTAACAGCAGCGAGTCCTTCAATGGAAACATCACCGCTAACATGATCTGTGCTGGCTACAGGACAGGAGGGAAAGATGCATGTAAGGTATAAGGAAGAAAAAACTTGGTTTTAGCTTCGTTTATAAGACATCGTGGTTGCGCAATTTTTTGTAAATGGCAACAGGTAAAGTGGGTGTTGCTGGCCCACTGTGACAAACATGAACATTCAATCTTTGTAAGAGGATTAAATCCTGAATTTTTAGATAATAAAGTCTCCAAGGTACTGGCCCTGTTTCCCAGTGCATGTGAGATCATCCAGGTCATCCTCTTTTCATCGGCTCGCATTAAAGCCAGACAATGATGCAGTTTTGGAAAACTCAACCCCCTGACAGTTTGAAGACAGAGTTTATCACGCCAGTGCTGGTTCAGCTACAAGCCTTTATTAAACAAACGTGGCGGCCCACTCTTGGGAGTTGTATCAGTTATGATATTTGCAGAGGAGATATAAAAGCAGCCCTGGAATAGCATCAGGACAAAACACACAACTGTAACCCTAGTCATTTGCAGCCACAGGCTGTCACATGCTCTGATTTGGTTATTTGTAACCAGATTCTGCCCCAAACCTTTGTTCTTAGAGGGACATAACATGATATTCAATGTGTGATATACCAGTAGGCTATATTTTGCCTGAGGTAAAAAGCTGAATGACTAATTAAAGTGTGCTATATTTAACCCTGCAGTAGGCATGTTTGTGTGCTGTTATTTCTCTGGGGCTGCAGATAATATGGTGAATCCAGCAAAGACTTGTTCCACGTATCCACTGGTATTTTCATTATCACCTTGAATTTAAAACTGTACCTGAATCAGTCTGGGCTGCATTTGTGCGTCTGGTTTCTCTAGAATATCGTGCTGACCCTTCCAAGATCACAATCCACAGACCCAGAACTACAGTATTGGAAAAAGATATTTCTGGAATTTTGGCATAAACGATCCCTTAATAACGGTCAAACTCGGGGAAATCTTGGGTTGCACATGGACAGGACAAACATGGGTAAAACTCCAAGTTGAAAGTTAAAAATTAAACCTCCAACTCCAAGCATAGTTAAGATGAGAATCTTAACACAAACATACAAACAAACATATATATATGTGAGTGAGAGACACTCACATATATATATGTATGTTTGTCTTTTTTTCCAACACTTCACATGAATAATGCACAGATAGTTACACGTGAGTTTCAGCTCCAGAAAAATTCCAGTTGAGCATGACGAGCCACTCTAGCCTCTCAGCAATAAAGACATAGACACAGTTTTGATGCCAACCAACAAACCACATATCAAAGCATTCATTTTTTTCATATTATATTAGTATTATATTGTGACAGTGAACTGATGGAGGAGTGGTCTCTCCTCTTCCCCTCAGGGAGACTCTGGGGGTCCTCTGCGGTGTGGCGGGCGGATCTACGGCGTGGTCTCCTGGGGTAACGGATGCGGTGATGCCAAATTTCCAGGCGTCTACTCGGCTGTGTCCAAGTTCCGCCGCTGGATAGACCAAACCATCTACCACTCATACCTACGCTGCTCCAAATACTGACGGAGGCGATGGAGGCACCGAGACAGTGGAAGCTGCATTGAGGAGGGTCTTTCCCCTGAGGATGTGCTGAATCTCCAAACCTCTGATCAGATTTTGCTGGTAATGTGAACGCTGGTCTCTGCCAGCTTTGCTTTTTGTAGGATCCTCCACTACATTGGGCACCTTTCAGAAAATAACCTGTAAAACAATACTCTGTGATGAAAATAAATATTCACATTCAGAGAGTATGTGTGGAGTGGTCTCTCGGGGGATGTGTGAACCCCAAAAGCCAACACACACACATACACACACGCACACACACACACACACACACACTCAAGCTGGAGATTTAACATATTTGTAGGAAAGTAAAGGCACAAACTTCCATTACTTGTCGTAGGTGTTTTGTGTGATAATGATGATCACTGTCAATCAAACCTGATCAAACCACAGCCACAAAGACCTGAGAGAAAGGTTTCATATGATTTTGATTTAATATAAATATAAACACCAAGTTTCTGGTGCATTAAAGCAGCTGCAGCATGACGGCAGCGTTCCCAATATCAAATAATACAAGAAATAATTTCAATCGAGCCTGTGTGCCTCTCGAAAAACACATTCCTTCTCTTATAAATGAAAACTCAGATTCCCTCGATCAATCAAAGCACTGCAGGCTGATGCCGCTGCAGTCCTTTCATATTATTTTTCTTCTCAGCTGTTTACCTGACCAGTCTCACTTCACTGGAGTCATTTCTAACATGGAACGTCACTGACAGCAATTGCAGTTACTTTGCAAAAGAGCTAAAGCAAAGTGAAAACACTGGGATGCTGTTTCAATGATTAATGGGGAAATATTCTTTCCTTAAATAATTTTCCTTCAATTGTCTCATTTGTCTCTGTGATATTAAGAACCTTTCTTATAATTTCCATCTCTGAACCCACAATGTTGTTGTTTTTTTTTTAGTTTGAGAACATTTTGGGTCTAAATGTCATGTGATTCCGCTTTATTTGCTGTTATTCATTTGTAAATCTGCAGGCATTTGCTCCTTTCAAAACAAACAATACCGGTGAAGATGCAGACACAAGCTGTTACTGTGACGCTCCGATAGGAAAGGTGAGCCTCTGATAAAATCGTGCCTTCTATACAGTAAGTCCACGGGGAATAGGTGTGTCATGGCTGCACCTCCTCTATGAATAGTTGACACCACATTAAAGTTAGCTCCGCCACAGGCTCGTGTATCACTTTCCATTGCATTGTCAATGTAATGATATTTAGTGGAGGATTTAATACCCGTCCATTAGTTTTTTGCTGTAGGCCGATATGTTTTGTAAGGTCTCTTTGTGCGGCTGCTACTCGAGCAGACAGATTTATGTAAACAGTACAGACAGAGGGAAGAATTACTTTCACGATAAAGACCATCCCCGGGGGCTTCGCTCAACAAAACCAACCAGTTTTCACACTGACCTCTGATCAACTTTGCAAATAGACTGAAGAGAAAGCACTACAAAGTCCTGAATTTGAGAAACATGGGCTGCTACATAGTTCATATATGTACTATATATAACTATATAAGGGAGATGAGTGGTTGGTGCTGTTGCCTCGTGTCAAGAGGGTTCAACCCAGGTTTGACTCCTAGTCACATGTTCACGTGCATTGTTTTTTTTCTCCAGGTCGTCTGGTTGCATCCTATTATTCAAACTATCTTTATTGTTCCAAAACAGGGAAAATTGGTTTGCAGCCAGAAGGATGCACACAGAGACATTCAAACACAGCACACAGATGGACAAACAATAGATAATGTGTCATGGGTATATTAAGAGACAATAAAAATGACAGGATAAAAAAAAGGATTCAAAAGTGCAGGTGCAAGGTGCCAAAGTGAGTTTCAAACAGCCTGAACAATTTATACAAATAAACAAGAGCACCAGGCGATTGCAAATCACAGTCACTAAACCATAGTCAGTGTGGGTTCAATTCTCCTGTTCAGTCAAGGAGGACTCTGCATGTTATCCAGGTGCAGTACGTTCCTCCCACAGTCCAGAAATATGCTGATTGGAGACTCTAAATTGCCTTTATAGATGTGACTGTGAGAGTGAATAGTGTAATGGGGCGGCTGGTGACCTGACTTATCTTTTATATGTGGAGATGGGCTTTATTATAGTAAGTGCAATTTCTGGCTTGTCTCATTCTAGTTCCTAATTTTTACACCAATGCAAAACCAAAAAACACAATGCAGAAGTATAAGATAAGGGAACAGTCTGGACAATTGTTCAGATAAAACCTGAATATGAACAATAAATGAATATGAGTAAGTGCAGAAACAACTATGATTTCATGTGAACAATTCTACCTGGCAGCTTGATTCTGATTTT
Organism: Karalla daura; assembly: GCA_029224185.1. Taxonomy (NCBI): domain Eukaryota; kingdom Metazoa; phylum Chordata; class Actinopteri; order Chaetodontiformes; family Leiognathidae; genus Karalla; species Karalla daura. Next base: position 25,441,624 of record CM055188.1, read on the forward strand.
TTAATCTTTTCAATTTAACTTTGTTTAAAACGTTATTTCAAGACATCTTGCATAAACCCCCCATTTAATCCCTCCATAATGACATGAAACCCCCCACCGAACTCAGGTGAAAGTAGCTCAAGTGCAGGAGTTGAAACGCGCACGTGTGGGGCCAAAAGTCGCGTCTCAGACTATAAAAAACACTGCCATCGTCTGGTGAGCTCCAGCTCTAGCTCCGAGATCTTTCTCCTGACGACTATCTACCACGGCTTCGGTAGCAGGCCTAGAGGTTAGTAGCGCCAGCTCCTTGGGACTCTTCCTCTGAACATCTACAGCAATCATAGAAGCTTTTGGTAAAGAATATCTGTGTAAACTTGCTTTTGACAAATAAGCCTCAAGTAAGTCCTTGTGTGTGTATGTGTGTTTGTGTGTGTGTGTGTATGTGTGTGTGTGTCTGACAACGTTTTCTTTTTGTCTTATGAATTTGTATTATTGTTATTGCTTTTCCATGTTTTAATTGCTTTATGTTTTGTTGTCTGTGCTGTTGTCTGTGTTATTGTGTTCAATTTCTCAATTTTATTTTTGTAATAAGGTATACAGATAAATGTGCTTTGTCTGTGTATGATGATGATGATTATGATGATGATTTGTTGTCACCTCCTATGGTATTTATCGTTTCATGTTTCAGCAGCAGAAGAGGAGACTCGCCATTTGTTTCTCTATTTTCTTGCATCTAGATCCCGGACAGTGGAGCCTTGTGCACAGCACGACCCCCAGCTCTGGAAGCTTGCACAGGAGGAAATCCCACCACCATCACCCTCCTCAGCCCCAGTGCAGCTCCCTTACAGACCAGGTCTCCCCGGGATCCGTGTTTTGCATCGCTCCTTGATTTGCATTTTATCCCTCAGATTTTCCGTGCGTCGCGCTCAGCTGCTCGGAACCAGCGTCCGTCGCTGCGCGTCTCTCTCTCTCTCTCTCTCTCTCTCTCTCTCTCTCTCTCTCTCTCTCTCTCTCTCTCCTTCTCTCTCCCTCTCTCTCTCTCCGTCTCTCGCTCTAGCCTCTCTCTCTCTCTCTCTCGCTCTCTCGTACGTGCGCGTCCATTTCCATTTCCAAAGCAATACGCGCTCACACAAAGAGAGGCAGAGCAAAACCTCTGGAAAGCACCATCATGTTGCCGAAGCTCCTCCAGCGGACGCATTGAAGACCGTTTTTTTGCGGGTATTTGTGGCGCGTACCTTACGGAGACAGACACGTGTCTTTGGGGTAAACAGAGAAAAAGGGGATCTCGATCGTGTCGTCCTCCTTCCTCCTCCTTCTCCTCACCCTCCTCTTTTTCTCCTTCTTCCTCTTCCCCTTGTCTTTTTTTTATTTTGTGTTTGTTGTAGACGGTCGAGCTCCAGCTTTCGTGCGCCTTGGTGATAAAAGACGCATTTTGGAGATGTCGGAAGTGCTGCCTTTCAACGAAGAAAATATGAATCGTTATGGAAATGAGGGCGACGAGGGACACCTTTCCTTCACCTGTCGTCTTCAAGACACCAACAACTTCTTCAACGGCTCACAGAATAAACGTCCGCCCAAACTCGGACAAATAGGCCGGAGCAAACGAGGTAAATCCCTCCATAATTAAAGCGTCTTTTGTTTTGCATGCAAATGTGTGGTGGTGGTGGTGGTGGCGGCGGCGGTGGCAGTAGCACCTTCGCCGCGATGTGGTCCTGAGAAAAGAGGAGTGAGATGATGATCTATTGTTTATATTTGTGTGTATGTATCTGTGTATCCGAGTATGTGCGTGTGTGTGGGATGAACTGGGCTTTGTAAATAATCTATTCGCACTGCAACATAAGTTGGATGCGCAGTGCGTGCTGGTAAATGCCTCCTGACTGCTGCTCCACAGAGTTGGGCTGGATGTCCCCTCCCCAGAGCATGGTTGAACTGAGGTTTGAGATTTGTATGCTGCTGTGCAGTCCTGGCTTTCGGTGTTTGCACGACCCATACTGCCTGTTTTGCTTTTTTTGTGCTTTATTTGTTGCATCAGCTGCTTCCCATGACATCTGAGACACAGACACACTTATAGTAGTGCATAGACACATCATGGACCAACCTGGGACACGTAAGGGTTGCACCCATAGGTGTGCAGAAATCCAGACATGCACACTCACGCAATCACACACAGTCACACTCATGGTTATCTCTTTTTGCATACCTCTACTATCTCTTGCATGCACAAAGATACGCACACACGCACCACTCGTACTCATGCAGTGCAGTTCTCCTGGTTCTGGGCTTTAATGCACTCCTGTCAGTTGCTGATGAATTTTGAAGACGCCACTCCAAGATGAGCCCCCCCCCCTCCTCCCCACACAGACACACTCACACACAAATCAACTCTTTCTCTCTCTTCCCCTGTCATCCACAGTTGTGATTGAGGATGAGAATGGCGACGAGGAGGCGCTGAAAAATGGAACAGAGAAGACCCCAACACAGGATTAGAGCGCTCGGCTCACCCCCCCCTAGCCCCTTCCCCCTCCCCAACCCCAAAAGACCCTCTTGAAATTTTTTTTATGGCGATATATACCAGTTTTAATCCAAAGACACTGTATATTAGCACTTTCTCTCATGTGGCAGCAAGCAGCAATTCCACGCCCTCCTCTCCCAGCCAGTCATGGCCATCCGGGTGAGACAAACTGGCAGGGTTTGTGAGATGGCAGCAAAGGAGACCGCCAGGTAGAGCCCCCTGCACACGCATACAAGCTCACACACATACACACACACACACATACACACACATGCACACACACACACACCTGCACACACAAAGCTGCACATGCACCTACACACAAACACAGCCTTGACTACAGGGTTTCGCCATATATCTGAAAGAGGGGAGAAAGACTACAGGAGGAGGAGGAAGGGCTGTTGAAATGCAGAAATCAGGGACAGGAAACAGAAATAAATCTGATATATTAACAAAAGCACACACTTCTCCTATATCTTATCAATCAAAACTATGGTACCATTATTTCTGCTCTTCATTTTGACCGAGGGCAAATGAATAACAAAGTTTGTAAATATGGAAAGGGTAGCCCATATTTTCTTGCACAAAGTGGGAAGCAGTAAACTGGTTTGTTCTCTGTGTTGAAGACTTTATTTATTGATCCTTTGGAATATGTCTTTTGCAGTGACCTGAGGCCAGAGGGAGTGATGTTTTTGTATGTCAGGAAACTTTGAGTGAATGAGAGTGACTTTTTTTGACTTAAAAATTCTCGATGTTGTTTTTGTTACCATGCTTTGCAGCTAAAGAGTAATTTGTGTGTGTACATGTGTGTGTGTGTGTATATATAAATATATATATACATGTATACACACACATATACTCACATACATATATATATATGTACCTCCCACCTGTTTGTAAGCTTCCCAGGTTTTCACCTGGATTGGTTGATACTGTAACTTGACTGTACACACCTTATTGAAAAACTGTTTATATTGCATTGTGCATTATCGTGTGTGCCAAAATCTCTTGAGGGATATACTGTATCGGACAACTTGTTCTTTTTTGTGCTTTATACATTTCCTCATACAATTCAATTGTTTCGTCGGGTTGCCATTTTTTAGGGCTTTTTCTTAAAACACTGAAATACCAACTCATGCATGGCAAATATGAAATCATGCATGCACGGCAGAAATTCTGAAACTTGTGTATTCTTGAAGCACCGCGTATACAGCTTTGAATGACAAACCTTGAGAAACAGTCTTCTACGTTGTATGACTCACACTGATTTGTACAGTGGCCTAATATCTTGTAATAAAGATTATGACGAAGTACTATTTACCGTTTAGTGTTGATTGTGGTTTACAATGCAAAATGATGTACTCAATGTTACTTTTTGTTGTTTTTTTAAAAAGCAGTTTTAAAGCTGTAGCAAAAAGACAAAGTCTAGTTTTGTATCAGAAAGATGAAGACAGTAGCAAACAGCTTGGCTGACGTTTGGATGTGTCCCTTGTACTGTTTCCCCCGTTGTTGCTGGATTGCCAAGGAAGGTCAAGTCAGCATTTTCCACTGTGAGAAAGTAGCATCCCACTCATTGGAAAGATCAGATATGGAAGGGGGCGGAAATGGGGAAGAGAGATGAGCAAATAATCCCATCAAGAATTTGAATTCCACATCTTGTCTTCATCTGTTCAGAGGAAGAGCTGAGATGCTGGGCTCGGACAACTGCGCAACAAACTCATGTCTCATACAGTGCTACAGTATTGCAACGGATTCTGTGGGGAAAAAAAAAACTGTACACCACTGCTTTCCATTGCAATAAATGTCTGTTTGCATCTGAAATCTCAGCTCCTCTCTTTAATCAAGTCGTCCCTTTAACTCCATAGCAGGAGATGTAAATGGTGCAGGGCCACCGAGGCATGAGGAACACTGATGAGACGTGACATTTCCAACTCTGCTGTGGAGACTAAATGATTCATGTTGTGTGACGAGCCTCTGTCAGCGTACAGCATCTTAAACCCGGACCGCCAGGATGTGTGCTGGGAACATGCAGCACACGCACACACGTGCGCAGAGGCACACACATGTCTGTGTCAGCTCCAACTGCAGGCGAGACTAACATATTGCTCGTCTCTGCCTCCCCAGTCTTGACAGACATGAAAGGGGCTGCCTGGGCTGGGTACCATGGTAACAGATGCACCTTGCGCTCGATGGGTGCTGCGGTGGGTTTCGGTGCAGAATAGTCTTCCCTGAGCCTCGGCTTGATACCATCGCTATCTTTAATGGAATGTTCTCCGTTCTCTTATCTCTGCCCTCTTCTCTCAAGACCTCCTATTCACTCAGTGGCGTGACCGCATTATCCTGCCAAAATAGTCCCTTCTTCCAAGACGGCAGTCAACCATGACGATGGCGCCTACTGCAGTAACAGCCTATGCCCTCGCACAGAATGAGAGGATGTTACATTCAGGCAGTAATGGTATGTGATTTTCTGTGTGGAGGATCCTCCAATCCAAAAAAAAAGGAAAAAATGTTGCAGTGAAAGTGTGATGTGATCAGGCCCAGCTAAGCTCTGAGCAGGATAAAAGCAAGGTCAGGTACTGCTCAGACACAACTCATCCAGTGAGACACTGCAGAAAGTTCCTGAACAAAATGACACATCTCACATCACTTTTATGCAATCATTTTGAAATGATGGTCCGCACTTATTTTCCTTTCAGGCAATTTGAAGGTGACATTTTCTTTGTGGTGTTTAACCTTATTATCCTATGATTTTTCTCATTTCTCCTTGCAACCTCTAGTGTTTTGTGACCATTATAAATCTCAAGCATGGAGGCAGCTAGATATGCAATACAAGCTGAATACCAAATATCAGCATGTACTTAGTGGAGGTCTGAATGAATAACTGAGGCTTATTCTTGCTTTGTAAGGTATCCAGCAGAGCTGCAAAGGGTTGTTGAGTACATGCTGAATTATTGCTGGTGTGTGTTCTACAACAATAAAATGTTGCACAAGGTTTGGTTTTTCCAAACCAGGCCTAGAGTGGAAAAACACTTTAACTTTTTTGGTGTGCATGGACAGCATCATCATGTAATCCTCATAAAAGAGTGACACACACATACCCACATTCACTTCAGGTATGCAAGTGAATGAGGGCACACAAGTGTCAGTATTCCTGGTTCTTCCTTAGTACCTGATTCATCCTCTGATTCTGGCTCAAACATACAAGGCCAAATACGTCTGCGCTCTATCGCTGTATCACTGTAATTATCACTTAGAACGTGAGAAAGCTGTGGAGCCCTATTGTTTCGCCAGGAACATAAGTTCACATGATCATTAATGAGTTGTAGGTAAGACAGCCAGTCTGTTTAACACTTATGTGCTTCTGTTCTCGCACAATGAAAAATGGGATTTCAAAAGGCTTCGTAAAGTTGCATCGGAGGCATTTCTGATGAAACCAGTGCTCCATAGCTTCTACATTAAAAACCAGAGAACTAGGATAAATAATCCATACAACCGCTCTAGGTCTTCCTTTTAAACAAAAGTCTCAGTCAATCCATCAACGTAGATGGTGAAGTTAGTCTACAAAAGAATTAAAACATCTGGAACAAAAAGAGTGATATAATCTCTCCATCGTGTTCTGGGTTTCCTTTGGTTTCCCAGGTGAAATTAGATTTTATTAAAATGTAATTGGATTTAAACAGTATTGATTACAATGCAACATTTTTTATTGATTGCACAGATGTGTCAACAAGGATGTTGATGATGTGTCTTGCTGTGATTATTCGTTTATCAGGCTGGCAAATTAATATCCACTATGATAATCTATGTATAACTGTCTCAAACTGAAGAGCAGATGTTTATTTCTTAAATTCTATAATCACATATGTATATAGTTCATTATGTGCATGATTGTTTTCTTGAGACTAACTTTAAATCAAATCAAATGTCTTTTAAAGTGTATTTTTCTGATAGATAACATGTCTGGAGGTTGTATTTTTTTTTGTCAAAATCCCCTGAAGAGAAGCCACTTCTTAAAGTCCAACCACATCTCAAAGAGATGTGGTTGAAATCCTTAAAGAGTGAAAAAAAATGAGTCTGCAATGGCACAGCACAGCAGGACTGGTCAGGCCACAATAATCGATCGGAAGTTCATCAGTGACTATCTCAGAGTCCATCTCTTTACCTCCACTCTGATACCGCTCACTCATCTGCCCCTGACAAACATTTCAGGAAACATGCTGTGATATCTAAATGCTGTGAAAGGAAGGAGATCTTGCTTCTCCCTCTCCACCGTCCTCACTATCAACAGACTCATTGTGCATTCTGACATGGCATGTCATTCAGGAAGACATATTTCTCAGTTAGTGTTGATGAAATAACACATATCCAGATGGCATATGCAATGCATATTCAAAGATGAATACACAGATATTGCAGCTGCAGACTGTGTGTTCATCACACAAGCCCCTCTTAGCTGCGTACTTCGATGCTCTAGAGTCCTAATGCTGCTATCACAGACAAGCAGCAGATGCTGCTCACCTCAGGCTGGACAGATAGCTCCAAACCCGAGCCCAGGCTCAGGCCGCTGCTGCTCAAGAACCTCACAAATCACCTCAAAAATCCGCATGAGTTGGTCCTCCATTTCCTCTTCTTCCTCATCTTCTCCTTCTTCGTCTCATTATTATTATTATTATTATTATTTTTCTGTCCTGCTCAGCAATTCAAACACATGGTTCAGGAGCAAATTAGTGCAATGTGGTTGAATCTAATGTTCTCCACCTGTTGCATGGGGTAAAAAGGTCATTTGATTAATTTCATGAGTGCTGCTTCTGAATTTCTTGGATTAGTGGAAGCGAAAAAGACCATGGGACACAGAGCGATGGAAAGTGGAGAAAAGAGCAGGGACAACAACAGTGACAACAACAGTAACAACAACAGCTTTAACAGCAAAAATGCTGATTCACATGATCAAGAGTGCGGATGGGGGAAAAAAAAGCTGTTCTGGTGTGTGTGTCTACATATGGATATGTATACATGTGTGCATGTGTATGTGAATGGGTGGTGGCTGGCTTGTCACTACATTTGAACGAATGCTAACATGGCAAGAGACCAGGAAACTAGAGCAACAGCAGTTTCACACAGCTAGGGAAACACAGCACCATGTGCACACCACATGGGAAAGCGGGTCGGGGAGAACCCACTCCCTCCCCTCCAGTCTGGATCTGCCTGGGCCAGGAGCCGAAGAACAGCAGGCAGCAGGCCCAACACCCAGAGCAGACCAACCCCAACAGCAAACAGAGACCAGGGTCTCATGGCCCTGCATGTCTGGCGCTCACCTGCCCCCCAAACATCAAATAGGCTGAGCAAACAGAAGACAGACTCGTCTCCCCTGATGAGACTCCTCCCCAAGCACTGATGGCTCCACCAGCATCCCACCAAAACAAAGAGGTGTCTGGGATGAAGGCTACAGTCCTCACTGCAGCAGCTTCAGTCTACCACTAAAAGCTTGGAAAGCCAAAAAAGAGAAGAGCAGATTTTTAAAACCAGGGAAAAAAAGGTAGTCTAAAGGTAGTCTATCTAAGTCTAATTAAGATAATTTCACTTGACAATATTTTTTGAAATAAGATTGTTGTTGCCTGAATTGAGGTTTTATTTTGAGGCTGAACACATAAATAATAATTGATAGAACAAGATAAATTAACACTTCTTACACTTTTTAAAGTTGTTAAATCTTGATAAGCTCCAAATAATTTCATTGCACAGAGCGTGTGGCGCCCCAAGAAACCATGGAGCAAACCTCCGAAGTGGCAGATCCCACTGGGCTAACTTCTGTGCCCTGACATCCTTACAAGGTCAGCTGCACCGCTCACCCCGAGTAGCACCCACCACCGCCCCACACTGGTTGGCTTGTGTTGTCAGCCAGCTCCTGAACCAACATCATAACCCATCCCAAGGAGGTACCTGCTCTTTGACTGACACTGTGTCCCTTTCTTCTCTCACTCACCTTCAGCACGTCCATATCAAGGGAAACCCCAAATGCTACTCATACTAGAGCATTGGTCTCATTTCTTTGAGTTAAGATGATTTCTTAGGTAACAAACACTGTTTGTAACCCCCTGTGATAAATTGGTTTTGTAGTGAGGCCTGATGAAAGGCTAATGACTGGTGCAGTGAGAGGGGTCAGACTGTCAAGATGTGGATGGCTGTTAGGTTACGTAAGCACTGACAGGTATAGAAGAAGAAAGACAGAGAGAGAGAAAGAAAGGAGAAGCAGAGGAGTAACACAGAAAAGAGAAAGTGACAGATATACACAGTAGGAAGAGCGGGATGGGAGCATTCATAGTTCACTGACACAAGAAGGGAAAAACGCTGCGGCAAGCTCTCTAGTAACTGTGCACTTTGTACACACTCCCCCACATCCACACACACACACTAGGCCTGACCAACTCTCACGCAGCCTCTCCTCTAGACTCCTGAATCTGACCTTTGCGGCATTGCAGGGAAATACCCGCGGTGACCTCACATGCTGAGCCACCTCGCTGGGAGAATCAGCTCCTCGGTTTCTTGATGTGAATCAATGGGCTTTATATGATACGGTATTAGTTTCTGTGTGACATGTAAATGTCTGAGCCAACATTTGCATTTTCATTCCACTGTATGTGTGCACATGTGTGTTTGTGTTCATGTTCAAATGTTGGTGTATTTATTCAGGTTTCACCATGTCTCTGGGTGCACGCGCATAGATATATGCATGTAGCTGCGTGTGCATTCCTGTGTGTATGTTTGTGTGTGTATGTCTGTGTGGGCTCAATTGGCATTGGGATCAGGTATTCTCTGGCTGATTGAGACTGCTGGGAATTCACAAGGACATTCAGAGGGAAAAAGGGAAACTGCAGCCCTGCTTGCAGTTCTGCCTGGAAAAATAAATGAACATCCTTTTGGAGAATATTCTAGCTTCTCCCGAGTGGGGTTTTTACGTCAAGGTTTTTCTTCTCTTTTTTTGGCCTGAGCTCAATCACAGCATATGACCAATAAAAAAGAAACCCTGCCTATGATATGAGGGTAAAACCCACTTTGTTTGCAGCTAAATTTCAATTGCAGATGACGTCAATCTTTCAAGCAAGTTTCCTGCTGGACATCACTTAACTCCAGCCTTTACTCATCCTCCACAGCCTGAGATTCCTGTCAAGCTTCTGTCTGAGAAGAAGGGGAGTAGATTTAACAGATGGGGCTCTCAGGGCACAGTGATAAAAATGGACAAACCACAAACAAAGACAGCCACCACTCCACATTAACATTAAACACTCTCACTCTCTGTTTCCCAAGGAAAGTGAAGGGGGAGCTGGGTAACAGAGAGAGAGGGAGGGTGTCAGGCAGGCAGGCAGATCGGAAGAGAGTGGGAGAGCGGCACGAGAGGAAGATGAGGAGATAAGAGAGATGGGGAACCAGGATAGAAGGAGTGGAAGAGAGGTATAAACAAAAGTGAGAGTGGAGGAAGAGAGAGGAAGAGAGACAGAGGCTCAATATGATGAAATGAATGCCAGGGAGAAACAGTTCAGACCCACCAGATGGTTACTATAGCAACCACATCCCCAGTCTCTCTCTCTCTCTCCTTCTCTCTCTGCCTAGCTGCTTTGTTGCTGCTCTAAGTCTGTGGAGGGAAACCAACGGCTAAGAGCGAGAGAGAGAGAGAGAGAGAGAGAGAGAGAGAGAGAGAGAGAGAGAGAGAGAGAGAGAGAGAGAGAGAGAGAGAGAGAGTGAGACAGCTTTTTACATTTTGGTGCAGTGGCATCGCGAAGCCTCATAACCAACTTTGCATTCGCACACTTGCAAAGCCTCAGCATGACGTTATTCATTTATTGCCTCCTGGTCACGTTTTTGACAGCTGCTGTCTGTCACACACACCATGCAACTTGATGCAGCAGTTTTCCATCCTCGGAGCGATTCTCTTACTGTATGTATGCTTAAGTGCTCACACGACGGGGACGTGCATGGGTCACGAACAGTTCAAGGAAAAGGCACAAGCAGGATTCCCAGGTGACCTCAATAAATGCCACGTGGTACCTCTGACCCTGGCTTACCCACAAAGGACACCAAGGCACCCACCGTATGTGTAAATGAGGAGTTTTTTTGTTTTTTTCTGGCAAACTATGCATTGCTGTAAACACCGCAGACGTATTGAGATGCTATAAGCATTCAACTAAAGCTCAGCAGCAGCACACTGGAGTTTGATACACAGAGCGGGCATCGATCGTGTTCGCCCCTGCAACGAGCAAAACTCCATTTAAAAACCACACAAATGCAGCCTGGCACCATGCAGGCATGGCTCTGCACGCATTCACACACAGCAGCCAGGGAAATATCCAAACTGGGATGCACAACAAAGGGAAGAGCTTGTGGGCCCCCCAGCTAATCGCATGCGTGGAGATCATTTTCAAAACAGAACAAAATGGTGGGCCATCTCTCGGTGGCAGAGTGGGTCTCCACAGGGCCCCCGGGGCGGGATGGCATGTAACTGTGTACGCGTGCCTCCTGAATAAAAGATGCTGACCTAGATGGAAATCCGCCATTGGTCACTTAATTTGTCCTACATGCGTGATTGGCCCGTGACCAAACAGCAGAGGTGGGCACATACGTGTGCAAAACGTTGCAGAAATGTCACAAACTTCAGTGCAACTACCACTTGCTCCAAAGTATTGGTTCTTGGATAGAAGATTAAAAATGCTATAATATGGCAGATATGTTTTAATAATGAACACTGTTTGTGTATCACATTTTATTTACCAGCTGAACCATCGGTTCCGTTTCTTCACACCATCTCTGCAGTGTGCTGTTCTCTCCCAGCTCTGCCATACAAAAGATTAATTTTTCACCTCCGTACCTCTGCTGTACGTACATATTCAGACAGACTAATAAAAGAGAACATGGGAAGCATTTTAACCTGCTCCATCATCAACTAACATTACACAGCTCAGTGATGCAGATTGAATTCATGTGATGTGCCAGTGCTGGACCACGTGGGACTAAACATAGTACATATGTCTGCAGGTCTGTGAGCATGAATGAGCCCGACTGAAAGGGTGTTTTGTATCAACATTGTACTGAGCCCTTCTACATTATTGATATGCAATTTGACTGCCTGCCATTAATAAATTATTAAGGAATTGAAAATTGTTGAGCCGGGCCTTGACAGCCTCGAAGCTCTTTGGCCTTGGTAGATGAATGAACACTGCTGCTTGACTGTCAATGGCTGTTGAACTCCAAACTGCATGATCAACTGAAAAGTCTGCCTAATCTTCTATTTTTCTTTCGTTTTTTTTTTTAACAGGTTTTTTTCGAAGGACCGGAAGCTATTCAGCTCCCATGCTATGTTACATAATAATCCAGCTGCTTATTGAGAGAATTGGCTTGATATAGTAAAGGCTGGAGAGGCTGAATCCAGATGCTCATAGTGACCAGGCCAGTCATGGGTTCAAAACCATGTTCAGCCCAGGAGGCACAGTCTGTGTGAAGGCTGACACTTACACTCACAATTTTCTCTTTACAAACCTTGTTGGCAAATGCAACTATGTAAACTGACCTTTTGTATGACTTATTTGCAGTTCTTATTTCTTCTCTGATGAAGCAATGCATGAGTTACATATTTGAGAGCCACAGAGCAAAGATTAATACAAAAACTGAGATCAGAATGTATAAAAACTGTTTACTTTAAACATTTGTGTGGCCTGTGTATAATTTTAGACACATTTTTTGTATGACTTTGCCTGACATATTCTGTATTTTTCATACATTTTCTGTATTTTATCGAGACAATGATTTTTTAATTGCAATCACCTCTAAAAATCTAATTTCAGTCCAAAAGGCTAAAACTGATTCCAGGAAAAGTCCCATAAAAGTAACAGAACAGAACTGTTCTGTTTTGACAGGTACAATTAAACAAATATAAAATGCATATTTTGCAGGAAATATAACGAGGGCTAGTATTGCTGATCTGAATATCTCTTATTTTACTGAGCACACTGTGGTTTGTCAGACAGTTGGGTCTGTGATATAAAGGCTCTTGAGCTCTGACTTTGACAACAGCAAGCCGCTCTATCCACATTGAAATTCCTCGGTGATGTCCACTCTGCACCATCAGCCTCTCTGGCGAAGCCTGAGGAATACCAACCAGCTGTTAGCTCCTTCCTCTCCAACTCTTCCTCTCTCCCTCTCACCATTTCGCATGCTACTCCACCCCCCTTTCTCTCACTTTCTCTGTATGCTCTCTTTTGTTGACAGAAAACAAGTGCTGCATCACCGTTTTAATTCTGGCGTGGGTGTGCAGGTTCTGTTTCCTTCTCTTCTCGCAATAGTGATCCACGGCGTGAGCAGCAAGGAGCCAGCACAGAGTGAAGGATCAGGGGCATGAATCTTAATGACTTCTGCCAGAAGAGAAAATGGGGAGAAGAGGTCTGGGGAGTATCCGCCCTTAATCTCCCTCTCTCCCCCGTGCTTGTCTCTCTCTCACCTATGGACCCGCACTTGCAGCTCGTCTGTGTTTGCAGGATTTGTCTCCCTTTGATTCAGATTAATTAGCTGACGGTGGACAACCAAGGACCCGGGAGCTGCCATGTTAAAGACTGAGAGAACAAGGCAGAGCAGACAGACTCCTGCTGCTGCATAGTTTTACATGTGCCGCTGCCATCACTACGCAGCAGCATCACTGCCAGCACGCACTCTGGAGCCATGTTGTTAGCCATACTGAGTAGGGATGCTTACATTAATTAAAGACAGCAAAGTTTGTTTGACTGTCTGCATCAGACCATCAGTTCCCACAAGGAGCAGATCTGTGACCAGTAGGTGACCCCACACGGTGAGGAGCGGCCCCGTCCAACTTGCTTCAGACCAGAAAAATTCTGAAGGACCTGATACATTATCACACATCTGCTAAAGCAGCCACTCTATTTTTCTTTTATGTTTATTTGTATATATTATAAGAGAACATTTTAACATGTTGGTGTTAACTTTAAAAGCTGCAGCAGGAAGGCTAAAAGCACTAATGTTTTCTGTTTTCTTCATATTGTGTGTGTCTGTCATTTCTGCGTCAAAAATGGCTCACCTTCACTAAAACGTTCTCTTTGAAAAGTTCTGGTTGGGAATGTGGAGACATGATGGTGCACCTGTCGGAGAAAGTTCTTGTTTTTTCTAAGATCAATCAGCAGTGTGTGTCTGTATGTGTGCGTGTGTGTGTGTGTGTACAAATACAATCTTTGTACACAAGAGGTGTAAAGCGTCCATTGAAACATGTATAAAAGAAGTCCTAAGAGTCCTAAAATGTCAAGTTGTTAAAACAACATTCATGGGTTAGTGAGTCCTCATTTTACACGGCTGCAGTTCCACACCTGCCCCCTAGTTGTCGCTCCAGAGTCTCCACCTCACCTGTCGACGTCTGATGTCTGCACAGCTGCAGCTCTGCCCCAGTTTCAAGAGAGAACAGCCAGCATCCACCTCCTCCCAGATAGTCTGTCACTTTGGTGTCTGAGCTGCTGCCTTTTGTTCGCTTCTGCCTGTCTGTGCTTGTCATGCCGTCTTGACAGCTGACAGACTGCTGTCTGTCCAATTGTGTCTCTTATTGAAAGGATTTCCTTCACTGCGCAGACCATAGATCGGCCATCCTCACCACCTTGTTTTCCTTTTTGGTCTTCATTTACATATTTTTCCTATATCTTGCACATTATAATACCTAATTTATCTCATTTCTGATCTTAACCACTTTATGTTGTGGCTGCCTATTGCAAGGCCTTAAAAAAATACTACTTCCATCTATTTACTTGCCGTTTACTGGCCGTCATGTCACAGACAGGGCTCAAGACAAGCTGCAGACTAAAATGCCTGTTTAAGTTGTTCTAGCTCAGCTAACTGCAAATAGTGATTTGCACAGACACACCTTAAGATATTTGCAGATTTGGCCTGATCTAGATCCAGTTTCAGCTGATTGCAAGTGGAATGAATACGAGCTGCTCTTATATTAACTATCTTAAATCAGCCTTTCAAAGAGACAGGTTTAACTTCTGCTTAGCACTGTTTGCAAGTAAAATCTAGTAGCTAAATTAATATCTTTTTCAAAGAGGAAGGACCATTAGCCAATGCTTTCCAAGCCTTAAAACATCTTTTTTCCTGGCGATTCTTGACTCAACTGTTCATTGTGTGCTCTGTTTCAGAAAGGGAAAAATTCTAGACAATGGATATGACAGAGTACGTTTTTATTCAGTCCAACTTTGGCACTGAACCCGGACTCTTCTTGCTATGAGGTGACACTGCTAACTACCAAGTTACTGTTTAACTTACTGTGTAACTTACTGTATAACTGTGCAGCACTGTAAATACAGTGCTGCAAAAATTAAATGTGTGACTATGGTCATTTTAAAATACAGTTTGCAGTAATTAAAATTCTGCACATCGGTGCTTCCAACATATTAATATCCTTTTCCACTTGAGGAAGAGTAAGACGAACAAATTATCTCATATGATCCCAAGAGAAGAAGAAGACTGACACAGGCTGTGTGCGTATATATTCTCAGGGAAGCAACCAATGTAGTTACTTAGGTAAAACTTTCTTTTTATCTTATTTCTGGTGATTTCTTTACTTGAACCTTCCAAATGGCCGTCATCTGGTTCCACATCCAGAGGTTTCTTGTATTCTAGTACTCCACATTGTTCATCAGGCTTGTCCTCCGCCACTCCTATAAATAAATAAATTCTCATCTTGTCTTTGCATAATCTGATTTTGATGCTGATTTAAGTTTCTTCCATTTAGTCAGAGTAAGGCTATCAAGGTACAACAAAATGCACAATAAAAATATGAATGATAAATTCATGTGAAATACATGGGGTTTGTGTTCAATTCATTGCAAATTGCAGCCAGACTCAGCCAGTCCTCTTCCCTTGCCCACTAGCAGCTGTGCAGCTTTTTGAAACTCTTTACTTCAGTAGTGTCTTTTCTAACTCACTGAGGTTTATTGAGTTTCTCTGCCCCTGCCGTGGTTTTCTGTCCAGATTCACACGAGCCAAATACTGTTTTTTTCCACCAGTCAAACAGCAACATGTGCTCATGTTTCACCTTGTGAGTCAGGCTTTCTCATTTTGACTAAATTTACCCTTCTCCAATACTTCATAATGTCAGACTAACTAAGAAAAAAAATCAGCTACACTTGAATGCCAGATTGATCAGAGCGCGCTCCTGGCTTTATCTGAAGCTTGTCCATGGAACCAGCCCTTTTTTTTCCCTCTTACCTTTATTAATTGTCTATTATCAGCTATTTAGTTTTGTGTCCTCCTGGCCTCTTCAGACTATAATGGAGTTTCAGGCACACCTGGCAAATGGCAGACTGCTTGTTCACCCTTTCACAGTTCAAACCCTGCTTGAGGCGGCATATGAATGATTGAATGAAAGACTGAATAAATTATTTATTTTTGTGTCATTCCACTGAAATGGACCATCCCACATGGGATTAAATGACAAATGGTAATAGACACATAGACAAAGTCTTTCAACACTTGGCATTTGTAAAATGATTTTATTTTTGCACACGACACTACTGGGTACAAAGCAGGTAAGATAATGATAAAGAATGAATGGATGTGTGCTTTGACTCTCTGTATGATTTGCATAAGGAAAATAACTTGTTTAATTAAAATTATATGAATATGTTGGCCACGTTCCTGGGCAACTATAACTATACTTTGAGTCTAAAGTAGTCTCTATTTTATTTTGGTCCCCATTCTCCTCTAACAATGCTGTTGCAATTTGTTGCATAACCTGTTATTTTTAACGGGAACCAGATAAGCTTTTAATGGGCAGATGCAGGTTCAAGCTCCTGTGTTGGCGCCCTGCTGAAGTGTTCTTGTAGAAATGTATGGAGAGGACAAGAGAGTGTCTGTGCTGCCTACATAAACTGTGATATACTGTATATTTATGAGAGCAAAGAAGTGTTGGAGCAATCTTGCATTATGCATCCGTGGGCTGAGTGTTTACCTTTCTCCAGATTGTTCACACAGAAAACCAATTTCTACTGCAACCACTCTACTTTGATGTCCTTTCTGTCGTATTCAGCACTTGAAATGAGCCCTTATGTGGCAATACAAAGTCCTTCTCTCTCCGTCTCTTCCAAATTCTCCGGAGATCTCAAGCCTTACTTTTACTCTTTCTGTTGCCATGGATACCTCGGGCAAGGTAGCTGATTGGAGGCAACAATAAACTCAGCTCTTTCAAGCATTTGACAAATTTGTTTCCAAACTTACAACCTGAGACGCTCTCTCTCTCTCTCTCGCTCTCTCTCTCACACGATGACACGTGCCCACCACGATGTGCGCACACCTATACAAGCGGACACACAGACAGGGTAACGCTGACCGCTGGATGACAGCAGAAAGGAGATCAATGTAATCTCCTGCAGCATAATCCAAATCCACTGTCATCATATATCTATCTGTCCCAGCGGAGCAGGGGAAAAGTGTGAAATCAATTCTGCATTCATTGAAGGAGCAGCCAGCCACAGCAGTCTGACTCTAGAGGTGACCCCGGGTGCTCCCACAAGGTCCTCAGTGGAGCACAGCCCTGGTTCATAGTCTGGTTTCTACCGTAGCTGCATTTAGTCCCTAACTACACACACAGCACAGTATTATGAGCATGTGACGCAACTGACAGATTGTTCTGCGTCTTCTGTGCTGCACATGCTATACGGAAAACGTAGGTATTTTTCCCTGTTGAGAGTTAATTAAATGATTGATAACAATCCCATATGTGTGCTGTAAGAGCCAGTATCTGGAGTACACTTTTGAAAGGTGTTCCACCACGGATCACAAAAGCATTGCTCCTGAAATGTAATATGTAATGGATCCTGCTACATTACCCAGTGTAAGTAATTTATTCTAAATAGCTTTTATTATCTTAAACTACATATGTACGAATATGGACACTTGTGATTCTCACTTCATTGTCGTGGCTTCAACAACAACATGTCGTTTTCTTGCTTGAGATGTCTGTTATGAGCTGGCACTTTAAATGAATAAAAGTTGAAGTTGAACTATTTTTTACTAGTAACTGTTGATAGCACCAGACAGTCAATCTTAGTAGTCAAGACATCCAAGGTTGTATAGATTCATTAAACTTCTTCAAGAGTTGAATCCCTTTATGTTCTAGCCAAGGAATTTGTCCGGTTAAGTTAACCGTGTCAGTGTCAGGATGTAATTGTAGTAGCACACACACATACATCATAACAAGGAGTGTTAGTGACATTGTAATCAGTCTTGATTTCAGTCTATGGTCTTCACTTAAAGACAGCGTAATTATTAAGGGTTCACACCCATATTATTTCACTATGGTGTTTGTTAAAAAACAACAAACTGAGCATATGTTTCATATTATAAAGACATATATATGTGAATGGATTGCAGGACACAGACCTCCAGACTTACATAGTCTGAGGCTGGAGGCGCCCAAGATGCCTGGTCTTGTGTGTGTGTCTATATATGTGTGAGTGTGTGTGTGTGTCTGTGTGTGTGTGTGTGTGTGTGCGCGCGCGTGCGTGTGCGGGTGTGCTCGTGCAGATACTCTCATCTAATATTGATAAATGGTAAGTTTATTCTAAATCTTTTAGTGCCATCTACAGTCTATATAAAGTACTGTTTCCTGGCAAAAAGCCTTAGATTTCTCAACTATATAAACACGAAAGCTCATACTTAGTATAATAATATTCCAGTTGATTATTATTATAATGATAAACCCATGGGTACAAATGCAATATAGTCTCCAATCAGCCATTAAGAATGCATGTTTTTGGAGAAAGTGTACTTGGAGAAAATGCAAACTCCAGACATAAAGGTCTTCAATAGAACAAGATACCTCAGAGGTAAGCTATCCCTTGCAAGAAGTATTCGTATATATGTGTTTATTTTCTGATCAGGCAATAGGTCCACATCCCATCAGGAGTAATACAGTATATGATATATAGATATATAGAATACTCGTGGTGGATGACCAGGATACAGAATTACACTTACTAACTCAGTGAGTCCCCAGTGTTTTTTGCACTGCCTTGTAATAGAGGCTATTACCTGTATTTCCCTGTGTGTGAAACTCTTCTATGAGGTTTAATAATTGTTTCTCAATGCCGACTTTCTGCTTCAAGCTATAGCAGGTGCAAGTGTGTGTGTGTGTGTGTGTGTGCCTGTGTGTGTGCATGTGTGTGTGCCTTCTCATCAACTTGCTTCAGAGTGGAGACATTCTGAAGAATCTGATACATTATCAGATGTCTGTGAAAACACAGTCTGTCATCCTTGAGTCAAAAATGACTCACTCTCACTAAAACTTTCTCTTTGAAAGTTTTGTTTGGGATCGTGGAGGGGTGATGGTGCCCCTGTAAGTGGTCTTAGTTTTATCTAAGGTCGATCAACGCTGTGTGTATCTGTGAAAATATATCCCCATCATCTGTTGCCTTAAAACATAAAATTTGGTAATGTATAAAAGGATGTTGATTTCTAGGAATGCATTGTATCAAAGCAACTCCCTTGTTCTTGTTGCATGAAGTGACATAATTACTGTCAATGCAGCTTTAGCCTCCATCTCAATCTAATATCAAAGATTTTTACTTTTGTAACGTACTGCAGTTGCTGTGTAAAGGTGAGTACCAATTGTCACAGTCCTAATGTTTATTATGTCTCATCGCACAAGTCCCACACAAGTGCGATCAGTCTGCACTGATGAAAGATATTTATTGTGAAAGCATTATTATATAATTAGTGTAATTTCTGCCATTTGTGGATTGCTTGTGTATTGACTGGATAATATGCAGCTGCACCACTGTGATTTTTCTTCAAAGGGAATAACTGTACCTGTGATCATCCCCACTAAGATTTATGTGGGCAAGCTGATATTTGATGAGTCTCCCAGAGTATTTCAGTGGCAGGTCTTGCCTTGAGGAACCACATGCTTCCCCTGATGAGGGCCTAGTACATCTTTTCTTCATCCTTGTTTGTTCCCAAACGGGTGCATTTCATTTCATGCATGCTATTATATGTGTGCATGTGTGTGTCTCATGTGTCAACACAACTAGCCAGTCTCCTCAACAAGAAACTTACCTTTGACTTAGCCCACATCACCAGGTGGTCTGGTCTAATTCCACTACAGTATTTACCTGGCTCCATTTCCAGTCCTGCTACCACTACTGTTGTGGAGACATGAAAGTTGACAGTACAATGTTAAATACCTCAGTTTCTTTGGGCAGTCAGAGAAATGAGCCAACACACCCCATTTCATTCTTTGTACTTCTTCAAATAAGATTTCAGACTGAACGGTTGCAGACTGAAGCTGGACTCATCTCTGTGGTTATGTGCTAATCCTTGTTGTGGGACACTGCTTGGATTACATGATTGATGAAGCCCCATTAGCCCTGTAAATCCATGTGAATGACGAGCATGTGCTGCCCCCCTATGGTGACTGGGTACAATAACTACTTCCCTCACAGTGTCGTTTTCTAGACATAAAGGACATTGTCAGTCTGTTCCAAAGTTATTGCAATGGACAGAGTCTAATCAGTCACAAGAAACAAATGTTATAGTCAAAATCATGGATGTAGAGGATTGAAGGGTGGTAAATGTTGAGCGCCAGTACGTGCACATGGCCTACAATTAAGATATCATTAGATACCAACATCAATATCACATAAGTTATCCTTCAGAACAGATTGTCATGCATGTTGATAATTTCATACTTCATACCTATGTTAAAGTAACATGTCCATGTCGACTGGCTTTGGGCATGACACCACGAAAGGTGGTGGAGAACTTGACCATCAACATCAACCAGGAAGGTTCACGTCTCATCAGCAGCCTGTAGCAGTTGTAGTTCAAGTCACTTATATGCTCACTTAGTGATAATTTAGCATGTTTCCACTTAGAATTTTCTCAAATTTTTTAAGTCTTAATGTTGGAACAAGCTACCGAGCACCATCAGAGCAAGGATATCACCCTACATCTTTAAAAAAAGAATTTTTTTGAGACAGACTAGTGTAGTATCTTTTCACCTGACTTTCATTTATCTCCTCATAATGAACTTACTTAAAGTTCAACATGTACTTAATAGTGCAAAGAATGTAGATGTGATGCATCTGAAATGTAAACAGATAAAGGAAGAGAGGGAGACTTGTAAGCCTGGTTTTTAAATTGGCAAAAAAAAAGTTCTAAAATGTAAAATAAGTCGCTTAGTGTGACATGGCAAAGACTGAAGGGCAAAGCACAGGAGGGTTAAATTTACACGGTCATGCTTTATTGTCTTGATTTACATCAAGTAAGAAGATAAACATTTACATCTTAACATTTATAAAAATATTTAAAAAAATCTTTCAAACATTTATTTTATTTTCAAATGCATTTAAAAATGTACAATTAAGATACAAAGATGTTACTTCCTTTTTTGGCAACAGATGCATTTGCTACTCAGTTTCAGCAAGGTGACATGAGTTAACTGTGCCAGTTGTAGGAAGATAGTGCTACTTTCAATTGATCAGGCAAAGCCAGAACCTTTCACAAAGTGTCGAATGCCTCAGTGAACAGGGAGTATCTTGCAGACCAGTTCGAGTCCAGATATTCCCTGATGTCTGCACGCTTGGGGGGGTGGGGGAGGATCAGTTGGAGGGCAGTCCATGGTTTGTGGTCCAGAGGAAGACCATGCCACAAGAAAATCCTTCTTCACAAGCGCATGATGTTTCTTTTGCTGCGAGCGCTGCATGGTAGGTACTGGGACTTCGACTTGGAGGATGCAACTCTGCAGGGAGCCTTGTCATGGAAAGCCACCAAACATTTTGTGCAGAAGTCAAACTGGCAGCTGGAGCGTGTGCACTTTGCTCTATTGGCTTTAGGAATGCATTTTGCAGGGGAACCACAGCGCATGCATGGGCACAGACACTCATCCTGCTTGAGACGCTCAGCAACCTGGAAAGAAGAACCAAAAATGCATGTTGAGTGACATTGAGACTATAAACCAGCAGATTTATTTGCAGAAAACAATAATGTGTGGCCATTATGCATGCATACACTCACCTGGATGAATTCACCGAGACGCGTATACTGCACAGCACTCTGAGGGGCAGTTGCCTGTGTGTTGACCATGCCATGTGCTCTGACTAAAGATGAAGACTGGGCCTTTGAGGACTGTCGGGCTTGCAATGTGGACAGCACACCCTTGGACACACACACCTTCCTGGTCAGCCTGTTGCCTCGTATCTCCAGAGAGCTCCCAGACTCCTGAAATGATTTATTTGTAAATGAAATGATGGACGTATGGAATAAGTCTCAGACACATGACCCAAGAGCACTTCACCAAGTGCAACTATACACATGTAGGTTTGCTGCTTTCTCAAAATGAGAACATCTACTTGGGACAAAGCTTTCAAGCATGGGTTTTATGGATTTTCGAGCTTGACAAGAATCTGACCAATTGTAGAATGTGCATTTTGTAAGGTGTTACTCACACTGAGTGCTTGCTCAGCTTTTTCGTATCTGTTCTGAACTGCTAAATCCAGGTAGATGATAGACTTCCACTTCCTGCTCACTTTGCTGCAGCTGTGAGGTAAGAGACACAAAAACATGGACTGCAATCAAGAGACATTCAATTCAGCAATCTCAACACCATACGTGTATCAACACCTAAATGTCACTTTAATTTTTACTCCCACGCAAATGTTCAGATGCATGCATTGCCCCCAGCCTTTGACAATATAGGAAAGCAGTTGCTTTTGCAGCAGCCCCCTCCCCCCAAAATAAACAGCATTTTGGGTGCTGATGTAGGCTCAAAACTGTTATCCCACAAGATTGTCTGCCTCCCACCATCCATAGTGAAGCATGTGATTACCTAATTAGATCCATTTCTCCCAGCATGTTCAGGACCTTGACCAGGATGACTACCATGTTCTTCGACCACAGAGATGAGAGCAAATCAACATACTCAAGGCCCATCTGGCGTCCAATGACCTGACTCAACGGATGCTTTTCCGCTACGTTTCCGACGATAGCCCAGTCATACCTGAAATACAGAAACAATTGTAATTTAGACAATTTTTCACAGATATGCAAGGTGGTTGATTTCCACAGCTGAAACAAGGAACCACACTTACGTCTTATATTTCTGATAGCCCTTTGCGAGTTCCTCAGTCACCTCCCGCACAAATTTCAGTATTGGAAGTTTGTCAATGTTAACGTCAGACTGGTGCGATGAAGGTGCAGATCTTTGTGGGGATTTTTCTTGATGTGCAGCAGACAGTGTAGCTGTGATATCGCCCGTTTCATCTCGATGATCATCAATGCGACTGTTTTGCAGAGACAAATATCCACTGTCCTCCAACCCTTGTTCCAAAGTGATACTGCGCCTGTCGTGGCTCTCCTTCTCGGAGACTGCCATGGCGTTGCTGATAAACGCTCTAGCACATACAGGTCTGAGGCCTTTGACCTTTTTCACGGGGGATTCCTTAATGGGAAGAGCACTTGATAGGGGACAGATATTCTTCTTCCCAGTTGGTGTAACTGTGGTATTAAATTTCATGATGTCTCGAGGAGGGCGCAAACTATGCAGGCTGGGAATCCTGGATAAGAAAAAGAAAAAAAGTTGTTACGAGTCTTGAAAACTGAAGTAGCATGTCCCCCCATATGAACGCCAAATTCCCTCCAATGAAATAGAAACAGATCTAACTGCACAAAACTAACGTATTTCAGTGCTGTTAAACCATGACCAAGAAGCTTGAGCAGTTAAAGCCCATCTTAGTCCAAAACATTTCGTAGACGCGTGTTTTTTTTCGCGTCTAAAACATGGCGGGAAGGTAGCGGTAATGTTTAGTCACCGAGACATCAACCTAAGAGTCACACAGACAGTAATACACACGACATCGAGAAATCGTGTGCATGCAGCGGATAAAAAAACCCTCCAAAAAGGTGTCGATTCACCTTAAATATCGTGCTTTCTTGAACACTACGCGGCATTTAGGCGCGTACAGGGAGTACTTCGTATTAACTCATCTTACAACTATTAAAGAAGATAACCTGAGCCATAGTGGTGTTCATTTTGAAGAACTACTACTAATTTGAACACTTTTGAGTGGCATAATTACTCGTAGGAGGCACAGCTATCGTCGATTCACCTAGTTAGTGCAAGCGACCTAGCTAGCCTTGCTGAAAGAGCGTCATGGTTACACATTTAGCAGAATAACAACAGTAGATGAAGGTTGTAAGCCATGAGTTGAGCGTTTACCGTAGCTTGGTAGCTGATTTGCAAAGAAGCTGGTGTTTCCCTCCTTTGTCTAGGCGTGCAGCCGTGTCGTGCAGATGCTGAAGGCTCGATAACTCTCCGCCACTTTTTGGGCTCTATTTGAATTCAGCGCTGAGGAGGCGCCAACCAATCACAGAGCTAGCGCTTTAACACGTCGACCAATGAGAGACAAGATTCTTGGCGTGTACGTCACCTCGCCAGCTGACGTTCTGAACAGCTGAAGACGTTTAATTTCAGTTTGCACCAATGATTGCGGCAATGCCGGAAGTATGAGTTTAGGAGCTTAATTGAAAGAATAATGGTCTAAATCAGCCCAAAGTCAGTCACAACAGAATGACAATGCTGTGGTCTAATTCGCAGAGGCTAATATCAATTGAACAGTAAAATTAAAGTATGAAAGTATGAATTTAGAAACTTCCTCCAAGTCGAATACTTATCTACAGGTTTTATATTTACAGAATTACCCATTTGCCACGCTCATGCAAAGCCTCTGATTGGACGAGGTGGCAGATGGATGGCACGGGTGTGCGTGTGTGTGTTTATGTGTTGCAGAGAGAGGGAGATAGATGTGATGTGATCTTCTGTTCAGGAGTGAAACAGCAGTGGAGAGGACGCTGTTTTTTGTTATGTGCGTGTGGCATGAGGGGAGGCCACTATTTAAGTGAAAGGGTGAAAGTCACAACCTTTGCCGCCCACCTCAGAGACCTGCAGGTGTCGAGGTCCTCAAGTGTGGTCAGATGGCAGCTGATCACCTCCTCCGCAGAGTAAATGATATACTGCAATTTGCTCTTGTCCCTGGCAGAGGCTGCAGTGAGTATGCCATGTGGTGATGGAGGAGGTGAGGATGAACTCAGTGATGGGCAGCTGAGTGGAAGTGCAAAAAAAAGGATTAATTTTCAGTTGCAAATACTGTAAAACGTGAACACCATTCATTTTCAGTTGCTCCTTGATAGTCATTGTATTCAATATATTTATGATAACCAGTGACAGTGATGGTAGGTTGTTGCAAACCTTTTGTCATATGATTTGAAATGTTTGAAGCTGTCAAGCATTACTTCATCTGAAATGATAATGATGACAAAATTACATATATGAGTTAGTTTTTAAGGCTACGTTTGTGGTTGCATCACCAGCAAGCACAAAAATACAGGAGGGTCTTGGAGCATATGGAAAACACAAAGGATGAAATGTGAAAAGAGGTCATTTAAATACTGACGGGTATCCCACAGTTGACCAATAGACAGGCAATTCACAGGGAAATTTAGTTTACACCCTTGCCTGGAATGTGTGAAGACCTTGTTTCATTGAATGAGGTGTGGTGGTCTAATGAAAGGGCCTCACTCGTTTTGCTTTAAAGTTATTTTAATTTACGTTGTTGGCAGTTACAGGCAAAAACGACAAAGGAACATAAATCCTTATCCAAATCATAGTTAAACTTTTTAGGGTGATTTTAGTTAGTAAATCTTCAAATACAACCTACAGAAGATAGCTGAGTTGCTGTGAATACAATTTGAGGCAACCAGACAGGCAGAGACAGAGAATGTGTGATGTATGCATGTCGGGGCGGGAAGAAGGTACCTGCTAAGAATGACTTGTGTGCCATCTTAGCCTCGCATCTTTGATGCCATAAATATAACTGTTTGACTTTTGTTTTCCATTGAAGTGGAATATATGAAATATCTACTCATTTTACAGCTGTAAAGGGAAAATACTATTTAAATGGTGATTCTAGTATAAAATCTATTTTCAATTTCAGGTTCAATTGATTTCCACTAAAATTACACTGTTATTTCAATTACAAAAGGAGACACGTGAGGAGCAGACATATGAATATGCAAGTAACAGTCATTCTGTGCTCAAGCATCAGTCCTAATCATATTGTATTATTCTATTGTATTTCTCCTGGTTCCTGATTGACATAATGCATGGTTGTTTAAAATAAAGTTAAAATGACCATTAATGAATATAGAAAGAAGTTCATCCAAATAATTTCCATTTCACGATGTACATAGACTTAAATTAGAAAATATATAAATTTATGATTTATTTTTTTACCCTCCCTTGCTTATATTCTCCACAAACTGTAACAATAAATGTTTCTGCCTACTTCACAATTAACCCTAATATTGTGTTGTGAGATTCATCATACCTTTGAAGATATTTACCCCCCAGTGAGCTGAGTGTTTCTGATGTCAAGAGGAAGCAGAAAATTTATAGGGGTGGAGGTTCAATGCTCCTCAATTCCTTTCAACATGAAATTAAAAAATGAAATAAAGTTCTCAAAGAAAATATCACTGGACTTATTGTAATAATTTCCAAATTTGAAATGAGTAATTGTTTAACCCTTATGTTGTGTTGTGCCAAAATTTACCCGTTTTCCAGTTTAGGTATGTAAAAAGTACCATTTACTTTTTTGTACCGGAACGAGACTTCATCTTATCCTCAGACACAACTATTTTAATGCAACAAAACCAATTTTCACCATTTTAGTAAATTCTAAGGTCTAAGGTCTCAAAAAAAAGTGACATTTGTAGTGTTACGGGACATATTTGAGCTGCAGATATACTGGCTGTTGTATGCATCACTTAAAGCTTTGGGTTGCTCTGTGGATCAAATGTGGCTCAATGTACCCCAAAACACACACACACATACACAGACACAGGTCCCATTCATTACCCCTTCACCTCATGAACTCAAACATTCTCATAGAATACTGATACACACGCACACATAAACTTTCTCACAGCATATTGATGCATTTTGAAAAAAAAACATTGGCACATATAAACAGGGTTTGGAGCATCAGTCAACATGAGCGAGAGGTATGCTGTTTACGAGGCACTGGATCATGTCTTTGATCCTGAAGACAGAGAGGAAAGCAAAGCTGTGGAGAATGTGTCTGAGGACGAGGATTAGGTTTAATATGACCTTGAGCAAGACCACACATGTGGTGAGGAGGACACAGATGTTGAGAGAGAGGTCTTCAAGTCAAGAAAAAAATGTCACCAAGCCCTCTTGACACCCAGTGCAGGGTACCAAGGGAGAGCGTCCTCAAAATGACTCCAGGGCCTACTAGATATGCTGTGTTGCATGCCCAAGACATAAAGTCAACATTTGAACTGCTCTTTCCACAACCTCTTCAGAAGATCCTGCTTGAGATGACTAACATGGAAGGGAGAAGAGTGTATAGTGAAAGGTGGATGGAGATTGATGAAACGCAGCTGGATGTCTACATGGGACTGTTGCTTCTTGCTGGGGGGTACAGATCCTGTAATGAAGCTACTGCCTACTTATGGGATGGTGTTTCATGCCAAAATATCATTTCAAACCTTTCACTTGTTGTCAAGAGTGCTCCATTTTGACAGTAGGGGGACAAGAATTGCTTGTCATGTGAATGACATCTTATATACAAACATATTTGTTTATATTTGTATATATTTATACAAATTTGTGTATTTGTATGTTTGTGTATACTTCACATACACAACTACACACACCTGCCCTGACACCATATTGTTTTTCAGTGTTCGGTTAATGGTTCACAGAGAAACACACACACACACACACACACACACACACACACACACACACACACACACACACATACACATACCTGCCATATACACACACACATTGTTTTTCAATGTGTGTGTAATCATTTTATGATTTAATTTTCAATTTGCACATACAATTCTGATTAAAATTAAGTTGGTATTATGAAAGGGAATTGACTTTGTGTCTGTGTCCTACCATGAATCTAAACAGGTTGGTTTTGACCCGTAACACCACAGATGTCACTATTGTTCATCATTTTAAATTTAAAAAAATCTATTTTTTGGGGGTGGTAAGTGTGCTCTAAATTTGTTTATAAGACATGGATAATATAATCACTCATTCTATCACTATAGGACAGATACCAAATGAATTTTAATAGTTTTTATAATTGAAAACGAGTAGTATATTGTCTGTGGAGACAAAAAAATAGTAGCAGTGTATACATGGATGTGAATACATACTAAGTAAGCTATGAGATGAAAAACAATGTTGGATAATAACTAGTCTTTTTAAGTATTTTCAGGGTGAGTTAGTCAAGGGTCAAATTTGACCCGCTAACAATAAAGACGTTTGTAGCTTTCTAACACATTATAAGGGTTAAGTACCTTAAAGCAGGGGAATATGTCTTAATTTTAATTGTCATTTAAAATGTTTGAATTAATTAATCACTGATTTAAATAGTGGTCAAATATTTTATTTATTCATATTTCATTCATTTTTGGATTCATGAATTTGTAGTTGCATCTCTAGTTCTGACCCTTGAGATTGCCAATACCATTGCAATAGCTTACCTTAAACACAGGGGGGAGGTATTCCTACATTTCAGGGGAAGACAGAAGAGAACATCAGAGAAGGAGACGAGAGAAGCCTGATGTTTTAACGGTGCCCCTAAAGTCCTGTTTGGTGATGTTATTATTCACCTCATGGCTCCTATCATCAGATAATTACTTATGCACACAAGACAGTGACTTCTTTGAAAAAGTCACATGCACTGTGCAATCTTTCAATAAGTAGAAATTGTCCAGGAGGAGACAGGGCCAGCAAACAGCATCAGAGGTTTATTGCTACAAGTTGCTCGATACAATCATAATTCTCCTGACCATGCAATCTGTAATTTCAGCATTTAATTTTGAAGAGAAATAGTGATATTTGACATTTTTACTGGATCAGATTCAACCCAGATTTTTCCCCTTGTAGGACAATACATGGAATTCTTCGTGTGTGTCCTGTGTGAAAGTGGAGGAGACGCTGTGGATGCTGCCTATCTTTACAGTGAGTTGACAGCGAAGAGCAAGCAAGTCTGATTACTCCTTCTACTCCACGTCTTTCTCCTTTTCTCCTCACTAATGAAACGATCCCTCAGCCAAGCTACATGTTTATTTTTGACAGTGAAAGTAGAAGATAGATAGATAGATAGATAGACAGACAGACAGACAGACAGACAGACAGACAGACAGACGGACGGACGGACGGACGGACAGACAGACAGACAGGTAACGAGAGTTGGTGACTGGCAAACAACAGACTAAAGCACAGGGAAACCTTAAAAAATCCCACTGCGTTTGCAGCAAACTGAGGTGTGAGCGAACAAAACAGGCCTAAAGATTGACAGGTGGAGATTCCCGTGCATGTCTGCGCACGGGATGGGATATCCCCCGGTTTCCCAATCCTGAACGAGTTCTCGCGATAACGTGCTATAAACACCCTGGTCGAGCTGTTGACGATGGTAGTTGCGTGCGCGCTCCCGATCTCCTGCGCGTAACCCCACAGTGAGGGAGACAACCAGAGGCACAGGGTGATATATTCAGCGAAAGCTAGTCCAGACTGGTGCTTCCTGATCCGAGCAGCGGAGGAAGTTGTCTCCAAGCGGTCCCGACGTGCACGGAGAGTAGGCGATTGTCCCATTTTTTTTGCACAGATTGCACCGATTTCTTTGCACAGCGAAGTTGTTGCGCTAAATCCAGACGGTCTAAGAGGAGAGTTTGAGTCGGAACCAGCAGCAGCAGCAGCAGCTCCACCACCACCACCACCACCAACCACCACGACGTGTCCACACACAGGAGGAGACTGAAGAAGAGGAGTCAGGGCAGAAGTTTCCGCCGCCTCGGCTCGGGTTAAAAATCCGCAGGAATGTCGCAGAACGAGAGACCCACTTTCTACCGCCAGGAGCTCAACAAAACCGTGTGGGAAGTGCCGGAGAGATACCAGAGTTTATCCCCGGTCGGCTCCGGTGCTTACGGATCTGTATGGTAAGCAGTTGTTGCAGCTCCGTCCATTAGCATTATAACTACGTTGCACAACGACCAAACCACTGAGGGCCCGGCCCGACACAGCTGCCTCCACACGTTATGAGAGAGAGAGAGAAAAATGTCCTTTTGTTTACATTTTTCCTCCCTCTTCACTTCATGCAGATTTGATAAGCGCACAGCGCGTGCAGCCTCCAGTGCAGAGCACATTTCTCACACTGTTTAACATCATTTGTGGTGGACGTGCACGTTATTTCATTTGGTCTGATTTAACTTTGGTCTTGCTCTAGAAAACACCTGTGTGTGCCAGCAGCACTACGAAGGGGACCCTCTAGTTAAATGGGACCCCCCCCCCAACCACCACCACCCTCCGTACACCCTTCAGCATGCAGACAAACTTGACTACATTTCGTGATTGGTGGCATGTTCACGCTTGCATCATCTGCCTCCCACCCCTCTACACAGAAAAAAAATTGTGAGATATAATCTGTAGTCTCAGTAAACAACTAGGGGGCAACACCAACACAATAGTATTGTAGTCCTCTTTGCACGTACAACCTGGTACTTTACACATCCGCACCACATTGCACGCTGTGTGCATTTTCTAGGTGGGTGCAGCCTGCAGAGTACCAGAAGGTCATGTGGTTTGCAGAAAGTAGGCCCCCCTCTCATACATAGTGAGAGCTTTCTATAGGGAGCCCATCCGAAGAGGATGATGACTCTAGAATGATGTCACCCTTTCTCTCGTTGTGGTACACCCATGACTCACAGTCCCGAGGTTAGGTAGTGGCCTCAGCTGTGACGTCTCTTCAGCCGTCTGTGCGGGAGGTACAACTTTGCTGCCAGTTATCATCCTCCACTTCCATCCTCTGATACTGTTCTGACGGTATCGGGTTCTTGAAGTAAAGATAGGTTGAATACAGGTTTGTGTGTGAGGTGCCGACTATAGAATAAACTGTTAAGTGAAGTGCATGAAGATCATAAATAATTTTACAGATGAAAATGGAAAAAAAACACTTTATACAAGGCTTTGTTGAATAATGGCCAGTTTGAGTCTTTACAACAGGTCCAAAAGCATTACAACATCATGTGTGAAGTTTGATATTAATACTGAGCAATTTTTAGACAAATTGTGATGGAAAAAATCTGTATGATACACAATATTGAAATATTTTGTGTAGACCTTGAGGTATGCAAGCGAATGAAAATGCATGACTCACACAACAGTTGAATAAATGATGTCACAAATGTGACTTGAGTTGAAAAAGGCACGTGGCACATTCAGTGGAGGCTCGGATGAGAGTTCATTCCTGCTGTAGGGGGCAACCAGCAGAGCTGCAAAGAGGTTGTCGAATCATTTCTGAATTGCCGAAATAGAAGCATGTTGTTTGGAGCTGGTCTGTTGGCCGTACGTGGCAGTCATGTCCTCATTCATGTACGAGTATCAAATAATCAAACTGCAGAGAAGAGATGGGCAAACCTGAACAGAGACTTCGTTGTGCCACTGTTGCTACAAAGCAGCATGAGAGAAAAACACTTAACATCATGTAACATGATTCTACTATGACTGATCAATGAATTTGCAATAACAGAACATCCACTCTAATCTGCTGTGGTGTACACTATGCTGTGTACTGAAGATGAAAAGGTTTGGCATCGAGTTTCTTTTTGTATTTATCTAATTTTCTTTAGACACTGATGTTGATAAAGGAGTTTATACACCTCAGCATAGCCAGCGATTCTAATCCAGACATTTTAGTTCCTGAAGCCAGCAACTATCTAACACTGGTATGTAAAAAACAATAATCAAAATATTTGACAATGAGTTTTCCTTTTGAGCAATAATCAATAGCAGACTGTCAAAATCCAGCCATAGCCAACACAGTTTTGGCCAACCACTAGATGGAGACAGATTTTATTGGTTGAAGTATCATAAAAATCAAAAAGCGTTGACACTAAGTAAGCATAATCCCATTAATTTTATTAGCAAATGATGTAGGTTTTGGTTTGTTTTTTAAAGCTGTTGCGGCAGAGTAATATTCAGACCTGTTATATTTAGGACTTATTACATGTCGTATATTAAAGTGGCTTTGTGTGCTAATGTCTACACTGGGTACAATGATCTTTTGTCATACTCACAGCAAGACATTAGATATTATAATTAAGGCAATGAAATATATAAAGCAGGCAATGGCAGAGTTTATATTACTGCACAAATGCAAAAATTGATATTGCTCATGAGGAAGTTTCAGTGTGTATGTGTGTTTTGAAAGGAAGGACGGTCATTGATGGAGCTGCTCTGTGGTATCAGAGAGCCACTGTCCGGGGTTTTATTGTGTTTCTGCCACTCAACCTTTATCTTACCCACTTTATACCTTAACAGTGCTGCATGGGTATGTATGTATACACCCACCTACAGGGTACTTGGAGGGGGGACAGGGAAGACAGGTTGGGCAGGTCTTCATGAAACACACTCTCACCTAGGGTCAATTCAGAGTCTGTTTTTGGAGTATGGGAGGAAACTGGAATACCGAGAGAAAACCCACACAGACACAGGGAGAAGATGCAAATTCCTCACAGAAAGTTGCCGGGAAGGAGCGCGAATCTTCTCACTGAGAGGGGTCAGCGCTGTTCACCAAAAGGAATTAAGAGAGAAAAGCATTTGGCAGTTGGGCTCTGTCCAGAGCAGAATGCTGTGGTCAGAAATGTAATGAGCCTGATATGCAGAGGTTTGGTGCACTGATCTGGCTCCATGTGGGATTCCAGCATTCCAGTGTGAATAAACTAGGCGCTGGAAATGGGATTAGTGACAACACCGGAATTTGGCTCAATCTCTGGCACAAATCTACACACCCACGGTAATTGCAAATAGACATATGGTTGCCAGTTGCTACACGGAGAGGAAGAACACACGCAGATGCCTTTTCTTCATCCTTGTGCAGACTCTCACTCTGAAAAAGACGAGACCCCGATGTCCAGATGTGGGTGTGTCCTGGAACAGCTGGCAAACAATCTCTCTCATCTTTCAAGCTCAGAAGCTGCTGAGACAAATATGATGTTGCCCCCACAAATCAGATCAGATGTTAACTGAGTGGGCTCAAATACTTTTATCATTAATACATCTCCTCCCTGCGCACACATGTTCAATCTCAAAGTAACGCTGTTATGACACACCATATTGATACACTTAATCTCTCAGTCTCATTACCCCCTAAACATTTTGTCCTAACTGCCCCTTGTGTTTCATATCCATCTACAGCAGAGTTAAAGAGCTCAGTTTCTGTCTGTCTGTACAAGTGAGAGTTGTTATTCTCTATCAAGTCGCAACACCAAAAGTGTGCATACAAATATTGGCGCGTTCCCGCCGACTGCATCATTCTGTCTGTTACCCACAAACATTTGTTGTTGCCTTTTGAGAAAATTCCTAAGTGTTTTCCTCTGAATCTGATCGTGTCCCCAGCCAGAGTGAGCCATTGTCAGAATACTGTAGCATGCAATAAATTCTGCGGACAAAGTGGTCCAAGCAGCAGGGTGTCATTAAAGCCCAGCAGGCATCTGAAAAGTATAAATAACCTCGCAGCACCTACTCCAGCATGTCACAGCTGTTGGTCAGTTGGACACGCGCTCCCACTCGCTCAGCCGGCAAACTCTTTGTTGTTGCTGCCACGATGATCTGCCAGCTCTCAGCTTGACTTCTTCCTTACTTTTGAGTATGGAAAGATGTACTATCTTGTTTTTTTTTCACTTTTTTTGGTAAATAAATCATTTTCCTCATCAACCTGTCAGTCAAACTCCAGGGTTCCGAGAAGGGACTCCAGCTTTCTCCTTATTTCTGACCTTTGTTCTGTTTTCTGAATGCCAGACTTGGAGGAGGTCCAGGGTTGGTGTGGAAATAAAGCATTTACAGTGAATGCTGTTGGCTGGGATTACAATATGGACTGTGTGCTGAGTGCCTCGTGTTATTCACTCGATGAGTCTCAGCTGAGCAGAAACGAGCACAAAACCCATACGGGTCCCACAGGGTATGTGTGTGTGTGTGTGTGTGTTTGTGTGTGTGTGTGTTAAATCACAGGCTCCTTTTCAGATCAATTCAGGGAAATGAATTATGACAAAAATATTTTAGGCCCTGATGAGATCAAAACAAGAACTTTCTCTGTATTTAACTAATTTAATTATAAATTATGTGTTGCCGAACATTATGAAACACTACAATAAGCACCATTCAAAAAGAATTGTAAAACCAAGTGCTTTTCTTTTCTGAGGAAGGAGTTCTGTGTTTTCCAGCCAGCTCCCTCATGCAGCCATTCAATAGTAGTTTTTTTTTTTACCATTTAGATCACAAAGAGTTCACTACAAAAGGCCTCACTTGAGACTCCATGTTCAGAACCGGTGCCATGCTTTATGACCTCGCTGTACTGAAAAGTCTTGTACTTGAAGGCAGTTTGAAAGGAAATCTCCTCCATTATGTGAAGAGTCCAAGGAGCATATGTGCTACCAACTTTCGCAAGCAGGTGTGTCTCTGTCTCTCTCACTTTATTCAGCCTCCAGGAACACTTGTGTGTCTTCATCGGTTTGCTCCAGCACAGAAGCCTTTCACATGAGGTCATGCCCTCATGTGCCAGGGTGGCTTTGTCTTTCCAGACAATATGCAGCATGGGATATTTTGCCAATGAAGAAAAGGACTGTAAGATGAGGCTAATGCGGTGAGAAGCTGCGATACTGTGGCGAGCTCTGGCTGACGCACTTTGCTTTAACCTCAGCAAAATGTGCACTGACTTGTCAGCTTTCCAAACAAACAGCAGGCTTTAGGTTAAAACCAGCAATTTTACACGTCCAAGCCCAGCTCTCGGTCACGAGTTTCACTTAGCTGAATGCATGTGAGATTTCAGCGGAAAGGCATTTATTTCAGTTCCACGTTACGATCAGTTTTAAAAGTGAAATATCTTTCTTGTATTCAGAAATCACGAGTGCTCAGACACCTACAGATACAACAAAAGAGGAAGAACAGCTCTGATGTATTGCTTAATGGTCTTAATGAATTGCATTGTACTGAAAAATTCACAGGCATGTGTCTCAACCTAAACTTGAACCTGTCATTATGAGGTAACTGCACAGTATAATAACTGGCACCACTGGTGTTTGGGTTGATTTCGTATTCAGCAACCATTCACTTTGTGTTGCTTTCAGCTGCTGGGCACAAATACCATGGGAACTGAAAGCTTATTTTCCTCCACAAATGAAGTCTGTCAACAGTGGTTTGCAGGTTCATCTACTGAAGTGTGTTACTGTTGTCTGTAGAATGACATTAAGACCCAGTTTGTCAACATACATAAAATAGTCTCTGTCACAGTTACTTTCTCTCTGGCCCCCATCTCAGAAGAAATTAGCAAATTATCTCATCCTGTCTCTGTACATTTTTTCAGCGCCAGGCTTAATATGAAAAGGCAAAAGGTTTCAGGAAACCTCTGCCGGATATCACACTAAATGGCATCAGGAAAAAAGTGACGGGACCTAAGAAATTCTCAGACAAGAAGGCATGAGAAAAAGAAAAATTAGCATGTTAAATAGCCTCAGATGAATCGGTCTCATTTAAGAAATGACTTTTTATTTCTTCTAACTTGGATTTAACAGTCTGCAGATCATGTGTGCAGACTAGTAATTCATTTATCTAAATGACAGCGTCAAAGCACGACAGCGGTAAAGAGCATAAACTAAAGAGCTGGAAACAATTTTGTAATCAAATTGTGACCTTAGCTGCCATGAAACCCGTTCCAAACGGACTCGGGACACAAAAGTTGTATTAATCGTTTTTCTCTCATGACCCAAAACTGCCTATAAAAACATTATCTATTTTATGTGAACCAAAGGGGGAACCATGCAAGTCTGGTCACTTTTCTGCTGTTTTGCCCGCCCTCCTTCTGACCATGTGCATTTGTTTACAACAAAGCCTGTGAGAAGTCAGTCAGTAGAGTGGTAGAGAATATTATATGTTGTTTCATACATGAGTTATGGGACCTGTGAGCTACAGCATGAGGTAGTTAAAGTGCACCATCTTCGTTTTGGGGAGTAATAGTTATAAAGTAATAAGTAGCTCTGGGGTAAGTTGAGCCAACACTGAATGAGTGTATTTTTTCTGTAAATGACCAAATTATTAAATCATGATTTTATGATTGTAATGATGTGCTCGCTCCCAAAAAATGTGCAAAGCTGGTCAGCCAAACATTACTTTGAAAGAGGAAGATGAGGGATTGTTCCCAAGATGCAATGTAATCACAAAATGATATGTTAGTTGGCAAGAAAACTATAATTGTCTTGATGTGCTGATCCTGAATATGAAAAGCGGCTCATGTTACCCCACTCTCCCCTAATTGGCATGCATTCAATTTACGCTGTGGTTAAGCAACATTTTGCTTGTTGTACATCTTTTTCAGACAAGATGTCAGCCAAGGACAAAAGAGAAAGAACTATCCACAGTAATTCATTTATTCCAACGATAGCTGTCTTATACTGTCAATTTTACAGCTTAGTTCATGTTAACAGTGTTGATAAGCATTGCTTAATTGCAAAACCCTAACCCTTAAAGAATAATAGCAAAACTTAATCATGTAAAATATTGGTATATCAATGTCAATTGACACATCGGCTAGTCGGATGACTTTTCTCTGAGGCTATTTAGTCCGGCAACTTTTTTGGACTACTCTCTCAGAGGTTTTCCTGAGACCATTCACCCTTTGATCTAAGGATCTAATGTCAGATTCCTGATCCTGGTCTGAAAACAAATGTGGTAAATCCTGTGTTGTTAAAGCAGTGGTCCTTTCTTTGAGACAGTAGCTGTGATTATGATGCCACACGGAAACACCACTGGGGGAAAGCTGAAACGTTTTTTTTGTTCCCACTTTGAAAACCTGTGAAATTTTGCCCGTGAACTCGATATCTTCCAGTCCTCCAGACATTTGAAAAGCTCACAAGGGTGGATAAACTCAAGTCATTTTTCATCATTGTTAAAAAGACAAATGGCTATGACTTTACAGTGCAATTCAGTTCTATTACTTTTCAGGCGTACAAATAAATGCTTGTATTCAGACTTTTTAAAACATTTTTTTTCTATATTTGTATTCCTAGTTGGAGTACATATAACAAAACGTGCATTAGTTCTTGAATCACGAGACAGAACTTGGACCGCAGGGACTTGAGAACCGGCCTGTTTGGGCGGTGTAGGAGGGACAGTCATCAGTAACACTGCTTGCTGCGCAGAGCAGAAATGAATGTGTTTATGTAACCACAGATAATTTAATTAAAGCTGGATTGTGGAAATGAGCTGAGGTTATTGCTGCTACTGTGTAAACACCATAACCAGGTCATTTAAGATGGATTCTTTTGACAGACGTATTGTGACCACATCTACAATAGATAGGATCTACAACACATTTCTGATATCAGGGAGGTTTGATGTTTCATAGGGCATATAAAAAGGTTCAAGATCCTCCATCTACAACTGTTATTCTGTGGCTGTTAGTTCCTGTCATATAAGCCATAAACAGGTTCATGCAGACATCTCTCTAATGAGATATCCGCATGAATCTGTAAAAGGTTTGTCTACGCAAATGAATTTTCAGACATTAGAATTCAGTCTGATATGATCAGCTTGTGGTGTGTGCCATGCAGTGCAGACGTGCAGCCGGCGGTGATCTCAGCGTCAGAGGTTGGGCGGGGTCGATTATTATCTCCATTCTCCTTTGGCCTGCATAAGAAAGACAAGTTGAAACAGTAAAATGCTTGTAAAACAGGTTGCTCCCTACTCATCATCTCATCTTATTATGAGACAAATGACTTGACACTTACACACATCCTCCACCCTTTATCCTCTTTGTCATATTAATTTACTGTGGCCCCTTTTTCTTTTCATACAGCACTGAGGTTTAGAGACAAAATTATAATGAAAGCCATAAAATAAGGAATATGCTAGATGTTGATACTTTTCCTGTTGCTACCTGTTTTTCACAAACTCCTCCTTGTGCACTGCATGCAACATGCATCTCTTAATGCATGATGCGATGCATCCAGAAGTGCATTGGTGAGTCTTTCTGTTGGCTAGGTGGACACAACATGTTGAATCTGGGCATCGTTCAAAGCTGTTCTGAAACATCCTGGCACATGCATTTATAATTAGCCAGAGACACACAGGCCACATGCACAGGAAATGACAAATGTCTTTCCTTATCAGTTAGACTGAAATGAGACACAGTCTCAACATGCTTCACTGTGATCCCAGTCTCATTACACTGCTCCTTTTACAGCGTGCAGTTTTATGACAACCGGTTCTTGCACTCTTATTTATTGTGGACTAATTAGCTGCTGCTGCTCTTGTTTGCCCTGCAGATTAGCAGCAGTTTAAAGGACAGTGTGTGCAGGGCATGTGACTTTGTTTTGTCGTTTAGCTTTGGTACGGTCTGCTTAGTGTTTACTGAGTGTGGCTTTTCCCCTACAAGTGACACAAGTTGTTCCATGAGCCTGGTACATAGAGGACACTGGGTGTGGAAGATTATGTCTGACAGGTTATCTTATTGTTGTTATTAACAATATATGATGCTCAGACCAGCCGTTTTTGCTGTTGTGGTGGAGTTAACCTTAGAAAAGTTTGTGGAGCTTTTTCAGAGGAAATGATTCTTGTTGTGTCGACATAACCTTGGGTTAAGTTGAACCGAAAGGCTGCAACAACTTGGTGCTGGCTCAGATGTGTCAGATACATTTCATAACTTGCATAAGTGTATCGATGAGTGTTAAATCCCTCCCTTTTGTTTCTCTGGATTTTGTGTGCATGAGCCGATTTGTGGTCTTAGTTTCCAAGATTTTTATCAACCAGCGAGACTTCACCACAGTTAGAGGAAACGTCACTGTTAAGCTGTGCACAGATTGTTCTGTTTTCTGTTTTTTTGTTTTTGACTGATTTTGCAATCATCCATTTGTGATGCAGACTGAGTGACTGACCTGGAAGGAATGTGGTTTGTTGTAAGTGGGTTGTGTCTCCACACAGCTACAGGAAATGCATCAGTGTCACACATTTTGGAGAGACAAGGCCCTTCTGCCTCTTTTTGCCACCCTGGGTGTGTGCATGTGTATGGACAAAAGATCTTAATTTTTAGTTACGGATGTCTTGCTCCTCATCTTGCAAAATATTCTACAGTTTCAGAACCAACAGTATTATTGTATTACTGCTTAAGGAACAAGAGCACACCTATCAATTTGCATAATGTTCTCTGTCAGGCTTTTTTTTAACCACAGCTGCTGCTTCTTTTTTATCCTTTTCCCATACATTGGCAGTGACTGATGTGTGAAAAAAATGAATGGTGACTAAAACACATCCGCTCACGTGGATGGATCCTGGAGGCTGGTGTGTTAACACTGTTCACAGCTTTTCAGGCACATTCTGACACATTGCTAATAATATGACTTTTAGCAAGGAAACGGAATCAAATGAAGCCCCTCTATGGTTTCACATCATCAGTATGGGTCTTAACAACTACAGTTATGTAGGACAGCAGCACCCTCTCTGTAGATTCCATGAATAAATAATTTGTTCCTTCAGTGATTTAGGTCATTTATTAATTAATCATTACTGTATACATTGTAATTGTACTGTATATGTGCTGTTCCCCATTTCAGCCCACTGTTGTGACTCCATCCATGCCCATGTGATAGTAGTATCCTCTCTTTTAGGTTTGAGCTCGTCTCTTTATTCTTCTCCTGGTCAGATCTTTCACTCTCTTTCCATGATTTGTACTGTGTTGTTCTCATGCAAATCTCCTACCTGCAGCTGTGCAGGGAAAATGCAAAGTGTTGTTAAAATGGCAAATGCATTGCTGCAGTGAGTGTCATTTACAACACAACCAAACAAATTAAAGAGTGTTACATAAAAGGAGAGATGTAATATATCCAATACAATTTGTGCTCTCATGTATCAACACAGGGCAACTTGTAAACAGCCTTGATATAAGGAGGCAACACTGTTTTGTAAGCAGCTATTGACTGACTGACATTAATTTGTTTTCCATCATACTGTTGGTCGATTTTCTATACACCTTTGTTGTTGTTGAATAAACTGCAGCTGATATTTGACAAACATGTTCAGTCATGTTTTCCCATTCAGCCACTGCCTGCAGAGTATAATAAGTAAAACCAAGAGCTCTGTATTATGTAATTACTTGCTTTGTTTACTGCTCTAAGGCCACCTACGCAGTCTAGTGAAACATCTCATTCTCATTTAAATCAAGGGAATTGTGTCGATCTGATGGTTGTCATTAAGGCTTATGCAACATCTTTGATTTTTGCAGTTAAGGTTTTGCCAGTTTCAAGCACTCTTTTCTCTCTTTTGCCTTTTGCAGCTCAGCGTTTGATAAGAAGGAGTGCCTGAAGGTAGCGGTGAAGAAGCTGTCCAGACCTTTCCAGTCCATCATCCATGCAAAGAGAACCTACAGAGAGCTGCGGCTGCTCAAACACATGAAGCACGAAAATGTGAGTCACCTGCAGCCCACCAACCCTCACCTCCACTTCTCAGTGTGTGTACAACTGCTCTGTGGTTAAGCTCAAACGATTGCACGAGGTTTGCACCAGCTTGCATAGGAAGCCTGCTCACCACTGCTTATGTTATTAGGCCGGCTGTATCCTTGCTGGAGCTAATTTAGAGCAGCGCATAGGAATGCAGCGTGTATGCAGACCCATGTGACTGAGCTGCAGGCGAATTTAAGCTACAAACCAGAACCTGTAAACACCTGTAATGGCCTAGCTCCAGCTGTTCGACTCCAGATGCAGTTAAGTGACTGCAGCAGAGTGCCCAAATTATCACAGGGTGACGTTGGACTGAAGTTTCTTTTCCGTGTTGATCGCATCCTTCACATTTCCACACACTGTGACAAGTCAACATAAGTATTCTACACACGTGGCGTGCATTTGACAGGGACACACCAATCTGCGCTCTCTCTGGTGGCCGTTAAATTGTGCTCATGTGCTTTCACACATCAGTAAGAAGACATCCACCCTGCCTGTACATGCACTGCTCGTCACACCACAACAACAGGAGCAGATCAGTGTAAACTGATGAATCGGCAACAATGTGTTGAAATGAGTTTTTTTGGTGTTAGTTTCAGATGTAGCAGTGTAAACAAAAACATGAAGCTCACTGTGCCTATGCAAGTGGTGTGAGGGATGATTTGCGTTGCTTGCGGTTGATGTGATGTCCCGTGAGAAGAAATGTTTTCCCCCACAAGCGATCAAAGCCGGGTGCGCTTGCACGGCCTGGTGAGTGGTGAACCAGGCAGGTTTATAACAGCAGCCCCCATCGCCCTCTGTGATGTCTGGGTTTTTCCTTCCTTTCATCTGATTTTGTTGCTTTGTAACTTTGATTCATGATGTTTTACAGAAATGCTGTTGCCCACTGGCTTTACTTCCCATCCTGCGATCTTTGTGTGTGAATGAGTGAAGCTTTTGCAGACTTTGCCCACATATGAAACAAACACACACTCGCACTCACACACGGATAACACTTGGACCAAACAATGTCCTCTTGTGTTAGGTAATAACCATGGTTATGATTTTCTAAGCTGAAGTGCAGGTGGTGGATGTGTGTCTGTGTGCTGTGTGGGAGCAAGTCAGCCTGTGAATGGTGTGTGTTTGTGTGTGACCAGAAGTTTCTGTTGGCCCTGAGGTCTTTTCATCGAGGGATAAAGAGGGAAGTTTGCATTGTAAAAAGTTGCCTCAGTAGTGTGCTGTTGCTGCTGCTGGCCATTGTAGTGGGTAGAAATGGTTTGCTATGAGTGTGCTGATGAGTGACTGGGTGTGGACATGAGCTTTCTCCAGTATCATCAGCCTACGGCAGTTTCAGATGGTGCACAAACACGCACATACTCATAAGAAAAAAGACACTGCAGCTTTAGATTTAGAGAGTCTCAGAGCAGGAAGTTCATCCGCTGCAGTTGAACACCAACAACGCAGCAGATTTAGTTTCGAATATTATTTTGATGTCACTTTCAGAGTAACATTTCCCAGATCCTGTTTTCTCTACCTAATGTCATTACTGAAACAGCTTGCCTTTTGAAAGGCAGTTTGGGGATTAGTTTTGCATGGATCCCCGGTGCTACTTGTAAAACATCACAGTGCATTTATTCCAAAAACAGGTTTTGCATTATTCAGGATCAAAGAGAAGGGGTGTTTATATCACTGTGCTAAGTACAGGATGTCAGTTTTGTATAAAAAAATGTCCGTAAACATGACTTGCGTAACAGCGTGGAAGCATAATCCGTTTTTATCTGCACGTCTGCCCCACACTGCTCATTTAAAAGGTGTATAATCAGCAATGAGGGTGTTGTTGCCAGGTTCTGTTTCATCATAGCAGGCTGTATTGCATAAAGCTGTGCTTTTTTGTCAGTAAATCACCAAAGTGTTTTAATGCTTGTGATTTACACAGAGAGGGATTCTGTGTTTTGCTACGCTGTTGCCAGGAGACTCCCTCGGTTTTGAGTTTTGGAAAGCCTGAGCGGACCAATCAGCTGTTTGTGGTGACTGCAGCCCACCAATCAGCTGTGGGTCTGTGTTTCATGTGGGAGCGCCGCTCCTGCATGTTTTTACACAGTACCTCTCCACCTCAGTGTGTCTCTCCAGGGGAGGGGGCAGGGCTGGCACACAGGGGTTATTCTGCCAGCATGCAAACGTGTGAATATGTACACATACATGCACTGGAGACACAGTGTGCTTCATGCATTTGTCCCCTTTGTTTTAGCTTCCTCGTCCTGCAGCCCCTAACTTGCTCATTTGAGATTGCATCAAGTTAAATATCACTCTAATAAGATATGACACTTTTGTCACAGCTGTCTTGAATGTAGATCTCACGCTATGATACAGTGTTAATGCATAGGCAGTACCTGTCCTTCCTGCATGAAGCGCAGACCTAAGCTGATCTTGTCTGCTTTGATTGTGATCAGACCCGTTTGCACGACTAAATACCCCGGAACCCAAACAGTGTGACAATAAACTAGAGAATGTCACTAATGCATAAAAGGCATCTGCCGTGACTCTGGAGAAATTACAAGAAATAATACATAAATGAACCCAATCCTAACCCTATTTATTCATTTGGAATCTCTTGCGTATATTAATTTTTCTAAAGTCTGTTTTTCTTTTTTGTTTTCAGGTGATCGGTCTGTTAGATGTGTTCACACCGGGGACAAGCTTAGAAGAGTTCAATG
The DNA here is from genome assembly GCA_029224185.1 of Karalla daura. Classification (NCBI taxonomy): domain Eukaryota; kingdom Metazoa; phylum Chordata; class Actinopteri; order Chaetodontiformes; family Leiognathidae; genus Karalla; species Karalla daura. The sequence continues at coordinate 25,484,428 of CM055188.1, forward strand.
ATGTGTAAGTTCCACTCTCCCTTTCAAACCTGCCTTTTGATTTTCACTCCATCTCTTTTTCACTCATTACCATTTTCTGCGCTGCATCTCTCTCTCTCTCTCTCTCTCTCTCTCTCTCTCTCTCTCTCTCTCTCTCTCTCTCTCTCGCTCTCTCGCTCTCTCTCTCTCAAGCTTTCCTGCAGCGTTGTTTCTCCCACATTCTTGCACAATGAAATCCTTCATATCAGCACTCGACTGTGAGATTAACAAGCTTGAGAACCTAGGGCTGCAAACGCATCACAATCTTTGCAGCTCATAACTTTTAGTCCAATATGTGGCAGGTTTTTTTTATTTATACCAAGGTGAATGGAAGGTGGACACGTGTGCCATATACATCACTGCTAGTCTCCATGGTAACAGCCATCTGGCAGCCACTGGGGCTACATTGTGTGTACGTGTGTGTGCACAGAATACTCAATTGCTGTCCTTGACTTCTCTGCACACTCTGGCGTCATAGACATGTTGCACATTTTGTGGAAATGTGAGATGAAGCTCGGGTGGACATACGCACTCAGACAACCGGGACCAACGTTGCACAATCAAATGTGATGCTTCTCTTTTCATGTGACCACCGTCGAAGCCAGAAATATTGTGAAAGCAGTGCAGGAGAAGCTGATGCATGCACGTCTTTGTGGACTTGGCAGTAAACTGCCCTCAGGTGGTCTGCGGTCAGATTGTGCAGATAGACCACACACACACACACACACACACACACTCATACAGACCTCTGCTATAAAGGGCCTCGCTCAGCTGATCTGGGGGCTGTATAAACCTCTTACTATCAAGAGCTCTGAAGAGTGGAACAATTCTGCAGTTTTTCTTTTCCCTCTTATAAGCTTAGTTCCCTTTTTTGTTTATGACCTATTCCTTAAATCAGATCAGGTTCACACAGAATAGCAACAGAAATTACTTTGAAACAGCTCAATGAATTGTCAGTGGAAAGTCGTAGAAAGTTAAAGCAGAACGAAATTATAAGTGTTGTATTCCTGCTGAAAAACAAACAAAAACATGAAATATGTCCATGCATGTGAACAGATGAATTCTGCTGGGATGATAATAGCATCGCTCTAAAATCACAGTGCCTGGATTGCAGCCACTACACATCCTTCAGTCGGTGGAAAACTAGCAACCAATTTTCAAGACATGTGAAACAAATAGAAAATGAAAGAAAATGTAAAAGGTCCTTGAAAAACTGGAGTTATCATCGAAAATCATTTCTCCTTGCATCTCTCTAAACTGTGAGTAAATTTAGACGGCGTGGAAATTTACACATATATTAGCCATAATTTCTCATAATGCAAGAGATCATTTCATAGATAATTTACACCCATGGACTGCACATCTTTCAAATCATACTTTTGTGGGTGGGAGAGGAGTAATTGTGAAAGCGATATCTGTACAGATTGAAAGGTACAACTCTGAGGTACAAAAAGAAATATCCTCTTTGGTATAATGGCAAGAAAACTGGTGAAGGAAGATGTAAAAGTTGTAAGTATCAGGAGGCCACATCTGAGCAGCTGTGTGACTTGCAGGTACTTGGTGACCCATCTAATGGGTGCAGACCTCAACAACATTGTCAAGTGCCAGAAGCTGACAGATGACCACGTCCAGTTCCTCATCTACCAGATCCTCAGAGGCCTAAAGGTCAGTGAAATTCAGCTCGACACTTGCGACTTCCTTCCAGCTGATTCATAGAGTATCTGTGAGGCTGCGTGTGATCTGTCTTATTCACTCTTTGTCAACATTTTTCAATTCTTAAAATTAATTTCCATTTTGGTGAATGCACTGTGATGAGAATGGTTTCTACATTGTTTGTTTGTCAATTTCCTGAAAAGTTGTTGCACTCTGCAAAGTGTCAGCCACTGTTCAATGAAATCAGATTGAGAGTTTGATCCTGATTCAATCAGCATGTATTTCTTCTTTCCCCCCTGCAGTACATCCATTCTGCAGACATCATTCACAGGGTAAGTCAAAACGCTTTCACATCCATATTGACACATTAGTTCTGAGATCTCACACATAGTCTTCATTTAATGTGTGTGTTATGGTTCTCAGACTTTTTAAAAAAAAGAAAGTCTGTTTGATCATCTTTGTCTCTATTCTGGATACACTGTGTGATATTTTAACACAGGTAGGAAAAACACAGGTGGCAGGAGGCCTCTTTGTCTCTTCTCCTCCCTCACTTGACATTTGTCTTCCTCTGTGCTCCCGCAGGACTTGAAGCCCAGTAATTTGGCTGTGAATGAAGACTGTGAACTCAAGGTGAGATTTAGATAAAGGGAATTTGGGTTAGAGGTCATTCATTTTTGCAGATTGCTGCCTCAGTTGAAAACAACTCACAAAAAAACAACAACTCTTCACCCTTCAGATTCTCGACTTTGGTTTGGCCCGGCACACAGATGATGAAATGACAGGCTATGTTGCCACCCGGTGGTACAGGGCCCCGGAGATTATGCTCAACTGGATGCACTATAATATGACAGGTATACACACACTGACGCATAGACTGATGCTCAGAAGACACGTCATGAAAATTTGGGCCAAAAATAAATGTAACGATGTAACTGAAAGTAGCTGTTGTTCTGTGTGGCTTGGGCTTTATATAACCGTGTGAGTCTTTTATTTTGCCCATTGCTTGTTAAGAACTTATTACACAACAAATGATGAAGGTGATAGAGAAACTAGGCCAGCTTTTCAGTTTTTTAATGGATTCAGTCTATTGTTAAGGTGCAAGAGCAGCCAAGGCACCACCAACAGATGTCTGGCCTGTGAAATAAATGGTCAAATTACTTGTTGCTGTGCCAGCCTCTGCTGTATTTCTGTCTCTCTTATCTTGCGTGCTAAGTTTAGATGTAAAGATTCGGGCACGAAATAAGAGGTGGTTTGCACGCAACACAGCAACGAAAAACTGTGAACATTAACCAGTTGCACCTATTGCATCCCCACAGCGATAACACAGTTTCTTTGAAGAGATTCTAAAAATCTGAATTGATTAATAGATTATGAGTAAATTCACAAGTTAAGATAGTGTGTCTGTGCTCTTGTTATGAGTTAATAAGCACAATAAAACTGTAAGTTTCCAAACATTGACGAGGGTGGTTCAAACAGAAGTGACAAATTACAGAACTCATCGTAGAGTATGAAAGAGAAGTGAACTATTCACTATGCTGTATGTTTGTCTCCATTGTAATAGTGGATATCTGGTCGGTGGGCTGCATCATGGCTGAACTTCTGACTGGACGGACGCTCTTCCCTGGTACAGACCGTATCCTTCCACTGCCAAAAATGAAATGACTACTTGGGGTTGAACTGTGCTCGAAGGTGTTTGGTAGATCTGGTAGAAGTAGTGGAGAGCTACACACTTTTACAGTACGTGGTTGCTGTTAGATTTATAGATTTTGTCCAGATGTATTCAAGGCTTCCACTCCAGTTGCTGCTTTGTTCCTGGGACCAGAGTTTCTCAGACGCACACGATTTCACTTACTTCATGCTGGCTCAAAAGAATTGCAAAGTATTGACTCTTGTGAGCTCTATGCCAGAATACTGTGTAGTGTGTATGTGTGTGTGTGTGTGTGTGTGTGTGTATATGTATGCGAGTGTGTATGTGTGAAAGTGCACTCAAGCATGTGATAGGAGTCCCCTGTGGTCTATGAGTCAGCGCTGCCCACTGTTGTCTCCATTGCTTCTCCAAGATACAGCACACCTTCCTGTTTCCCTCCCACAAAGCTTCCCATGCACAGCAGCAGAAGTTAACAACAAAAACACACAGGAAGACCTTGTGTAACTGGGACACACACATACATTCGCACTTTGAAGTGCAGTGGTTGGTACACACTGAGGAGGCCATGGTGCTGTTAAAGATCAAACGCATGCTTTAAGTGATCGGTGAAGCCATTTACTTCTTCACTGCATGCTCCAAAGGTGTTTGTGTGTGTGTGTGTGTGTGTGTGTGTGTCTTTGTGTGTGTCGGCAAATGAATTAATGTAACAACATGATTATTTACATTGACTTGTGGCAGGTTCTAAGGAGTACCGAGGTCTTCCTGGTCTGTCGCATAGAAAGGTCATCTTTGCACATCTCTATAGATACAGCTACACAAAAGAGAGGAAATCTGATTTTAAAAATGCTAATATAGATCTAGCATTCTTATAGCTTTCTATTGAGATTTTTTTCAATCTAAAATGGAAACTGAAAAATATTTATTCCAAGATTTAGACAGTAGAAAACATATTATTGTTTGGCTGTAGATCACCAGTGTCAGGAGATCATTTGAGACTGATCTTTTGCCTGATGTTTTTCCCGCATTCCTGGCTGATGTAAGCTGCAGTGATTATCTGATTAGGTCACCCGTAGGCAATTAATCAACTGCTGTTTTTATATATGGCTATTTGTTTTGTTATTGCTTTACATGCTTAAGCTTCTCAGGTTCACGCCTTTGTCTTTCAAAATAATATTGCATGGTTTGCAGTAAGGAGGAAACATGTTTTGCCTGCTGCTCCTGAATGACATAGCTGAATCTAACCCCTTTTGTCAGGTCTGGATTTCTACCCTGTTCAGTGAATAACCATTGTATACCACAGTGTCTGACACAGTGTAAACGTAGGATGTGTTTTTCCCTTTTTGTAACCTCTGAATGAATGTTTCCAGACACAGATGCAGCTTTGACTGCCTGTCACCCTTCTCGACCCTCTCTCTCCTTCACCCCCTCCAACCCTCCTGTTTTTCCTTCATGTGAGAGCGATAGACATTGATCAGTTGAAGCTAATTATGATGCTCGTCGGGACACCAGGGCCTGAGCTCTTCATGAAACTTTCCTCGGAGTCTGTGAGTGTCAAAGTACTGTCTAGTGCAGTGCAGTGCTGCTGCGCTGCCCTCTCTGGCCTGCGTGTGTTTTCTCTGTGTTGCCCTGATGAGACTTGGACAGCCTACTTCGACTACTTCCAAGCTGCACTTGCTTTACCTTTTTTAAAATAATGTTTTCTTAACTGCCTCACATGCACTCTGGCTTTGTTTCTCAGCTCTTTCCAGCTTGTGTTACAAAATGCATCTGTCTCCTAATCTCTTGGCACGACAGAGGAAGAGCTATTGAACCAATGGTGTAAATACCTGGTCAATTTACTGTAGATGGTGGTCAGGCTTAGTCTAGTGATTATCAGAGATCTATAAATGTCTCACATTTGCTTAATCTCCACCCTGTGTGCCCCCTCAAGTCACCCCCTCCCCTCTTCACCCCTGCATACACAAACTACCCTGACCATCCCATGCTCTCTGACTAGCTGACCATGTTATGATACCCCTTGACTCGGAAGCCGTAGATATAAACCAGCTGCAGCAGATAATGCGCCTGACGGGGACGCCCCCAGCCTCCCTCATAAGCAGGATGCCCAGCCATGAGGTGAGACACGTGCCCCTGCCGCCCGCACCAACCCCACCCACCTCCACCTCCACCTCCCCCCACAGCAGGAATCAGGGCAGGAGCTGATACCAGCAGAGAGAGGCCGTTAGACCTGATGTGTTCAGTGTATCTCTCACCGTTTTTGCGCTGTCTGCGTGTCAGCCTCTGCTCTCACTCCACTCACTCCCTGTTTCCTCTTTGACTCACCGTTTGTCTCAGCTAGGCTTCCCAGATTGCTTTGCCAGTGTATTCTGATGATCTCATCTGTGGTAATGCACACTTACTCTGAAAATTGGGGCACGTTGTTTGTGCAATGCGTGTGATTTGGGTCATAATTACAGGGCTTAAAGCATGCCTCACTGGAAAGATCTACAGTTTTTATTGGTCTTGCTCCATGAACATGTTAAACAGTGAATCGGTGAAGTTGTAGATTACAAGATTTTCTCACATTTAGACACAGTTTTTGCGCTCTACTCCTGACAGATCCTTTACGGTTTTGCTGTTTTGTTGATCTCTCCACACAGGCAAGGAACTACATTAACTCACTTCCCGCTATGCCCAAGAGGAACTTTGCTGATGTATTCATCGGTGCCAACCCTCTGGGTGAGTTCCTGTTTCCACATCACACCATGGCTGAAGCTTCTCCCAGCTGACTGAGTCCCTCTAGTGGCGTTTCCCAGGCCTGGTCAGAGTTGATCATTCACTCTGTTTGAAATGACTTTACAGCAGTGATATCGAAACCAAGTCTGTTAATATAGCAATATGTCAACCCTAACAATAGCAGTTCCTGATTTGGGAAAAAGTGTGAAAGTTTTTCTGAAAAAGAAAATACATATGATGAGAAACATAATGTTGTTGAATGGAATATTTATCCTAATCTTCTGGTGCTAACATTTAAGCTGTGGATCAGTTCTTTTTTTTGAGAAATCAGAAATGCCTCAGACTTCAACTTTACAATCCTATTGTTTATAACTCTGTTTCTGCACAAATCAAACCATGCTTCATACTGCACACTTGTGCACCAGCAGTTCCTTGCATACCCAAAGGGAGGCAGGTATATACTGTAACTTCTTTTGAGGAAAAGGGTTGTGAAATGTTTATCACACTTACCATCACAGGTCAAAATTCACCTGTGTTTTTTAAAATGCCCCTTTTCTGTAAAACAGAATTCAGTATTAATGGTTTTTAATTTTTGGATCTGGTGTACATCTTTGACTAAGAAAAGGCCAACGTAAAAGTGTTTTTCCTGTCTCGGTCCTCGGTTAAATAACTGTTAACACAGTAAAATCCTGCTCACAGCTGTGTGAACATTATTGCATTGTTATTTTATAGTAAATGAGTTATTATGTATGTGTACATATAACACAAGTTATAATCTTGTTTATACAGGTTTAGGATGTTTTTGTCTTTGTGCGTCACATTTCCATCATGCATGCTTCTCTCACTGCTGTGTTAAAGCGGTGGACTTGCTGGAGAAGATGCTGGTGCTGGACACAGACAAGCGCATCACGGCCTCTGAGGCTCTGGCCCACCCGTACTTCGCCCAGTACCACGACCCCGACGACGAGCCTGAGGCAGAGCCATACGACCAGAGCTTTGAGAGCCGTGAGCTGGAGATTGAGGAGTGGAAGAGTAAGTTTGCTGATTATAGGCACTTGAATGTCTCTTCAAAAAAAAAAAAGAAAAGTAGTTGTAAAAGATCTGCCGCAACAATTTTTGTTTCTTAGGATTAACCTATGAGGAGGTGATCAGCTTTGTGCCACCGTCCTTTGATGGAGACGAGATGGAGTCGTGAGGAAGAGGGACCGCCACCTTCTCTTCCATCCTATGTATTCCAATGAACACTTCAGACTATCAGTCTCATGTGACTATCCACCATTTCCTCAAAACCCTCTCACATTCAAGTGCCTGCCGTCATTCATCTCCGGAAGACGTCGTGATATCAGGGATCAGACTTGACATCCTGCTCCTTCCGTCCCACACTTTGCTGTTTTTGTTACCTTGTATCCCAACACATTGAGGCAGTCTTGAATTCTCCTTATTACTGAGTTTTTACCTCAGACACATTGTTGATTTACATCAGTCCCCTTGAGAAAATTAGAAACTACATGTCTGTATCTTTAAAGTAAATCGGAACATTGAAACTTATATGCATAAAAAGTTGTACAACTTTAACAGTAATTGCTGTTATGGGAGACAAGTTGAGTTTTAAAGCGTGTTTTGTCTAAAGTTTATCTTTCACTCACAGTTTAAAATGTTATTTCTATCAATGCACAGAACAATGTAAATATGACAGACAGTATTTGTACATAAGTATTGAGTCAAACCAGTTACCATAAACGTATGATAGTCACAATCGCTGAGTCACGATTTCTAGAGTTTAGCCTAAAATGACAAATAATAATAAACAGTATGTAATTTAATACAATCTGTAGGATAGGCTAAAAAAATGTAAAATATTCACCTCTGCATGGAAAATTCAAGGCTTTGTATTTGTTATCATTGGGTTTGAAGGTTTACAGTGTCCCTGAACCAAAATATCGAGTTTGGAGAGTATGGAGGCTTACCATATTTATCTACTTCACTTACTTAACTTTTTTTGTATTTTCATTCATTTGCTCCATATCAGATTGTCTTTTTGACTGTGTTTAAATTAGTGGCATATGGCAGAGAGATTACACTTTTTTAAGTGACCGAATATCCCTCACATCATCCCTACCTCTCCAAACATGTTGGAGAATATGTGGTGGTGGGAAAAGAGCCCATGCTTGATTGATTTCCCCCACTGGGCTACTGTAGTAGCCTCAGTCAGAGGTATGATGGGAAAAAAAAACAAGTATTCTTGTTTTCGGTGCATTATTAATGCTATTTTGAGTTCCTGCCAGTAGATCCCTCATTTCCTGCACATAGTTCCTTGAAGAGCTTTGATTTGTTTCAGAAGACTGTTTCACTCCCCATTATCACAAGCTACTTAAGCACATATGCATGATAAAGCCAGATTTGGCTCATTTGAAATGTGACATTTCCCACCACCGCACCAACTGACAATGTACTTAAATCATATTGCATTTATAAATCACAGTACTATTAATGTTTATTGAATGTTGGGGATCCGTCTGCCCCGTATTTATGATCTTCTGTTATGTCGTTTGTATATTGATGTTTAAGAGAATATTATTTGTCAGATTTAAAGGTTCTTTTTATTATTTATGGAGAGCTTACTGTACCGGAAAACCAAATGTATCATCGATGATCTCAAACGTCAGTTCAGCCGTGGTGACTGCAGTCACAGCTTGTGTGTCAGAGCCAACAACTGTTGTCAAAGTTTGAAATTGGTTTTGTTCCTCTCGGCTTATTTTGCAGTTGTTTCAATTCATTTTGTTTTCTTGGGGGGTTTTTGAGCTTTGAGTTTAAAGATGTTGTTGGACATTTCTCTCGTTGTGTTCTCCGATAAACTGCACTCCTGAAGTTTCTTATTGTCAGTGAATTCCAACAAAAAATCGAAGCGTATATGTATTACAATGCATCCACATTTTTGTATTGACGTACAAACCACTAAGATGTGGACTCTGAAACGTACTGCAAACATTAACACAATGTTTCCTCAGTGTGAGCCAGTTCAGGAGTCACGTTACATTTACATGTGACATGATCTTCATTCACGGTTTCCCTCGCTCACGTCTACCAGACAATATCGGCGTCTTCAGTTCCTTTTGCAAATGCTTGTTTCCATGTTGGGGTTTCTCTAATGTATTATTTTATTCCTTGTGTGTTGAATCAAGATTTGATGTTATTCCGTGATTCTGTAATATCATTATTTTTAGAAATAATGCTAGAATTATATTTGTCTTTCTTTTGATTCACTTTAGCAGGGCACATGGTTGTGGGACAGAGTGTACGTTTACTCACTGGATGCTGAAGGGCAATGCTGAAGCCTCATTCATTGTATTTTTTTTTTTAAGAAAATAAATTAGGTTATTTATCTTGTCCATATCCTATTGTTGGTAGTTAGGTTTGATATTGTTTTTGCTTTCTTTGCCTGAGATGTGTTCTTTCGTTTATCAGCCACATGTACCGAGACAACGCGACACCCACCTGTAAATACCACCATTAGAAAATAAAGGCTATTTTTCAAACCTATTGCAGTGAACAGACTAGTGAACTGAGTGTTACCTGTCTCCACTTGGTGGCAGCAGATCCAAACCACTACCAGCAGGGAAGACGTCCACACCTGCTGGAGAGGAAGAAAATAATAATGTAATGTAATTATTTGCTCTTCCCAGGTGTAACAGTTCTCAATCAGTGTCATTTCAGTAATAGTGACATGTTGCAGTTATTTGGTGCCAGTCAATGAAAGCGTAAATAAACTATTTTGAATTGACTGTTGTCAGACAAGTGTTGACATGTCACCTGTGTTTCCTAAAACAAAGCAGTTGTGTTCTGCAAAATTAAATAAAGCATAATGTCAAATTCTATCAAAAATATGAAAAACTGATAAGATATTTATACTTTGAGTCTCAGCAGAGCTCCAACCTAAATATTGAGGTTGAATTATGAAGAATTGCAACTTTTGAAAGGAGAAAAGCAAGTGGAGAGTCTTTGATTTTACATTGACGTGAACAGGGAATGAAATTAAGAAGCAGACAGTTACCAAAATGATTAACTATCTTCGGACACATGATATCTTGGATCAAAACACAGATCTGATACTGTATCAGGTCTAAATTATCCATTATGGATGCATAATTCTTGCAACAGCGATGACTGTAAATGACTCAAGATAACAGGCTCCGACAGAATAAAGGTGGGTTCCTCCTTGGGTGTTATTGATAGGAAATGTGAATATATTGAACTTGTTTGGCTCACAGCTAGTTGTGATGAGAACATAACCACTTGTATAAAACCATGTAGCTCCAACAACTACTAAATCTGTATCCTTGTGCATCAGCTTGTGTGTGGATGGGCTGTGTACCAACACAAACCAGAGAAAGGTACAACAAATACAAACCTTAGTTTACCTCTAAACTTTGACAGCTGAAGCAAGAGAAGGAGAAAGCATTTAAGAGCAGGGACAAGGACAAGTACAGAGTATAGGACTAGAATCAGAAAGGCGATGAGGAATGGTAAATGAAAAACTACCACAGCAGTTGTCAGCTAAGACTTCTGCAATGCCAGTGCTAAATACAGATGCCTCCCTCTCCTCACCACATGGTGCATGGCAGTCTCTGCCAGGGACAAGAGCAGACTGCAGTGTGTCAATCATTATGCGCGGAAGGTACACAACATCTGTGCACAACCTCTTTAACTTGCTCCATGAAATGCTCAAAAACTCATGCTGCGATAGCTGACGTAAACCAAGTTGTATAATTTCTAAATTCTGTATACTAACCTTATGTGAACTATCATCTGCTTTATGTGTGATGTTGCAAAGTCCTGGTAGCTGTATCAGTAAATTGTATTACTGCCTGTCAAATAATCAGATTACGATTCAACTTTATAGTTTTAACTTATTAAGAACATTTATAATATTTCTAATAATAAGACCACATCACATTATCCAGATCCCCCCTTCAATTTTTCACATATGTTGATGTGAAATTCAATTAAATATCTCTGGATAGACCTGAAAAGAGCTGTCCAACACTGTTTCCCATTCACCCCGACAGCGCTGGGAAGGATCTGCAAGGAAGAATTGCAAAAAATCCCCAGATCTAGGTCTGAGAAGTTGCATTACTTTCAGAGACTCATGACTGTAATCACTTAGTTACAAATGCGTTTCTACTAAGTTCTGAGTAAAGGATCTGAATGCTTGCGTTTACATCATCTTTCAGTTCTTCTTTTTTGATGGCTAAAATTGTCTATATTTCTTTGAGTGAGTTTATTAGACTTACTGAATGTCTTTATCTGAGTGAGTGTGGATAGTTGAGGAAATAATACATTTATATTATTTTGACATAATAAAAATTAGGGGATCTGAATACTTATATTGTACATAAATGCATGCACAAACTCCCTCAAACTTTCATTCAAATTCTCTTGGTAGAGTTTGATGAGTAACCTATAAATAGTGAGATCAACGGGGTAAGAATGCGTGTGTAGTGTAAGGTGCCATAGCATAAACAATACAGACAACAGACAATATTGTACATAATGTCCCATAGTTGTCATCTTAAATTCCCAGATGCATTGGGTGTTTTATATATAAAGGTTCTGCGTGCATACAGGTTGCACATCACCTCACGCGTCAATAAACAATCACATCTTGACGCTGGATCTAAAAAGATCACAGTTTATAACCACGTAGCTACTTGATTGTCTCCGCCCACGTTGGGCTCGTTCGTTTTTCGCGCACTTTAAAGAGGCGACATTTCCCAGGGTCCCTGAACGCAGCTGATCTCCTGACTGGTTCAGCATGGAGCGAAAAGGTAACGGCGTAACTCTTTTACAAGCTTCTCACACACTGTACTGTTAACAAACACGCCTCTCTCTGGGTCATTTCTATTAACTTTGGTTCTTCCTGGTGACTTTAATAACGGTATCACGCCGTGTTATAGCATGTAGTGAGAGCAAAAGACCATGCGCTCTGTTGGATGTGTGTGTATGTGTGCGTGCGTGTGTGTGTGTGTGTGTGTGTGAGAGAGAGAGAGTAACGTGCTAACCATAGCCAGTGTAGCATCAATACCACCCAAAAAACTTTTATCCCGCTTACAGTGAGAAAAAAAACCTCAACAGTACGGGAACTGTTCTCAAGTGTAGCCCGGTCCAATATCCTGATCGTAAATGTCTGTGTTATTGTTAAAAAGGAACGCCACGTAACCGGTTTAGTGGCAGCAGTGAAGTAAGTGAAGTTAGCATCGTTGCTAATGCTAACAATGTATCCAGGAGGTAGTTACACACCTGCGGCCCACGACATATTCTCATTTTAGACCACACTGGATAGCAGCTCTATCACCAGCTGTGTTTAATTACATGGGATTTATCGCTGTTTTTTTAGTACTCCAAATGCAAGCAAGGAAGAAGAAGACAAAGCCTAGAAAACCCGGCAAGAGGTGAGTTGGAAAAACCCCTGATTGTGTTGATGTCCACTCCGTACTCTAGTCCGTGAACGCACCTCAAGAGTTTAACTAGCAGTTTAATTGTGTGTCTTCATTTGTTTCATTTGCTTCATTGTTACACAAGTCACATTCATCCATTGACATCCATTCATGCACTGGTGGCATTGTCCACTTGCTTTAATCAGTAGATTTAACCATTCGCACACGCTCACACACTCATGACACAGTATCAAGGAAAGTGTTTGGCCAAGGATACTTTGACAGGTAAGCTGCAGAGAGCTGGGACTTGACTACTGACCCTCAGATCCATGGATGACCATGCTGCCTCTAAGCCACAGTCATGACTTCTGAGAATTATTACTATTAGATATTTAAGCAAAGAGAGAAGGCATGGTCGGAAATACATCAAGTAAACTACAATGGGATAGTACATGATTGTCACCATGGGGTCAATAAAGTGTCTGTCTATCTATAAGTGTGTTAGGATTGGTTAAACAGCCCAAATTTGTGATTCAATGTGATTACAAGGTATTTCAGTTCAATTTGTTGTTTCTTAATGTTTTTTGATTTGATTTTTCAATGAATGGTGATTATTTATTTTACATTGAACATCAGGAACTCTAATCAAACCATAAAAAAACAACAGTCAGGTACAACATACTAGTACCTTCAATATGTCAATACTAAAATCTCCATATTTGATATATTTATTTCACCTTGTAACAAAAAGAGATTCAATCAAATTTACAAAGCATACAACAGTTGGTGAGTTGTTTTGGGGAATGGTTACTGGTCTCTCAAGTCTCAAGTGGCTAATTAGGAAAAATGATTGCAGAGTTCACTGTGATGAGATGATTTGTTCCTTTCTTCCATCCATCCATCAATTTTAATTCCTGCTTTGTACCTAATAATGTCTGCTGCAGTCCATCTCCTGCTCACATAGTGTGTAGACAGGAAATAGGTCCCAGAAACATGGCCACACGCTGTCACACGCTCACTTTAGGAAATTTAAAATCTCCAATTACCTCAATGCAAGCTTTTGGACTATTTTGAAATGTCTAACGTGTGACCAGAAACAAACAGAACCTTAAATTGAGCCCTAATGAATGCATAACAGGCTTTTTTCTGCGTTCAGAATTGCATGGCCGCCTCCAGCTAATTTTGTGCATAGGGCGATTGATATTGCTCCAAAATATCAGTGTGTGTGTGTTTGTGTGTGTTTGTGTGTGTGTGTGTGTGCGTGTGTGTGCGTGTGTGTGCGTGTGTGTGTGTGTGAATGCATGCAACTGAAACTTGGCTTTCTGGCCCCCAGACTTCAGTGGTAGGGGGGTATGCATACCCCCCCAGGATGGTACCACCTCTGTCTCATTTTGAGCCAGGAAAAACCCTGCATTAGTATTTTGCTGCCATACTAAAAATAAAGGGCTCAATATTATGTAATTACATTACATGTACTTATTTCAATAGCTGTTTCATGTTTTAACAATATCTTTGTCATAGAATATTAAAATATCATATAACATTGATTTTCATTGTCAATGGATGGATAATTTCACCTCATGATGTGGAAATATGTCTTGAAATATGTGACAATTTAACTTTATGATGTGAAAAATGTATTGTTGAAATGTTAAAAGCATATTATTATAACACGTAATTACATGACTCTGAGCCCCCTGCTTTTAAAGTGTTGCAGCAACACCCTTCGGCACTTATGAAACATCACATTGTGCCAAAGTCTGTAGCAGCATGAACAGTCATCTGTTTTCTGACACAAATATATTCCTACTCATGAGAACAACACAAAGCAGCCTCGCATCAACCCACCGTGGTCTGTCCTGAAGTCAACTGCTTGCAGATATTTGATTGATGAGCCACAGATTATGATATGATATTGGTTTGTGAGATTAGATCTCTTTCACATTAATTCTACTCTCCTCAGTAGACCTCTTCCCTCTCCCCCCCCCCCCCCCCTGTCATCCATTAGTTTTAAGCTCAACCAAAGCTTCACCCGTTCACTCCTCGTGAGAGAGCTGCATGAGTAAACCTCCATATTTTATCTGTTTTACCCACATCTTCAGTCCGCCAGAGCACAAGGCCACCTACTGCATTTATTTCAGATAGCTGTCTCTAAACACGGCATTGTGTTTTTGAGAAGAGTATCTGCACGTGTACTCGTTCTTAAGGTGAATGCGTCACAGTTGGAGGTCAAGTATTTGTAACATACTTCGTGCTTTGTCATCATAGAGCATCGGTGAATGGCAATTCATTTTAAATGGTTTTTAGCCTGTAGTGGAAATGGCCTTAAGTGGCAACATAAATTGTGAAAGTGAAGTGGTCTGAATAATTAACTTCTCCACCGTGGTTCCCACTCGACTCAACATTAATAAATTGTTAAATGTTATTTATGCTCTTGAACAATAAATGTTTTTTCTTTTCTTTTTTTTTTTGTTTTTATAGTGATGGCTACAACAAGCATGTTATACAATAGTCTCAAAGGGATTCCCAGGTCGTGCTCCCCTGCTTTTAATAACTGTGCGGCTTTGACAACACCACCCTGCGTGAACACTTAGGCTTATCTGCAGTGTCATTAAAACACCACAGTTTATACCACTTGTTAGGATAAAATCACTTGAATTTCATTTAAACCATCAAATCATATCAGAGCTGCGGGGTTTTTTCTCTCGGTATCATAGTCTGTCATCAGAAAACGCATATTATTCTCTGTCAGTGGCCATCAAGCAAGGGGCGAGCATCCAAGCATAACTCTGCTACCCCTCTCTCCCTCACTTGCCCTCACACCCATCACACTCCTTCCCTCCCACTCTCTTGTGTCAGTTGCTCTGTTGTGGCTGCGAGGACGCAGCAGCCGCTGTTCAGCCGGAGAGCCAGGGGAGCGAGCGGCGAGCAGAGCCACTTGCTTTGTAAACCTCGGAAGTTGAGCTCAGTCGAGGGCTCACGTGTAACATAGGTTTGTTCGAGGGTCGTCGGGGTCATGTGGCTCCTGGATTGGATCTTCTCCATCAACACAGCCGTAGTGAAGCTAGCCAGTGGTCTCACATGCAAGTGAGTACAAGAATCCTCGTGTTTGTATTGAGAAGGGGAGGCCAGGAGAGGGTGAAGCCTTCAGTCTGCGCTGCCTGTTGTATCTGTGATGGTGGGAGTTATGCTTGTGTGTGTATATGTGTGTATGTGCACCAGATGCCAGTTTATACAGCACTGAGCTGATGCATTTTTTTATTAGGGAGCAGATGCTGACTCCACGAGGTACCTGACTACCTGCATCGTGTGTGTTGCTTTGCTGTGTGTGTGCAAGCCAGTGAGAGCAGGACTGATGATGTCCCTGGTGGGTCTTTGCTGCCAGCTTTTTAATAGAGCTTATCATCTGCTCACTTTTTTTTTTTTGGTACTGTAACTCTGAATTGCAATATCTTTCCTTTTTTTAGTGCATCACCACCAACATAAAAACCACTTGTTTGTCTTAACTTTCTGCAGCTAGGATGTAATAGTAAGACTGCATGTGCTCTCAGGAGACTGGACAACAATAGCCCGAACTGCAGAGTATTTACCAGCTATGCTGCTCTCTGTTGCACTTTGCTTTTTATCTCTCCCTCTTCTCTTCCAGCAATGGCTGCAGTTCATTACATAACCCGTCAAATCTTTTATCATCTGCAGCCCACAACAGCTCTATGGCCCCTCTGTTTCTCGCTCTTGCTCTCTGTCCTCACCCTGCAGGTTAACCACAGCCCTTCCCTACTGTCCCATCAGTTTGCAGAAATGCATAACCATTTTTCTATGTGAGCTTAGTGTGAGAGAGAGGCTTCTCGCTCCAGGCCGTGATGATTTAGTTTCCCGCGATTTGTGAAGGAGGGTTCTGTTTTTTTGTGAACTGTGTAAATCGGCAGTGGTTTGAGTGGTGCGTTAAGTATATACAAAGATGTACTCCACTGTCTCTTCTATTCGTTATGTCATACAGTCTCTGCTTGTGGCTACTCCTCACACGTTAAATTGGTTCTTTTGACATGAGACACTGTTTTCCATTAAATCCTGATTCACACAGACATGCTGGACCAAAATTTCTCAGGCTGTCAGTGTGTTTCACTACACACAATCATGCACGTCACTGGGAACCAAAGTAGGTGTGGCACAGGACAGTCCAGCTGATAATGCATCACCTCTGGGTCTGCTCACCACCATGCACTGTATCTGGATGAAGACAACACATTTCTTAATATTTTTAGGAACTTTAACTGAACTCTCCAAAATAAACACGTTGTATTACCCGTTCACCACAAATTATCAAAGTAATCGTGACCAAAATGAGGTACAAATATGTAATCAGCTCACTCTTGTGATTGGTTGTCTCGGCTAGTGCATCTTTGGTCATCTGTAATGTTACACTGTTTCTTTACAGATTCAGCCAGACATTTCCTGACACATTATCTGGTCTTGAGGTGGGAAATTGCCACTAAAGATTTCCTGAATATGAATCCTTGTTCTCATTCACACATGACTCCTTTGCAGGAAATGTGCCTTCGAGTTTCAGGGGAATATAAAAGGAGCTTAGGAACCAGAGTCAATTCCAGCAAAATAACACATTTGTTATAATTATGTATTTACCTGTGGCTGACACAACACTTGGGCTGACATGTGCAGAGTTGCGTTGCTCGAAAAAGAGCCACTGCAGCACAATCATTGACACTTTGTGTGCAATGCACCCTTTGTACAGTTACCTTGTGCTGTTTTCTGATTCTGCTGCCCAGGCACTTGGCATTGATTTTTCTCTAGAGGGAAGAGAGGAAGAGGAGGATGCAAACTTTCTTCCTCTGCGCCCTTGTTGATTTTTGCTCTCGAGATGTGATGGGGCTGGATGGGTGGAAACAATACAGCCAGGAGAAACCAGGAGACTCTGACACACTATGTCATGTCAGATGTGTGCACAGGAGTGATGGAGACGTCAAGTGCTTGTGGTTCTGTGCTAGATTTCAGCGTTGGCTGCCGCGGTCCCTCTCCCGCTGGAAAATTTGTCCCAGGCTGCTGTTAAACCATTTATTACACACTCTGGGTGGAAAAACAGTCTCGGCACCAGCTTATAAATCCCTTTTTTAAATATAAAAAGTGCAGTAAAGGTTGTTTCAGTTTCACTAAGAGTTGACTGTGTGTGGCAGGACAAAGGATCTGACTGTGTGTCTGTGTTGTTTTTCCCATACGTGATGCGTATGAGGTCCTTTATTATCATCAAATGAGAAAACTCTGAATTTTCTCTTGCCTTTATTTTCTGTTTCTGTTTTTTTCTTTTGAAAAGAGTAAATGTTGTTTTCTCCCCATTCCTTATAATTTCATCACATTATTTTTAGTAATAAAAATCAGAGGATGAAGTGCTTTCTGAAAGCTCCCAAATTTACATTTTCACAGCAGATTTTGTATTTTTGTATCGGATGAAAAGCCTGAGTGTAACTAATACTAGAGAGAAGCAATAAATCCCGATAACGATGGCTCGGTTCTGTTCATTATCCCAATTAGTCATAACAATGAGGAATATTTTTTTTTTATAGCAGCACTTGAAACTGGTCCATTTCAACCAAACACAGTCATACGAGTCAGATTTTCACGCTCTCTGTCTCATTATTAATATATGATATTAATAGCTAACTGGAAAATAATTTAATTTCTCAAAAAACAGGGCTTTGAAAAATGAAACTTGTAAAAATTTCAGTGATGTAGATTTTAAATTTTGAGGAGGAAGGATAACAAAGTCCTTGATGTCTTGTGCTGAAAAGGAGATGCAAAGGGGGACAAATCCCTCTAGGTTGTGACGATCTCCTCAATTCTGCCCTTGAGGTCTTTTATCTGCTTTGCCTACCATTAAGGAAAACTAATAGTAGACAACACATTTGTCATTATGTGTTTCCACAGGGTCAACCTCGCAGAGTTTTGTCTGCAGCGTTAGTACAAACTGTGTCTCAAAGACAGATTCTCACAGTTGGAGTCGCAGTGACCTCTCAGCCTTGATCTGGTTTCATTTGCTCACACGTGGAGTTAATAAAATGTCACACAGGCAGAGTTGGCTACACTGTATCCATGTAAATTGTTTATTTCCTCCACAACACTAAGGTTTGATAGATTGTTATTGGATGAAAGCTCGTCTGTGTATGTATTTACCAGTCAGCAGAGCAGCAGTGTAATCCTGTTGCTGCCCTGGAAAACCCTCATACATATTAGTAATCAGTGACTCAAGTCAGGAAGAGTGACAAATGTGTTCAGACACCTGATGGTCATGATGGATAAGATGGTGTCGGATTTTAGCCATGACTAAGAAGATGTCTTCAAATACAAAGAAGGATTTTAATCTTTTTTTTTTTTTGAGTGCTGATGAGAAATTACAAAAAAAGGTAAAATTAATAGTTATCAGCAAGTCTTTTGTGATGATTCTATGTATATATATTTTACATTTTGAATACATTAATATGTAGTCATTTTCTCATTTCTCAATTTCTGAGGGATGTCAGGCATTTTGGGAACATGCCTTTGATAGTGTGGGTGTATCCTGGGAAGTCTTAAAGAAAAAATCTGTAACCTAACAGTTTGTTTCAGCATAATATCAGCAGGATGTTAGTTTAATTTAGCAGAATATTTTCATATTTCTAATTTATCTAGAAACATGTAGAGGATAGAGCATAATGTGTTTGATGTACAACAAACGAAAAAGATGAATGAGTAATGTTGACATTGGTCGAATGACAAGATGAGAGGAGGAGGAGGAGGAGGAGGAGGAGGATGAAGAAGGAGATGATGGGCAGACAGAGGAGGGGCACCAGGAACGGTGGTGGTTTGGTCAGACAGGCGGGAGGGGTAGAGGCTGCTGTCGTCCCTCACCTGCATTGCAGTGCTGGACTGCATCACCCAATCATCTCCCAGCTGTCAGCGAAGGGGGCCGGGCCAGAGGCTGACGACAGCCAAGGAGAGTTCTCGGTCAGAGAGAGTGAGCGAGGGAGAGAGAGATGGAGAGACACACAGAGAGGGAGAAAGTGAGCGAGGGAGTCAGCGAGTGTGCAGCGGTGCTCTGAGCTCCGGGACTCAGCGTACAGCACAGCCTCTGCATTCCTCCTCTCTGAGCCTCTTTCTCTGCACTCTTCTGCTTGTTATCCTTCTCCCTTCTCCTCTTCTCCCCTCTTTACCTCCTTCTCCTACAATCTCAGCTTTTCATTTCTCCTCCCGCACCCTCACTCCACTTTTCGCTCCGCGTCCCTCACCTCATCTTTTAAGTCCACTGTTTGCCCCCTTTTCCTCCTGGCCAATGCAGTAGGGAGGTTTGTGAAGACCTTCAGCCTCTCCTCTCCTCCTTACATCACGTCCCATGGGCATCCGTGCATCCTGCAGGTAAGAGGGAGAGCGTGGGCAGACGTGACGGGTTACCCTGACACAGACTCCAGGTG
Organism: Karalla daura; assembly: GCA_029224185.1. Lineage (NCBI taxonomy): Eukaryota > Metazoa > Chordata > Actinopteri > Chaetodontiformes > Leiognathidae > Karalla > Karalla daura. The sequence goes on from CM055188.1 coordinate 25,504,353, forward strand.
TGTTGAGGAGGTTGCAGAAGTCCTTGAAGTGTTCAGCTTTCTTTTCTTGGTCTTGCCATGAGAGGACATTGAGCTATCTCTGTCCAACTGTCCGTGTACCGCAACGAGGGTGGGAGAAAAACCTAGGAAAAAAAAAACAACACTTGCATGCAAGATCCAGAAAGGTGCGACAGCTTGAATTGTTCTGGTATTGAAAGTGTGAACAAATGTGTTGGCTTCAGAATTGGATTTTCTACTTTTGTAAATTGTGTTTGTAAGCACTTGTAATGCCCATTTTTGTCCTGCTATAGAAGTTCCATAGTTCAGTTTTATTAGCTTGATCCTTTTTTAATGAATTATTTTCATTTTTTTGTTATATAAAGGTGTTTATGCAAGACTGAGTATTTTAAGAAGTTTGACATTAGCAAAGTCACAAATAATACAATGTAAGGTGGTATTTTTTTAAATATTAATTGTAGGTCTCATTTTTGTGCACACGTTTTTTAATATTTTCCCACTTTGGTCTGTATTTTTGTAAAGGTCAATCTGGAGACATTCAGTCTTTTGCAGTTGTTAGATAGTTGCTGTCACACTGTAGTTCTCTGTCATTTTATGTCTGTTAGGAGAGATTATAGTAAATTGAGCTAAATATGCAATTATGCTAAATAATGCAACTAAATGACGCAAATGCATGATCAAATGTAGTTCTTTTATATTTTTACTTTGTCACACTGTGCTGCCTTTTCCATTGGATAGCATCACCCTGCCACATCTGTCCATGCTTTTCCATTGGTTAAATCATGTACCTGGTATGTCATACAAGCTAAGGTGCCTCTAGCCAGATGTTCCAGCCATGTTGATTATGTCCTAGATGGGGACGGCAAACTTTGGTGACTAGTCAGAGAAACCACATCCATCTAATGGCATTTTTAAACAGTGCTGAGTGACTGATGTGCACCACCACTGTGTTGTCCACAAATCATCTTGATTAATTGATTGGTTGTTTGGGTTTCAAAACGACACAGAAGAAATGAAAATTGTGAACACCTTTTTCACAAAAGTCAAGATAAGGTCTTTAAGTGACTTTTAATGGTCTGTTTTTATCATTTTGGTGTCATTGCTCTTGAGGGAGTGAGAGAAAAATCTCACTTCAGATGGGTGAATATGAAGACTGAAACACAATAATAACACAATAATCTACATTTCTCCTCTGAGTGTTATTCCTCCCACACGATACAGGTCAGATGTGTCAGCAGGCAGTTATTTCTAGATTTGAATAATTGCAAATGCACACAATGTATCTTAAAAGTTTCGCTCTCTGAAGTTGTCAAAAGTCCTCCAAAGCTGAAAGGGAAACCAACCTCACTGCAAGCGCTTTTGCAGAGACCTAATTTGTTAATTGGCATCTGCACCTCATGGTCCAACACACTCCTCGGATAACAAACAACTGAGTATTGCTGGCGGGTGAGCGCGACACAGCTTTGTGAGCATCTTTTTGTGGAGATGCACCTCAGTGTGCTCCTTCTGCTCAGGCTTAAACCAATGAAGTGATTAGTTAGTAATACTAATCCCAGTTGCTGTAGTATCACTGGCAAAGCAGATCTGAGCAACTTATCTCCAGCTGAAGCAATGAAACTTGTTCTTTGGATCTGATACCAAATGGCAGGCGATACAAGTAATGACAGCAAGTACAGTAACCAGCATTTTTCTCCGGGGGCTGCATGGCAAAGTGGGCTGCTTAACCTCCCATAGCTTAAGAGATCATACGCGACTTGTTGTAAGTAGCTCTAAATCCTCCTCCGTACCACCCAGCTTTGACACCTTGACACCGAGCTGAAATGTGTCGCACGCTGGACTGATGGATGTTTTGCTAGTCCTATACAATGGTGTGAATAAAAATGATGTTGCTTGTCTGCATTGCCCGCTGATGGCTGCTCTCACCTCCACAGTGCACCACCGCCAGCCCTCTGCAGTAATGCAGTGAATCATCAGTTAAATGGAGAGATGGATAGTGTAATTATAGTGTTCTATGTTGCTCAGATCTTGGCCGGACTTCACCAGCATTTTTCCTGAATATTTTCTATTGTATTGTGTCTTCTAATGGTGCTTTTGTCCTGCTCTTAATGCTCAGAAAAACCATTAAAAGCAACTAACAGGCCAAGCTTGTTTCACTTGGAGTACAAACAGATTTGCAGATTTGAGAAAAAACAAAACAATTATGTTTTCGTTCTGCTTTTCATAATGCAGTCTGTGCATCATCCTTGAGGAAAATACGAGTTGCCCTGGTCCATCTGTCCTCACCACTGATTGAATTTTGACATTACCTCTGGGAGCAAGGCATGATTGTGTTATTCTTAAACTTGCTCTAATTGGCCTGCCACAGGCTGTAGCTGCTCAGAAGGTGTCGACATTATTCATTCATGTCAGATCATGTTTTTTACGCTCTGTGGTCTGTGCCATCTTTAGGCAGCATTGATAGCACCAACCGTGTGGTCAGCACAACAAATCTAAAACCATTTTACTGATGAAAATGATGATGATATGATGATCATATGATGCGTGACAGTAGCTTCATCAAATGACGTGGGAAGAGCGTGTTATGTTCCCAGGTAGTAGTTATCAGTGTGCTGCTCCTCTGGAGCTCCTCTTCTGGTTGCACCTTGCACATTGTCTGCCTCTTGTTTCACTTGTTTGTTTCCCGACATAAAATCGTCATGTGTGTGTTAAAAAAGAAACAAACAAGGTCTCTGTTACTCCCAAATGAGCTGTCCCATATGAACAACAGGAAAACTGCTTTCAATAATTAATTGCAGCATGTTCAGGTTCACACAACATGGTATGCTCATTTAAGCACCGTGGAATCACCATTAGCTATTCAATGGTGCATTAATGTTTAATGATATTAGGTCTTGGTTGAAAGGGTTTAATACGGTTTGGATTTGTGGTGACGCTCAGGCCTCAGTTGTTGGATCTGAAGAGTCATCAATCACACCTCTCGTCCTCCCTCTACTTCTGCTCATTACTGGCACTTGTTGTGTAGCTGATTGACAAGCGTTTCCTCGGCGATAAAACGAGCGTCATCTTCGCTTAGGCTTTGTCAATTTCATCAAGATTCCTCTCCAATGATTAGTATAGTGATCTAAGCAATTCATTTTTCATAAGCACATCAGTGGACTCTGTGTGAAATTGTAGAAATAATTAAGCTTCAGTTGTATTATTTGAACCCTCAAATTTCATAGATTGTAGTAAAGATTAATGAAACCTAAACTCTCTCTTGTTCCAACAACAGAGGTAGTTGCTATAAAAGTTTAACTCATCTGTGAATTTTTCACCGTTTTGCTCTTACTTGATGATTTTTGTTTTTATTTTTAACTTTTTTTTTTTATATCACTCCCCTTAGAAAGGAAAAGGAAAGACAGACAAACGGTGTCTAAAATGGCACCCTGGCACTCTGCAGCAGCTCTCCCACCCAGGACACATGGTCTGATCCACTTTAGTGCTGCAGTGTTTTCTTGTCCTTCACAGGCAACTCTGTAGCGTAGAGTTCACGTATGCAGACATCTGCAGTGCACAGACTCACTGTTATGCACAGATGCATTGAGCAGCATCAAGAAAAGGATGTATCCATGCAGACAAGATGTAGTTGCTGTCGAGCATGTTATTTTTAGTCCAAAATAAAAACCCAGAATAAAATGGGTGAAATCGTGAGGCATATATAAAGAAAAGCAAAACGTGGATGCAAAACTCTTGCCATATATATATTTTACCTTTCCATTGTAAGTCATTTCATGTACATAATCATAAATACTGTGTCTGAAAAGTTTTTTTTCCCAGCTGATGTGCTCTTCTCCTTTGTTTCCTCTCTCTTTTCTCACTGTCGCTCTCTGCATCTCAGGCCTGAGCCTCATGGCCGTGGAGGCAGCTCCCAGCCGGGTCAGGCAGACTCTCCGCTCCCAGAGCAGGACGAGGAGATCCTGGGCTCTGATGATGACGAGCAGGAGGACCCCAATGACTACTGCAAGGGTAGGACATCTCTCTCTCTCTCTATCTCTCTCGCTCTCTATCTCTCTTTCTCTCTCTTTCTCTCTCATTCTCTCCTTCATTCTCTCCTTCATTCTCTCCTTCATTCTCTCCTTCATTCTCTCCTTCATTCTCTCCTTCATTCTCTCCTTCATTCTCTCATTCATTCTCTCATTCATTCTCTCATTCTCTCTCATTCTCTCTCTCATCTCTCTTCTCATTCTTTCATTCTCTCATTCTCTCTCATTCTCACTCTCTCATTCTCTCACTCTCTCATTCTCTCTCATTCTCTCACTCTCTCATTCTCTCATTCTCTATCTCTCTATATCTCTATCTCTCTATCTCTCTCATTCTCTCTCATCTCTCTTCTCATTCTTTCTCTCTCGCATTCTCTCTCGCATTCTCTCTCGCATTCTCTCTCGCATTCTCTCTCTCTCTCTCTCATTCTCTCTCTCATTCTCTCTCTCTCATTCTCTCTCATTCTCTCTCATTCTCTCTCTCTCTCATTCTCTCTCTCATTTTCTCTCATTCTCTTTCTCTCATTCTCTTTCTCTCATTCTCTTTCTCTCATTCTCATTCTCTCTCATTCTCTCATACACATGTGCTTCTTTTGCATATATTCATCAGATAGTTGTCAAAGATCAGTGTTGTCTGTCCTTCTTTGGTCAGGTGGATATCACCATGTGAAGATTGGAGATCTTTTCAATGGGAAGTACCATGTCATCCGAAAGCTTGGGTGGGGGCATTTCTCCACTGTGTGGTTGGCCTGGGACGTCCAGTGAGTTCTGGTCCTACACATGTATAATGCATGCCGTTTTGGCACAGATCTTATATAGGAAAGTGGGAAGTATTCACAGATAGTAATTGAATTATTAACGTGTTGTGTGCTCCTCAGGGATAAGCGCTTTGTGGCCATGAAGATTGTAAAAAGTGCTGAGCATTACACAGAGACGGCTCTGGATGAAATCAAACTGCTCAAATCTGTAAGTCAGACACAGTTATCAACACTTTCACACCAACTGATGCCCCTTTGGTCACAACTTTCACAACTGTGTTATGTTTGTGTGTGTCTTTCCAGGTGAGAAACACGGATCCAAATGACCCCAGCCGAGAGAAAGTGGTGCAGCTTCTGGATGACTTCAAAATCTCTGGCGTGAATGGCACTCGTATCCTCTGTCATGATAAATGCCCCAGACAGTTATGACAGCTACTCTCCATATGATTTGAGTCCACTGTTTAATTTCTGTGATTACCTTTATCATACTTTGCTCTAAACTTGACCCATGAATGCTTAAAATAACAAATAATAACAAAGCATGTAACAAAATTGTTAAAACAATGCACCTATAGCTACAGAATCTGATAGAATCCGTCTGGCAAACTATTCTAATAAACTATTCAAAAATGTCTAGATTATGACTGCAAGAAATTGTTATTTTTGCAGACAGTCTGTCAATTTGATTCTTGATTAACAGTATCATTATTATCATTATTGACAGTATAAAAATGGTGAAAAGGCCAAGATAAGGTCTTTACATACCTTTTTTTTGTCATCACCTCAACAATAAAACCAGAAGATAATCTATTTTTAAATTCTTCAATTGGTGAAAATTCAGTTGGTTCAAATAGTCTTATTAAAATCACTGATTAATGTAGTAATATTGTAGTATGCAGTAATATTTGTTGCAGCTCTAGTGTTTATCAGTCTAATTGGAGACTGAAACGTGTACGTTCCAGAGATTCCATACTCCAAATACTTGACAGTAATTTTCATTAAACCCCCAGATTCGTTGCTATTTGTGGATCGCAGATGCTCATCTGACGTCCAGCAAGCTGCGAGCTTTGGCTTGTCTTTAAGTGTGACAGTCCCTGATGCACTGAAACCGTGCCTCCCACACCATCCAATCCACAGCTGTGTGTTCAGGCAACGTGCCTAAGCATCCTCTGGAAAACGGAGATTGCTTTTGCAGTGGATGCTGGGACAGGATAATCTATAGTGCCAGGAAGACCTCGCACGGTTATTAAAGTCTCAAGTAAATGTCAGAGGAATATTTAAACAAAAGGTTCCTTAATGATGAACCTGGGAGTTTGGATTTTGCAGATAAAAGTTTGTGCGGTTCAGTTGAATAAGCTTATCCACAACAAAATACATTTTACTGCCTTTTATGCTCAGAAATTTTGTGGATTTAGTCCTTGACTGTGCACTCCCTCAGACATGTGCATGGTTTTTGAGGTGCTTGGATATCACCTGCTGAAGTGGATCATCAGATCAAACTACCGAGGGCTGCCCCTGCCCTGTGTTAAAAGCATCATACGACAGGTAGTTTGGAGCTGCTCAAAAATTGAAATGAATTGTAAAGATTTTGTCCGTTTGAATGCAGCAGAATAAGTGTGACGATACCATATTGCACCGTTCCCACCTCCCATGTCCATTGCAGGTTCTGCAGGGTTTGGACTACCTTCACAGCAAGTGTAAGATCATCCACACGGACATCAAACCGGAGAACATCCTGCTGACTGTCAATGAGCCCTACGTCAAGAAAATGGCTGCCGAAGCAACGCAGTGGCAGAAGGCTGGCGCTGCACCTCCCTCGGGCTCTGCAGGTCACAACCTTTCCTTTCCTCAGCACTTCTCTAAGCAGCTTTTTGCCGTGGTTTGACCGGCACTCAGCTGACAAAGAGGTCTTTTCGGTCCAGGTCCTTACTTATGTTATAATTCACGGCAAACTGTGAATCTAAGCCACTTGACACTCCTTAAACAGTTTGATGTTAATTGAACTTGTCAATCCATATGTTGGTAATACACAGTGTCATCCCGTGGTACTGTGTCTTCTCTGTGTACTTTGTGTGGGATGTGAGAGATCAGAAACTTAAGGTTTTTTTGCGGCAGAGGTTTCTAATAAAAGCTAAGCACTTAACTCTGCGTCGTCATGAGTCACCACTGGATTGGTTATGGAAATTACCAGCTTGCTCAGAGGAGAGTGTGTTTCCCGCTGAGCCGGGTGTCGCTGCATTAGTACAGCTTGGTGTGAGTCAACGCAGTCACCCGAGCAGAATACTAATTATCATGTGGGTAAGGAGGAGTCACATATGTCGCTCATTAACGTAATCCTCTGATATTGCTTGTCTCCTACAGTGAGCACAGCTCCAGTGCCCAAAGGGGTAAGAGTTTTTTTTCTCACCAAATTTTGTAAAAGAAGAGCTCAAAATGCATCTAGTCAAGTAAGATGCACATTTTCTCTCTTGTAAATCTCTCATTTTCCCATTGCTCCTTTTCCCAAGGGGGTGAAAATGTCCAAGAACAAAAAGAAGAGGATGAGGAAGAAGCAGAAGAAGCAGGCAGAGCTACTGGAGAAGAGGATCCAGGAGATGGAGGAAGGAGCAACACCTGAGGGAGGAGAGGAAGAAGATGACGAGGAGACAACTGAGACCACAGAAGACACAGCCTCCTTAGCTACGCTCTCTGCTTCTGCCACGCTGCAAGACATTGCCATCCATTCACTCTCAGGTGAAGAATGGTCGATATTAACACAAGATGGAACAAATCCAAAAAGGATTTGACTATATCCAGACTATATGTTTTTATTCCAGGGCTAAAACAATGCAATTATTGCAATTTTTTTTTGAGCATCTTAAGTTGTAAACAAATGCTGTGTGAAAACCAACTACTTCCTCATTGGTCAGAAATCTTACAGAGGAGGAGTTTACCTGGAAAAGCAAACATAGGGCATCACAAATTTCTTTCCTCTGGTTAACGTACCAGTGTTTGCTAAATGAACAAAATATCCAGATAGACGTAGATGTCACACTCAGGACTCGGGTAGTAAAGATTGACAGTTTCTTGTCATGACCCGCAGATTACATATGGATGGTGACTGGCTATGAACAATGACTGATTATACACATCCTGATTTTATGCAATTAAGCCTCTAGTTGAGTATGTATTGCAGTCCTGTCATTTGCTAAGTAAGTTCTCACTACAGACAAAAGGCTCTAGGCTCGAATAGACAGGACCCAAGACCGCCTCATCTCAGCCATACAGGCATCTTGTTTTGTTCTGCATCCTGTATCCTCAATTGTTGTATACCTGAATGATCCATTTTTAGGGTTATGATGCTCCCCATTCAGAACAATTGCCCAAAACGAACCTTAATTATCACAACTTCCTTTGTCGCAGACTCTGCACCTGCCGAGCAGAAGCAGCAGATGCCGCAGGTCAGTGAAGGCAAGGAGAACGGGATGGAGATGAACTGCAACGGCCATGCGTCCACACCAGGGAGCGAGAGCAGCCTGGAGGCACCGGGGACCAAGCAGTCGAGAGAAGAGAGGGAGGACCAACTGAACGCAAACCAGCCAGGGAGCAACGCAGAGAAAGAAGACAAGATGGCTGACAAAAAGGAACCTCAGACCTGCAACAGTTCGCAGGACGTCCAGGAGCCTCCTGCCTCTCTCAGCTCCGACTCTGTCACTGTTGAGATCAAAGCGGAAAACAAGGCGAAGAAGGAGGATGAGATGGACACTCGAGATGAAACCAAGAGAGAGGATGAAGATGAAGATGGCCCAAATGGTTGGTTGAAACAAACTGCATCACATATAAATTAAATCCATAAAAAAATCTATCAAGAGTACTGAATGATATTTTGGAGATTCACTTTATCTTATGTAGTTCACCTGAGGTTTTCTTAGTTTCCAAACTTTTCTCCCTCATTTTGTCCTCCTCCTCTTCCTCTACCCTCTGCTCTCTCTCCTCCTCAAATGCAGCATCAGGCAACTTGCTAGTCAACCCCCTGGAGCCTGCAAATGCTGACAAGTTGCAGGTTAAGATTGCTGACTTAGGCAATGCCTGCTGGGTGGTGAGTTCAAGGATTTGTTGACACTTTTTTTTTTTTGATTTTCAAAGAAGGACTTTCATGGCGCAAGGGTTAAGCCAAAAGATTTGTTGGCTGTGACTTTGACATGTACTTTAAATCTGACCCAATTCTCTGTGCAGCACAAACATTTCACAGACGACATCCAGACGCGGCAGTATCGCTCTCTTGAGGTGCTGATGGGAGCCGGATACAGTACACCAGCAGATATCTGGAGCACAGCCTGCATGGTACCACACACACACACACACACACACACACACACACACACACACACACACACGCACACGCACACGCACACGCACACGCACACACACACTCACACACATTTGTAGAACTATATGAAGCAGGTCATTAGGAGACTGTCAAGAAACACTGCAAAGTAATATAATTTTGATCATTAACAAGCAGTTTGTTACTTTTGACGCCTTTATTTAATAAATTGCTCTTTGTAGGAATGACAAAAGTGTACATCTCGATTTTATCTGTCTTATGCTTTTTTCACATTTTTACATATCCTGATTCACATTGCTAACAATATTAACAAGATCAAAATCTTCAGCATGTGCTTATTGTGATCATTCATCACAAAGGAAATATTTGAATTGAACGACCTTAACATGGTAAATTATACAAGATTAACTGCCCAAGATGCCTTTTGATAAAAGAACAGTTATGAGTGTAAATATCTACATATCTTATTAATGAGTTCCTGTGTGTTTTTGCTTTTCCTCAGGCCTTTGAACTGGCCACTGGTGATTATCTGTTCGAGCCACACTCTGGTGAAGACTACTCCAGAGATGAAGGTTAGTGTCATCTCTATCAGAAACATCATTTTTTAACTAAAAGCAATTGTAAGTGAGAGTTTATAATCTTTGTAGATTCACTGCTAGTACCTGTTTGTCTAATCAGCTCTGACTCTTTATGTTCATCCACTTCCCTGTAGATCACATCGCTCTGATCATTGAGCTGCTCGGTAAAGTTCCACGGAAGCTGATCATGGCAGGCAAATACTCCAAGGAGTTTTTCTCCAAGAAAGGTAAACACACCTGCCCAGAAACCTGCTGTAGCTAAATCCAGTTAACCTCAAAGACACACTCAGGTATTTGGTGCAGAAGTTGCTATTTCAGAGAGAGCACCTGAGCGCCTCAGGGGAGCAGCCGTCTGCTCAGTCTCGGGACACAACCCCCACATTAGATTTAGTGCAGTTATTTTAAGCTCATAAAGATGGTGCTGTGGATTAATACCACTATTACAATCCGGTACATTATCACAAAATCATGATTTTATGAACTTCGTAATACCTATTACGGTACTTAAAACGTCCTCCTCTCTCCCAGGCGACCTGCGTCACATCACCAAGCTGAAGCCGTGGGGTTTGTTTGACGTGTTGGTTGAGAAGTACGAGTGGTCCAAAGACGAGGCGCACTGCTTCAGCGACTTCCTGCTGCCCATGCTGGACCTGGTGCCGGAGCGGAGGGCCACGGCAGCCCAGTGCCTCTCCCACCCATGGCTCTCATCCTAGAGCCCCTCCCCACCCTGTGCACACCTCCACCCTCCATATTGTGAAAGGATAAAAAAAATAAATAAAGAAAAGGAAAAAAAAAAAAAGTTTGCTTGAAAACCTTCCAGTTAAGAGACACGTCTACAAGACCCCGTGACTGCTTTGTGCCTGCATACTCCTGTCCTGGCTCTCAGAGGTGACCTCAACACATCTTCACGATTACAGTAAAAAGACAGACTGCTGCTGAGACTGGTTTACACTGGTGATAGAAGAAACTCTTGGTCTTCTCCATATATTTATGTTTTTCTTTTGTTTTGGGTCTTTTTTTTTAACTGGCTGCAAAGGATGCTGGTTAATTTCTTTTTTTTTTTCAACATGAGGTCTTTCTCTGCACCGCGTTACTCTTTGTATTTCTAGCTTTAGCTTAGATTCATGAATTAATCAGCCAAACGTGTTACCTATTTGCAGGATATCATCCGTGCCAGTCCGATGCCTCTGGCTGTCATTAAGAAAGGCGTATTGCAAACAGGCATGAAGGGAGACTGACAGTCTTAGAACTGTTTGCTTTATCCTAAAAACGTTTGTACATTTGTACACAGGCAGATTTACATAAGTAGAAAGCGTAGATTTCATACATTTTTCAATCCTGCACCAAGTCTGAAGAGATTGATCTGGAATCACTTTTTCAGGAAACTGAAATCGCAACTCTCTCGGTGTTTTTCAGCGTTACCTGTACAGTTAAATGTGATAAACATTCACTCTGCTTTGTGCATGAGTAGGCAGAAGCTGCTGTTTGATCGCTGGACCACACAGAGTCCCGCGAATTAAACAGTCACATCACGTGACTTGTCCAGAGTACAGTACAGTGAACCAAAGACTTGGCCTCTCTCTCTTTACACAGTTTCTAGACGAGACTGTCAGCCATGCAGATTGAAGGTGCAAGCTACACAGCTTGGGCTTTGGTTTTTCTCTTTTTACACTTCTTGGAAATGCCTCGAAGAATGTTCAGGTGACTTCAGTTTGTATGAAAATGAATGCGTCTTTTTTTCTTTTTCTAGTTCATTGCACATGGATGTGTTGGAAAGATTGTACTAAAAACGAATGCTGTAACATTGTTTTGATCCCCTCAGAAACCATTTATTTGTTTTTCTACAAAGTTCTCTCTCTGTTCATGCCTCCTGCCCTTAACTTGATTAGTTCTTTTCTGTAGGCAATAAGAATAAACTTTTTTGAAATCTACTTTGTCTCACTTGCCTCATGAATAGACGTTGCTCCACATATAAGCATGGACAGTAAATCCAATGTTCCGTATCAACACCCAACATTAATTCAGTCATTAAGGTTGTCCTGTAGGATTAGTGTCCAGAAGGCAGTAAAGTAAATAAACAGAAGATTTAATTTCATGGAGAAACAATTTATTCACTCTGAAGATTTTCAGCAACGTCTGACCGGCATTTATGATAGTTAACGTGATACAATAACGAGCTGCTCTGTGAATTCGAGTGATCACTGACTTCAATTAGTCCAGTAGCAGTTCATTATTCTGGTCTGATCCGGAGGTGGACAGTCTGTTAATAATTTATCACAGTATCAAGGACGGGATGTACTTCTTGGAAGTTATGTTGAATTTCTAATTAAAAGCCCTGAAATGTCTGAATATATTTGAGTCTCTGCAATCAGTGGCGCTCCTCCAGTCTCATCCATCTCGTCCCTCCGGTGTCCTCAGCTGGCCTAAGCATTATCTGTGGTAGAGAGGGAGGGGGGAAAAAAGAGAGCAAGTTAGTATGATTGGTTTGGGCACTCGTGTGAATTTTAACCACTTGTTACGTAACAAGACCAAGATCCTACAGCCAGTCACACCAAGATAGTACTGGAGGTTAGTCTGGGATGTTGATGTGCTTATTAGTGACTGGCTGCAGCAAAAATACAAAAGGATTTTGTCTTACATGATAGAAAGGATCCCACATTTATCGTGACTGCTCATCCTGCTTTGAAAAACAGACTAATGATGTTGTGACGTAACTGTAAAATACTAAAATGACTTTTTTTTTTATCTGTGGAACGAAATCAGTGCTCTAAAAACGGAGGTATTCATCTGCTCAGTCAAAGGAAGAATGGAGAGATTTAGCAGATTGCTGGCACCAAACACATGACTTTCAGCTGCATTCAGTGCTCCCTATTCACTTTCATAGCAAGTTGTTCAGCAATGTCAGATTATTCAGAATACCAAATGAGAAAAACTAGGACATAATCCAGTTCTTCAGTGTCTATACTGATTTCCTGTGAGACTTTATTTCAAAGTCTTTTGTGTGCTTGTACATTGATCCCTCCACATCTCAGGGCCCAAATATATCTCTGGTCTGCTTATTGCAAATCTTGTTAAACATAAAGCAATTTATTTAATACTTAACTTTTTCTGTAGTTTCATTGATTTGTCCTAGTGTATGAAATGTATTGTCTGCTGATGAGCAGAGAGTATTGAGGATCATCTAGTTCATTGAAATGTATCGTCACAGCAAATAGCAAATGTTAGCATACATACAATTTCTCAGCATGAAGTACATACATATTTCAAGACCATTGTGAAGCTACTGAATTAGTATGGGGGGGAAAAAGATGTGTCCACATGTGTAAACATGTATGTTTTCTAAATGAGAGTAAGCTTATTATTATTTTTAATTGTAGAGAATATTTCAGAATATTTTAGTAACAATAAAAGCCCTTACTACAATCTGACATTTTCACTGGAGAGATTAAAAAAATAAAAGCAAAAGCAAGTCTGGGATTGGATGTTTTGTTTTGTCCTCAGTTTACTGAGACCTCAGTGTTTCCCTGCTGGCACCATGTGGTATCAAGGCTGGCAAAGTCTCTCTCTCTCCCTCTCGTTTCATTTCCCCCTGAAACCTTTCCCTAATCTCCATTAAAAGTCTGTCTCATTCTTCATCCTCTAGCTAAGTATCACCACCCAGCCTGTGTTGTCCTCCCCTGCTGAAGCACATCGCCGGCCTCCCACCACTCTGGCACCTTTCTCCTCCACCTGGAAGTCCTCGGGCAGCAGCTTGTCCTGCCGGCTGCCCAGGCTGAAGGCCACCAAGGAGAGGATGAGAGAGTCCATGATGCTGATGATGGCCAGGATGTAGGCCCAGCGCACCGTGCAGTTGCCCAGGGTGTATTTGTCAGTCCGCTGGCCACACATGCGCTTCACCTCATCCGAGTCCCAGCCGTCAGGATAGATCATGCAGCCAATCACCATGCAGGTGCCTGAGAGAGGCGGAGGACACAGGATGAGGACTGTGGTGTTAAACTTCCTACACAGTTTATTCATTTTAGATTTTTTTTCTCACATTTTAGGGTAATTTACAGTCTCCAAGTGACCATAATTCATGTTTTTGGATTGTGGGAGGAAAATTATGCACACCTGGGGAAAACACTCAGGGATGGCTGAGACCAGGAGCACAACTGGCCTCTGCTCAAGTATAAGACAAATAGATAGATAGATAGATAGATAGATAGATAGATAGATAGATAGATAGATAGATAGATAGATAGATAGATAGATAGATAGATAGATAGATAGATAGATAGATGATAGATAGATAGATAGATAGATAGATAGATAGATAGATAGATAGATAGATAGATAGATAGATAGATAGATAGATAGATAGATAGATAGATACAGACAGACCGACAGACAGACAGACAGACAGACAGACAGAATCTGACAATCAGATACAGTAGCTAGTGCACATTATGTTCATTCAAACATAATGAATAGATATATTCATACAAATATTCATCCAGAGATCAATACACCTTACAACACCTGATATTTCCTGGCCATTCAAGGACTAACTATGTCCCTCCCTCCTGACAGCTGACGTGATCAGCCATATTGATGGTAACAAGGCTGAAACTAATTTCAAGTATGGTTACAATTTTATAATTCCTATAACTGTTCCTCTCTGAGCCCTTCAGATGCTCTGCGCCACCATGTAATGGACAGAACTCAGCTAATTAAGCTACTATTTCGAGCCTGACTGTCATACAACGAAATACTGCATGCTCTTGCAATTAGTGTTCTGCAATTATCTTGTGGGTACAAGATAATTATCTTGTGGGAAAGTGCTGTGGACTTGAAATCTGGAGCCCATTTGTTGGTAGAGAAATTACATTGGAGTCCAAGATGCCTTATGATGCAAAGGTTCATTAATACTTGGCTAAGTAGAGTTGGGGGAATAAGCTGCGTGTGTCAGTATAGTCAGCCAGGGATAATCTTATAGTAGATCGCACAGGCACTGTATTACAGCTCAGTGCTTTTCCACAGGGTCAACAATATCCAAACACTGATTACAGTTTTGTGTGCAGTGTTCATACAAATACTTGCCCAAAGTGGGCGGCTATGATATAATTAGAGCATGATCAGAAGATTAAAGGATGAAAACAATAATTTCAATAATGAATGAAGGATATAGTTGTTACTTGCCAGCGAATGTGAGTATAGATACTAAGAGACAAATCTGTTCACACATTATTGACCAGACAGACGGACAGACGGACCCACTGCACACATGCATGGATGCACACTTTCCATGTCCCTACTTTTCTCCATTCTCTGTGTAAATGTAATTTTTACGGTTTCGTAATAATTCATTCCTTGCTAATAGCTTCAACTGATGGAAAGAAAATTGTCTCAGGGTCTCACTATCGAGGTTTGTGGGAGGGCGTATTGGAGAATTTCTTAAAAAAACATTTCTAATTGTCTTGTACCTGTTGGGAGACCAGCATTAATAAACTGGAAAGATGACAAGAGACTTACAAGAAAGTTTTGTTCCTTTTTTTTTCTGGGGGTGATTTCCCCTGACATATTTGGAGGAGAACGCAGTGACACAGACAGACTCCCTGCTGCAGAATATAGAGCTATGTGATGAATCAGGAGATGAGGCTTAATATGCTTCACATCCGATTTCTAAGTTTTCACTGACTCAGAGAGCATACTCAGAGGTCACACATTCACTTCCTCAAGTATCTTCCAAGATTACAATGAAACCGCTTCTCATCAGGAAGTTAAGCATCCACCAGTAATTCTATTTTATATCATAACATCGGGTGGATCCAGTAAACCATGACAGATTGGCTTTTTGGAGCACACATACACATGTACATAAGGCAACACACACACACACACACACACACACACACACTCACATTAAACAGCAGGTGTGAGTAGCAAGAGGAGAAAGTGTAACAGCACTCCTCCAGGTTAATCTCATTATTTGTTTCATTACAGGCTTGTGCTTTCACTGGCTGTGACATCTGTTCAGAAGCAGCTTCATGCTTCAAAAGACAGAATCAGGTTTCACCCATGTGTATGTGTGTGTGTGTGTGTGTGTGTGTGTGTGTGTGTGTATAGTTGTGTGTTCATTACAGAAATCTACTACGGCGCTGATGGCTCGACCACAGTCTTGGCTTTAAACATCTTCTTTTGAAATTCTAGTAGTCTATCCTCAACCACACAAGACACACTCAGTCAGCTTGTTTTAAGTTGTATGCATGTGTTTTCACTATCAGAGGTTCAGGTCTACAAAGCTTTTTTTGTTTTGGCTAAACAACACACAACCAACTATTAGTCATGCTACAGAGGTGCCCTGAGATCAGGTTTTGTCTACTGTTGTGTTTCCAGCCAGTGGTGGAAGTAATGATGATTCTTCATCTCTTCAGTTATGCTACAACACTTATTATTGGGGAATTTTCCACAGCTGTGAATGTCACACATTGGTATTATATTGTTACAGCCTCCCATTTCTGAGCAGTATTTGCATGGAGACAGTAAACAAAACTTGTCAAAACGACAAAACTTTTGTTGACTCTCTGTAAAAGTAATAAGCTGTATAGCAGTGCCTGTGTGCTTTTATTATAAAACCATCCCTGGAAAACTGAAGAACTTAAAAAAAGATAGCAGCTCATGCTGCTTATTCCTTCGTTTCTCCTAGATAAAGTATTAATAAACTTTTTAATATTTTGTCTAGGACACATCTTGGACTCTGGTGTAATTTTACATATGAGTCCCAGATGACTGTCCCAGACAACTTCTATGGGGTTTAAAACATATGTATCGTCTTGATTTGACACATTGTTGATGCTTTAATTGTGAGTTCAAAGGAGCCCTGAGTTCCTCTGTATAACTATTATCTTTAGATAAAACCAGACTTAATAGCAAAAGCGGTAGTAGCTTGGTAGAAGTAACACACTGCCAGTATGATGGACATACAAACTGCTACACAGTTCATGAAAATTGAGAATGATATATGCTTATATACTATAATATAATATATAATTATAATAATTATATAATTATATTTGAATTAGATATTCATTGTTCATGTTTCCCACTGCCTTCTCTCCCCAATTTTGTAACTGCCCCATGCAAAGAGGACTTGTCTATTTTGGGAGTTACTTCAGCATCTGTAAAGTCATTCATGATAACGATGAATTCATTCATTCATTCATTCTTTCAGTTTTCTGAACAGGGAGTTTGCTGGAGTCTGACACACACAGGTCAAATGGAGGGATTAATACACCCTGGACTGAGCACTAGAGTCAAATATTTCTTCTATTTGGGTAGAACCTCACAGTAACGCACAGTAGGTGTGTTACAAACCTACAAAAAAAAAGTTATGGACACAGAATAATAAGTGTAACAACATCCTACTGCCTGTAGTTTAGGGGTTGTGTTGCTACAAGCTGCTGTTCAGGAGACCTGACTCACTGGAGGCCAGCTGCATCCAGGCGCAGATCTTGTACACGCTGCCAGCGTTGCAGAAGAAGAAGAGGCTGAAGCAGACGATGCTGCCCACCACCAGCAGCATGGAGATCCCCACAAAGAACATCGCCGTCTTGAACGCTCCGGACGGGATGGAGCCGAAATCCAGAGCGCTCCCCTTGCAGGTCAGCTCAGAGGTCAGCGCGTTCCCGATGCAGTAGTGGAAGAGACCGAAATATCCGGCCTGCGGTGTGTTCACACTGTCCCCGATCCAGTAGGGCTGGATGAAGACCACCACGGTGATGACAGCGAAGGTGATGGTGAACACCGTCCACAGGACGCCCACCGCACGCGCGTTACGCACATAGTTGGTGTGGTAGATTTTGGCTGCTTCCTGGGCCGGTAGCATGGTCAGAGAGAGGGGGGGGGCGACGTCTCAGAGGAACCGGGAAGATGGTTTCGTCCTCCTTCTGTGCACCCAGTCAAAGAGGGAACAACTCGCCCATAAGAGTCTCCGTCTCCAAGTTTGTCTCAATTCATGAACAGCGGGACGGAGTGTGTCCGGTGTGCTCAGCAGCTGATGCCTCACATCAGTGTTGGCCCTCCAGGGGGAGGCTGCAGCCTGCAGCTGATCAATGATTAATGGTTAAAAGATCCGCAGAGGAGAGTGAACCAGGAGGCTAGCGAAGGCTGTTCTCCTTTCACTTTTAATGGCTCGCCCCGTAATCACTTTCCTCTGTTTGTTTTTTACCTTTTACGTCAGCCAGCTATTGTTAATGACAGACATGCCTCAAGTTCCATGTTGCACTTAGTTTAAGTGCAAGTCTGTTGTTTTCTACAAATATTTTCAAACAGGCCAACAACACTGTACTGGCACTGTCTTGAGTCTCATTTATTTATTTATTTTACAAAGTAGTTAGTGTTAAAGTGGGGTTGGGTTGGCCCAGACCAACCAAAAGCTATATGTTTATGGTTGTCAAACATGATGAAATTGTAATCCCCCCCCCCCCCCCCCACACACACACACACACACAAACACACACAAACACACACAAACACACACACACACACACACACACATACACACACACACACACACACACACACACACACACACACAAGCTAAAACATTTTAAATATGTTATACCGACCAAAGGTTGGACACAGTGGCTTCTAGTACTATCACTTTACACTTTGTTTTTACATATCAAAACTCAAGATTAGGTACCCGTTGAATCAGAACTTCAAGTTAGATGGCTGTTTAATTACAACTAAAGAACTGAATCGTATTTGTATTTTTTCCCTGAGATAATAACGTATTCACATCTAAATGTCCAACTTCACATGTTCAGTTGTCATATCTGAGTTGAGACAGACACTCACACAGCAATTCCTTTACCAGGAACGTGGTAAAAGAGTTCAATTCAACCTCTTTTTTTATTTGTGTGGGGTTTTTTTTTAAATTCACCTATAAAAGTTAAGACTGTGATAGCACAGTTACAGATTCTCGATGCGAGATATTCTTATACCGCAAATGTCACTTACAGCCTTCATTCAGTGCAGCCTCGAAGAGTAGGACTAGTGACCGAGAAAGACAGTGCAGGTGCCACAGGAAGACACTAGATGTCGCTAAAGAGCTTCAGCTTGAAGACCACTCGACTAGAACTCACATTTGTTGCATATCCTGAGTTAAACTCTTTTTTTTTTGTCAAGCAAGACCATGGAGTACCAAACGAAATCAGCAAGAGGTCAATATTTACACTACCGGTATAACTATTTTCCTCCTTGGGAAATTTATATGATATTGGGTTCATATTGTTACCAGTTCACGGGAGTGTGCCATAATGCTGGTGGGGGGAGGGCAGTGCAGTGCAGCCCCTTTCTGTGCAGTTTATCTGTGTGAGTGGGTGTTTTATGGGATGTTTGTTGATATCACATGTGCCCCTCTTTTTTTCTGCAACATAAATTTTTTATGTATCAGTTTCAGTCACATGTCGATGGAAATGCAGCTGTTTATTTACAAAACAGAGCTCAAGTTGTGTGCAGATAGTGGTGACACATTCAGCTGTTCAGGCCTTTGTCCTCGGTGCAAATGCTGCAGTGCAACAGCACATGACTGCATGGACCTAAAGAGCTTCTTTCACATGCTTAACTCTGACATATTTGACCTTTTGGGTAGTTTTCTGACCTTAATCGGACAGTACAGAGTATTTAGTGTGGAGCTTACTGGATAATGTCCACTCACAAAGTCTGACTTCTCACCATGAATCTGCCATTTATCCTGAGACACGTCAGTGATATTTCATTCCCCATTCATAATTTCTTTACCGCTGATCTGCTAGATGTAATAGTTTGATCCACAGCAGAGTGTGTACATGTGTGCGTGTATACATTTGTGTGTGTGTGTGTGTGGGCGCCGGCGTGTCAATGCACTTAGCTTTATTAAGTGATACCGCCCCAGTGTGCGAGGGAGGCTGTTTATAATCAAGTTATTCTGGAGCAGCAATCCAATTTTCCGACACAGAATGGAGTGAGATTTCATGTGTGTCTGTGTATGTGTGTGTGTGTCAGATGCTTGCAGACAAGGTAGAGGCTGGGATTTTATTATTTTCTTGCGGATGTTTTTCTATCCTGTGTGCATGTGTGTGTATGTCTGTTTATTGCTATTTGTGAGGGCACGCATTGACCATGATGGTCAACTGTGATGAGAAGACAGTAAATCATGAGCAAGACACTATGGATATTGTTCTCTGTTTTATGTTTTACTACATAAAACAGAGACAGATACTGCACATGAAGAAGTAGAAAACTGATGGAGAAGAGAGAAGAAAGTAGAAAGTTACCCATTGAGCTCAGTCTACATGATTTTGAGGAGAATTGAGACATTTCATGATGCCCCTCTCCAACCATACTTTAGGTGGAAATCACGTGTTTGCGTGTGTGTGTGTGATTGACCCGTTACATCTTCTTTGGGCCTTTTTTGTTCTTTGAGCCTCTGAGAGCACAAAGAGGCTTTTCTGACATTTCAGCATCTCTTCCTCCTCCCTTTTCAACCCGTCCTCTTCACAAACTGTTGCCATAGAAACGAGGTGCAGGGTTGCCCTCGGAGGGATGGGAGGGTAGGTGATGGGAGATATTGAGCACATAACATAATTAGGCAGCAATAAAAACTGAATGATAGGTCGCCACTGTGGTGAGTCAGAGAAAACAGCGTCTGATCCTGCTTTCACAGACCATTACAATCACAGCCAGACTCTGATCTGATTATGTTTCATTTCCTGCACCAATGTCAGCCACAGAGGTGTGCAAATAAATGCAACTTTGCACTTTGCACACTTACTGTTTTTATTTTTACTTCACTCTTACTCCTGTGTTAATGCACAAATGCTCGATGTGCCTTAATTGGCCCTCGAGGACAAAGTTCTTTGAACTGAAATGGGTTGAACTGGTGGTGGATGTGAGGTCAGTACTGTTGCCTCACAGCTAGGGGTATCGACTCTCGGGTCAGGCCGAGGTCAGAGTTTGTTATTTTCTCTCTGTGTTTGTATGGGTTTTCTCAAGGTACTCCAGCTCCTCCCACAATGCCAAGACATGCATGTTTAAGGTTGATTGGAGACTTTAAATTTCCCCTTGGTGTGAAAGTGAGAGCAAGAGTGAATAGCATGTGTGTTTGTTCCCAGCAATGGACTAGTGACCTGACCTGAGCGTATTCTGTGTTTTCGTTTTATGTGTGTACAGAAGGTGTACCAAACTTTTTAGTTCCTCTCATGTTCAGGCAGCTTGTTCCTAGAGCTGTGGGGTCGCTGAGCTATAACAGATGGACTCTATTAGTCTTTTGTGGATGTGTGAGTGAAAGCATGCACCAAGCTTGGGGCAGGGGACCAAAGAACAACCACTCCTCTCATCACGCATGCACATACACACACACGCCCTGGCCTCATGCCCTGTGATGCAGCAGTAACTCAGTCAATGAGTGTCACTACCTCTCTGGAACACCCCGAGGCTGCGGCAGCCTCCGCAAACCATCCTCCAGCCTCCATCCTCGGCCCAGCAGGAAGCATCGCAGCCTGGGCAGAAAGGGAGCAAAGTGTGGGTCAGCTAGTGCCCGGGGGGCTGAGGCTGGAATCTAGGTCTGCTCTACCGGGGACTGTGGTCATGACTCATTGCTAACCACCGTTGCAAGTCCCTGGTGACTGGTGATCTGTGTGAGAATACGTGTTTACACGCAGGCTCCTCTGGCCTCATGTATATGCATCCTTAAAGGTGACCTAGAATGGTTGAATGTGGTATTTATCCTTGTTCTCTAGTGTTAACCCAGAATGGTTATGGAACATTGGTTTAATCAGAAACACCTCAGATGCCATTTTGCAGGCCCTTTCCAGGTCCTATTTTCAGTGTGGGAATACTAACAGCCTGTTTCTGCACACATCTGGTTCCCTTTGATGTTTATGTGGCAACCAGACATTGGCTTTATGCTGATTGGCTCTCTAAACAACACTACTTAAACAGCCATTTAGATGGAAACGTCATATAACTGCTGCCTCGCAGTCGTGTGCCTTCATTCACTGTCTAAACAGAGGCTGGTACGTAACCCACTAACTTCCAGTCTGAAGGTGGAGGCATGGAGGTCCATGTAACTGCAACTTTTGTAACCAAGGAGTTGCACAGTAGTAAACCACTGTTATTAATATTACAATACTGTAATATTAATTTCATAATCTAATATTACACACCCACACACTTCTGGTGACTAAGATGCCACTAGAACATATTATACATTGTTCACTTGAACTATCATTTTTCATTAATTACTCAGTGAGCTTAAGTTGTCATTAGGGGACTTTGTGACCTTTGAACTGAGCCACATCTGCCATTTACTCCCTGTGTCAAATCTTCTTGCAAAGCCGCACTAACAGACTGTGAAATTTAATATATAAATGTCAAGCATGAAGGAATACTCTGCTCTCAAACTTTCATCACATTTGTCATTTCAAGTCAAATCAAAGATGTTCATTTGTGACTTTCAGCATCACTCAGCTGACATTACGGCACACTTTCACATCTTCGGCTGCAGAAGCTGACAGTGGAAACAGTGGAGCTGTGGTGGGTGATGGGACAAAACACACCAGGGGGTCCAGTGCTGCCAAGAACTGGTGAAGACCTGCACTGCTTTGTGCGGCTACAGCTGGCACACATAAATCTAAAACACATAACCGGCTCCCCTCAAACATAAAAGCATTAAAGCACCATCATGCAATATCTGTGCACACACACACACACACACACACACACACACACACACACACACACACATACACAGACACAGATGCAGATTCAGTCACAAATTGCGATTTTAACAGAAATGGAGAGAAACCGTGAAAAAAAACAAAACAACTGTGCATAATTGGACCGCCTGACTTCTCATTTTGGCGGTGCACCTCTTTCTCTGCCAGCCAGTGAGACGTCAAATGTGTGCTTGCGTAATCCTGGCCAATTCAAGCAGTTTTGTTACGGTAAAGAATGGAGGATTAGTTTATGGAGCTTCAAAGCCAAATATAGCATGTGAGGGATTATAGACACATCAAAGAATAAGGATGGAGAACACATTAGGGTGCAGTTTCTTCCTCCATCTCCCTCTCACTGCCTTGTTTCTCATCATTTTCGCTGGAAGAAGCAATGTGTTGCACAGATCGGAGCTGTCGATGAGAACATTGGATTTCACAGGCATTAAAAGCCTCACAGGTTTTGTTTTAATATAATTCACAAAGCTGATGTTCAGCTCTTACACACTGCCGTGCGCTCATATACATGTTTTCTTATTGTGTGGGTCGTCCCGTGGAGGACCATCTTTTTTTATCACTATCAGTGTCAGGCAATAAAATATGTCTTCTAGCAACTTAAAAAAGCTATAAATATATGAATATAAAGTCATTGCTGCAGAAATGAAAACGCAGGGCATGAAGTGCGTGTGTTGCTGGAAGAAGAAAAGTGCCAATTCCCTTGAATTTGCAGACTTCACCGTGACTGACAGAAGCCGGGGGCGGCTGGTCTGATTGTATTTGAACGCCTCTTATGTAATTAGGCCGCTGTTTTTTTTTTTTTTTGACTGTACGTAGCCCTAAATATAGGGATTATGCTGCAGTTTGGCAATGGTAATATTAAAATATCTTAAGGGTTTTTCTAACCCACACAGTGTGGTTATGAAATTCGCTTTTTTACATTATGAAGTGCTAAGGAGGAGGTGGCATCCATAGAGAAATCAGCCAGAGCGGATTTGAAACCTGTAAACACCCCTGAAGTGGGGTCTGAACACACACTGGGAGAAACTGTGCAGCCTAATTATGTAACAGCTCATATGAGTTGGTCTTAAAACTTAACCAGACGCAAAAACAAGGTGTGTGTTTGTGTGCGCGCCACACTTGTTTGTGAGTTTTCTTGCCTCGGTTGCGGTGGCCAGTGGCGGTTCTCAGCAGATCTAGGAGGATTGAGGCTTTATCCTCATAACGGGATGTTAATCTTGTGTGGAATCCAGCACTGCTCCCAGGGAACAGAGTCTGTGCAGCACTAACATCGCCACCTGGTCCTCGGGACAGCAACCAAACACACACAAATGCTTAGACACGCACACACACACACACACACACACACACACACACACACACACACACACACACACACGGTCAGTCATAAGCTCCTCTGTGCACACACAGAATGGGTTTATAGTTCATGCAACCATTCACAGACTGTTTCATTATATAAAAGTGACTGTGGCTGTGGATTCAAGCTGAAAACAGTGTGTCTGACTCACAAGCACGCACACGGACACACACGCACACACACAAGGTTGAGCTGGTTTCTACGTGGTTAAACAGAGAAGAGGACAAAAAGCCTCCTGGATAAACTCCCTGGAGTTGTGAAACTGCCAACTGTGCTGTGGTTGTTGCGTTGTGAAACGACAACTTGGGGCATTTCGGACACGACTGTGATTGGCAAACAGTCAGTCCTGAACATGAGTCACAGAGAGTGAGCAGCACCAGGATTTGGAAAAGATGTAGTGTTGTGTACATATGAAAGCTGGCAGTGAAAGACAGAGTTAAAAAAAAAAAAAGAACAAGAACAAAAAGAAAAAGTAGGTCTTTTGAATAAGGCCTGGCAGCTGCTCAGAGGGAGATCAGTGACACAGGTAGAACTAGATTTCACAGATCCGGAATAAACATAGAGATTAGCAGAGCAGGAATGACACATAAGCGTCATATCTGTTTGTCTAAACTAAGTGAAAGCTTTTTTGATTTCCCCATTTGAGGAAATCTGACTCAGCGGGAGAGGGAAGTGAGCAGAGTGCAACTTCCCGTCCAAACCAGGGCAAATGAACTCCATCTTCTGCCAGAACATAATAACCCCTGCATGAGTTTCAACCTTTGACCCAAAGGTGTTTGAACCTCCCCCTCTCGCTCTCCCAGTGTTTACGGCAGTTTAACGGTGCTGCAGGTTTATTTCCTTTCTAACTGTGTGTGTGTGTGTGTGTATGTAGTGAGAGGGCGTGGTCACCTGACCCCTCCCAGTCCACTGATTGGCCTGTTTTATTCAATGAAGGAGGGGATAACTTAGCAGTTAGAGGAACAGTTTGTCAATCGAAGGCGATTATGGTGCGTTCAGGGACTCCTCGGTTTTTACATTGCCTTGTTGAGGACAATCTCGCGAAGTCCACATACATTTTTCATCCTTTTATTCTATTTATTTATGGCACACATTGCACTTTTTGCACGAAGCATATTTTATATATTTTAGATAGTGTATATTTTAGACACTTTATTGAATAATTGTGTATGCTGATAATGATTCATAATGCATATGGATCCTTATATACAGTATATGCATATTTTTACGCTTTTGACATATGTATTTTTTGTCCTTTCTTGTTTATTCTAATAACCCTAATCCTAACCCTTCTGTTAGCATATCCTCTCCTAACCTGCATTTAGCACACCTCTAATTCTCCCTTCTTCTTGCCCTGCTGCTGGTATCTCCTCTTAAGCACTGCTTAAACTCTGTGCTTATAGTACTTACAACGCTGCACTCTCATCCCTTGGTCATCTGAGGAATGTAGAGCAGTATTTATTGTCAGACTATGGTCTCCTTTGTGATGTAGCTTGAATGTTTTCCTCTCCGCTTTGGGGCAAAACCATTTGCCAAATGTCAAAATGTAGCGTTATATGCTTATAAACACGCAGTCTGCTTCAATACATACAATAGGCCAACTGTGGCTGAGGGGCAGGGAGGCTATCCATGGGTCAGAAGGTTGAAGTGACCTTGGGCAAGATACAGTACTGAGCCCCAAACATGCCATGGTGCTGTGTCTGTGAATTTATATGAATGGTCACAGCTGCTGGTAAAAGCAGGTGGATCTTGTAACCCTCTGGCACCAGTGTGTGAATAACAACAATAACATTTAGTATCATTACTAATATTGTTGTTCTTGTTATCATAAAAACGCTTTTAAACAACCACATCTGAGACAAAGCACTGTACATCACATATGAATAAGTATAAAAGAACATAAGACAAAAACCCATAAAGGCAATAAAATGAATGGCAAGAAAAAAAGCAGGATCAAAGCATCGTACTATGTTCAAAATCTAAGGTTGGCTTTAAGATGCGTTCAACAGTGGGCAGGGAATGATGAATGGGTGAATGTAACTTGTCTCTGTTAAAGTGATGTGAGTGGTGATGAAGACTAGAAAAGAAGAAATATATAGAAGGTACATTTCATAGAAGAAATGTACCGTTAAGTATTTACCATTTAAAATACAAAACAACCTACTACAAACAACAGATTCAGAAAGAAAGAAGAAAAGCATCAAAAGAAATTAAAGAATACAGCAAATACAAAATCAAAATAGACAAAAAGCTGACCACATTCTGTTTTAGTGGTGGGTGTGTCACTGTAAGAACTTTGACTACCAGCCTACTTGCCTTTTTGTTTGGAAATTTGCAGGCTTCACCACATGAGTGTTGGTTTTCTGCCAACTCCAACTTCCACCATAGTCCCAAAAACAAGTTTTAATACTGGAGGCTGTTGGAGACTTTGAAGCTGTTTAATTGCCCGTAGGTGTGGAGGAGAGAGTAAATGGTGTGTGCGTCCTGTGATGCCCCGGAGAAGCATCCACGGTATATTCCTCCTTTCTCCCTATGTGCAAACAGGCTCCAACAGACCGGCACAACACAAGTGGGTCCCAGGAGAATCTAGTGAAGCTAATAACCTGAAGCAAGGTGGAAAAGATGGCATTTTGTGTGTTTGATTGCCCAACTAACATAGTGAGGGCTAAAGGTCAGAGTCAGACATCTTTAATGACATGCCAAATTGCTGAGAAAGGTCTTTTCAGATTCTGAATATTTATTCCAATGTGGCTTTTGTGTCTGCATAAGCAGATGCTTATTGATTTTGGGGGTGTTGCATAATATAACTCAGCATTAACTAAGCAGCTGGGCCAGGATTTCATTGACGGTATCTATGGCAATGAATGTAATGTAAGATTGTGGCAGGTGGTTAATTAACATGAATTAAAAGAATATTCTCGTTAGAGAGAATTAGAGAATATTAGAACTATTGGAGAATTAGAGCATATATATATATATATATATATATATATATATATATATACACACACACACATACACATATATGTATGTATATACATATATATAAAGAGAGAGAGACACAATAGAGTGAAACAAGTGATATGAATGTATACATAGATAAATAGGTACATCGATTGATAGATAAGTATTCAGATGTTCAGGTTACAACTGATTAACTTGAAAAAAAACACACTGTTGAGAAAAAAAAACATAAACATTCGATATTTCCATTACAATCCATTTACAAACGCCCTGCAGACAGCGCATTGTTGCCTGGAGAGTATTGTTTTTTTTTGACAGGGCTCAAACAGAGGGTTCTCAGATTTCCCACAGCCCCTGAAGGCAGCGCCACCCCCCTCCAGTTTACGGTCTCTGCGCTGCTCCAACGTGATCTGCCTCAGTCTGAGGAGCACACACACTCCTCACGCTGCACCTCTGCGCACTTCACACAGGATGTAGCGGCTGAGACCGAGAGCACCGAAACACAGAGGAGGCAGACAAACAACACACACATACACACACACACACATACACAAACACACACACTCTGCCATGACAGAAACGATGCAGACAGAGAGGATCGGAGGAGCCCAGAGGAGGCAGACAGCCGCCGGCAGCTCTTGACGGCTCTTGCAGCCCCGCACCGCCGCAGCATCGCACGGTTTTCACCCGCTCCCTGCACATCCAACACGGTCCAGACATCTCCCCCCGGTGAACCCTGACAGAGCCGTACAATGGCGAGCCTGGGAGACTGCTGCGTGAAGGTTGCGCTGAGGTAAGCCCCTTGCATCTGTCTGTCTGCCGGGAACGTCCCGACTATCGCATAATGCATTGTGTCTGTGTGTGCTGCTAATCAGTTAAACGCATCCTACACACCTACAGTCTTTAATTTCACTTTCCCATGCACGGCCATGCTTCTTGCTTGTTGTAGGACACACGGCAGGTTACCCAGGCACACACCTTGTTTTATAATACATGGGTGGTGCTCCGCTCTGTATTGATAAGGCAGCACTACTCTATCGCCATATGATTGTTGTCATGCATGGAGCACATGTTTCCCCACAGCATCAGTCCTGCTTATGTTAGGCGTTCAGGGTTTATCATTGTGACAAGGACAGCTGCAGCCAGGTGCAGGGAGGAGAATGGGCGTTTCTCTTATTACCAATTTCTTCATTATTATTTATCATCTCAGGCTTCTACCTACCTGAGATCTCACCTTTTCCTAACCTTGCAGAGAACCTTGCATATTTGTGGAGTTTGCTTCACAAGCAGAGGCTTTTGCAATAAGAGCCGAGCACAAAGAGATGCTCTCCCTCAGAGCTGTGTCATTCATTGCCTTTGTTGGAAATGCACCCAAAAGCTCAGACAGTGCAGCAGCAGCTTCTTATATTCCACTCAGGAGGTATTTGTACCCGGAGCTGAGACTTGAGGGTGTTGATTTTCATCACAGAGGTTGATTTAAAATGTGCATGTGCCTAGTGTATGAGCCCTCTTACACTAGGAGGTGTGACTGGGGCTGGGTCTGCTATCATGCACGTTTTGCAGGGTGTGGAGCTCGGGCCGACTTGTCCTTCATGTCAGACCCTTCCAGACTCTGTCACAACTGCTCATAAATCCTATTTTGTTCCCTGGGACAAAGAGAGGAGCACTGCACAGCGCAGAGGCACAGAATGAAACCTGGCTTGTCCTGTCCTCAACCTCACCTCACCTGCTCCCTTATGGTGCAAATGTAAGAGCAACTGCAGCAAAGTAATATTGAAATGTAACTATTCTTCATCCAGGACCCCCTACAGAGGTCTTCCAACCCCAGTTTGGGACTCATTGATTGCACTTAGTGGGGGGTTGGTGATGGAGGGGAGGTGGTGGGGGGAAGTGGGCCCAGGAGAACGGGCGCTAAGATGAGCCCTGCAACGGATGGCCTCCGTCCCCCCAGGGAGAAGTCAGTTGTCAGTCAGCCCTGCTGAGTGAATCGCCTTTGTGCTTGTTCACTGTGACAACCGTAACAGGAAGTGGGGTGGGTGGAGCTGACACAAAAAGCAAAGTAAGAAAAGGTGAGAAGGGAAGCCGCAGGGACAGCTGGTGGCTGCCGCTGCTGCTCGACTCCAGTTATTGATTAAGGTCTGGAGAGCGGTGAGGAGGGGTCTGTTGTCAGAGTGAAAGTGTGTGAGTGGAGGTGACAGATATAACTACACCAACTGTGCGTTTAGCTGTCTTCCGTGTCTTGTGGTGATGCAGAACTGACACGATCATCTCTATGTGTATGTGTGTAAGCACCTTCTGCATGTATATCACATATCAACCACACATTTCTTTCAACAAAAGTGTGCCAAGCATCGGGTTCACTGCATGATCTTTTAATTGATTTTCATTAGATTTGCGATTGTACAGACAAGATCAAATACATAAATAAAGAAGCAGCAGCTATATCTTAGCTATATCTTTGCTATGAGATGTCAAAAAGTAGCAACAGCAGTAGTAGTAGAACTTATCCTGAAGAGCATATATAAGAATAGTAGCTGCTGTAGTGATCATGTACATCTATGAGGGGTGGTGTGGTAGTCTAGACTGTGCTCTTCCTGGTACTCCCTGATATAACTGATGATGACTGTGTCTTCTGATTTCACAACTCAGAGTTGTGGCTGAAGCCTGAAGTGTGCAGGGTGATGAGGAGGAGGCCCGACACAGTCCGATAGGGTGCTCCTGTGCTCCAGGCACCTCCTGAGCTGAGGCATTGCTAAATATAGTGTCCATCAGCCTGAGAATTTCTGAAAATCTAGGATATAGGAGTCCTGTCTATAGGTTGTATGCGGGAGGTGGAGGACAATATCCACCACCTCTGACTTCTGTCCAGTGTGCATACTTTTTAGCTGGGGCGACGACATCCATGCACAAGTTCAGGAAGTCCATCAGGCAGCATATCAGTTACGTTGCACCAGTGTCCTGCGACTGCAGGTGGATCAGACTGTGATCAGACTTTACAAACAGGATCAGAGGGGGTGATTTATATGCCTCCCTTACCATCGCATACAGTGAATCTAATGTCTGGTATTTTTATGTTTATGACTCTCCACAATGTGACAATGTCACACCGATGAAACGCAGCCAGAGTAGAGTCCGGACTGATGTGGTTGAAGTCACCTGAGATGCCAATGAAAACCTCTGGGTGTTGTGTCTACAGTCATGGTTGAGTAGGTCTTCTCACAGGCAGTGGCCGAATCAGCGCTTGGGAGGACGTAAAGACAGATGGCAACACACACATTACTCCCTCGTGGGATTGCGACTCCCCCCAGCCTTAGGCTAATGGCTGATGGCTCTAGGTCCCAGGAACATACCAGGTGAATCCTGGCAGGTTCGTGTCAGCATTCGGCATGCCACATGAAGATAAGTAAGCTGCTCTTCCTGATGAATGCAGTGGTTTGTGAGTGCAGACAGGTCATCCATCTTATTTGTCAGGGTGTTAATATTTCCCATCATTGCAAAGGGGATCAATAATTAAAGAAGCCTTTGCTGGTCCGCCAGCTTAGCCTTACTTCAGCACCATTACCGTGAGCCTAACTACATGACTGAGTTGGTGTTACTACTCAGCATGTCTGATCTCTTCATGTGTGTGGTCACATACTCTGTGAGTGGCACCAAGTACGTTTGTGCGTTTGACAGGAAATGGGACGTCCACAAATAAACACACAGAGAGGGATAGCTTCCTGCCGTATGAGGATTTTTCCCATTGACCGTAGAGCGTCCTTCTTTCGCTGAGAAAGTCGGCCGCTGATAAGAGTGCATGGTGTTTAATTGTTCTCATGTTGTGCAGACCCTCAGGCAGACTGCGTGTAGCTCAGTACTCTTGTGTGTGTATGTGTGTGTAAGTGCGTGAGCCTGACATACGCTAAGTCGCCAGCATCCATTTCCTGAATGACTCCACTGCTTTCCCCTAAACAAAGTGTATGTTAACCAATGACATGACCTACAATACTGCATTCAGACCTGACTGCCTGAGGACTGTATATGGATGCACACACGTCCACACACACACAAGCAGAAACGCACACACAGACAAAAGACCAGTCAATATAAGTGAAACATGACAAGACGTGTGCTGTGTAAATCCTTTCTGATTTGGTGCAGTTTGATCTTTGCTACTTTGACTTCTATGTTGCATTTTCTCAATCATTTTAATGCTCACATGTTCACACCAAGATATATGTGCAGCTGCATTTCTCCTCCTGTTCCTCCTCCTCTTGGTGATATTGAACTAATGTCAAGTGCCGTATTTGTCCTGGATTGAAAGCCTTACATTATCTCTGAGCGTGTGTGTGCCGCTATAAATGTCAGTGCTTCAACTTATTTCTATATGCATGAGTGTTTGGGTTTACTTGACGACAGAGTTACGAGCGATGTGTAAATTTTCCATTTACGTATTGATCTGTCTCCTGCTGTTTCTCTGGTACATGTTCTCCACTTACGCTTCTCAGACCGGATTGCGTCTCTTCCTACACAGAGGTGCTAAGTCAGCCTCTGTAGCTGTGTATAAATAGACACAGAGACAAATCTGTTTAGTGCTGTTGTGGTCTTTGACCTTGTGACTGTTGCGTGGTGTTCTCACCTTAACAGCCTTTCCCTCAAGGCCTCCCTCGCTGTCTGGTTCGAGATCTGTCACCAGGAAAAAAAAAAGATGCGAGATGTGAGGTATGATTGGTCAGACCATGTGTGTTTTTTGTACAGTTATGGACAGAGGCGAAGAACACAGCACAAAATCTTCAATGTTCTCTCAGACCCCCACATGTGGATGTGTTTCGTGGTTCGGACGTTGTGACGCAGAGCGCCTTGGCTCGGGGAGCTCAGCTGAGAGAGAAAGGATTATCTTTGAATGTCTATGGTCATGTGATCATCAACCTGCCCAGTGCAGCACTTTGCAGATGCACAGAAGTTTAGGACAAATCCACGCCGCCACATGACCAAAACAGTGGCCTCAAAACAAAGCAGGAGTAGCGGAATACACCAGCGGAAGTGGCCCCCTTACAGCTGATACACAAAGGCTTTAAAATGGGAGTTGTTTTGTTGTTGGACGTATGTCCTGTGTAGGCTACCAGTCTCGCCTGTTTCCTGTGTGTGTTAATCGTTTGCCACACAGACTCTGTCTGGGTTGCACAGCTCCCTGGGGGGTTGCCTTTAAAAACACTGGACTCTGGTGGGAAACTTGTTTTTGTGTGTGTGTGTGTGTGTGTGTGTATGCGTTATCAGCCCCCAGTACGTACTGGTCACAGGGTAGTGCAGCACTGTAATCTCTTCATGAGTGAATTCTTACACTTGGTCTCAACATTCACTCCCCTCTTGCACTCCTCCACACACACACACATCAAGAGAGATTTACAATCGCCGGTCAGGAAAAGTGAAAGCATTTTTTGCTTTGTAGACAAGAGTCGCCTCTGAGGCTGTTTTCAATCAGTGATTCGGCCTCAGTCGAGGGAAGAGGAGCAGGAAACATGACGGGGCACACACCCAAGTTGTCCGTC
The DNA here is from genome assembly GCA_029224185.1 of Karalla daura. Classification (NCBI taxonomy): domain Eukaryota; kingdom Metazoa; phylum Chordata; class Actinopteri; order Chaetodontiformes; family Leiognathidae; genus Karalla; species Karalla daura. Next base: position 25,536,636 of record CM055188.1, read on the forward strand.
CACAGCTGTGCATCACTTCCTCCTCTCGCCAGCCTGCTGGGTCACATGTCCTTTTTTGTTGTTGTTGCCCTCTAAACCCATCAGACCTAACAGTCTCATGCCAAAGACCTTTGTGGGAGCAGTGCCAAAAAAGCCTCCTGCATAAAATTTTACTAATAGACTTTTCTGTCCCGTACACTGTGCATGTGGCTGTGTGTGTGTTGCTGCAGTGCAGATGATAGATCCCTCTCACATCAGGCATAAAACCTCAAAGGTACATTCAAGACAGGTCTCACAAAAACAAGCAGACTGTGACCAAGGAGATGATAAAACGTGCAGGACAAAGTGCTTTTGGAGGTTGCCAAGCTACATCCTTTCATTCTACCTTTCTAAACGACAACACAACTAGTAACGACACGCCTCTTGACAGGTGGATAATAGAGTTATCTGATCTTATTTATGAGGCGAATATGTTTATTAGTGGTTGCGCTCATGTTTATGTCCTCTGGGTATAGATCGGATGATCTGGGCATTAAATAGAGTTGTGCAACTGGTTTGTTGGTGCTGAACTTGTCCCCATTAAACTGCAGCAGCTCTCTCAGATGGCGTGCTGCTGTTGCAGAATGACTTCCTGTCAGGCTGCCGCTCCACTATCCACACTTGCCTGCTCACTTCCTGCTTTGTGAGCTGTGCTGATGAGTCCGTTGACAAGATTCAGTTAAGACCTCACTGAGAGCGTGAAACTGAAAGAAAATGGACTTGAAGTTAAGCCTCGGGCTGTTTTTTTTTTTTTCTCTATAAACCTCCTCACATTCAGTCCACTGCTCTGTGGCCCGAGTCAGAGAATCCACTGAAGTCCCACTGAATAAAAAGCGATTTTCTGCTCCTCTTTGGACAATAAAAGCTCATTGTGCGTGACTTAAGAATGGAAAATACAATTGATCACAAGGGTGCTGTACTCTCTGATCATGACACGTCACCTCGAACTTCCTTCTTAGCGTTTGCCTCATCATTATTCTCTCTTGCTCAAGCTCGTCCGCACTGTGAGAAGGAGAAAATAAAGCATGAAGCTGTGACCAAAATGCTGGAATGTGACCAGCTTTCTTTCCCCAGCAGCTCCCTCCTCCTGCTCGTCGCCCACTCGTTGCACGTGCACGCACAAACACACATAAACACACACATAGATTTGTATTTATTTGAATTCATCCATTTGAATTCACTGAGGAATGAAAGGCTCTTCAGTCTGAACATTTGCATTTTCCTGTTATCAGCCTCTCATCGTGCATCAGCTGGAGCTGGCGCTCCATCATCGTTTATGCTGCTTGGACTAAAAAAAAAACCAAAACAACAAACAACAACAAAAAAAAACAACCCTTCTTTCATGAATTGTACAGTGTGAACAGAAAATAATCAGGTTTCTCATTCTTTTGGCAAGATTTTGATGTATTCTGTGGCTTGTACATTTTGATAAGATATAGAACCAGTTTGTATGTGTATGTGTGTGTGTGTGTGTGTGCGCACATTATTGTGGTCACAGCAGGATCTGTGTGTGTTTGTGTATGTGTGTGACAGGGAGGATGAGGCAGAGGCCCTTTAAACAGAGCACCTCTCGTCTGAGCATAGACAGAGGACACACTGTGAATGAGCCTGATGTCACTGCCGCTCTTTGTGCTCTGTGCTGAGTTTGCACACACATGCACTGTATACACACACACACACAGACACACACATACATACGGATAAAGACACACTTAGCAAGGTCAGAGAATTGGGAGGGTGAATAGGGATGAAGTACACCATATTTTCAGACAGGAGGAGGGGGTGAAAGAGTTTTACGGAGTCAATTTTTGATGTTGCCTTTGTTGTATGAACTGGTCCTTCTTGTCTGGAAAGAGCAAAGCTTCCTGCAATTCAACAAGACAAATACAAAGAGAAATCAAAGAGGAAAAGCAACGGAGGAGGGTGGAGGCTGGAGGGTGGGGGGCTGGTGGGTGGTGTGGGGGGGCAGCAGGGCGGGGGCAGCAAGTGTGTCTTCTGTTGTCAAAGGGGCTACTGTAGCGTGCAAACATGAGCTGTTTGCCAAACATGCATGGGGTGCGCCCATGTGTGTGTATTTGTGTGTGTGTTTGGGTGTGTGTAAGCCTGAGCATCGTGTGTATGAATAATTTGGGCACAGCTGCATGTGTTTGCCATATTCCCGCCGAGGGAGGAAGAGGCAGGGAGACGAAGGCCCTCAGGTGTTGTGTCTAGACTGCATAGAGTTCACTGACTTCTCTGTTCTAACATTTATCCAGCTATCTATCTATCTATCTATCTATCTATCTATCTATCTATCTATCTATCTATCTATCTATCTATCTATCTATCTATCTATCTATCTATCTATCTATCTATCTATCTATCTATCTATCTATCTATCTATCTATCTATCTATCTATCTATCTATCTATCTATCTATCTATCTATCCATCTATCTATCTATCTATCTATATATCTTCTACTCTTTTAATGACCAAGACTCTTATGATGAAGCAGTAAACTAGTGATAGGGGTGCAGAATCCATGAATTCCCTCCTGCTTTCTTTCTTTTTAGTGCTTTTAGCTCTTCTGTGCCTGTTTAAACATGCATATCTTTCTTCTGCCTCCTTTTCTGTCTCTTTTTCGCTGCACACTGTAAGCAGGTCAGCGTCTCTGGGCAGGAGATCCATTGTGTTCTCGCTGCTGCCGTGTCCATCTCAAATAGAATAATTTATATTCAGAGTGTTATTTCTCCTGAATTCATTTATGTGATTTTTTTTTTCTCTGGTCCCATGTTCCATTTCTGGGCAATAACTTGACTTCATCTCAAGGAGATAGTCAATTATGGACAAAAGATGTGAGGATCTCTGAATTTGGGCCAAAGTCTGTCCTGAGTCCTGAGTGTTTGTGTGCATGTGTCAGTAGTGCTGCTGTCAGTGTAAGAAGGGGTGTGGCTCTCTCTCTCTCTCTCTCTCTCTCTCTCTCTCTCCATCTCTTTCTCTCTCTCTCTATCTCTGTGTGTGTCTGTATGTGTGTGAGACCAGCTGGCCCTTAATCACCTTCAGCGTTAAGTAGCTTAATCACTGCTGGAGTTTGTGTCTCTGAGTTTTTTGTGTTGTCTTGTGCAATTAAAGAGACAGAACAGTAGGCTTTATAAGGCTTTAAAACTGCTGAATTCAGGACAAAATAACAAAGCAACCACCAGCAATCTGTCTATGTTAGGGTTTTAGATTAATTTATCCACTATTGCTTTCATTTGTCCAACGACCACAGATCTGCAAATAACATAACTTCTGAATATAACCGCAGTCAGCACTGTCAATGTGAGCATGATGGACTGCTGATTTAGCTGTGTCTTTCATGGTGTGGTGACAGATTTCTTCCTGACACATTGTTTTGTCATATTTATTTCTCTTTAGCTAATAAAATACATTTACATGTCCACATGCACATCACCATGGGAGCATGGGCATTTACACCAGACATGTGTCAGCAGGTTTCAGTGTGAATGCAACACGATGCCATGTGATTCTGCTGAATGGCGGTGAAATCAGCTTGTTGATACGGATAGAAGAAGTGCTTTTAATGAGCATGTAATCACATTGCTGTGAGGAACAAGTCTCTGAAAATTTCCCGAATTTTAAGTATCGTGTTGACAGCACTGTGTATTCCACATTGAAATTCAGAATATAGCATTAACATCCATAGAAACAATGTAATTTATCTATATCTGAAGCCTCACACCGAAAGCTTGGATTCATGAATTTGACGGGGTATGATCTATGTTTCCTAATGGAGAATTGTCATTTAAAAACGCACCGATCTTTATTTCTTCCCTGCCCCACCCTTTATCCGACCAACAATCCTCTTTCCTAGATTGAAGCCCGTTTTTTGACACTCTGTACGCTCCCCTACGAAGGCGTTAAAGGCAGATACACGTGTGTGCACGTACCTGACACAGTAGCTCAGTATGTAGCCCCTGGCTGGGCTCACATTCCTGCAGACAGACATTCAGACAGCCAGACGGACGTGGTGACTGGCTGCAGAGTGGGAGTCGGGGTTGGGTTATAATGCTGAGCAGCCTCCAGGGAGGCAGACAGACGAGCGGAGTCATGGCAGCAGTCTGCAGCTCAGCAGTGTGGGTTGCACACTATGCGTGAGAGGGGAAATAAAAAAAAAAGGGTGAACACACAGCCACAGGTTTTGGCAAATGTGCGTATGTTTGACGGGCAACCTTTCATATTCTTGAAATATACCACCACAACATTCAAATATCGTCTGAAGGATGAATATTTGCTCTGCAGTTGACGCTGTCTTGGCCTGTCCAACTTAACTATCAGAGACCATGTGAGGCCCTGTTTCACATTTGAATAGTTCACATGGCGGCATATTTCAAATGCAAAATCCCACTTATGGAAACATACTTTCCGCCTGTTAAAGTTGCATGCAAAACAGCATTTCACGTCTAAAGAACCTCATCACAAGGATTAAAAAAAAAAGTTTCTTTACGTATGATAAAGGCATGTATCATGTTTCACCCATGAAGTCATTTATTTCACTAGTTGGGCTCCTAACAGGACAAGTAAGGGCCAAACGTGAACACAACCACATTCTTGGCTTTTTATTAAGGACTGCTTCTTGTTACCACTTTCCTTTTGGTCTTTGATCTTTTTTTATGAACTACATACCAGGTCTGCCACTGCCATAATTTAGTGTCACAGCACATCAATTTATGACATTGTTTGTCAGACAGCTACATCTGTAGCTCTACACATTGAGCTACAGATGTAGCTGACCCAGACTGAAAAGTAGTGTCCACTATCCACTGAAAAAAAAATCATTATTGTAACATGTTCTTGTGCTTGTTGAAGTTAATTGGCACTGGCAAACACCTCCCTGACCTTGACAAGGCTGTCTGTCGTGAAAATGTAGGAAAGGAAGCTAATTTGATTTTTTTCTTGTGCCTCCACCTCCCCCCATGGAGCAGCAGACACAGCAGACGCAGGGGGAGGGAAGGGGAAATGAGGAAGGGGGATTTTGGGGGGGCGGGGGGTGAGGAAGTGGGGAGGGGAATGACCCAGAATCAGCTCCGATGATGCGGACTGATGTGCCCTCGTAACGATGAGAGATGCTCTTCTGACACCGGGTGATGATAGCTAGTGTTTGACTATGGTGAGAAATAGTGTCTTTATGAACTGCACAGTTTACACTCCGAAGATCAATGCACGCCTGTTGTTGCACAGCTATGGGTGTTATCAATGTCAAAATATTATGTTTTCATATGGTAATTGTAAGTTGATTAAATATCAGACACAACCGGTTAAATTAAAAAATGGTTGTTTTCTATAGTACAGCCAATAGTAGCATTACGTATGAATAATGGGTTCAATTTCAGATCTTCTTTGTATGTAAAATATGAGACTTCTTCACAGCTGATGTTGCTCCGGCTTTGTGTTGTATTCCAGTTTCATGCGGAGCCTGTTCAGCTTTCCCCTCTGTCCCATTTCACCTGATATTATCTGCTTAAAAATGTGATATATGAGACCCCAGGAGTATCCCACAGATCCCAATCTGAAGTTTTTCTGGCCTCAATCCACTTTTCATCTTTGAAGCGCTGTTTATCGTCAGGGGGACGTGGGATGTCTTTTTATCTTTTCTTGGTCTGCCAGGACAATAGTCACAAAAACACCAGCAAAGCTGCAGAAGTGCACTGAGACAGAGCCAGTCTCAGTGCCCTCACAATGACAGTGTGGGTGTGTGTGCGTGTGTATATGTGCGCATCTTTTGGAAATGAATTCCTCGAGATAAGTGAGAGATTGCAGCTCAGTGGGTTGATCTGTCCCGAACAATAGAGCAAACCCTCTCCGCACGATGTAGGACAAGTCTGTCCTTGAAGTCTGGCTCAGTTAAGAAAACGCTCATGTTAACATCGATGAACCAGTTCGCTCAATTGTGCTCCAGAGTGCGACACAGCACAGTTAACACAACCAGTCAAGCCAATGAGCACAATGTATGTGAGCACCGCTCTCCCTTATCGCGGGTTACCAATCGGCAGCGGTGCCCGGGGCTACAGGGCCGCCAGTCTGTGATGCCGGTTTGATAGATAAGGTCAATAGAAAGCCTACGAGCAGCAGCTCACATGTATTGTATGTCTGAGAGTGGTGGTGAATAGACTTCAAGTGCAGCATCAGATGAGCATGTGAAAACAAAGTAGAGAATGTCCTCTGCTGATGGAGTGGTTGTTTCTGAGTGTGTGTGTGTGTGTGTGTTCAGTTACCTTGAGGCTATAAATTTCATTGTTTCTATGATGAATGGTGTTGAACATCAGTTGATGGACTTGATATCTACTTTTATGAAATGTGGTGCCCTTTTAAAGAATTTCAAGTAAACCGACCCTAGCTGTCACCAAGTAACACAATTTATTCCCTTTGATTGGATACAGATCGTAGATTTGTGACACTAATGATTTCAAATGGTTCGCGTTGTCCTCATAATGATAATGAATCCTCTCATTGGGGACGGCCATAATCTTTCTTAACCCTCTTTCAATCCAGTCGCTGTTGCAGGGGTCTCCTGCAGCCTGTCATAAGGTGAGAGGCAGGAAGGAAGGAAGTACACCCTGGACAGGTCACTAGTCCATCTCAGAGCACTCACACCCTTCACGCTCACACTCACAGCCAAGAGGCAAGTTAAAGCTTCCAAGTGGCCTATATATGCATGTTTTTGGACTGTGGGAAGAAACATGAGTGCCTGGAGAAAACCCACATGGATGCAGGGAGGACATGCAGACTCACAGAGAGGCCCCAGATCCACCCCCGCATCCAGGTCCTTCCTGCTGTGAGCCAACAGTGCTACCCACTGACCCGCTGGTTCCATTATCTGACATAAGACTATATATGGGATAATAAGACATAGACATTTTGGTGGCATAGTCTATTATGTTCTAATCTACTCTTTTAGTTGTTGGCATGGAGGTGCAGGAGCATCGGCACGTGTGCATTAATATGGCAGCGCAGACGGCAACTGGGAGTGGCAGAAGGTGTCCACTGTGTCTGCATGCCCCCTCCTGGGCAGAGCAGCTGTCTACGCCCAGCGCTGCCCCCCCCCCCCTAGTCTGACCACTGCCCCACTTCCTCCTCACAGGCATGTGAAGTCCTGCTGATAATGCACGCTGTCCCCCTCCCTCTGCCGTTAACGTGCGCCGCGCTCTCGGCCCGCTCTCCCCTCCATTTCCTTCATGCATCAGTGCCTCGGTTTGTTCAAGTGTTCCTCATTAGTGCTTCCTATCGTGGCGCTCCCACCTGAGACAGCCTTTTACTGTCTGAACCCTGCTGCCTTTGTGTCCACTGCCCACCCCCCCTTTCGCTCTCTCTCTCTATCTCTCTCTCTCTCTCTCCCTCCCTATCTCTCCCTGCCCCAGTCCAAGGTTAAAACCAACTAAATGAAATTTCTCACACCTTGTCCACTTTTAGCTGATGCCGCTTTATTTTCATTCAAAGCCCGATCTGGACTTTCTGCCATTGAACTTTTGAATGTGTGTGCATGTGTGTTTGGCCACGAGCCTGTTCGCCTGCTGAGATGTTTGGCCCACGTAGAGGATTGGAAACCAAAGCGAGAGACAGATTTTTCAGTGGCTGGCCTCCTTCCACAAGCCATTATGAGGGCATGTGTTGTTATTTCCCCCACACATACAGATACTTAACTGATTGCCATAAGAGCAGGGTGTGGGCACGATGGGAAAGGTGTCGTAGATTGATTGTGGTGGTTAAACCAGCAGACAGATGGAGACTCAGGGATATGAGAAGGTCGATTGCAGAGTGAACGAGACAGTTGATGGTTTTATGTGCGGAATCACTTCAGACAGCCGATCCAGGAAATCAATAGGAGAACTGATTAAATGGAAAGCAGGACAGAAATGCCTACTGTAGCTCAATAATCAAAGATGGTGCCTTTCAGCTGCCATGCGCTGGCGTTTCATAAAGGAGGTTGAGTCGCTCTGTGATGAGTCGGCTGGACGAGATGAATTCATTTAGGTGAGGTGAGCTCTCGGAAATCTAATCCATCGGAAAAAAGGCATTAACTAATTAGAAAGCAAAATTCTGTTTCCTGTAAGTGTTCATGTCTGTGATTACACTCTGACAAAGAAATTACATTTTGAAACATAAAAAGCTTTAGAAGTTTTGAAATGCATCACGATACTTGCAGTTAAAATGATTAGTTCAATCAGATGTGTTTCCATATCCATCAAACACATTGATCTTGACACAAACTACCTCTCTTTGATATGCATAGTGTCCATCTCCACTCTGTTATGTTGCTCATTTTGTTAAATGGCTTCTCCTCCAGTTTTGACCTCAGCAGCCACTGGACTGCCTGCCCTCCATCAGTCGCTGCACCTCCGGGGCCTCTCTCATTTCATCCCACAGTCACTGATATGCCCAGAGCTCCTAACCCAAAATAGGCCAAGCCAATTTCCTGAGTTCTCAGGGCTTTTCACGTCAAACATACAACAATCTTCATGAATTGCCACATTGTCCCTCCTTTGCTTTTCTTCTTCTCATTTTCCCTCTCCTCTTGTGTCCTCTGTCTCTCCATTGTTTTGAGAGTCTTTCTTTATTGAGAAAGAGGCAGATACAGTAAAAGAGCAACGATGAGGTAAACTGATCAAAGAGCGCTGGTCAGCGCCACCTTGACAGTTTTGCATCAGGTGTACTGGGTGACAAAGGCTCCCATCACATGTTGAGGGCAGACTCTCAAAGATATTGACACACATTTCACAGTGTTAAGTAGCAGACGGACTAAAGTGAAACTCTTGAAGGTCTTTGGGAAAAGACAATTTACCATCATGACTATGAATCATAAAATAATATTCTGAAGGTGTTCAAGATGTTCACTCATTTGTTTCATGCGCAGCCTCGATTTCTCCCTTTATTTTCTACCAGAATATCCCACAATATTGAAATTTATCCAGACTTGGTGTGATTTTCAGACGAAAACAGGCTTGTCATGTATTATTCATGGTACTCTTTCTAACCTCAGAGTTGTGAAGTTCTCTCTTACAATCTGCCAGTTTTTCATGTCCTGTCTGGGTTGGTAACATGACCCATACATGCACACCCTGACAGTGATAAGGGCTGCAGGGTAAAGCAAGGTACAGGGTACAGCGGCACAGAAGGTGCTCGGCTTAGCAGTTTTTGATTTTATTCACTTGTGACATAAGAGCTAAAACGTTCTCCTCCTTAAAATAGCTCCACGTAACTACGTTACACCTGTCTGTCATGTGTAAACACGGACACAAACACTCTCCTGTCTCAGTCGGGTTAATCCTAATCTGAACTCTTGACAATGACAAATCACTAATCGGAGGTGCGGTACAAGCAAACAGAACAGAACCAGATGGAGACGCCGTGCTCCTGTTTATGTAATCTCTGCTGGGCTCGTTGCAAGAAGTTAATCTTGTTCAGACAGACGAAGACTGTTCTGCTTGTTAAATAACGCTGTCACTGACGTTGGGATTGTATTGAGTTCATTTCAGGTGGTACTCGCATCGGTCTTCGTTAAGGTGGAAACATGCCACGTCATTTTACCTCGTGTATGATAATACGGTAGGAGGTCTGAGTATTCATCATTTGGCAGTGACTGTGGGAGGTCTGACTGTGACTGCGTCTCGGTTGCTGGATAGTGCTCTTCCTCTGAGCTTATAAATATCCACAGCTTTAACTTTGGCAGCGGTTCAAGGAACAATTTCACGTTTGTGTTCATTTTTAGAAGAGCCCTAGCACCCTGTTTGATATATGGAAGCCACTGCAGGAATTGTTTGTGCATTATTTCACGACAAAGTGCCGTTTGGGCTTTGGCGACGTCGAGCCTGTGGTGTGTACGTGGAGCCAACACCCCAGCAGTTAACAGTGCGGTGGGGCTGTGGTGCGGAGAAACCAGCAGGGATGCATCCTGAAGCAGTTTGGAAAAACCACTTGGCTACCACCGACCGGCGCAGACGGGCTCGGAATTAGAGGGCGACACGTTTTAGCGCAGTTAATGTTCTTTACCAGAATGATTAAAGATGGCCGTGACCTGCAATGCATTCGCCTCACAACACACTTTCTCAAAGGGTTTTCTTTTCTTTTCTGGAAACGTTTATTATTCAACCAGAACGACTTAATGACATGAATGCACGAGGCTGGCACCCGTTCATATGATGATAAATGAAAACAGAGAGCGCAGATTCCTCACGCTTCTCAGCCCTCTCCCACTTAAGATGCTGTTTTAAACATTATCTGTTGGATGTTACTGTGTGGATTATGGACACTGATCGAGGTGCACGAGCTACTCATCCACATCAACACTCAGAATACAAAGGAAATGAGGTGTGTGTGCATGTGTGTGTGAGTAGCACAAAGGATGATGACAGCTCTTACACTTGTCTCTCTGCTGAGTGGTTATTAATGAGTGCGAGGGGACAACAGGGAGATATCAAGTCTCAGCACCTCCTCATTGTCCGCCCATGTGCGAGAGAGAAAGAGTGGGGAGGAGGTCACCGGAGCAGGCCATGGTCGGACACAGTTCATCCATGAACTAATACGAAATATTCTTTTTGTGTTATTTCGGTGAGTTGCTCCTGCCACTAGTGGTGCAGAGGTCTGTTTAATGTTCGTGTTAATACTCTGAGCGACTGGCAGATTTTGCTGATACTAAACAGGCCAGATTCCATTGAGATAACCTATAGATATGTTTAATCCTAGCAATATTTCAAGCTGCTTCTGTTGACCTGGGGCAGCACAACAAGCTCGACCTACACAGCATTACGATGTTATCACCTCAAATGGTTCATAAAGTGAAGACGAGTGCTGACAAGTTCAACACCCACCCTCTCGTCGTTCCATTTTGGTTTCCACTATCTCTTTCTCTTTAGCAGCTCAGTGTTTTTCAGCTCGACTCTGTCTGCCGGCTGTTTGGTGTTGAGCGCCTCGTCTCCAGAGGACTTCAAAACATGCAGCTGCAACCTCCACTGACCTTTCAGACTGAACCGAAATAGTAAAATACAGGCTGTAAAAACAGAACAATAGACTGAAAGACAGTGAAATTATTCATGCAGTGTGGTATGATTATTATCTGTTGGTTAGCCTCTATGGAGCATTCATTATATATGATGATTCTAATAATTGTTTGAGTAAAAAAATAATAAGCACATCATTAGTGCTTACAGTGCATAGTCTTTAATCTGGCTGTGCTTCGTAATAGTCACATAGACCCCAGAGTGAGTGAATGACGGGAGTTTGGGGAGCAGTCATCTGGGATCAGCACACTTCCTCCTACCTGATCTCTACAAGCCTAAATCAATTCTAATCTACAGTATCTCTGTGCAGGATTTATTGCAAAAACAGGGTTTTCTACTGTATTTTGCAGCACAAGTCTCTCATCATTGTCCTTGGAGTGTGGTTAATCGCCTGTCACCTTTTATTCTCTATCTGTCAACACCACCTTTCCTGGAAGGCAGACTGCCTGTAAAGTCATCTTTCAGCAGTAACTGGATCTGCCGTGCAAGGGTGTGTTAGTGTTTGCATTTAAAACAGTTTGTAAGGAACAGGCACAATGTGTTGTGTCTTACATTAATGATGGATATGTGTTTTTTTCCATTATGGCAATGTTTCATCAATTCAAAGAAAGGGAACCAGGGGGAGAGGAAGTGAGGCCGTGAGGGAAAAGTCCACATTTGCGATTAGTCCGTGCTCTTATCAGGAGAAAAGGGAAATGGAACAGGCCTCTCTGCTGCTTCTGCCATTCAAGCTTTTGTCCTGATAGTCTGTTTTCTCTGGCGACAAAGTAAGGGAGGGCTGCGGCACAGACAGAGGTGAGAGGTGAGGGAGGAGCAAAAAGGAGCTAAAAGACGTGTCCCTCCTCACTGAGCGCCCGGGCTGTAAGAGACAAACGGGGGGGGGGGGGCGATGGGACGATAACGTCTGTGATCGAGAAACGTGATGAGAGTCGGTGATGTCCTCTCATTAATGGACACAGTGTTAAAGGAAACACGGACACAGGGGCCGGTTTCCTCTGCTGGCTGCGTGCCAGAGGAGGCACAACAGCGCTCTGAAACACTCACAGCTCAAGAGAATACGATTAACTCTGCCTCTTTATGTGTGTGCATGCGCGCACACACGCTGCACTGAAGTGTTTACATTAGGAAAATGAGCTCTTTGGCTATCACCGGCCCATTCTTTGAAGGTTGAGCGAGCATGAAAGCGTGCACACAAACACACACACAAACACACACACAAACACACACACACACACTCGCACACATGCACACACAAAGCTGTTACTGGCTCTCGCTGTCATTGGCAGCAATCGCTGCAGCCTGATTTTATTGCTGCTCGGGGTTGCTGGTAACACACTTGGCATTTGGTCCTCCCTAGTTTCTTGGCTGTGATTGGAGAGCAGGTCAACAGTAAGACTCCAGGTGAGGATTGCTGGCTGCACACCAGGCATGTGATGACACATTTGCATCTTGTTATCTGCAATTTGCAAACTGCTAGATTACCGTTATATTTTATGGGTGTAAATGCAAACGTATGCTGACACACATTCAGCCGCTGCACAGTCCCTGGGCTCTTGCGTGCAGTTCCCAGGGAAACTGGACCTGGACCTGGTCCTAAAATGTTCCAGCTGAAGGAAAGAAAAAAACAAAACAAAACTGGAAAGTAGACTAAGACTTCTGTTAGCATTCACAGTGTGTTAGACAGTCCATAGAGGAAATATTGTGGCCGTGATAAAATGGTTCCTTCACATCAGAAATGGCTTTTCTTTGTGTGTTCATTCTTACATATTCATCAATGTGACATTTAGTCTTAGTTCCTCTGTTCCACTTTGATTCACCATTGAAGCTCTGTCATATTTTTTGTCGCCTCTTCTCTCTTTTCCCTCCTGAAATAGTACAAACTTTTACTGGTAAAATTACCATTTTTCTTATTAAAACTTTCAAAGATGGAGCTTTGTTGTTCTGGGATGAACAGAACGACTGAATTTCTCAGTGACTTTTTCTTGGACATTCTGTATTTTTCAACTTTTCCGAATAGTGTAAATTCTCGGAGATGTTACAGAGGGCCACACATTGGTTCAGTGGTCAGTGGTTGCCGGTTTGTTTCCCGGCCTTTTCTGTGAGGCTTTTGCATGTTCTCCCTGTGTGCTTGTGGGTTTTCCCAGACTGCTGTGGTTTCCTCTCTCAGTCCTAAAAAATGCAGGACTCTAAAGTGTGTGCTGGTGTCCTGTGATGGACTGGTGTCCTGTCCAGGATGTATTCCCATCACGTTGTGTGTGCTGAAGACACCATTGCGTACATTGTTCTTAAGTTAATCGATCGAACAATCGTCCCAACACAGGTGTGTTTGACCAAAACTCTAAAACTCCACCTACATTTCAGCGTATAAGGTTTAACACCCACATTTTGTTTCACATTTAGCCGACCTCCCCACTGCCCAGTTGCTCCGGCCTACATGTTTGTCCTCTGAGCCACTTCTACCTGTTGTTGCCACACAGAAAATGACCCCAGTGTCTCCAGTGCGTGTACACGTCACCTATAGTGCTCCCACCGCCGCAGCGTGGCCTCGGTGAGACAGTCTGTGGCTTGTCCGTCACTGAAGCAGCAGCAGCCTCTCCTTGAGCCTCACAGTGGGGTTGGGGATGTGAGCTCGAGGTGTGAATGATGGAGCCCCTCTGGCTCTTAATGGCAGTTGCGGGGCTGCCTGCTGCTAACTCTTTCCACATGCGTCCGGACTAAATCGAGTGCGATGGACTTTTTTTTTTTTTTTCTCATGCCAGGTAGTAAGTCAAACTGTAAATCTGTAGAGAAGAGTCCGGAGAGGTTCGTGCTTTGTTTTGTCACACCTTGAAAGAGGAATGTGAGGAATTTCACAGTTCTGCGGACAGAAATCAGACAAAAGGAAGCTGAGCATGGCATACAAGTCTGGAAGATCACGTTCAGTATTCCGAGAGGTCTGCTGCATCCTCCTGTTGAAGATTACTCTCAAGTCACGCCTCGATAGCTGCCGCTGCCGCTATCAGCCTTTGATATGGCAAATTATTTGCGTGTGTGTGTGCGTGCATCTGTTTGTGTTTTCTGTTGTTTACGAGTCTGCTTCTAATTAGCACTATTGGGTTTGATAATTATTGTGATAAGTGAATGCCCTCAGGGCTCGAGTGTAATGAGTTTCTGATTTTGTGTGTGTGTGTGCATGTATGTGTGTCTGCCTGAAGTTCGTTGACATATTTAAAGCCCCGGAAAGGGTTCAATTTGATGAGTGGAGATGCCATATTGGTGCAATAAATGAAAGGAGTATCGCTGGCTGTGTGTGTGTGTGTGTGTGCGTGTATGTGTGTACATGTGTGTGTGAGACTTTGTTTGGTCCCCGGGGTATTTAAACAATTTTCCTTTTAGTGTGCAAAGATGAGAGGAGATAGACGCCTTAATTTGCCGCATCAGGGATCAACAGTCTGCCTCTGTGTTCCTCTCTGCCCCTCTGTCTCACACAGACACTTAATCATGGTGTAATGGGCTATTTTTAGCTGCTGAAGGTCTTTGAGTGAGTTTATTGTCTGGACCTACGTGTGTGTGTGATGTTGGGTGTTCTGATCAATGTTATGGATCTTGCCTTTTGTTAGTACAGCTGGCTTAAATGATCAGAAGAGCACAGCCTTGGTCTGATATATGTGTGTTGAGGATGCATGTGTGTGTGTGTGTGTGTGTGTGTGTGTTGAAATTGATTATTTATAGCTGTTCCTTTTCTTCTCCCAGTGGATCACTGACAGGCTGCCATTGTTGTTTTTCGTCCCTTCATGTGTGTGTGTGTGTGTGTGTGTGTGTGTGTCTGTGCACACGTATCTATTCTTATTTGATGCAGAGCTTGTCAAGTCTTTCCTGAGTTCAGCCACACTGTTATAATGGAGAGGACAGCGGATAGTGGATAAAACTGTAAAGCAGGGTTTTTTTTACACTGTATGTGTGACATTGTTAAGTGATTATAGTTTAAAATAGTGTAAAAAAAAAAAAGACCCAAGAATACAAATGTGGAGTGACATACTGTAAATTAGCTGGAACGAGCAACATCTTAATGCAAATCAAATGCGATACCAAACTTCTGTTTTGGCTTGAACTCAGTCGGCGGCCAGCGCGAAGCGAGCAGAAGTCTGTCAGCAGGAAAAGATGCCGAATCAGCATTCAGAAAATATCGACGCAACGTCCTTTTTTTTTTTTTTTTTTCTTGCTCTGGTGATGACTAGTTAATTATCTTAATGGCGCAAATGCAGCACGCCGTAAAATGTGCTGCCTCAGACGGATTCCTTTTTTCTCACAAGAGACTGAAAGAGGTGTCATATTTAAGCACCCTGTTTTTCTTTCTCTCTCTCTTTCTTTCCTCTTTTCTTTTAAAAGTCTTAAAAACGTAACGATACCACTGCAGTTCACACGCACACACACATACTCTCCTCTACTGTATTCACTGTATGTTAATGATCGGCTTGAGCAGCGCTCCTGCGCGGTCTGTGGTTTTCGATGCATTAACCTCAATGTCAAGGTCACCTGCAGTAATAAAAGTCTGCCAGCTGCTTTCTGTGTCACACTGCCGAGGTTAATGGGCTGCTGTCTGAATGGGTCTACTCCACTGTCTTTAATTCCTTCCTGGAAGACGCTCTTCAGCAACGCCCCGGGCCCTGACAGAGGGCCAAAAAGTGCTATCGTCAGCTCTGTGTGTGTGTGTGTGTGTGTGTGTGTGTGTGTTTAAAGGGATTATTGTAAGGGTTGGTGGTGGGCGTGGTGCTTAATGCACGCCTCTGAGGAACCATGTGTGAACTGGAGATAGTACTGTAGCTTGTTACTGAAGTGTGTGTGTGTGTGTGTGTGTGTACAGTATTTGTCTCTTGGGTTGCTGTGTGTGACCGTGATTCTGCCTACAGCAGCTGTGTGTGGTTGGGGATTTCTGAGGCTTTTTATTACTGTATACAGTACATGTGTGTCTCTTTGTTGCAGCATCCCATAGGGAGTCTGTGGTGCTGTCTCAGTGTGTGGGGGAGTTGATTTGCATCCCCCGAAGAGGATGGGAGGGGGGGGTTAACGTGCAAAGAGGTGGACTGAGTGCTCCGATACTGCTGGCTCATGGCTTTTTCCACAGCTTAAAGTGATTACCTCCCCACTGTGTCCACATTGTGCCTCTGAAAGATTAACAGTGCCTATGCGTTCCGTTTTATGCACTTTGCATTAGGTGAGAGCAACATGTTGGCCTCTGTTTCCTCCTTTTGGTTTTCCTCTTATTTATAATCACTGCAGCACCCGGTAGGACTTGTCGCTTCTTTAACATATCCTCCGGCACCAATCGGTGGCCCTGCCTGGCGAGGGGCTGCTGCCGCTCTGCTGGCAAACAAGTTAAAGACGAAGCTAAATTTAAGTACCCAGTCCCCATTCTGTCAGCCAGTTCTGTGATGTGGATGCCTTCCTGTGGACCCCATCTAATCAGGGATTATTTTGCAACCAGGAAGTCAGGTGAAAGCAATTAACTGCTGCGAACCACCTGTCAGGAGGGAATCGCCCATCCCGACCCTGAATCCTGTGCAGCGGGATTAGCGGCCGATGCGATAATGATTTATCACAGTCTGACATGACATCAGCGGCAGCTGCAGCACCTGTACAAGTTTCTATCAAACTGTCACAAGCCCACACATATTTTAAACATCCTCTTCACGCTCGGCGCAGATAATGTGCTGTTGTTGATATATGGGTTTTGTCCTCGGGGTTGTTCCTCTGTTACAGACTTTGGTGTAGTTCCACTCTATAATGTTGTCTGAATACTTCCTCCGGCCTTGATCTTGTCTGCTCCACTTTCCTCTGCAGTGATGACGCCAAATGACCCTTTGAGATACGATCTGGTTTTAGGATATTATGAATGGGTACAAATATATCAGTTAGATCTATAAGCACTCTCAGAGACTCTTGTCCGAACAACTTTTTAGAAGTGGGACTTTACTCATTTAGTACAATGTACAGTCTCCCTGTGTGCATGGGGTTTTCTTTTTGTCCTCCAAGTTTCCTCCCAGTGTCCAGAAATATACATTAGGGACGATTGAGAACTTCAAATTAGTCCAGTAATTAGTTCCTGTGATGGACTGGTGACCTGTCCAGAATGTATTCCCGACGTTCAACCCGTGTGTGATGGAGAGAGGCTCCAGCTGACCCCAGCGACAGCGTTCTGTACAAAGTGGATGAAATAATGGACGGAGGGATTAAAGTCTGTTAATAGGCCCTGGGACATACCTTCTCACAAAGATGAAAATTCCTTCAAGTAATTCTCACATACCATTGATCAAAAGTGAAGATAACAAACTAGGGTGAAGTCATCTTACTTTTATAAGATCCATCGTGCTTAGAGAGCAGTACAATCACTCATCGATTGGCAGGTTGGTTGTTGTGCTGATGTTATGTGTGTAGACGGTCAAAGCTACTGGTAAAGCTGGGAGCCTCTGCCTCCCTTAAATGGTATTAACGTGACCTGTGTCTGGAAAAGTGCTTTGAGTGGTCATGAAGTCAAGGAAAGTGCTACGTAAGAATCAGTCTATTTAGAGGCTGTGTGAAATCAAAGGATCTTTGTTCTGCTGCATCATCAGTATTACAATGCCTTGTTTGGGTCAAAGACTTGTAGGCTTGGATTCACAGCTTTTACAAAGGATTCAGATGATAACTTTGTTTCAGAGCGATTAAAAGTTTCATCATGTTCTGGTTCAGAAACATCAGAAGGGTTTGGATTGACCTTACTGCTCAGCCTAACATATAAAGATTCAGCCATTTATTTCTGAAAACTGAGACATCTCACCGTTGTCTTCTCATTGTGTCTTTCGATTCATTCCATTTTCTGTTCACACTTCAATCGTGAGGCCAAGGCAGTGCGTGTCTAGCGTGTGAATCAGATCGTCATGCTTCATTGTAATTTTATGCACAGTGCATGAACATTTTCAAGCACTATCACAACCACCACACTGTCAGCCGGGATGTGCTGCGACACCCATGAAATATCTTTGACTCAGGACAATTCAGTGATTTTATCTGTTCACTCCTCCATCTCTTCGCCCCTTTTCTCAGGATTCGTCCTCAGATGGCCAAGGAAAAGATAGAGGGATGCCATGTCTGCACGCTGGTCACACCCGGCGAACCACAAGTCCTCCTGGGAAAGGACAAGGCCTTCACCTACGACTTTGTGTTCGACCTGGACTCCGAGCAGCACAACATCTACCAGGCCTGTGTGCAAAAGCTGATCGAGGGGTGCTTCGAGGGCTACAATGCCACTGTGTTCGCTTACGGCCAGGTTCGACACCTACACTTGTATATTGAGATCAAGAATTTCTAACAACTGATTAATAAAATTGAGTTTCAAAGCTGTTGTGGTTATTTTTAAGTGATTTAATGAAAGAAAAAGAGAAAAAAGGAAAGAAATCCTCGATTATCACTAACCACTTTTTTTAACACGCACACACACAACCACACGCATGCACGCACACGGCTCCAATTGGCATTTAAGTTCGGTTTTCGTGGGAATACATTATTTGTTTTCTTTCTCTTCAGTTAAATGAATAAAAGAGCGTTAGCGTGTGAAGCAAGTTTAAAAAATAATAAACTAAACTAATAAACTGATTCTGTAGTTCCCAAACTGTTTCTTCTCCGTTCCATTGTATGGCTTTATTTACTTTACTCCTTTTGGATCTTATTGTAGGATATTTGCTCTGAGATGTGTGTGTTGGGAGGTACAGTTATACCTCAAAGGCTGGCCTCTCATATGCCAAGTCTTTATTGGAAAACTGGTAATGACACGGCCACTTTGCTGTGTTTTTACAGACTGTATAAAACAAACCAAGCAGAACGATTCTTCCAGGAAGTCGGCTACTGCTGCAGACTTACATATCTTTCATATCAAGAACAGCACAGAGTGAGGGGGGGAAGTGGTCGTTTCCTGCCATTACATGCGTGTAAAAACAGGGTACTGTACGTAAACATAGGGTGTGTGATTTCTGCGACTGCCCCCACAGTAAATGACGAAATGTGTTTCAGACGGGCTCGGGGAAGACCTACACCATGGGCACGGGATTTGACGTGAGCCTCAGCCTCCAGGAGCAGGGCATCATCCCACGTGCGGTCCACCAGCTGTTTGAGGGGATCCAGAACCGGAGAGAGCGGGCCCAAGAGACCGGCAGCCAGCCGCCCGAGTTTAAAGTCAGCGCCCAGTTCCTGGAGGTGGGTGACACGCTCATCTGGATGTATGTGAATGTAGAGCACATGTACAACTTAAGTGTCACAGATTGTTGTTTGATCTCACGTTTCAGCTGTGAAACAGTGTTGCTACTGCTGTGTGTCTCGTGTGTGTGTGTGTGTGTGTGTGTGTGTGTGTGTGTGTGTGTGTGTGTGTGTCTGGGATGAATATTGGTCTACATTAACTCTAACCAGATGGGACAAAATGGGGAGATGAGAGGATCAGCCCCCTCTTCTACAAACAGGAAGTGACAGCCCAATGACAGATGGGCAGGAATGTCTGCGTGTGCTTTGTTGGTCCTGATTAATGTCGGCCATTACCTCTGACATTATTCCTCATCAGTGCAGGGTGGGAGATGGGTAAGAGTGAGGGATACGAGGGAGGGAGGGATGCTTGCGTAGGAGCAATGAGATAATAAGACAAGTAATCATTTCCTGCAGGGGTTTCTGGCTGGCAAATGTTTAGGTTGTCTGTTGGAGGCCAGACGAGTGTATACGTGGATGTGTATATGATCGGATTACTTTAATGATCATTCTTAAATAATAACTTCATTTATCATGTTGTCTCGCTCTGGTCTTTTTCCCCGACCTGTCCTGCTTTCTGCTGTTAGTTGTTTTCTTTTTTGTACGTTTGCAGGTCAAAAGGTTATCTCTGTTGATGGTAAACAGATGCGTGTGTGTGGTTGTGTGTGTGTGTGTTAGGCAGTAGGTGGGAACAGCTGAGCTTCCAGCTGACCTCCACGGCCTTTGGCCCTCATTGGTTTCTGTGAGGTCACTCTTTCGACCTGTACGTAAATAAGAAACACAGCTGCGAGAGAAAAGGCAACGCACTAAATGATCCATCAAGATTAGTGGTCGCATTATGTATAACTCAGTATTTATCGACTGTATAATGACGTTTGTGGCTTCACTTTGTTGCAGTTGTACAATGAAGAAATCCTGGACTTGTTCGATGGAGCCAGAGACCCAGAGAGTCGGAGCAGGAAGTCCAACATTAAGATCCATGAGGATGGCAGCGGCAGCATCTACACCACCGGAGTCACGTCCAGACTGGTGCATTCAGAGGAAGAGGTGCGTCTGTATATGTGTGTGCACCCCTGCAATAATCAGTCTTTCTCCAAGTGTTTTTTTTTTCTCAGTGTGTACTCCAAACCTGTTATACTTGTTCTTATGTTTTCTATGATACAAAGGTCATAAAAGTTAATAATTATTAGATAATTCAAAGGCCTTTTCAAAGGCTCTTTTGAAACGCAATGCACTGCTGTGGGGGATTATGCAAAAACTGCTCAACCTATTTCCATGAATTTTTGTGGATTGATGTAGATCAAGTGATTAGATTTTAGGGCAGATTTATTGCTGTGGGATTTCTCTTCTCGGTTTTCTCTTCGGTTTTCTCAGGCTTTCTCTTTTCGGTTCTTTTATGCAACTCTGTGTTTTTCTGAGGAAATCGAAGTATTCTGCAGCACCAGAGACGTGTGTAGTGATTTAGAGCTGCTGTGGTGCAGGCATGTGCTCTCCAAGTGCAGCTCCAGTTTAATAATTAATGCACTCATTAAGTGGTACGTAGGCAAGCAATTCTTCATGCTGTCAGATTGTCTTCAATAGATTCAGATGATATGAAACTGAGGTGAGCCAGAGCACAGAGAGCAAAATTCAGATCATAAAGGGTCTGAATCTGGGTTTTGATGACCTCAGGTTGGTCATGGGCAAACAAGTGGTATTTCAGTCGGTTAGCAGCTGAAACATGGAGGCAAATATTGACGCTGCCAGACATCCCCATCACCTCGAAAAGCCTTGCAAGAACCATCTGGTGGTCAGCCGTCACTAGCAAGAAATAGGTCGAGGATAATAAGAGAGACTTGGCTCCAATGTGATGTCTCTCAGGCAGGCAGCATAAACCCATCAGGCTACTTTGTGTGAGTGATGCCACAGTGTAGTATTTGATCCACTATTGATCCACTCCCTGGCCGCTTTAGGGGTAGATTTTCTTGAGAAATTGCCGGATATCAGGAGTGACCCGTAGTTGCAAACAGGGGGTTCGGCTCGGTTGTGACAGTTAGGAAGAAGGAGGATATGTCGAGGTCAGGAGTGCAACAGCAATGTCTGTTGTTTGAGATGTGAAAGATTGGTGACGCAGAGGTGGCAGGTGGTGATTTAGGGGGAGGGCTACAGTAAATGCTAGCTCGGAAAAAGCACTGTTACTCAACTTCTACTCAGAGAGGTGACGGGGCAGAAAGAAAGATGTGAACAGACTTTTTTAGTGGCAGCAGAGAGGAAGGGGAAGGCTAAATTTGGGAGAGGTCAACTGTGCATTAAATTCCCCCAAAACTCAGACAGCTGAGAGACAAGCCGAGACAGATGGGCTCTCTTGTGGGAGGGAAGAGAGAAAATGTCAAAACAGGGCGAGACAGGAGATAGAAGACTGGAGGTTATGGAGTGTGAAAAGAGAAGAGAGGAGAGGACCCGTCGGAAGAAAAGTCAAAAAAGAAATCTGAGAGGAATCTTTTTTATTCTGTGAGAAGAGATTTAGATGTAGAAAGCCTCAAAGCGTCAAGCTTCAGGCAAATGAGCTGTTTCCTAGCTTAATAAAACACACAGAGCCGGGTGTTGAGCTCCTCTCAGAGATCAGCAAGTGATTGCGGGCACTTGGCCGTGATCCAACAGAACAGCACGATGTGTTATTGTTCGTTTTTGTTCCCCGAGCTGTCTTTTTTTTTCCTTTAAAAAATCATAACCAAATGTCCTCCATGCTGTGTGTGTGTGTGTGTGTGTGTGTGTGTGTGTGTGTGTGTGTGTGTGTATGTGTGTGCTGCAGCTGTTGCAGTGTCTGAAGCTCGGCGCTCTGTCCCGCACCACAGCCAGCACCCAGATGAACGCCCAGAGCTCCCGCTCACACGCCATCTTCACCATCCACCTCTGTCAGATGAGAGTGTGCCAGCAGCCTCAGATGGTGAGGCTTTGTGGAGGAAACAGAGGAGGGCAGGGCTGCAACTCACCATTACTTTTGTAGCTGATTAATCCATCTATTATTTTCTGTGTGAATTGAATAGCTGCTTGGTCTTCACAATGTTGGTCTGTGTTTCAAGAGTCCTCAGATGCCTTGTTTTGTCCATATCCCTACTATCCAGTTATTCCATTTGCTTTCATAGATGACTAGGAAAACAAGAAAATATTCATATTTAACAAGCTGATATCAAAGAAGTTCACATTGTGGAAAAGCCCAAATCTACTCATCAATTATTAAGATAATTGGCCATCATTTTATTTTTCAACTACTAGAGGTTTAAGGGATTTGTTGTTGCAGCTCTAATGGAGGGTTGATAGTGCAGAGAGGTTAAAAGAAAGAGACGGGTCTTATTACAATCATTCAGGAGGTAAAGAGGTTGGGTAGGCATTGGCAGGAAAGGACGACAAATAATAGATAAGATTAAAAAAAAAGATATTCATACATTTTGGGAAGAAGGAGATCTGGAAAAAAGCAATTAAAGAACATGCAACTTACATCACAGTCACTGCAGCATTAAAAGTGATGAAATAAGAACTGTTTTCGGGGAAGACACTCAAAAATCCAATGGATTTGTTGTTGATTGTGTTTTGTCCTCTTGCTGCTTGCAGAACGGAGGAGGAGAGACCGGGGAGTTGAACGGTGTGGACCCCAGCGCCATGGCCCAGCCTGAGTACGAGACACTGATGGCCAAGTTCCACTTTGTGGATCTGGCCGGCTCCGAGAGGCTGAAACGCACAGGAGCCACGGGAGAGCGAGCCCGAGAGGGAATCTCCATCAACTGTGGCCTGGTGAGACTGAACCAGCCGACGGCTGCCTCGCCACTTTATATCTCTCTGCACTGTGTTTGCCTCTACTAATGATCAATTTCTGTCTATCTGTGTGTGTGTGTGTGTTTTGTAGCTGGCACTGGGAAATGTGATCAGCGCTTTGGGAGACCAGACCAAAAAGGGAGGACACGTCCCTTACAGAGACTCTAAACTGACCCGCCTGCTACAGGACTCACTGGGAGGCAACAGGTACAGTACAAACACAGAGAGTACACACACTGTGATTTATACTGGAAATTCACATAACACCCTGAATAGCAGATTTTAGATTTTATTCTACAGAGGTCTTCTGTTGTAGATCAATTAGTTCATACTAGATAAGTAGATAATATTGCAATTGGTTGATAATGGGGGAACCGTATTTGTTTGCCATAAATGATTTTGTGTTTTTGACTATTAAATGGAGCGTGCTTTCGCTTTATAATTACTTGTGACTCATGATGGTATTACACAACGTGTATTTTCGTTCATTTCAACAATCCTCTATTGATTCATGCATTTGATTTCAGACAATGAAAAGTGAGTGAAATTGCATTTTAACAGCGGTGCAGCCTGAACGTTCTGCTTTTATTGTTTCTTTATGCGCGTGAAAACAATCTTGTGTCCTGCAGACTCAGCACTGCTGCACTGAGCTTCTATGTAACGTGCCTACATTTCTATCTGCAGTCGCACAGTGATGATCGCCTGCGTCAGCCCTTCGGATCGGGACTTCATGGAGACCCTAAACACACTGAAATATGCCAACCGAGCCAGAAACATCAAGAACAAAGTGGTGGTGAACCAAGACAAGACCAGCCAGCAGATCAGCGCCCTGCGTGCAGAAATTGCCCGGCTTCAGATGGAGCTGATGGAGTACAAGGCGGTGAGAGATGGAGGAGTGGGTGGAGATAAGAAAGCAGGGAGCGTTTGCGGGGGAGAGAAATTAATTTAAACAGGAAGAAGAAAAAACAACTCGAAAAGATAAAGACAGGGAGGAGCATAGGAAGTAAAAGAAAAAGACATGAGAGGGGCTGAATGGCAGCGGGGAAGAAATGAGGGATGAAAAGTGGCAGGTTGAAGAAGATGGCAAACGCATGTCTGTCAGTGTAACTGATGCAATGAGGCGGTAAGAGATGGAGGCACGGGGTGACATGATAGATGAAGCTGAGAGTAGAAACGGAGCAGAGAAAGAAGAAAGACGACGCTAATGGGAGTGAGCGAAGGTTGGAGGCTGGGCCCATGCTCGCAGCATCTTATTGCCATGTCAAATAACGGGAGTTTCCTGGAACACACGCACTCAGTTACAGTATGCACTGACTATATTGTCTGAGCATAAAGAAGTATAAGTAAAGAGGTATCCTTTGCTAGGAAAGTCTGGATGTTCAACATGCGAAATGGTTTACTCGTTATTAGGCATTAAGCCTGAAGAAGAGAAAAGCAGGACAGACACAGGGATGCGAGCCAAAAAATAAGGAGAAATTTCAAGGAAAGTCTGCAGAAATTCAGCAGATTTTCTTCTTTGACCTCTGATGCTACAGGGACATAGCAGCCGTTTAGCGGGGTCTCCGGGCTATGGCGTGATTAGGGGGAGTTTCCTCAGTTACTAGAAGGAAGTGGCTGCAGCGAGGGACTGCGAGTTGACCTTGATGTGGTAGTAGGGGATGTGATGTGACTCGAGTCTGCAAGTAATGGAGCGTCGGGTTGGTGGAGGTAATGATGTCTGCAAGCTATGGCTGGGCTACATAGTGACTCTCTGTTCTGGACTTACACAACAAGATTCTTCCAGCGTAAATCACTCGCAGCAGGACAATAGTTGCCTGACGGCTTCAGACAGACCAGCTCGTTGTAAACAATGGCTTTGTGTTGGGTTTTGGACCGAGACGGCGAGTCGTGTTTTTCAGG
This sequence comes from Karalla daura, assembly GCA_029224185.1. Lineage (NCBI taxonomy): Eukaryota > Metazoa > Chordata > Actinopteri > Chaetodontiformes > Leiognathidae > Karalla > Karalla daura. Next base: position 25,561,627 of record CM055188.1, read on the forward strand.
CTTTCTGGTCCCGATATTTGTCTTTTTCCGTAAGATGCTTGAGGTGTCTGTGGTTTAGGTCAGCGTAATTGATGCTGGCTGTGTTTGCTGCTCTGCGCAGGGGAAGCGAGTGGCCTGCGAGGACGGCTCCGAGGGCTTCAGCGATCTGTACCAGGAGAACGCCATGCTGCAGAGAGAGAACGACGCGCTGCGCCTCCGGGTCAAAGCCATGCAGGAGACCATCGATCACCTCAACTCCCGCGTTACACATCTGCTGGCCAATGAGGTCAGCACGCTGCTGACCAAGTCAAGTATGTGAACCCCGAGTCTCTTGAATCTTAAGATGATGCTCCTCGATTTGCTGTGAGAGCTTCGTGTGACCCGAGGCTCCCTCTGCTTTTGACCCGTAGGCGAAGGCAACGAGGAGATCGGGGCTTTAATCCAGAACTACATCCGAGAGGTTGAAGAACTTAGGTAACAGCTTTAAACCATTGTGTTTATTTACTGCTGTCGATTGCACCACTCTTTCGAAACCCCGTCTGAAACCATCAAATGAGGGTCTGAATTAACCCAATGAACGCCTCAATCTTGCATGGATTTGTTTGAATGTTTAGTAATTAATGTGACTTTTGTGATGAATTTGAAAATATCTTAGATAAAGGATTTTGTTTGTCTTTAAAGAGGGCTATGTCAGAAGTTTTTCTTAGTGTTTTCCTGACAGACCTGACCAGTGTGTGTACAAGTTTTATTTCCCAGAATGCAATTCCTTCATGCACTTACTTTCCTTTGAGTCTGAGAACTGGCCTCATAATGTTTGCTGAACTGCAGCTACACTGACTACAATAGATACAGTAGAGTTTGGTTTAACAGTAGCCATTAGTCATAAAATCAGTTATGTGATTTTACAGATGTGAGAAGTTGGTTTGATTGTTTTTCCCGTCTGTCTTCTCCTCCTCTGTCAGATCTAAACTCCTGGAGAGTGAGGCCATGAACGAGTCTTTGCGCCGGCAGGTGACTCGGCTTTCTTCGCGTTCCCCGTTCCCGACCTCCTCTCTGAGCCCCGTCCCCGGACACCCCCCCGGCTCCTCCCCTGCACCCATGTCCATGGAGGCTGAGATGACAGATGTGCTGCGCCGGGCCAAGCTGGACATCGAGAGGCTGAAGAAGAAGGAGAGGAGGCAGAGGAGGATGAGGTTAGGAGAGAAGCATGCATAGAGGACATAACGGCACACTTACATCCTGCGATAGAAAACTAATCAGGACGCTATCACAGGAAGTTGAGTTCTTGGATGCTCTTATGCCCCAGAGCAGCCAAATGGCTCAGCTTGATGTAAAGTTAATGTCTCAGCACTGCTGCTAAGCCCTTGTCGAAGTTGTAAAGAGGGCCTGGTGAGTACATTACTGGCCCCTTTACTTCCTCCTCGGTGCTTCTCTCCACCAGCTTAAGAGTCACAGCACAGGCTCTGGGACGGCCAGCTTTTGAATGGAATTGGGATGCGGCCAGTGCTGAGTTGTAACTCTGGCTGGGACACAAAAAGGCCTGATTCAGTCGGCCAGTGGGTCATGAGAGAGAGCGAGAGAGAGAGAGAGAGAGAGAGAGGGAGAGAGAGAGAGAGACAGTGAGAGAGAGAGAGAAGAGTACACAGCCCAACGGGCTAAATGTGGTTTAATGGTAAGGAGACGGAGGAGATGGGAATTTGAAGATGGGATGTGTGATAAGTGGGATGACTCTCAAAGAACAAGCCAAGAGATGGGAATACAACCGGCCATAAAACATGACGAGCTAAAAGGGTGAGATGGGCTGAAGAAGACTTTTCTAATGACTTCAGGGCTTCTGGTTTTGCTGTGAGGGCATCGCTTGGCAGCAATCCCAAAGCGCTAATGGTGGTTGTTAGCAGCGCGTGTCAGCTCATGTACATGGGAGATGGTGTTTGTACCTCGTGCTAATGGGCAAAAAACATCATACGGCTGCACAACTTTGGCTGCACTGGGGAGACTTTTAGCCCACAGTATGTTTTCTAAAAATGTACTGTCATGTCATTTGTGTCTTTCTTTAACAAACTGTTCATATTGCAGCCCAGAGCTGGAAAAGGGTCTGAAGAAACGAGTGAAACTGCACACTCACGAGAACGGAGAGAGCAGCCAGAGTCGCGAAAATGGGCAAAACGGGCAGAACGGAGAGATCGATTCAGACGACAATTACGCCGAGGTGAGCTGCACGTGCTTCAGATATGACAAGGGGGGAGAAAAGAAAAAAAAAAACAACAGAAGAAGCAAACAAAGACTGACTGTGTGTGTGTGTGTGTGTGTTTTTCGCCTGTGCCCAGGACATCATGTCTCCAGTTCAGGAGGAGAGTGGCTGTGATGAAGACGAGGGGGAGGATGAGGAGGAGGGCAGAGAGGAGGAGGATGGATTCGACAGTGATGAGAGCCTGGTGGACTCAGACTCGGACTCTGATGAGAAAGGTTTGTTGCTGACAGCTGCAGATACAGCGTGACCTCCTCTCATCCTGCGTTGTGTCATTGTCGGTCTGTTTATCGGCCGACCACCTCGATTCACTCTGAAATCCCAATTAAAAATTGATCTCTAATGACATGATGTGGTGGCCTGACGGTTTTTAGAGATGTCTGTGTTTCCCAGAAGTATAAAGTGAAATATCTCAACAGTCAGTGGATGAATTTGCAGAAATGTTTGTGATTCACAGACAGTCTATATTAAAATTACTTTTCCTCTAGTGCCATCATGTGGTCTGAAGTTAAATTTCATGAACACGTCCATTTCTTTGTCTGCAGACTTAAGGATGTGTTCTCTCAGAAGCACAATGAAAGACAGTAGATAACCGATAAAACAATCTACACCAGAAATTCTGATTTAGACTTTAATCGATGATTATTTCTTTCATTCATTCTTGGGAAATTTGTCGAATGTCATTTCAATTTCTCCTCAAGCAGCCAACTTCCAGGCGGACCTGGCTGATCTGACCTGCGAGATCGAGATCAAACAGAAGCTGATTGACGAGCTGGAGAACAGCCAGCGGAGGCTGCTGATGCTGAAGCTGCAGTACGAGGAGAAGCTCATCCTGCTGCAGAACAAGATCCGAGACACGCAGCTGGAGAGAGACCGTGTGCTGCAGAACCTCAGTGAGTAAAACAGGGTGCCTGCGTGGTATTGAAAAGTGTTCGAAGCTCATAAGTCAATTTTGGGAAAATTACGGCCCTTAAAAAGTATTGTCTAAATCATGATTTTTTTTAAATCAACATCTAGGTAGTTTGGCTGCAAAAGGTGTGGCACATTTATAGTGAATAATGGAGTCACTTACTGGGACTAAAGGTTTATTTTAAGAAACTTTGCCTTTGGTTTAATTTATTCGTTGTTTCCTCTCTCTTGATCTGAGGTCTGTTGCATTGTTGTGCTGCTGATTGCAGCTTCAGTTGGTGACAAGGTCCTAAAGTTGTCTTGGAAAGTGTTTAAGAAGTCTGAAAAAAGTATTAAGATTAAGTTAAGGATTCCTACAGATCCCCTGTAAAAGCATCATGGGAATCGTAGCGACCACATGTCAAGGGACGTTTTAGTAAAGCGATCAGAAAAAAAGTAAAAAGGGTCACTAAAGGTTCTGATGTCGCTCCACAGTGTCCATGGAGAACTACACCGAGGAGAAGGCCAACCGGATCAAGCAGGAGTACGAGAAGCGTCTTAAGGAGATGAATCGAGACCTGCTGAAGCTACAGGCAGCACAGAAAGAGCATGCACGTCTTCTGAAAAACCAGGGGAGGTACGAACGGGAGCTGAAGAAACTCCAGCTGGAGGTCAACGAGATGAAGAAAGCCAAGGTGAGGGGAGAAGAGGAGCGTAGTAGGTTTTATTTTTTGTGGGCGGGAGTTCAGGAAGTCTTAGCTCTCCACTCTCCCCAGGTGGCGCTGATGAAGCAGATGAAGGAGGAGCAGCAGAGGAGGAGGATGGTGGAGGCGAAGAGGAACCGTGAGATCGCCCAGCTCAAGAAGGAACAGCGACGACAAGAAGTATGATATCGTGGAATAGAGATGATGATTGGTGTCACATAATTGTTTAAATTTACATAGCGTGTTCAGTTTTTTTTTCTTTCCCATTACCTTGTTTAATATTGTTTCAGCATGGCCCAGATTCTAATTTCAATACTGTATTGAAACAATGACTCATGCAGAGATTTGGTATGGAGGTTTGCATAATTGTATGCAGAACGCACAGGCAGGTCCTCCATCTGTTTGTCCCCCTGGCTCATTTAAACCTGACACATTGTATACATATTGCATGCAGATTTTTGGGGTTGTTTTTATGCTATGAAGATTTGTATACACTTACCATGCATTAATTCCTGTCTTTATTTGTTTTCCCTGGAGGAGAGGGCTTTTTAATGAGCATGGACACATTTACACTGTTGTACCGTGGGCCTCGCTCATAATCCGGTTATTTGGAAGTCTTAAAATCCTTTCACGATCAACACTTTGTGGGCCTGTTGTGCACAAAGCTCAGTAATCTAATTAACATTTGAAGAAGAAAAAAAAATGTCGAAAAAAACGAGCACTAAGGAGCTTTTCTCTCTCTCGCTCTCCTGTCCATCAGTACCAGATCCGAGCGCTGGAGTCCCAGAAGCGGCAGCAGGAGCTGGTGCTGCGCAGGAAGACCCAAGAGGTGACCGCCCTGCGCCGCCTGGCCAAGCCCATGTCTGACCGCGTGGCCGGGCGCGTGGCCCGCTGGAACCAGATGCCAGCAGTCACAGACTCCGGCGCGGAGCTGTCAGCCAGCACAACGGCGAGCAGCTCCGAACCGGAGACGGGCAGGACAGTGAGCGGCCTGGTGAGACAGTGGAACAACAAGAACAACATGTTCGGGTACATGGGAGAGAGTGAGGGCAGCATGGACGGGACCAGGGTCATTGGGTGAGTTGAAATGGTGGCACGTTTTGTGAGTTTTAGCCATCGACTGTTGATAAAAGATGAGCATAGTCTTCTGATGCGCAAAATAAGGCCAATGTGGAAGTGATTGACCACCAGGTCTGGCTCCAAAAATACACACCCAGTCAAAAAACGCCATTTTCAATCATGAAATACTCATTCAATCGTTTTTTTTCACAACTCACACCAGCTTCAACAGCTGAAGTTTCCAGCACCGGCATATAATCTGGTGGTCAGTTTGCAGATAATTCCATGATTAATAAGATATCAGAGCTTAAAGAGGTGAATGAATATGGTTGCGTCCATTTGGCTGACAGGGGAGCCTCACAGAGAGAGCATCAGTCACATTAATTGGACGAACAGACGGTGTTTACCTTTTTCATATGGTCGTGTTGACCGTATTGCTGATATTGATATTGCTGATATCCAGTATGGATCGTATGGATCAGTGGATGTGTTGAGCAGGATGGAGGTGAAAAGTTATAACTTTCACTCCTCTCCACCCTGGCTCTATGGTTTCTGCTGGCTCCAGTATCAAGAGTGCGAGTCAAAGTCCTGGCCTCATAAACCAATGTGTGATGTCAAGGAGGGTTGGGACTTGGTTTTAACTTAGTTTTCGAAACTCTAGTAATTTCTCATGCAGCATTCAGCAGTTTTCGGTTGTCTCTCTTTACACTACTGTACTTTCCTAGTACCAGGCACAGACACAGTTGAGTATTTTGACAAGGAAACTGTAGCTGTAGCAATCAGCAGTTAAGTCTGTCTTCCAAACATTGCTCGAGATGAAGCAAGGCTGCTGGAATGCATAAATTGGCAAAAGTTTGCTCATAAGTTTACTTTACTTTATCAACCCAAAAGATGAATAGCAGGATTATCTCCAAGGCATGCTTCTGCTGCCCCCTATTGGCCAAAAGCAAAACATTTATTATAAGTCTGTCATCTCTCCTCTCCTCTCCTCTCCTCTCCTCTCCTCTCCTCTCCTCTCCTCTCCTCTCCTCTCCTCTCCTCTCCTCTCCTCTCCTCTCCTCTCCTCTCCTCTCCTCTCCTCTCCTCTCCTCTCCTCTCCTCTCCTCTCCTCTCTCCTCACAGCAGTCGGAAGAAGTTGCAGCGTAAACCCGCAGGCCTGGGCAGCGCTGGAGCAGCAGGCAGAGCCAGTAGTTTTTCCAAAACTGCTCGTCAGAAGTGGCAGACCCTGGAGCGACGCATCATGGACATCGTCATGCAGAGAATGACCATTCACAATGTGGAAGCGGACATGGACCGCCTCATAAAGGTAGAAATCACGCAGTTGCATGGATTGTGTATAGTTTGTATTCTTGTGAGAGAACATGGGAACATTTTATGAGGTTGATATTACAGGATGGATATAAAGAAATAGATATTTGTTCCCTGATTGTTTCTTTTTCTGCACCTGTGTTCTTGCCGAGTCAGAAGCGAGAGGAGTTGACGATTCAGCAGGAATCACTCTCACACAAGAGGGAGGTCCTAATGGCGGACGGCGAGGGACCCGAGGCCGAGGACCGCCTCCTCCAGGAGATCAACGAGGAGATCGAAGTGCTCAACGCCAATATAGACTACATCAACGACAGCCTGTCAGACTGCCAGGCCACCATTGTACAGATCGAAGAAACCAAGGTACGAACACACACACGTGTTCACCCACACACACACACACACACACACACACACACACACACACAGGTGTGATGGTGTGAGACAAGCCTGTGTTTGTCTGCAGGACGAGCTGGACTCTGTGGACACCTCTGTGGTGATCAGCTCCTGCTCTCTGGCTGAAGCACGCCACCTTCTGGACCATTTCTTGAAGGCCTCAATAGAAAAAGTGAGTTAGACATGTGTTTCTTATGCAGGCATCTACTTAAATTGCATTAAATAATACAGTCATCTGTTCATTCATTGTGTAATGATTATATACAGTAAGTAATAAATGTCTAAGAAAGTAAAGTATCTTACTTTCAATATACATTATGTATTATTCCAATGTAAATACATTCTTATTATAATATTTATAGTTAATGCATACAACTTGTGTATGAATCACAAGGGCGTGTCCATTAAGTAATGGGTGTAGTGCCCAATGTAGTGCTACTACTTTGCTACTTAGTGCTAATAAGTTTATTTTTTTCGTCTTTCTTTTCAACAATCAGTTCACACTCTACCAGAAGTTAAAATTAGCCGAGTCCTCTCTCCTCTGGAGTAAATGTTCAGTTTTATAGGCCTGACTATTTTTTTTAATGTTGGTTTGATTTGTTTGTTTATTGTGTGCTTGCAGAGTTTACAGGTAGCTCAGAGGGAGACTCAGATCAGGCTGCTGGAGGGTCAGCTGAGGCAGACAGATGTGATCGGCTCGTCCCACAATCATATGATTCTCGATGCCCTGCGGGAAAAGGCAGAGTACAACCCTGAACTACAAGCTCTTATCCACAATGTACAGCTGGGTGAGTGGGTTTAATTTGTCACTCTTTTCTTCTCTGAAATGTATTTGGACGCTTTGAAAGTTGACCTTTATGTCCCATGCGGTCAGTGTGAGTCTCTAAAATCATGTCAAAATGTGGGCTGAGAAGCAGATATTTGCATTTACTGTAAGTCACAGTTAGGTTCATGAAAAAGGTTCAAGAAGATGTTACCGCTGTACCTCTCATAGGAAACCAGTGTCTCACATTGCTCAGAAATTATAAATGTGTATATGTGGATTTATGCCTGATGATTAAGGCAATTCCTTCCATCAAAGAAACAGTACAATGCAATAAAATATTTGTAATGCAATAAAGTTTATCTTATCTGCAATCCTGCTGACAAATAGTTCTAAATTGAAGCTGAAGTAACCTCATTTGCAGAGATGATATTTGTGCCTTGTCGAAAGCACTTCCTTTTTACGGACTGTCTAGTGATATTGGATTTATGTGAATACACTTGGTTTCTGGCTGAACAGCCATGGCAGAATACAATGCAGAATACGTAGTAGTACGCAGTGTAACGGGGCGCTGCGTGGTGATGAACGCGTGTTCCTGTGCTTGCAGAAAACGGTTACGCCAGCACAGACGAGGAGCCGTCTGAGTTCAGCCAGGCCTCTGACAGCAGGTGAGACGGCTGTCTGTTCTCCCACATGACACTGCTTTACGCCTCTCACTAAGGCCATGCTTAAAAGAATAAATAAATACCGTGATTCTCCACAAACTGCTCAACTTCATAACATCAAAACATACTGTACATCTTGGAAATCTGTACTTCTTTTTCCTTTTTACAGTGTCTCCCAAATGAAAGAATCCAACAGCCAAGATGATTTCAAGATAAAGGTATAACCAATCTGTGTCTCTTTTATATAAAGGACCGCTCTTCCCTCCTTTCTGCTTGTTGTTACTTCAGGTGATTCCTCTCAGAATCAGTTCTCATCAGGTGCGTTGGTGCCGCTGTGTCTCGCAGCCCATCACGCCTTTAAAAACTCCTGATGAGGCCACAGGTTGTCAGACGATGTTAGTGTTTCCGCTGCAGTGGCTGTGTTTGGACTTGTGCTCTAATTTTCAGTGTCAAAACACGTGCCACAGCTTGTCTGCTGGAGCAGCAGCCATTCCTCAACAGACCACGAGGTGGCAGTATGAGCAAGCACATAAAAATCCTTAAACTGGATTTGATTTTTCTGTCAAGAACCCCAGATTTGACTCGGATCCATCTGATCCTCATGTCAATGATATGTTCACTCGTTTTTTCTGTCTTCTTTTCAGTTATTCTTGAGCCTCCATTGAGCCTTTGTTTGGCTGCTTGCTCAACTATCTGATCTACTTGAATATTTGCCATTTTCCCACTTGAAGAAGGCTTTCTGAAATATTTAAATTTTCCTCCTCTCCCCTCAGTATTTTTCCCTCACTAATCCCACAATCCTCCACCCTTTTTTTTCCAGCTCAGTTGTCACTCACTTATTGGTTTTCAACTCCAATTCTTTGTGGCCCTCGCTAGCTGGAGCCTCGTCTGTCAGCGCAGATGAAGGCCGTGTCTGCTGAGTATCTGGGACCCATCCTGGACCCCTCATCCGGCAGCAAGCAGCAGCACATCACCAAGTCGCTGGCCTCGCTGACAGACATCCAGGAGGACGGACTGAGTCTGGCGACAGCGAGTCTTGGCCTCAGCTTGGCCCTGCGAGACCCCTACCACAGGGACCGGGTGTCCCGCACCATCAGCCTTCCTGTCAGGGGACACACTTTGTGAGTGAAGCACATTCAGAGGGAGGAAGCTGGGAAACGATGCGTTCAAGTGTTGCTAGGAAAGAGGACCGATGTACTGCACTGGTGTTTCCAGTATTTGTCACCATCTATTGGAAAATGGTCGTTTAGACTACTACTGATCTGTTAGGTTTTTACTATAACTGGCTATTAACCATCACACTGTTTCCTTTATGGAAGTGCAAACTAATTGAACTCTTTAATTAGCAACTGTAACTAAGCATGTTGACATGTATTTTTGACTCAGATTATATGAGTCCTTGACTAAGAAACAGAAATCACTCACTGATTACTCTAGTTGCCCTGAAAACTTTGAGCCCATAAAATAGATTTAAAACATTTTTAATAGGAAAATCAAAGGACGGCTGTGTCACAATGTGAATATCACATCGACAAGATAAAACACATGACACTTTGTGGTAACAGAGAAAAATTAGTTAAAAATACTTCCCTTTTCTCACGTTCTGTAGAAAAGCCAGAGGCCTGACAGTTTTTTTTTCTGGGGTTATAAAACTGCTTCAGGGAAGAAAGAGAAGAAATCAGTGATATTTGCATCAGTCCTCTTGAACGAGAAGGCTGTTTGAGTGTGATGTGGTATTTAAAGACGTAAACTTGCCAGTTGCTTGTCTCTTTGCTGAAACAACTGTTGCATTGTGTAAAACCCTAGTTGCTTGTAGATTCCCCTCAGTCGACATAGACAGGTGTCATCGTTCTTTGCTCTCCCCTGAAGACTTGCTTAGCTTGCTTACAGTATGTGTATGTGCGTGTTTGTGTGTGTGTGTGTATGTGTGTGTCAGTCCCAGGCAGTCTCGTGGTTATGACACTTCCCCTATTACAAGGAGGAAGTCTTACGACCGTGCGTACAGGTACATGCACCGTTATGCTCAAATTAATCTACCGGGCAGATCAATCCCACGTTTTGAATCTGTAATGTAATTTTCACACCGCCTGCCTCTTAACTCCTCTTCGCCTTCTTGCCGTCGCCCTCCCGCTCCTCTCCAGACCCACAGACGGCTACACGCCCCCCTCCTCCCCTCCTCTGCGGACCAGAAACGATCGCAATGTCTTCTCACGGCTCACCAGCAACCAGACCCAGGGCTCTGCACTGGACAAGTGAGTTCGCTGCTGCACGTGTACACACATTTACACGTTTGCGCCTTTGTCCTCCATGTTCTCATCTTATCTGTTCAGCCTCATTTTGACTGAAAGAATCACTCCTTTCTTTTCTCGCCTGCCGCAGCTAAAGGTCTCGGCCGACCCTGTCGATCGGCTGAAGGTCAGGCCTTTTGAGAGGAAAGCGCTTTTGTCCACGCCGTGGATGAGCCTCTTAAGAGTGCGCTCTCCCAGCTGTTTATCCTCAGTTGAATCCCGCTCTAAGACAAAAAAGACTTTTCATCTCACGGCATTGTTGTTCCTGGGGGGGACAGATGGAGCAAACATTCACAGAATCCAGGTGTTAAATGAGCTGAAGAGGCATTGACGATCTGATCAAGCAGAGTGCAACCGCAGGCTACCCGGAGCTGCATTTAGCAACACTGACAACAAGGTGTAATTGCGATGAATCTCCCATCCATACGTTGGGATTTCCATCAAACAAATGCAAATCGGGAGGGGCTAAAACCCTCTGCAGGAACAGGCTTACTTTTATCAGGAGAGGTTGTTTATCAGGATGTTTTGCCAAGCGAGACAGTTTTATATGTCTGTTTTTCAGCTTAACCTGACCTGCACATTAGTGATACTGAGGATCTGCAATAGAGCACAAGAATGAGAAAGCACGTAGCTCCACCTGCTCGAAAACCAGTAAAAAAACTACATTTTATGTTGCACAGTAAGCGACAGTCGGGAAGAGATAATCTGGTTGACATTTATTATAATATATGAGGCTGCAATTGGTTACGGTGTCTAATTGACCTTTTTTATAATGCCGTTGTTCTTCCTGTTGATGTACGTAAAGGTAAAAGAAACCGGAGAACGTGAACGTGTCAGATCACAGATGGAACGGCTGTGAGTGTTAGAGACCCAGTTGTTTTCAGTGCCATTAAAGTGTTTGTTTCGGTATTGTTGTTAATTCGGATCGTTTCTCATCTTTACTGACCCCTAATTCTCACCGCAAGGACCATGAAAGGAGCCCGCAATGTTGTGTTCGTGTGCTGTCTGTGTGAGTATTTGTGCATTTGTTGAAGCCTGTGGGTCCTCATTAGGAAGCAGGGGTAGGTAAATGAGCAGGCTCTTGTCATTGTTTCGTGCAGCTGTTGTCATCGGTTGCCATTTTGAATTGAGTCAGTGAGGCGGTGTTGCAAGATATTTATGTTTAATGTCTTGCATGTGGCTCCCCCAGGAGAAATGTTCCTATAGAGCATGATGATAAACTGAAGGGACGGAGTTTCTTTTATCTTTTATTGCAGGCAAAAGGTATTAACGTCATTTGGTCATTTGCACTCTCTCGAGTGAGGGGAGGTGATGTGAATGTTTTCCTTCACTGAGGTCAGCATTTCATTTATTTATTCATTTATCATTTTTTAAACAAAGATTCATCGTGTTGAAATTCATTTTCATTTCGTTTCGTCAATACATCACTGTCAGCGACCCGAATCTGACACTTAATTCATCATCGCACGCATTAATATAAAGCTAAATCGGGCTAATATTATTAAGAAAATGATTAAAAAGCCATTAAGAGTCATCTTTATGAATTCTGTGTAATTGGGTGTCAAACGAGAAGCCGTCTGCTGTGCAAAGAAAGCACTGTTCTCAAGTATATCTCAGAGGCTTTGAAAATGCATGAAGATGTTTCATTGATGAGACACTACGCATGCCTCTGTGCTTTGCTTTTTTTTTTACGACCGACTCGCATCCGAGTCAACTGGGATCAACTATTTGACAAAGGTTTTGAAGATGCGCGGAGACAAGCAAAAATTAATTTTAAACAAAGTTTGCTCTTCTTCCGCCGGATAAAGAGGCTTTGAATCCCTGATCTGTTTTTTTTTAATCTTCGCACAACGTTTGCATGAATTTAAAAAGCATTTTGTCTTCGGAGTCTGAAAGAAACGCGGATATTGCTATGCTAATAGCCGTGGTGGCCCACAGTAAATACAGAGAAATTGAAGGATTTTCTATCACCTTTTAACACTGTTGCTCCCCACACACACATCCAGGACCGTTCTGCTTTATTATTCCATGCTTGCAAGTGTAAAGCACAGGCTCTCGTGGTGACAAACCTCAGGCTATAAAATATTTATGATATAATAACACTTTAATTGCGCTGTTACGCTCATACCAGCCTTTGCGGCACTGTATCGGTGTGGGCTGGATTTTCTCCGCTCCGACAGCTTTGGGCGGTCTCAAGCTCGCCTGTAAGTTTGACTGACAACCTTATCCTCCACTCTGGATTCTCCCCTCTGTTCTTCCTGTTTGCAAGCCTTTGTGTTCTTCTATCTGTACTAATTTCCTGAATAAATGAATAAATGTGGGAGTGGACGCTGGCATCAGAGGAGTCGTACATTTAGGATCGAGGGCGACTGACGTGCAAAAAATGACCGTCCCTCGGCCTCTGTGTACGACTGCCCTGGGATCAATGTTTCCTCTCTATGTTTTCCCCCTTTTTCTATTCCCTGTTTTGTCTTGCTCAGTCAAATGAATAGTTTGACATTTTGCTGAGTTAATTGGGAATATTGACACCAGTCTCATGTCTGTGGCCAGTAAATCCAGGATGGTGTAAAGATCTGCAGGAGGAGTAAATTCCTGACGGGGAAGAGATGCACCTTATAATGTCACAAACCTCCTTTTGTTTAATGAAATCATTCAAAATTTTGATACTTTCTGAGAGCCATTCAAGTCATTTCTCATAATAGAGAGTATTGCCCAAGATGTTGAACTATTTCTCTTAACCTTTAACCTTAAATGTTGGCCACTAAAGTAAATGAGCTTTACAAACAGCGGTCAAAAAACACAGCCTGTCCAGTGCCAATGTTTGAGACAAAGCACATTTCCAGATTGATAATCACTGGACAAGCTTTGTTGTTTGCCTGAGCTTTCTTGCCTGTTTGCTCACTGCTTTGTATCTCAGACCCTCCCTCCAGTTTCTCCTCGCTCTAACCCTTTTGTCAGTAACCCTTCTGTCTCTCCTCAGCGTGGTTAACCCTTTCCTCTTCCCACCCCGCCCTTCCCCCCCTCTTCCTGCTCCTCTTCTGCCTCCAGGTCGGATGACAGCGACTCCTCGCTCTCCGAGGTGCTCAGGTAGAGGAACTGTGTTTGTCTCTCTCTCTCTCTTTTTCTCTCTCTTTCTCTGTCTCTCTGTTCTCCCATTTTTGCCTGCTCACTCACCCGGCGTCATCTCTCGTCTCTGCCAGTAGTCCGTGCCTAGCCTGGCTTCTCCTCCACTGTCCACCCCCCCGCCCCCCCCCCGTCGAGGGTGAGGTCGCTGCTGTGGTGCATGTTTTGACCACGAGCAGCTCTCTCGACCTGTCGGCCTCCATGTTTCTCTGTGGTGCTGCTCCCGCACTAGACCCGAATGAACCCCACTGCTTTTACTGCGTCCGTGGGAGAGGAAGAAGATATTGCATTCGTGTGTATTAATCTTCTGGTCAGACAGGAGTGATTAGTCATTTTCTAGAAGTCATGAGTTCATGCCAATAAAGACTAGTAATGGGGGTTATACATTTCAGTGGGACAATCGACTAGTTCTAGGAAAAACACTGATCTCTCTTTGCTTCACTTGACGCTCGGACGTCCAACAATTAATCAGTTGATTGACGAGTAATCGATAAAATAATGATTGCCCACTTTTAAAATTCAGCTAGCATATAATTAGCGTGTTAAGACATCTGACTGCAAACTGAACATCTCTGAGGTGTGGACAAAACACAGGGTTTCATCCTGGCATCCTGTTTTTAAACATGATTTAGGTTTTTTTCACCTTTTTACCAGTATTTTAAGAGAGACGATATGAAAAAGAGGATAATGTGTTGCAGACCTGTTTGGCACATGAGGTGGAACCAGTGGGAGACAGCCAACCCGCGTTCTCTAAATCTAACAAGTGTGAAAACAACAAATTGCGGCTGTTTTCCGACCGGATGCCTTTTCATCACTGCGAGTTTGCCAGGCAACCAGCTGATGCTTAATGGACAGAGCGTCCATCACTTTGTCTGGCCTGCAGTAAATAAAAGATAGAAGATAAGAAGCGCGTCTTCCAAAATATTAGGCTGTTCCCACAGGACAAAAACAAAATTGCAGGGTAATGACAAAAAGCAGAGCTTTCTAATCTTCAATCTGAGGAATTCTTTCTATTTCTGTTTTTATCACATGGACCCTCACAGACGCACTGATGCACACCTCACCCTGGATCCACTGCCTGTTTTTCTGTGCACTGAAAAAAGCACACGCTGATCTCCCTCCATGTTTTCATTAGTCTCCTGCTCTCATGGTGCTTGGCCTGGCAACATCCATTAGCAGCCCTTACATAGCACACAACACGGCACACTATGATATCTTCCACAGCCGCTGATAGAATGGGAACACTGCCATTTTGACCAGATCAATGCTGTAAGACGTAAGTGCCACATTAAGCAGTGTTATATAATGTCCAGCATACAGTATGTTCTTTCAGAGAAAAGACAGTTTCCCGGAAGATTCACAAAAAAGTTTTGAGAGTCTAATTATAGAGTGTCTTAGTAACAGAGTCAGGTAAAAGACTTGTCTTAGTGCGACAGCTGTCATTAGTGGTATTTTCTTTCTTCTCTCTGCACTTCCACTTTTTGTGACTATTCTAAGTGCACCTGCTCTTCAGTTGTTGAAGGTCAAGTGTCTGTTCTCTGCTTTAAAAATTGTTCCAAAATTGCAAAAAAAAAGAAAAGAAAAAAAAGCATGATTTGAACTCTATTTCACTCATTGTTCCCATTCTGGCAAATTGCTCACTTAAATTATTAAATTACGGCGTTGATGTCGCCATGACATCTCACCAAATAACCCACCAGAAACGTTTTATAATATTCAGATAAGAAATATGAGTTTGGACGGCCCCCATGTGTACTTTCTGAAGGGCATACGGTTAAACATGTAAGTTAAGTGTCGTGCTTTTGCAAACATTCATTCAGATTTACACCTCAAATAGTCGTCCATAAATGAAACAAAAACCTAATCAATAGGATGGTCTCGTAGAGCGTTTCATCCAAGCAAGAGCTCCCGTTCTAGCATCAGTCCTTCCAACATGAAGTTAGAAAAAAAGTAGAAAGAAGAAGGGTGGGGCTGACTGCTATGTGTTCCC
This sequence comes from Karalla daura, assembly GCA_029224185.1. Taxonomy (NCBI): domain Eukaryota; kingdom Metazoa; phylum Chordata; class Actinopteri; order Chaetodontiformes; family Leiognathidae; genus Karalla; species Karalla daura. The sequence continues at coordinate 25,577,035 of CM055188.1, forward strand.
TCTGCACACCTTCCCTTCACGCTCAGGCTTCACAGCTCTGCGGAGGAGCAGGCGCTGATAATCTGACCACGTTATTGTCTTGTTACATCTCCGCACTTAACGACGTGTGCGACCCACCCTCCTTTCCCCTGGGCCTCAAACGGCGATTGGCCGCGGAGGTGCTGACCTGAGAATCGGGTCCCGTCTGATTGGCTGGGAGTGGATGCTGCATGCGCTGCTGGTGACGTCTCTGGACGTTGTGCTGTGGTTTATTTTTGAGTTGCAGGCTGCTGTGTAGTCGTTGTTCCAGGACGGATCGTTTTGAGCTTTATTCTGTGCAAGTCGGTTCTCATTTGTGTTGCGTGAGCGTGGAGCACACATGCATGTATTTCTGCTGCACTGTCTGACTGATGATGATTAATTGTTGTTGTTTTTTATTTAATTTTGAGTTTTTATGGACATCAAATGAGAAGACCACGAACAGTTTGCTTTTCACATTTCACTTCTTATTTTGACGTGTGTATTTGTGTGTGTGTGTGTGTGTGTGTTTGTTTGTTTTCACGCTGGACATCAGTGCACGTGCAGGCGCAGAAGAGTAGCAAGTTGTTTGTTTTACTAAATTTCGAGCACACCCTTCTGGAGCTTTCACAGAAACAAACGTTGTCCCAAGTTTTGGGGTGTAATCACAGATTCTCCTTTTTCCTCCTCACACCCTCTCCCTCTGCCTTCCTCTTGTGCACAGACACACACTCCCTCACACACACACACTCTGTAACCAGCACTGGTGTTATTAAAAAAGCCCACCAGGGACCAATTTTCCCCACATTCCTCCCTCTTCTTCTCACCCTCTGCCTGCTCTGTCTCACTCTGCTGACTGCTCTCCAGGCACTGTGGGACTCTGGCCTGTCAGTGGGACACAGATTGGGAGGGTGAGGGGCGGCAGAGGTTCAGCTGGAGAGATTGAGTGCACATAATATAAGAGGCGAAACGTGTGTAACGTGTGCGTATGTGGGTTTGTGTGTGAGTGAGAGACACTCAGGCAGACAGACAGGCTGAAGTGAAAATCAGTTCCCACTGTAGAGCCTTAATTGGGCTGTTCCACAATAAAACGATCGGACGTGCGAGGTTGAAGAGGCAGACCAGAGAGAAACCCAGAAATCAGGGAATTTATGTTATTTCAAATATGTGTTCATTTTTCTCTGGGAGGACATCTCTGTGTCCAGAGAGGTTTGTATGGCTCCATTTGTCTCTGTGTGATGAAAAAAAACAAAAAAACAACCCAAAGCATTTGTGTTGATGTGTGCATGTTTGTGATTGCTCTGTGTTTTACTGCTGTGCAGCTCTGGTGGGAAGAGGGCAGCCTCTGTGATCCGTGCCGAAGAGACCGTAATGCTGTATGTGCATGTGTAATCTTTAGGGGTGTGATCAATCCAATTGGAGGTGTGAAGGGGGGTAGGACGGCGCCTCTGCAGTGTGTTTCTGTGGCTGAGGGCCATTCGAAGCCAGTTCTGTGTGTGGATGCGACAGACGAGCTGTTGTTCACTGGATCCAAAGGTACACACAGTGACTACAAACCTTGTTACGGTCTGCTGGAATTATTTTTTTTACTCATTTAGATTAGCGAGACGGGTGCAACAAGTGTGAAGCTAACGTGTTCATATTCGTTGTTTTTAATTGTTTTAAATTTTCTCTGTGATAGATTTTGGATGGATTAAAAACCGCCAGCAAAATTTGTCTGGCAACTGTAACTGTAAAATAAATTACAACCGCAAGCCCAGAGTTATCTAATACGATGATTGAAATATGATGTTCATGTCAGCGATTTTTATTCTGTCCCACAGACCGAACCTGTAAGATGTGGAACCTGGTCACTGGTCAGGAGATTGTCACACTTAAAGGTCACCCAAACAACGTAGTTTCAGTCAAGTATTGTCCGTCCTCCTCTCTGGTCTTCTCTGTCTCCACCTCATACATCAAAGTGTGGGATATCCGCGATTCTGCCAAGTGTGTCCGCACTCTCACGTAAGTTTCCCCCCCTGCAGCCAGTCAGATAAAGCGCTTTGCAGATCAATAAACTGCCAGCGAGGAGAGGTTTGATAGAGAAGATGTAGGAATGTGCCTTTTCTCTTAAGTGATGTGCCTCAAATGTCAGAGGAGTGACAGACGAGGGAGTAATCTGACGTGACAGGGACAGGAAACAAACAGGAAATGACAACTATAAAACTCTATATTTCCAGTCATGTTTCCTCCTATTTGTGATTTTTTTTTTTTTTCGTCTCACACTGTTTGGCCTCTGTCTCCCCTACCACAGCTCCTCGGGCCAGGTGGTCTCAGGTGATGCCTGTGCTGGCACCACCACCCGCACAATCACCTTTGCGCAGGGCGAGTGTCAGATCAACCAGATCGCCCTCAACCCGTCAGGATCTGTGCTCTATGCTGCTGCTGGAAATACTGTTCGCATGTGGGACCTCAACAGGTACATTCAATGACTAAAGAGCGCAGTTATCCATGTCTGAGTACTGTAGTATACTGGCCAGTCTTCCCCCTGCTCGGTTTATCCATGCAGATAGCTTAGTTAGAGTACTTTCATGTGGATGTGCTGTGGTTGCAAGATCTTAAAAAAAAAAGAACAGCAAGTGTGCACATGTGTTCACGAGCACGTTTTCTTCGAGGCAGCCATCTCTGGATCACCACGGTAACGTCGTCCACTGTTCAGCTTTCATGCTTCTGGAGGGAGGCGATTAACAGATTGGACCAGACAGTTTGCGCTATGGGCTCAGACCCATTTAATGGTGCAGAAATGAAAAATGAATGTATTTAACATTTCCTCAGGATGATCTCCACTCTCGGCGCAGCTGTGTCTCAGTTTTTTTTTGCTTCACCTCTGAGACTGGGGAAAAAACGAAGTCTTATTCAGTGAGACTAGCAGCACCTTGAGAAACAGATTCTTTTAAGCTATGAATGTCATAGATCTCTGCTTCACTTCCTCCCCTGTGCGTATATGTGTGTGTGTGTGTGTGTGTGTGTGTGTGTGTGTGTGTGTGTGTGTGTGTCTAGGATGCAAGCGACGGGGAAACTGACAGGTCACATTGGCTCCGTCATGTGTCTGACAGTGGGACAGTCTCTGCTGGCCAAAGACCAAGTTATCACAGGCTCCAAAGATCATTATGTCAAGGTACCACTCCAGGGAACACCTTTGTTAGATCATACACACATGTCACCGATACAGACTCTGAGTTTCCTTGTCCCCGCTCTCTCCTCAGGTGTTCGATGTGACAGAGGGGACTCTGGGTAACGTCGGACCGGCTCATAACTTTGAGCCGCCGCACTACGATGGCATCGAGTGCTTGGCCGTTCAGGGAGACGTGCTGTTCAGCGGGTCCAGAGACAATGGCATCAAAAAATGGGATTTGGAGCAGCAGGAGCTCACACAGGTGTGATTTTTGTTCCGTTTTCAAAAAAAAAAATCTTTTCCATGCTTTTGCCATGCCGGAGACATAATGACACTCCCCGAGGCACATTTGAAATTAAGCCTGCTTGTGTCGCACAGTGTGTTCCCGCGCACTGTGTGAGGTCACCAGGGTTGAGTTGAGCAGCAGGCAGAATGATTTCATATTCATGCGAATGTAATGTTCATGCATTAAAGTTTAAAAACCTGACCGTGCTGTGCTGTGCTCCCGACATTATGTACAGTAAGCCCGCAGGTTCAAGACACGTTGTTTCGTTCTCTTGTTCTCTGAGGCCATTAATGATCTCTTGACCCACGTCGTCCCGGGAGCTGAGCCGTTCCCTCCACATGATGTATGTCATGTCAGCACAGCGTGCGAATGCTTTGGCGTGTTGTTGTGTGAGAAGAGTTTCTGGCGGTAGAGAAGCCAAATCTAAAGGACAGCCACACAGCTCCTGCTGTGGAACATTGATTTTGATGATTAATTAACTGCTAATTAATTGTTAAATAAACGACCAAGCAAATGACTTTGAAGCTAAATGCTGACTTGCTCACAATGACAATTTCATCAAAGACGATGTAGATTTTGTTGTTTGTCATAATTTGAGTATTTAATTTAATTCACACGGTGCTGGAGTGCCATTATTTGTGGCATCATGAACCTGTGTGTGAACCTGTGACTTTGACCTGGTGATGCAGTACCCATCCAGGCAGTTCACTGTGGTGAAGAGAAGCCAGAGCCTGTACGATAATTTCTTTTGTGGCCCTTCTTAATGTGTTCATACATTTAGTGCTAAATCATATCAGGTGAGGTTATATTATCTATTCTGCATACCTGCATGTAAATATCCACCAGGACCAGTGGCCCAAATGGTCCAGTTTCTTCTTTTATGTACTCACAACACAGTTAGGACACACACGCACACCATATTTTCTGATACTGAAAGAGACTGCGTGCTACTTGTTATCGGCCTGGTTCGAGGTTGCGGCTGCTGCTCTCCTAATTGGGAGCTCTGTTGGAGAGCAGCAGCCTTCATGTAGCCACTGTTTTACAGTAGGTTTGAACTTCAGCTGACTACGGCTTTGTCTGCAGTGCTCATGGAAACGTGGTCCTGAGTCTGGAAGCCATGACAACATGGTTAAAATGCTCCCCTGCTTCTTTCAGAAATACCTTTAGCTGCTGTTTCAGTGTCTTTCTGGCTGCAGTGTTATAGTGACTTTGTGACCCAGCCTGGCCCTGGTGTCACTGCTGGGGCGTCAGAGCCTTCATGCGTCACAGACACAGGTAACAGCGAGGGACGGTGGAGTCTCAGTATGCCAATGTGTGGCTCCTGCGTGTCCTCCCCTGCCTGAATATGTTAATAATGCATAAAAATGCACCTCGTGGGTGGATGCGGCTTATTCACCGCCACGCACAGTGATGTGCATATTAAGCAGCACTTCCCCCGAGTTGTTTGCACAAGTCCTATTTAGCCTTTGTTTACCCAAATGGGGAAAACAAGAGCACAAGACATTAATGTTCCCTTTCAAAGGCTGAGTTAAATCAGCTCAGTCAGAGCTGTGGTCTGCGGCATCTGACCTCAACCTCATTTGTGGAGCAGCCAACACAATCCATTTTACAGCCTCTCTAACTCACTAGTCTCTGTCTAATTATGTAATAGGATCAAACTGCGACTTGGGATGTAATAGAATATATTACAGGAGACCGTGGAACTCCTCTAGGGTTGCGGTTACAAGCTGTTTCGCTCTGTTAGAATACATATGCTATAGCATGTTTCTTGTGAGAGTCTGTGAAGGACTTTGTATGTGATTACTCAACACTGTAGCTTTGTGATTCCCAGGTGCTTGGGATAAGTCTCTTAGTAAAGCTTCCAAGAACACTTCCAAATGGGAGCTTTTGCAGGTTGAATATGCAACAAGAACTCTTGTTGCCGTGTGCTGTTTTCTCTCTATGAAAACATTAACACTTTCTGCCTTCTGGTGTGAAGTTGTTATAGAAGGTGATTTAGATGATGTGACAACTTTTCTAAGAGCTCCTCTAGAGTTCCCATTGCACACCTGACTGCTGAAAGCTGCTTTGTCTGCAGATAATGTTTGATTTGTTGCAGCCTAGCAGAGTAAATGAAACTAGTCTACTGCATGAATAATACATAAATCAGCAAATGCCACTTAGCATGGCTTACTGTAGTCGCTGATTTCAGAGGTGCCACATTCAGAGCCAGTGTCTATGACACAGCCATCAGCCTTATAAATTCACAAACTATTGAACATAACATACCTGTTCTCCACATTAAAAAGAAAATTACAACCTTACATCCTCAAGATTCATCCATCTCCGTCTGAACTTAAACAGACCACGCTATAAAATCCAGCAAAACAAAAACTCAGAAAAGCTATTGTCTACTATGATAATCCGACAGGAAAATGTTTGGACTGCACCTGATGACGTGGAAGAATGGAGAATGTCAACTCAGACAGATATCACTGATTGAGGTGTTCAGACTTCAACAGAGCTGGGTTTTGAACGAAACATTGTGAACTCTGCACTAGATTGTGTGGCAAATTATAGCCATTGGACTGACACTGGATAATGGCAGTCACTATATTGAAACCGCTCTCAGCCTGCACTATTGTTTGGTTGCTTAACATTTTGACATGAAACAACTGTGTCAGGGTGAAACAAATGCTGATTTCTCCACAGCTGTAGCAGCTCAGGAGTAAAAAAGCTGGTGGGTCCTGTGTTTACAACGGCAGAAGTGGTGCTGAAATAAATTTGCAAAACACATTTTGAGTAGAAGCACTTTTTATAACTCTCTCACTATAAAAGCAGTTTAATGAGAAAATCAGCAAACTAAAAAACTGAAAGCTAGGGAAGCGTACACTAATGCAATACCTGGTGGAAGCAGTTATGGGAGGGAAATTAACATTGTTGATTTGGCTGAAAGCTTACCTGAAACTGGAGTTTTAAACTATCAACTAATGACGATGTGGAAAAAAATAAATGGCTGAAGTTCTCCTTCAGAAGTGGACAACAGCAAAGCCCAAACATAGCAGTCCTATGCCACTTTCTTCTGCATTTTAATGCACTGATATTTTGTGTTTTGTTTGTATGAAACGTCTCTACTCTGCAGTGTTGCATTGTCATGCACATGGCTCTTTTTGTTTTTCATGCACTCTTTAATTAATACATATATGTGTGATGAAAAGCGTGATGTCAGTATGTATATAAGCCGTTTGGCAGATGCTCCTCACAGCAGAGGTGTGGAGGTGAAGCGAGTTCCAAATGAGCTGCAGGGGCAATTAAGCTAGTGCAAAAATAGCATGAAATAATTGCAATGTTTAGAAAGGTGAAATGGGATAAGCCGTTACGTAACATTTGTTGATATGGGAACTCGCAGAGCTGAAATTACTCAAAATGAACCAACACATTTTGCCAAATACCTGCTCTATAATTTAAAATGAAGACAATGGCAGCATTTCAGTTTTTCCTGAACAAGAAAGGGTCTGGGCAGCCCTGTTTTCCTATTTTCCTTCTGTTCCCTCATGAAAACATATGTCATAACAGTGTTACTGTGACAATGCAGATGGGTCCGTTCTCGATTCAGTAATTGTGTCTCCAGCTATTGTAAAATTCCAAAGACACAGACACGCGAGCTAAGAATAACTGTGACTTTGAGGCTAAATACAGTGTTGGCGTGTCCTGATCCACCCTTGTACTTGTATGTTGCCTAGCAACATTGTACATTTTCCATATAAGATTAACCACACGGCCCTACCGAACGTGATCTGTATCCATGAGAAATAAATCACTGAGCATTTTCACTGCTTTTAAACACGCTTACCAAATATACATAGTCCCTGTTCCTCCTGTTATTTTTGTTAAAGACACAGAATGATGTGAAATCCCTCTTCTCTCTCTCTCTCTCTCTCTCTCTCTCTCTCTCCCTCTCTCTCTCTCTCTCGATCTACCATTCTGCAGCAAATCCCCAATGCCCATAAGGACTGGGTATGTGCTCTGGCGTACGTCCCGGGCCGGCCCATGCTGCTTAGCGCCTGTCGGGGCGGCATGCTGAAGGTGTGGAACGTAGACAACTTCACCCCTATCGGAGAGGTCAAAGGTCACGACAGCCCCATTAACGCCATATGCACCAACTCGAGACAGATCTTCACAGCATCCAGGTAAATAAAAATAACCTTGTCTCCTTGTCTCCACCTTTTCCCATTGTCATTATTGCCATGGTGCTGATAAGCTGTTGAGTTATAAACCCCCCCTGTGTTGCATGCTGCTGATTTTGTGATGGGAGAAAGGACTCTTTGGAAGATGTCTTTGGAAAATTTTCACACAAATTTTTACTAATTTAAGTGTTAAATGTACCATTGAACCATGCAAATGCACAGGAAGATGAGATTGATTAAAGTCAGTAGTTTGTATTTTTCTGTGAAACTCACAGAAAGACCAATGTTGCAATGAATCTGCACATGTGAGGTTGATTAGAGGTCCAGAAACTATAGGATACACAGCAATGGTGACTGTGTTTTGTACATATTCAGTCATTTTAATGAAACCAAATCCAATCTCTATCAATCTAACATCTTAGGAAAACCGAAATGGAGACTTCATTCAACCGGTGGAACAGATGTGCTCGGGGCAGAGTGCCACAGATTCGATTTGGGGTCTTTTTGTTGAATACAATGATGACAATGAATGTCTCATTGGATCAGTCTTTGACATGTCAGAGAGCCAGAGAGAAAATTTCTGCCCATTACAGTTGTCCCATTTCTCAGTGAAATGACTGTGATTCATGATTGCTTCCTGTCCAGTGTTTATCTGTCAAAGAAGGTCAAAATGCATCCTGTCCTGTTAGTCTCCAGGGTGCGAAGGGTGACATAACATGTTCATTGTGTTTGTTCCTCTTTTTTTTGTACAACTTTTATTTTTCGCTACGGCTTTCACTGACATTCACTCTACCTGACTTTTACTCCTCCTCTTCTTTCTTTCCTCAATCTCATCTCATTACTTGGGTAATCCTCATCCTGTCTTGCTGGTTATCTGCTTTCGGACAAACTTTAAACTCTTCCTTCCCAACGCTACACTCTTACTTTCCCTCCTCCTCCTCCTCCTCCTCCTCCTCCTCCTCCTCCTCGTCCTCCTCTCCCCTTGTTGACCACAGTGACTGCAGGGTGAAGTTGTGGAGCTATGTGCCAGGCCTGACCCCGTGTCTTCCTCGGCGGGTCCTGGCCATCAAGGGCCGAGCCACCAGCCTCCCATGAATGCCTCTTCTCTGCTCACCAACCCTCCCTTCCTCTGGTACTCTCTCATTTCCTCCTTCTCTTCCCCATCTGTCGCCTGGGTGGTACCTGCACTTCTGCTCACTCCCGATCTGCTTTTGTTCTTCGTTTTTCTCTTTGATTCTAATCCTTCTTTTCTTCTTGTTTTTGCTTTTGCTTTTCCTAACCCTGTTTTTTTTATTTATTTATTTGTGGGCGCAGCACAACTTATCTTTTTCCTGCTTCTTTTTTTAACTGTTGCTTTTTTTTTTTGCAGGCCACCTCTTACATTAAGCCAAACAGCTTCAGAATAATTTCACAAACCCCTAACTGCTGTACCTGTTGCTCTACTTAAAACAGAATAAAATGTTTTAGAAAGAGTTGAGCACTTTCATGTCACACCTTCTCATACGTGACAACCAGGTGAGGCCTTAATATCACTGCGATCCTCGAGCAGAGAGGTGACAGTTTTTGAAATAGAGTGATTGAAATCATGATTTGAAATGAAAAGTTTCATTGTAAAGTTGCAAATCCATAGCATATACAGTACTGTATGGTTGATTAACATAATATCCTCACTGTGGCCCATCAGGACTATTGACCTGTTGTTGCAGCGGAGGCAATCTAGCATGGCACTGGAACTTTGTGCAAAATTTTGTCGTTTTTCACACATGGAAAGTAAGATTTTCTCAGAAAAAACACAGCAAAACAAAAGTGTCCTGGCAGGTTGGGTTGCCTGCCCCCTAATAACAGGTAAAGCAAAATCTGCAACACCTATTATGTTGGTTATGTCACTCGCACACTCTTTGGCCGGTGAAGGGCTCTTGCCTCGAGACTCGTTCGACATGTGGAGCATAATAGAGGGAAGCATCGAGGCTGGAATTATCCAGCAGATGGCAAACCGACTTGATGCTTTAAATCTTCAGCGTTTGTTAGATTTGAGCAAATAATTTGTATTTTGAGCTGGTTTGAGTGTAGTCTCATTCCTCTTATCTAATTATTGGCGAAAAATCAAAATCTGTTTAATGACAAACTCTTCAAAGTATTCATCGAAAGCCTTCAGAGTTGTTCTTTTCAGACAGAAGCCACCGAGTTGGCATTTCCAGTCTCTGAATATGAACAGAAGTGAACTTCCTCACCATAACGTTTGATCAAAATGTGACGCCGTCCTGGCCAAATTGAGGCATAGAGTGGTAGGGAAGTTGATTAGATTTACTTGATGCAGATACATTTACCATACTTACTTCCTCACTCTTTTGAGAAGGTGGAGGGATGTTTTTTTTTAACTAACCACGGAGAAGAGTCCTCAGTAAAGTGTGTGTGGGCAAGTGTGTGTGAAGCACACTTTGAAGTCAATCTCTTTATGTTGTGTCTGATGTACAATGGGTTGTTTTGAAATGGAAGACTGTCTGATTGATGTTCTGTTATTTTCTGCCTTTGTTGTGTTCTCCTTGCCTCGCTTTGCTCATCATCCCACCTCCTCTCTCTCCCTTTCTCCTCCCTCCCTCCCTCCCTCCCTCTCTCTATCTCTCTCTTTTTCTAGTGATAAGACAGTGAAGATCTGGTCGTCAAAGGTGTGGAGGAAGAGGTGACAACTGCAGCAGTTCCTTTGGCGGCCATCTTTCTGCTACATCAGCCACTCATCTGTGACCTGCTCGCACCTTGCAATGAGATGTGACACTGACAACACAGCTTCCGAGGCGATCGAGGTGTTTTTTGGTTTTGTCAGGGTGCAAAATGACACAGCCAAGGAAGAATATGTATTCAGAGGCAAAAACCGAGCAATTTGCCTTTCTTTTCTTTCTTTCCTTCCCTCTTTTTTTCTTTCTTTCTTAGTTTCTTTCTTTTTTTTCCCCTGCCAATTTGAAAGTGCCATTCAGGTGCGAGGCTCCTTGGACAAGATAATCTGCATCCTCGTGGATGCAGTTATGCCACTCTGAACAATTTCTTTCCTGACATAAAGAAGTAAAACTACCACAGCTTGGTATTAAAAGGAAAAGAAAAAAAAGTGTCCTTCTGCTCTCCCTTGTGGAACAGTGAGAGGAGAATTTGCTCAAAGACTTCATGTATCGATTGCCATTAAGTCAAGATGTGGGCTGCATCATCAGCTGGGACCTCTGCTCCTCCATTCAGGATGCTGAACACATTGGAGGGCCACACAATGTGTCACTCGTGGTGGATCATCAAAAGACTATTACAAAAAGTGAGACAGACTGATCACTGTCCATTCGAAATAGGCTGTTGTTTCTTACTCTGGATACGCCCTCTGCTCACCTTTGTTTGAAGGCGCCCTCAGTATTTTGCCGAGACGTAATTGCGTTCCACAGGTTGTGTTGGATCTTTTTTTTTTTTTTCAAATTATATCTTCTAATTTATTATTTTTCCCTACCTCAGTTGTTTTGGTTTTATGAGTGAGGTGTGAGGGAACATTTTACGGGTCTCTGTACAAATACCTGGTGCTTGATACCGCGTCAAGACTTTCATCTAACGCCTGGCTCTCCGTCTCCATGTGGATGTGTCCTCCTCTGTGGCCCCAGGGCTATCAGACTGTCTCGCTGCTGACCTCGCAGGCAGGAAAGCACACGTCCAGTAGCACAACTAAGGTAGCACCAAACCCCTGGAGGACTCTGACTGGATTGTATTAACCTTTTCTGTAAAGTGCTCACTGCAGTGGAAAGAAGAATCAGCCCTGTATATGCACATTAGAGAAGCAGTGCACACCTGCAGAGCACACTGCTAAGACATTTGTCAGTCGGGTACTCCACTGAGACCAAAGTACCAGATTATTATCTCGACCGTCCGACAGTATGTGGCCCATAACTGCCATTAATCCTGCGCACAAATGGTAATAGGAGCCCTACCAGTTTCTTCCGCCTGATTTCAGCTTCGCTCTGATCTTAAAGATTAGTGAGTGTGGCGGACTGACCAGCCTTACTGACGACTCCACCTGCTTCCCAGCTACTGAACTTCTATGGGAAGCCAATTTAATTAGGGGTCTTGCAGCTCTACCAGCTGCTTTTCAGGCACGATTACTTGGGTGAAAGTAGGTCATAACTGAGGGGGATTTCTTATTAAAATCCCAATTTTCTTCCACCCACTGTTTGCTGCTACAATTTAAAGGCAGGAAGAAACTTCCTGCGCCAGTGCACTGATGTACAAATCTGTTTATGTGGCAGATTTTGTGCGTAGGCGACACTCCTGGGCGAGTGTGGCTCAGACACCCATGGACTGGAAGGTCGGTAGTGCTGATGCTGTCTCATCCGTGTGAGAATCCGTGTTGATGGTTAAAGCTACTGGTTGAGCAGGTGGACCCAGTTTTGGGCTCAGTATCTCGCCCAAAGATACGTTGCCTTGCGGGCTGTAGAGGGGGCTGGGATCGAACCGCCGACCCTCCGATAAATGAACGCCTGCGTGCGCCACCGTTTCGGTGGATGCTGCAGTTATCCATCTTGCCTGATAGGTCTTGGCATCTCTCACAGTGTTGATTTAGTGTTTCTTTAATGAAACAAATTCAGCACTGTAGCACTCTGCTGACACAAACGTCCATGCACACACACACACACACACACACGCACACACACATACACGCCTACAGGCAACAGTAGGGAACAAGTCTTGAACGTTCAATTATCTTTTTGTCCTGAACACAGATCATCATATTGTCATTACTCTCAGCTGAAGAGCTTGGGTCAGTCCTAAAATGACGTACAGCATTTAAGAGTCTCACTGCTTGATAAAAAGCCAGTTCATGTCTGTTAGTATCACACTATCACTGTTGAGTTTTTCTATTTAACTGCTCATGTTCAGAAAAAGCATTTTTTCGGTGTTTTGATGCACTTTTCCTGATAAAAGACCCAGAAACATGTAGTTCAATTAATCTAAGCTTGGATCATAAAGTCAGTTAATACTTTGAGCGTACTTTCTGCAATTTCTCGTCTAAGAGGGAGTGTGCACCGCCAAAAGGAGTTTGAAGCTGCTTACACTCCCCAGAAGCAATGGTGGGTTGTGGTTTTCTGCTGAGGGGGTGGTAGTGAATGCAAATGCGTGGACATGGATGATTCGTTAAAGCGTTCTTGGTTTTGATATTTTTAATGTTTAGAAACTCAGGTAGAGATTGAAGCATAATGTTCGTCATACTGAAGTTATGACTTGACCCTGTGAACTTAGCTAGCTCTTTGAATCGACCACATGCCTTGTTTGAGAGAATTTTTTTTTTTTTACTTTGGTAAAAAAGGTACTGTCAGCATACCACCCCTTTTGTAAAAGACTCATTTTCACATTTTGCGTTCAATTCCCTTTACTTAGTATCTATGTACTGTGCTTTTCTATACAAAATGTACACGTGAATGACATCTTCCCAATCTGGCCAAAGCTAAAAGTCTTGTAACTCTGTGAAGATATGCACTGATTTTTGACCGTAATTACTTGTTAAATATGTACAAAATATGGTAATTGTATAGAGGTTTGTCCATAACAACTGGCGTGAGCGGTACAACGTGTGACAGTGTGATGGGTCACACTCTTGTGTTCAGTCAAACTCTACTGGGCCTTTCAATGTACAGTGCGTATTTACCCGATCTGTGCTAATCAGCCAAACTGGCCCTGCTCACCCGCTTTGTGGTGTGTGTCATGTGATGACGATGCTCAGAAAGCCTTCATTTCCGATGTTTTCTCATTTCTCCAGACTCCTACTTTCTGCTCAAGAACATGTTGTAGTACTGTAGCTTTAGGCACTGCTGTGCCCCCCCCCCCCACCCCAGCTCGCTTGTACATTTGCTGAAGGATGCGTGATGTAAGTGGCGCTCATCAGTTGATTGGTCACCTCAGAGTGAAGCAGCTCAAGGGGAAACTGAGCTGCTCTATTAATCCTTGTACCATCAATTTTATTGATGTATGCCTGGGTGGATTTCCTCTTTTAAAACTCCAATCATTTTGGATTCTGAGCCACTGAGGATCAGTTAACCATGAGAGCTGAGTGGACTTTATGTAAGGTGGCCTGTTTGGAAGAATTCATAAAGGCAAAGCAGAATCCCGAAATTAATATTTGACCCCTGAACCACCTCACCCAATTTTATCCCAGTGCTCGGAGGCTCGTATTCTGTTGATGCCAGCACCACTTCATCACTCCATGATGTGTAAATAAGTGTGCCATACCTCTGTTAATATTGTGGAGGAGATTTAGTCGAGGTTAACTGACTTCTCTTATCTCCTTTCGCCTCAGAGTAAAATCTCTGCAAGTTAGGACTTACATGCACTTTGGATCATGAAAACTGCTGTGAAGTGTTTTCCACATCTGTATTCAGACTAGTTTTAGACTTACTTTACAAAGGCAGTGTTTACGAGACTCAAACGAGGCCTAAAGCACTGACGTACTAAAAAAAAAACACAACTGCTAGGTTATACAGTAGGAGTAGAAATCAGTGATATTAATGTTTGTGCTGTATGTATGTAAGATAATAGTCGAGACGTAGAAAGACTGTCCCTGATGTCCTTGTCTCTGCCTCTGAATCCCCTTTTTATAGCAAATGTTACCTGAGAATGGGACTTTTCACTTTGGCAGAGCAGCATGCAAACCTTTGTAGACGCTCAGGAGAGTACAGCTCCATGCTTATTTCCCTGGCTGTCAGCTCACATTCAGGCCTTTTTTCTTAATATTACTGACCACAAATAGGTCATGTTACTCCAGGAGAAAAATAATTGAGATGCGATATAACTTTGATCTGTTTCTCCTGCAACAGCCATTCAGAATGTGATGTTATCTCCCCGAACATGTAGTGGGTATTGTTCGTTCGATACCGCCCCTCGATCCCCAAATCTCTAGATGGTTGCGCTGTTCTGTTGGCAAATCTTGAAAGAAAATAACCAAAAAATACAAAAAAAACCCCATCAAAACAGCATTTTCCCCTCTTAAAAGCTACTATATGTAATTGAAACTTTTTGATTATGGTACCCTCAGTGGTAGAACCAAAAACATGCTCACGTACTATTTGCAAAGCCCCCCCCATCACAGGTTTATGTTTCCCCAATCTTGCATAGCGTTTATGCAGTTTACAGTTTACCCCTGAAATCTTCATGCAGTATGTTTGTTTTTTACCAAAGACGTTAAGGAATAACTTATGAGTTCGATAAACACTGTTTACAAGTTTACGAGAAAAAAGGAGCTGATGGAGCCAATTTTATATCAGAAGCTTTTTGGCTCATCCACGGTGGGCGTCTTGGTCCTGAGCAAAATGTTTCTGTACATTTAGCCTGGAACGTAATATCTTCCACAAGATATTTGCTCTTTTGCTAATGTAGAAGTTAAATGGTCTGTTATACTAATGCTCAGTCGGAGTGCTGCTTTTAATCACTATAACTTTGGGGATTTGTTTAAGTTTTGACGGGCCTGCCCATAGATACTCTCACTCACTATGATTGGACAATCGCTGTTTTGGGGAGAGGTTCAGCAAATTGTCAGTGAGCTAAAAGCAAAAACTGCACCGATTCTCTCAGGCAAACAAAAAAGGTTCAGTACAGTGTAGTGGCTGCAACCAGTCCGTCTGCCACTCGACGTAAAACCACAGAATAGATTAGCATCGAGCTGTCTGTCAAAGTGATCTGTGAGTGATTGTCACCTTTAGGATTTCCAGCATAGCCCAGTTTAACCATCATCTGACTGCTTAGGAAGGGAAACCTAAGTAGTCAGCGTCTCAGCTTCAGCCTCGTGCCTCAGCCAACGGGCCTTACTGCCTTAAAGAAGCAGAATGTGTGTGTGGGACAGTAATGATCGTCACTCTGAGGGTTGCAGGTCGTCCTGCAGATTGTGTAATTCTGTTCTGAGTCAGACAACGTCTCTGCTCACGTTATCAGTACGGCTGAAAAGACTTTCAACTTCGCCTCGGGCAGCTGAGGGAATGGGATGTGCGCATGTAGACACAATTAGGAGCTCTGCTGATCAAGGGGGGCGCTTTGCTCCTCTGCTGCTTGGCGATGTTTCACCACCACACGCCTGTGTGTCTGCAGCTGCTCTGCTGGGTCTCCTCCAACTGTGTGTGTTGTCACGGCGAGCACACGTAGGTGAATCCAACATGTGGCCGTGTTTGTGAAACAAGAACACATGTGACATAAATGCAGGGTCAAAGGTCAGTTGTGCCTTTTATTGCACAGACTACTCCCTAGCTTGAATGAGTGTAAATGTGTGTACAGTTCTTTTTTTGTATGACGAATCTGCATGTGACCAAGCCATGGAAAATATCTTTCTGTAAATAATGTAAGTAAATATTTAATAAAGAATCCAATGTTCCCTCGAAAATAAATAAGTTGAAACCAATGTGCCTCCTACTGTGTTATATTCAGATCAGATCTTATTGTTTATTGAGTTTCCGCATCTGTTTTGTGCCATGAACATTTTTCTTTCATAGATCACAAACCTGGGATTGACTTAAACATTTCTCCTCTTGAACAGGATTGATTGGCAGTTTTATTTACCCAGCTGTCTGCGGATTATAGTGCTTAGTTCTTGATCTCTCTTGTCTGATATTAGGACCAAAGCAGCTTAGAAATTAAATGATCTTTTGCTTTTTGCAGATGGACAAAGTGATCATTGATCCGTCAAAGTAAAAGTTAACCGGGTTTGTAAGGGATTAGAGGTAGATGTGAGGAAATGTGGTTCATCAAGATGCATTTCTCTCTACTTCAGCGCTACAGATACAGACTCAAAACCCATACATCTTCATTTCCTTTGCAAACTCTGATCATTAACTTGTGTCAGGCTGCAAACGTCCCAGCAGCGACGGGAGACACAAACGCTGTGATGTACGATGGCTATTAACGCCTGCAAGGAGGCAAAAACCATTTGTAGATGCCAGTCACAAACAAATAAACATCCATACGCAGGCCCTGTCACATCCTGGCTGTATGGGCTCCATCTGCTTTCTTCTTATGATAAACTCTCTCGGATAAAATTTGAGTGTCTTCGCCTGTGTCATTACACTACAACGCTCCACTGAGTCTGTTCTTACTTACTGATCCATCAATCCCTGTCCTACTCCATCAATCGCCCCGTAAGTGTAAAAATCAATTTGAAATTCAGCCACATACCCGGAGAGAACAGTTAATGCCCAATATTCATTATGCTTCCTTGTAGGCAAAGTAATTTGAACTCCAGTAGAAATCCTGTAATTTTCTCTGCATGGCTGTGTCAGCAGGTCATTTGGGCAAACTGGCCGTCTTTTATTTTGACATTATTGTATAGATTTTGCGTGCAAGCTCCTCAGAGAACGAATATTGCTAATATTGGCAGTCTGTTAATCATTTTAGGGAATTCTCTAATAACTCCATGTGTCATACATTGACCGCAAGAGGGTCAGGGAAGACTTTATGGTCACTGTTACACTGTGATACTGGAGATTATGTCTGTCCTAGTGGCAGCAGATACAGACGTCTGCTTCCTTCAGAGAAATCACAAGGGATTCTGGTGTTTTTTCTATGGTATCCTCATTCATGTTTACACAAACACTGTGGATAACACTGTCGTCAGAGGTTGGATATTGTCAGGTCTGTGTAAAGGCAATAAGATATATGACAGTGCCTGTGTGGCTATCTATAAGACTATGTCCAGAAATGAGGTGAGAATCACTGAAGAGCATATGATGGGTATTCCTTAACTTATCAAATCTTTTTAATTGTTATACACCTTGGACTTCATGTTCTCATTATCCTCCAACAAATGGATTCCAGATTTAAAGTCAACATTATTCACAATTAGGTTCTAGATACAAACAAAACTACTGAAATTGACTTTACAGTCTGACATTGTTAGGAGGGTACCTGCTAAACAATGGGTGCAAAGCAAACTTACTAAAATAGCCAGTCTCACATGATCCACAACGAATCTATGATCGATATATGTAAATTAAAAGCTGCCTTAATCCATATCCATATCAACAACAGATCAAATGACTATGAGCATGTGAAAGGAAGTTTCTTGTGGGTGTAGTGGCTGCTCCACAGTTCTCACAGTTCTGCATTGATACTGAGCTACTTACTCCATGCAAAACAACAGACAATGTTTGCATCCCACTGGTGAAGTCAGCGGAACATTTAGCAGCTAAAGAACCAGATATCTCTGTCTGAAGTTAGTGGAGGGCAAAGCGTAGCAAAAGAGAAAGTCAATACTGGACTCGCATTTATCAAGCTCACACTAACATAAGTCTGCAACGTGTGAATGCTAATCAGGTCTGTAACCACTGGAGGTGCAAATAAACCATTGTTTTCTAACATTTCAAACCAGCCATCTGCGCAAGATTACAATACATCAAGATTCATGTTGTGTTTACAGGTTTTTCTCTGCAGCCGCAGACCACTGACACGGGTTTACAGAGAACATTACAATTCCTAATTACATTCAGTCATGTGTAGGCTGTTCAATGAACGGTTTTGGGACTGATTTCCAGACTGTTAAACTTATGTAACTAACAAGGCAAATAGCCCACAGCAGCAGGTGAGATAACAAAAAATTATTAGTCAGTGCAGCTTTTATTATCTTGAAGTGCAGGAGTCAAGTGAGTTGCAGGTGCCTGTATTCAGAGTGGCAAGGAAAAATACTCAATTATCAGCACTACATGTGTTGTTTTAATCATTCCCTTGAACAAGCACAATCACAACAATGCCATGGTCATTACGAGACGACAGTGGAAATTTTCCAGCAGCAATTTGAGAGATCAGATGTTGAAATGAGATGAAGGAGCAAAAATAAATCAAGCGGACTGATTATTATCACCATAAAGGAAATCAGCTTGAATTAAGAGAGATGTTCAGATGGACGGGATAGATAGACGACAATACGGGGAAATAATTGAGATGAGGAAAATGTCTGGAGAGTGGGAGGAGTTCTTCGGCGGAGGATCAGACGTTATATGACGAAATATCCGTAGAAAACAGATGATGCGATTGACATATACAGCTTGCAGAAGAGATGGAACAAACACGTGGAGACCAGAATCTCAACCTTGTTTTGTCCTCTTGCGATGGAGCTATCGTCAGTAGTGTTTCTTAAGAGTCGATGTCGTTGAAGATGAGGTTGAGGATGATGAAGGAGACTCCACTGACCCTGTCTTACTTGTGCATAAGAGGGCTTATTGCAAAGAATAACAGCATCAATACAAGCACCATGGTATGCTTGGAGGGGAACAGCCAATTGTCCTCTGACTGGTAGCTCCATGCTTACACACTAAATACTCTAAATAGTCCAAAGACTAAAATGCTCTTCTGTCCTTAGTTATTGAAAAAAAGGTCATTGACCCCTAAGGCCACTAGGCTGCAGGTGATCACATATATTCTTCTCTGCCACTTCTCTTGACCCATAAGTACAGTTATTAATAAAACTCCATGCCATACATGGAGCAGCTGGCTACACATACACCTTCCTTCAGACACTACAATAGAAACATAAACATAAATGTATCCTTGATGATGAATTTTCGACGCAATAGGTAATCGCCTCATGCAGCTTACAAAAAAAATCACTGACAAGAGGGTAAACAAGGCACCATGAGGGACAGACAGCGCTGGAAAATGGCTTTGTACGACAAGTCAAAAAAAAAGGATTTTAATACTGGGGTTTGTCATAAACAACTTCAAAAAAACAGTCCCACTGCTTCGCAGATACACACAGCGACCATCTGCACGGCAAGCAAACAAAGGCTTGGACTATCAACTAAATAGCATGGTCTAATTCCATTATACTCTCTCTCTTTGAGTTCGGTTTCACGCACACATACACACACAGTCACACACACAGCAGTCTCCTCCAGATTCAGACACATCAGAGGGACACACTGTCATTCATGAACATGGGTGGGTAATTAAAAAAGCACAATGCTGGATTTTTTCCAAGTGTTTGTATTAATTATGTCTATGGAAAGACTTGCACCCAGTCTTCATGAATGTGCATTCATGCATGTGTTTAACATTTCATTCACTGAGTCACAGTCATGTTAAGTTGCAATGATATTTAATAGAATTTATGCATTATATATGATGAACTACAGTGTCAGCGTGTCAGCATGCTTCTTCCTGTCTCAGAGTAGCTCACTGTCCAGTCCAGGGAGAGATGCTTTCATATGAGGAAAAGCATTCCTCCTACGGTCCAAAATCATGCATGTTTAGGTCGATATGAGACTCTAAATTGCTCCGAGGCATGAATGTAAGAGTGGATAGTGTGTATGTGCCCTGCAGTGGACTGGCTTTACTCATCTCTGACGTCTGAGCTGGAATTAGGCTCCAACAAATGTGATGCACTGGGTGCAAAGTGGGTACGCTGATGAATGGAAGGATGAATGGATGTTTATCCCCCCCCTATTGTATGAATTAAGAAAAGAAGATAGATACCACACTGATATGTGTCCAGTTCCAATAAGTGGCACATTACCATAGCTCTTAAAAAATGTCTTATTGAAACAAATCAAATTGAGTTTGTAATTTGATAGTTGGAATAAACTGCACTCTCTGCTGAAAGCTCTGTAGATTTTTTGCTAAAAGACATTTTATTTCATTTCATTTTTTTGTGTTGATACATTTTTTTCGGTATTTGCTGCTCTTCTGTTGATCGGTTCCTGTATTGTGGTCATTATTTGTTACAGGAACCTCTGAACGATCTAACGATTTTAGTCCAAAATAGACCCAATTACTGCATCAGGACTTGCAACATGGGTCACTTCCTCTGCAGCATTTTACTTTCAATGTTTAAAATGGCAGATGAAAAACACGTTGCTACGGAAACGTTCAATCACATTCATTCACTTATGAATTTAGAAAACATTTTTTTTTACATAAAATCTTAATTCTTTACATAAATATGTTTTTTTTTTGCAAACTATTTGAACCCACTCCCTCTTAATCTGCACTGCTTCCTCTCACTTGTTCTTCTTCTCTGAGTCTTTCTTCTTCTCTGAGTCTTTCTTCGTCTCAGGCTGTTTCGTCTTCTTCCAGGGCAGGAAGTTGTAGGAAACCAGAGCTGTGAGCAGGTACGTGGCCATGCCCGTGTATCCTCCCAGCACCAGACACAGCGGCTGTGCCAACACGAACAGGCAGAACACGTTCATCGACGCATGGTCGTTCAGCTCCACCGCGTCGTCCTGCGACGCTTTCATCACTCCGAAAAAATACATGAGGGCCACCGCCGGGTAGAAGGCCAGCTCCACCATGCTGCTGCCGACCAGGAGGCTCCCACGCAACACAAAGCCTTCAGACAGAACATGTACATGCACGTGTTGGGGTGAGGGGGAGGGGGGGGAGGGGGGGGGGCAGTTTGTAAGATTCACTCAGGTATCGAGCAGGAGTATTTTCAGAGACACACTCACCCAGATCCGATTTCCACACGCTGCCAAACAGAAATCCTTCTGAAGTGTGAAGGTGGACAGGAAAACAGACCCGGACCTTTGATCCAGCATCACAGCTGCCCTGTCAAACATTACCTACCTCCTGTGCTCCTTATCAGGACACTTGACAGTTGTGACCTTGTAGCACAATCTGCCGTTTTGTCTTCAATGAAGGGCTTTTAAAAAGGTTTTAACACTAACAAAAGCAATTATACTGCCCTTTCATGTGTATCATATGAAAGCCATTCAAATGAATCTGTGTGGAGAACATGCGTGACATGGATGCTGCAGAACATCAGTGAGGCACATTCAGTGAATTCAATGAGATGTAATAAATTTGTTAAGCTGTAAAATATGAACTTTAGATCCACCTTAAATTCAGAGAATGGGGTTTTTATTTTGAAGCACACGTTGTGACATGAAAGAAATGGTTTCTGATTCATGAAAGGGGAAATCGTGTTCAGCATTCGTCTTTAAGGAGAAAAGGTCACAGGAATACAATATTAGTTATCTTCATGACAAAACACAGTACAAATAAAAACATCTTAACATATATATTTGCATGTATAGAATGTATTTGGATCACTACCGTTTTTAGCTTTTCTGTTTCAGTAATCTTATATATTACTCTGTATGTTGTGTATAATTTTTCTTGTCTGCATGTTAAAGTTCAGGCCTAAACATGGCAAACAGTGACTAAAGAATACTTGAACCCTTTGGGAAATTCATTTTCATTCTTTAGTTTATGTGCTCCCACCAAATACTCTCTCTCTCTCTCTCTCTCTCTCTCTCTCTCTCTCTCTCTCTCTCTCTCTCTCTTTCACACACACACAGACACACAGACACAGACACACACTGAGATGCTCCCGAAAGACCCAGCCACACCCCTCCTGCCCTCTCTTAACCTCACCTGCACCTCTTTCATCATCTGACCCGCTCCACACTTAATCACCTGTTCCCCATTTCCTCTGATTGCCTCAGTATTTCCACCGGCTACAACCAGCAGCCCGTTTTTTTTGTTTTTTTTTCTGCTAGCACCTCTAATGTTCATTAATGAACACATTCAGCAGCCACCAACCCCCTTAAACTCTGTCTTTGTTGGACTCAGTGAGAAACTGGCACGTACGATTGATATTGAAATCACATGTTTTTTTATGGACTATTGTGTGTCAGGGCTGTTTCTTGGTTGGGGTTTGTAAAAAAAAAAGAAAAAAATGACTGTGCCAAACTGCATCTACACTTCCATAAATACAGTGATTATTAGTAAGGAGCTAGTTTTTTAGGATTTTTCTTTCCCCCAAAGCTTAGCAAACCGAGGCCGCCTAATTTTGTCTCTTGTCGTCTATTTCTACACTGCCTGTGCGAGCATGTGTTGTTCCAGTTCAATATTTGAGGATGTCACGTGTCATCTACTCTCAGAGGTTCAGGTGTCATGTAAATCTAAACTCTAAGACTCCAAGACAATGTAGGTGTAAGCTTTAATGAATCTCATGAAAGAGTCAGAGAACGAGTGCTGTGCCGGAATACAAACAGATAGCACACCATGTTGTAGATAATGGAGAGGAATGGAAAACATCAGTTGCAGGCTAACCAGGTGCTTTCGCTGTTGTGAATATTTGGAATAAGATAAGTTTTCTTCCTGTGGGAATCAGAATTTTTTCTCTGGAGTTCTTGATCACTAGCATATCTTGGCAGCCCGTGTGAATACCTGCATGCCAACCATAACAGAGCACAGTATGTCGATATAAGAACTTTCCCATCATCGATTTGTTTTAAAGCTGCGATATCTGAGTCTTCAAGGAGCTTCAAGAGACAAAATAATGCCGAGGTGTGTCATCATCCTCATTAATCAGCCAGTGAGCAAAAAGCTCTCCTGTGGGAACTTTTCCTGTAGGAAATCTTCAGCTCTTATGTCTGCTGTTATTTTCTTTTACTTCATTATAAGCTTTTGCACTCCGCTCCAACATGTCGTAATTATCAAAGAGCCCAACATGTGCTTCGCTGTTAAAAAATAAAGAGGAGCAGAGCGTTCTGGGCAGCGTTCCTGATGGACTCGACAGCAAAACTTTTCCCTTCTGCGGAAAAGCTGTTTCACCATTAAATCTCCGACTGCAGAAACTGTTCGGATCTGTTCAGATCGAGAGGCTCGTAATTATTTTGAGCTCTTGTGTACCAACTGTTGGAAGCCAGCTCAGGAGAGGTACAGCTGCATTTTATTGTATTGTTTTGTGGCTCTAATCTGTCATCCAGTTCAGTGAGTCGGTGCAGCTGAGGCCTGAGGCAGTGCCGGCTCTTACGGCAGCCTTTCCATCAGTCACCAGGGCGGCCGTAGCCCTCTATAAATACTGTAATATGTAACAGAGTGTGGCTGTCTATGGGTCCTTCTGTCTATTTATTTGTCAATCTTAGAGCAACCATTCATGAAAGGTTTCTGTGTGATGTTTGCTGCCTCAGGAGGTGTTTGATTCTGGATTAAAGCGCTGGGCCCCAGAGCAGGATTACACTCTGGGAGGTACCATGTGGCCTTTTCGAACTGGGGTTTAGCACAACTCCTACCTCTCTGCATGAATCGGAGTTCACTGCTGCTCACTTAAGCTGCACCAAATGGGCATAACTGTAATGATAAACTTGGAATTATGAGTGTTTCCACATTAGAAAGTTTGTTCCGAGCGCTGTTATGAGCACGGTGCTCTATGTCTGTTTTAACAAGAGTTTTCAGCGCATCGTCTGCTTTTTGGAAGCTGCTTTGCACTCCAAAAGTCTTGGTGAAATAAATGAGACAGCATATTCCTTGCATTTGCTAATGCAATATTGCAGCCGGTAGATGTAAGAAGTGTGGAGATGGAAGTCTTGTGTGCACCAAGAGCGATGGAGTTGAAGGGAAAGCCTTCATGAATGTGACTTTTTTAGCCCCGGCTCTGCATGATATCAAACAAGTCTTTTTTTGGGAGGCGTCTTTTCTTCAACCTCCTTTTTGAAAATGTGAAGCACACGGCACAGTCTTTTCCAGTTGAGAAAAAGTAGTTGAGTTATTTAAAATGCATTACAGGCTTATGTTTGTTATAAAGTAACTTTCACTGGAAGAATAAACATTTTCTTCCAACATAAAGTACACTTCTCTGCATGTGCCTCTAAACACACTTCCTCTTTCATTGTGAGGCAGAAATGCATTTTTAGTGGCTATTATTATTGTTGCTGCACAAATACCTATGAGTTAAATCATGGCATAAAAAAATGTGTCATACAGGATTTTGCCATAGGAAATGAAATGCAATACAATGTCCCACACAACAGTTGTCTGTCTATGAGAAGAAAGGTGTGCACCCTACTAACTGCTGGATCTTTGTATTACCTATTACCAGAAGCCACGTTAGGTTTGACAAAAACATAAGCATGTGAACAAGAGCATGTGCTGACCCCTTCCTGACTGAAAATCGACAATTAAAGCACCAAAGAATGAAGAATATCTTTATTTTATTTTGTGTGCAGGGGGACCAAAAAAAAATCACATTTTCTTGTGAGGAGATTCATGTTTGACAGGGCATTTGTCTATTTTTTTTCTTTTTTTTTGCATAATTGCTTCCAGAAAGCCGATATTTTTGGACAGCATGACGCAACTAAGCATAAACACAGTAATTAGTGCTTAGGAAACTACAGGAAGCCGAGAGAATAGGACAGAGAAGGAGGAAAAAGGGACATTTGAACCCACCATGGTGTTATTAGTGTGACCAGCGGCACAAAGCACTGACCACCTCCTGGCCAATAATAAATAAATGGAAACAGCATTTAAAGGCAAGATAGTATGTGGTGTTGTAGAGGTATAAGCTGTTCCTGAAGGAAATGAAGGAATGATCAGAAATAAAAACAAAGAGAAGCTAAATGCGTGTGTGTGTGTGTGTGAGGGAGAGAGAGAGAGAGAGAGAGAGAGAGAGAGAGAAAGAGAGGTAGAGAATACTAAAAATCTCTTGTACAAGTGGTTGGATTTTTGCCAAAGCTGTATTAGTGTGAGTGACTATGGCTCTCAGGCGTTGAAAAAAAAGACTTAAAAACAGCTCTTAATGAAAGACGGTTTTGTCTATTTTTCAGGGTGTTTATAGTTGTGGAAAAATCTAAATTTGGAGGAGAAAAACAACCTCTGAATGCTGCTGCCAGACAGACAGACAGACAGACAGACAGACAGACAGACAGACAGACAGACAGACAGACAGCGTGGAAACAACCAAACTCTTGTTGCCTGACAATGAGTGCAGCAGGTGTTTCGGCCTTAATGAGAGTTAATTTGTCTGCAGATTATTCTGAATTGTCAACTGTTGATTGGAGTGCTGTTTGTTACAGAACTGATCTGTGAGTTGAAGCAGTGCTGAAAACCGTCATATGGGTAATAAACCATTTCATTAACACACCTGGAATTCTAGTTTTTGTGCATTTGTGATACTACAGACTACTACTTTTCTCTCTCTCTCTCTCTCTTTTTCTCCTCCATGTTCTCTGGCCCTACTTCTACCAACCCACTCTTGGAACATCTGCAATAATGTGCTCACCCACACCAAACAGTGAGCCCTTAAAATACATGAATCATCCTGGAGAGAAAAGGGGTGTGAATGTGTGTAGTTGTGTGCTCATATTTATCTCTGTTTATGGGTTGTTCCGTAGCTTATACGAGATAATTCGCGCTTGCATGTCTACACTCAAGCGTATATTTGAAAGAATGAGTCTGCCAGTATGTGTGCATGTGTGCGTGAGTGTGTGTGTGTGTGTGCGTGTGTGTGCGTGCGTGCATGCCTGATCCTGAGCTCAAGGGCTGTGTGGGCAGATGCCTCCTGTGCTGGTATAAATTGATTTCCAGAATCCAGATGCTAGATGCTCTATGGAGGAAAGAGCAGTATGCCTCTGCAGCCATTTATGAAAGAAAGTAAAATGGTTTATGGCTGTGTGTAGATGTGTGAGTGTGCATATGTGTATGTGTGTGTGTGCCGCCTATGTGTGAGACTGATAGAGAGAAAAAGAGAGGGAGAAAAGAGAATCAACAAAACCAGAAATTTGATGTCTCTGTTTCTACACCGATGGTGGGAGGGCAACATATGAAGTTGCTTAATTGATTTTTTTCAACAATCTTTGTGAAACAGCTGGTTGTTTGTTTATCCACACATTCATACTCATTTATATACACTGTATATGTAAATCATTTGTTTACATGTAAAAAGAAATGTCAGAATGAGTCAGATAAATCTCTCTCTCTCTCTCTCACACACACACACACACACACACACACACACACACACACACATGGCATTTAGCAACTGTAGTACTATAGTTATCCTAAAATGACAAACCCACCCCTGTCTTGGCAGGCGCCTGCACCAGTTTAGCATATTCATTACAATGTGTTTTACAGGGCATATCTTACTCTGCATACAAGAGGCTAATGATGGATAGTGGCCATTAAATCTCTATGTAATTCCCCCTTGGTAATTAATATTGATTTTTAAATCAGCCAGCATGAACACGTTTTAATTGGCGACTACATTTCTTAAAATGTCACGCACATGCTTCCTGCAGCCAGAAACTCGTAAATCGTGCAGAACAGGAACTTTATCACACACTCTAAAGACATTCGCTCATTTGAGTACAGTTCCTTTATGGTGCTGGATACTTTATTCTGGGAGCTGTCCATTGCCGTGGTGCTGAAGGTTTTTTCTCTTTTCCATACTCTGAGCGCGCTTCTCTAAATATTGTTCATCTTGTTGCTCATTTTCAAAAACTGCTTTGCTGCTTCCAAAGGAAAAGATCCAACAATCATCTTCTATCCATCTAGGACCTTACCAAGTTTTTAGCTACTGGTTTTGCATTTTCACTCACTCATTCACTCACAGGGAAATAATAGAAAAATATGATGATCGTCTGCAGAGCCCTTACATTTACCCTGGGACCATACTAATCAAAACATTGGTTTAAATTGGTAGATAATTTCATTTTATTTGTAAGTGTCATCATTAAACTCATCCAAGTCCATCACTTGAAGTACCTCAGTATCACAATCTATAGCGATGTAAAACATACATCCAAAAAAGTCTCTGTGAAGACCAGGAGGCAGGCCAGTCCTCACATAGGAGTGTGAGGCGTGGACCATCGACAAATCAGCAGAAGACCAGATGAATGCAGCTGAGATGTGGTTCATATACAGTCTCTTCAAGAACACCCACAGATCCTTAAGGAATGTGACAAGAAGATCTAGATTGGAGAACTTAGTTACTATGGGCGAGCTGGAGGAGAAGACAGTGAGAGAAACATCTAAATCATCTCTGAAGATGGCTGAGGAAAGACTGCTGTGTAGATGTCATGTCATAGTGTCACGCCACACCTCAGATAGTCTTCAGTGTTGAAAAGCATCAATGCGTACTGAAAATCTCTCTCTCTCTCTCTCTCACACACACACACACACACACACACACACACACACACACACACACACATACACACACACACACACACACACGCACACACACATTGGGAGGGGTGTGGGGGGTGTGGGGGGCAGCAGCAGCACTGGGGCAGGGGCAGGGTTACCAGCACTTGAGTGTAGTGCCGTGTGGGAGGAGGAGTGGGAGGAGTTGAATGGGTGTGTGAGAGAATATCTAGCCTTCTTCTCTTCATTCGCTCTGCTGTTCGCGCAGACTGAAGACGTCCAGCAGAGAGAAGTCCACCCTCATGCGATGTGCAGCCGCTGGGTGAGACCACTTTCATAATTTATCCCCCCCCCCCCCCCACCTCTCTTTTCTTTTAGATCTACGCTCATCTAAAATGCATCCACAGCATACACACAACCAAGTGCGCCCTTGCTCCCACCAACTCAGTGCATCCTCCTCTTCCTCCAGCTCCTTTTCGCTCCTCTCCAGTTCCAACATTTGCGAAGTGGCTGCCTCAGCGGGTCGGACCGGAGACCATCTGGTCTCTGATCTGTTCTCTGGAGTCCCAGCCGAGTCGACTCGCTCCGTCAGATCCAGACTGTGCGGCTCCCGAGTCAGACCCGAACCACCCAGAGACCTGTCGATGGAGATGATGGAGGGGGACGACATGGACAAGCTGGAAGAGCTGTCCGCAGTCTACGACTTCGACCCTATCACCGGTCACATCCCAGCAACCAAAGTGGAAATCACAGTCTCATGCAGGTGAGAGAAGTGTAAGAAAAGTTATGTAATGAAACTGCCACAATCTCCTCATGTCGATCCTCATGTTTCCTCCCTTTTCACAGAAAGAGTCTTCGATTGGTTTGTGCGTATATGCTTGTGCGTTAAAAAAAAGTGAAAGAAAATCTCTCACTGGAAGAGATGATGTTTCTTCACAGATCAGATCTGTTAATCTGCAGAACTTTTATAGGCATGCATGCATTTATTGCCTTTTTTTTACACCTATTCTTTAACTGGTGTTAAAACTCTGCAGTTTACCATTAGTTAAGAGTACTGCACTCTCATCCCGCGATAGACTGACAAATATAAATGTTCTTGTGAGGCATTGTGCAGCTTGAGCCATGTGAGAAGCGCACATTGTGATGCACAGAGACAAAGCAGACCAAGCATGTGTGTCTCAGATGCCACATGGAGAAATCCTGAATCCTTGATTCAGATGGCTTTCTCCCTCCCTTATATATTAGACATGCTTCGCTGTGACTCTTACGTATTGAACCGTATGCTGCATCCACAGGCTGCTCAACACCTGTGAAGCACGCAAAGCCTCTCTCTCGCCTTCTTTACAAAGTGCTGGATGTTAAAGATTAAAAGGGTCCCAATGCATCCCCTCAGTGTGTGTGTAAGAGCTCCTCATCCTAGTCCCGGTCTTTTTGATTCAGTTTAAAGACGTTCCTCTTTTACACTGCACTTCAGGAAAATTAATCCACCCTTGCCAGATGAATTTCCCTGCAGGGCTTGTTCAGTGAGAATAAACAGTCACTCCTCTTCCCATTAGGAAAGGTTTTAAAGTCAATGCTTTCAACGCCTTTCTCCTGTCAGACAGGCACTCAAGTGCTGGCATGCGCACACGAACACACACACACACACGCACACACACACAGATGCACGCGCACACACATACAGAGGCACACGAAGGCTGAGATGCATCTCCCTGGTCTTTGATGCTGGTTCTTGGGTTTGTGAGCCATCAGAGCAGAGTGAGTTTGAGCTATAACAAGCTGCGTGTGCATTATTGATGGGGTCTCTGACGCTCTGAGAAGCTTGCTGCCACATCTCTCAGCTCAGAGAGATAGAGAGAAAAAAACGAAATTCATCCCAAAAAAAAGACAGACAAGAAATGAGTGTGTTTCAATTTGCTGAATGAGCAACCGTTCACTTGTTTGTGTTGGTGAAGGAAGTAGTGGGCGATGGTGGAGAATCAGTTTAGTGGCAGCAAGGATGCTGGCACTGTGCTGCACACCAGGCAGAGCCCTGCATGTTTTTGGATTTTGTGTTTTTTCCTTTTCTGTTTGTAGCGATGAGGCGATTGGGATTACATGCTTGAATTAAGCGCAATTAAGCTCCATTCAGGTAAATGATGAGGCCTATTCTGATGACCCCCTGCGTTTATGCAAATCATTTTCCTCTGACAATGTAAAATGTGTGTGCGAGTGTGTGCACTGAAAAGACAAAGTAGTGCTGCAGATGCTTCCGACAAGAAAGAGAAGAAGAAAGAATGAATGAAACAGCTCTTGATGCTGCTCACTTCCGATCAAGGAAACTGTGGCTCATGGATCAGACAGAGGTTTGATCCCAGCCCCCTGCAGTGTGCATGTTGGGGCTGGATACTGAACCCCACACTGCCCCTGACATTGTGTCATCAGTGTACAAATGGGTGTGAATTAGAAAGGTTATAAACCCTGCTTGAGCAGATGGACTGTGCATGGTAACCTTTACCTTCAGTGTGTGAACTGATGCAAATGGGAGAATGTGACTACAGCGCTTTGATCGGTCATGAAGACTAGAAAAGCATGATATAAGAACTGGTTCATTTACCATTTACCATCCTGCAGCACTGCTTTTGCTGCGGTGCATGTGTGTGTGTGTGTGGCAGAGTTTATCCCATAAGAGCAAACATCTATGCACATTTCTGACTTCAAATGAGTTATGAGTGATGTAATTTGGATGTTTGGAAAGAGATATTGGCTGTGTTTTCCTGTGATCATGCATTTCTCCTGGATTAAAGCCTGATGTCCAGTTTTCCTAAGATTACTGCAGCTCCTGTAGTGTTTTGATAAAAAATTTGATTGCAGGTGATATTATCAAATCCTCCTGAAGCAAAACTAGTTCAGTGCCAATTCAAGGCCGCAAAGATCCTTTAAATCCTTTGTACAGATGTTCAGTAAGTCAGATTGTTATTCAAGGAGAGAGGCTCCCTGTTGGATCTCCTTCGCTGTTCTCCCATTGTCGTCATGTACACGCGTTCTCTAAAACCTCCAAATCATAATGATAGCTGTTCCTTCTGGCTTAATACCCCTTATTACAGGCTGCAGTCCCTGCTTTTGACAACATATTATTATCAGGACCACTGACAAATACAGGGGGAACAGGATCTGTGAAATAAGGGGGTTGGGGTGGTGGTGGTTGTGATAGGGAGTAGAGGGGGGTAGGGACTAGTTTGTGTTTCACTAAAGAAGGGGAGAAAGCTGAATGGTGATCATGTGGTCTATGTGGCGATATTTCTGCATTTTGCAATATAAAGCAGGCGAAAAGCAAAAAGTGAAGCAGTCGTTTGCCATTATTCTTATGTTTCAGTAGCTGAACCTCAACTGTCCTTGAGATCTATCTAACTGTCTCTCACCATGTTTTCTCACAGTATGTGATGTGTCGTTTTGAGCACGTTTTGTTTTGTGGGGAAGCTTGAAACAGTTTGACACTAAAGTTAGAAAAAACAAAAAGAGTTTCAGGGGCCAAAAAAATCCAAGCTGTGTTTCTTTTTCTTAAACTGGTGTTTACACTCCCAGGGGGCTTGTCAGTCAATAACCTGGTTCCTGGGGAGAAATGAAAGGAGAAAAGTACATTTGGCATGTGGACAGAAAAGTGGAGGTGTAAATCCTGCAGCCACAAAGACGAGCTGTTACTGCACTCTTGTCAACCGCTGTTCCGTGTGGTCGAATCAGAAGTCTGTGGTGCTATTTCTGCTCCACCGTCTAACCATCCAGTCAATCCAAACATCATGAAGAGATACTTAAACATCTAATGTGGCCCACAGCCATTTGCAGGTCTCTCCAGTCGGCTGATTAGAGACCGTCTGGCTTGTGTATTGAAGAGTAGGTCAGTCAATGGACGAGCACCAGCTTCTGAGAAAGATATTGATAAGCAATGTGTTCACCCGACAGCGCTGGCAAATGTGTGCTGTTGCAAGACTGTTGCAAGAAATCCACAAAAGCAACCAGTTTTTCTGGTCAATCATTGTCTTTTATTGAAGCACAATCCCTAGTTTGTTCCCCTTGCGTACTGGTACATTTGAGTCACACGATTAATCATAAAATAAATCTGCTCTGCTCTACATGCTGTACTGAGAGCATTTCAAGTGTCCTCCGTGACAAGTCCATCGAAGCTCAGTGCTTACTCAAATTCTGACATCAAGACATTGCTCTTCAGTTCCGCACAGGTCTTAGATGTAAGACCAAACTTCAAAAAATAGAGATTAACAGCGGATCACAGCCTTACTGTGTGGAGTTTGCATCTTGCTTGCGTGAGTCTTCTCTGTGTGCTCTGGTTTCCTCCCACAGTCATTAAGGTTGATTGGAGCCTCTAAATTGCCCCTGGGAGCGAGTTAGAGAGTGAATGGTGTGTGTGCCCTGTGAGCTAGAGGTAGGCACCAGCAGACCCCTATGACACCAAAGTGGGTAAGATGATTAATGATGGATTGACTGATATCTATTTCAATCAATGCTGTACATAGATTAGGAGAAAATTTTCTCATTGTTAAGAAAACAGAGGATTTTTCATCCAGATGGTCAGAAGAGTCTGAAGACTCTCCAAATACCTTTTAAAACAGAAGCAAGTGTTGTTAAGCAGCATTATGGCTTTTCAAATGTCACTGGGTATTTACTTTTCAGCAGACCAGATGCTCTGTAACTCAGATGTAATGATAATCCATGAGAGGCGCAAACTGGGGCCAAGCTGGACGTCACAGTCTGAAATCAAAGGTTCACTAGGCTTAACTGCCACACCGAGCTACTGGGAGAGATTTAGACCTTATCTGAAATCTGGTGCTTATTTTAAATAGATGGCTTGACACCAATTTCAATGCATTTTTAATGAAGGATGGAAAAAATGAACCCAGGCGGACATCAGTTACATCTCTCTCTCTCTCTCTATCATATCTGCTGGTTGTCTCGTCTCACGGGTCCTGGTTGTGGGGTCAAGAGAGAACACCCTGACCACTTTCACCAGCTTCTCTTGGATGATCAGAGATGTTCCCAAGTCAGCCACGGGTTATGATCTCTCCATCATGTCCAGGGTCTGCCCTGAGTTTTACTCCCAGATAGGCTTGACCTCCCAATATAGAGGAGCAGCTGCTCTACTTTGAACCTCTCCTGGATATCTGAGCTCCCCAGCCTGTTGCAACCTTGCATTTTGTTTTCAGTCACCATTTTCAATTAGTTTGATGTGCAAATGGGGACAGTCTGAACACATTCTCCATGCAGAGGAGACCACAGGAAACAGTGGCAATGCTGTGGTACACACACCAGGCCAGTAGTTTGCAGTGTGATTTTGTTGTAGCGTCATGATCAACTAAAAATGTGCATGCGTAAAGATGCATCTTGCTATTCATGCATGGCAGTTGACTGCAAACCTTAGCGAGCATACTCTTTTTCAAAATATGTATTTGTTTTGTCTACTTGGAAAGGGAAACTGGGTCATTTTCAAATCTTTACCGGTGAACCGGTGACAATGGGCAGCCTTGCATCCAAACCTAACTCAAAACTCAAACTCTAATTCTGACAATACAGAGATCGAAAGGCCTGTAGCATCAGGCCATTCGCCCCATGCTCCTGGAGCACCTCGAGGGACATGATCATAAGCCCTTTCCAAATCCCTAAAGCACATGTGGACTGGTTGGACAAATTCCCATGTCCTCACCAGTTTTCCTGTAAGGGTATACAGCTGGTCAGGCTTTCCATAACCACAACAAAAAACACTTTGCTCCTCCTGAATCCGAGGTTTGACTAATAGACGCATTCTCCTCTTCAGTTGGTTATGCTCTCTCTGCTGGTGGTGTAAGAATTGAATTTAATGCATTTAACATGCATGCATGCAGGGATGATTGATGGTTGATGGGATGCAAAGGTCAAGAGGGGTGAGGTGTGACTCTTAACCCACACACTGGGTCAAAGTTCACAGTGACTCATTAAATCATTAATGGATTGTAGATTTCTTGAGCATGACACCTAATCTGAGATCTTCAATAAGGTGAAGATTTTTACACTAATTGATGGTTTGTGGATGTGAAGTAATGAGCCTACTCTTGTAGTCAGAGCATGACTTCATAACGGTGGAGATGGGGGATTTCTTTGCTTGTTTCCCGAGCGCAGGGAACCATAATTAAACTCCTCTGCTAAATGACTGGATGGTTTTCATTTGCATATAGATTTGTGCTTAGGAGGACCCTGGTTCTGGGATCTGATAGGTTCTTTTACGGATCTGGGACAGATATGAAAGCATCTCACGCAATGGAGAAAAGCCCTCGGGAACCCCAATGCCACAGCTTCTCATTGCTCTGATTTCCCTCTCTCTTTCACATCACGTCGTCTCTCTAGGTCTGAGCCCTCACACATACATGCACCACAGCACTTTTGGTGTGAGTACCTACTGCACTGCAAGCATCGCTGAAGCTAATTAACCATATGAAGACTGTGGTGTATTAAACATGAGCTCAGCTTTGCAAACTGCAACATAATTATCTTTCAGTTAACCCCCCTTCAACACACTCACTCACAAACACACACTCACTTGCTTTAGTAAGTAATTTTGCAGCACATCTGACTGGGCATACTGCCCGATGTCGCACAGCCTGACTCTTCCTGGAAAAGGTGTTGATACTGAGACAATGACAAGCAGAGAGGAAATATGGTGTGGATGGTGAGGGAGCAGACAAACAGGGACTGACTGAGAATGAGAAACTTGTTTATGGAGCAATCCACGGACAAAGCTAATTACAATAAAGTTCATTTGCATAGCACCTCTCATAGAAGAAATTCAGCTCAGAATGTTTTACCGCAGTGAAATTACAGGAGGCAAAAGCATTGCATAAAAGGACATAAAAAGCAAGGAAAAGGAAAACAGAATTGGAAAGGGGAGATAAAAATGATAGAAAGGTTGAAGGGTTTCTGCACTTGTGGGTGATATAGTTTTATTATCACCACCAACCCAGGGGCTGTAGGTGAGCCTCATAGGTTTATGTGATGCAGGATTTCTGTGAAATGTGTGGATAAGTAGGAAATACCAAAATAAACCCAAGTGTTGCAGGGACTGCGAATCTAAAACCAGCCTGTAGCTTCTAGGTATGCATACTAAGGCTTGTTCAAAATAAACTCAGGAAAATTGAATTTGAACGCAAGCAGTGTACTGTAAAACATAAAAAAAAATTGTGTATGCATTTTTAACACTGATGAGGAATGAGACAGTGAACTTAGTTACTCTGCAAATAGCAACCAGAATATCACAATATCAGTATACTGTACAGTACATAAAGGAAAATTTCAGCCTACAAGACAATGCAGCTGGATTTATACTGCTAAAAAATACAGTTTTAGTAGAGAGATGTGTAAATAAAACACAAAAATTGGACCCTGAGCCTTTTTACTGTTTTAGCATTGAGTGAGCATTGGGTGTGTGCAGCATGCGTGAGAAGTATGCAGTTGATTGCAACCTCATCACAGGTGGGCCTCTAAATTATACATCCTGGACCTCTAATCTTTTATATATTACCATGATTATTGGAATTTAGAAAATAAAGTTCCATATAAAAGTGACTTTACACAGTTGAGTGCTAGAAATCAGAGAGGAAAGAGAGACACATATTTACACAGACATACAAGAAAGAGACTGGCATCATGTATGGCTGAAGCTTTGTGTCACCTCCACCTGGCACTCCTCACACACATGGACACACATGCACATTTCTTTGCGCTGAGGAAACCACCTGCTTATACTTTATGCATTACATTTTTGTCGAACAGCCTCCGCTAATGGGATTCCTTTTCTTGAAGTGGCCACACAGATCTTGTTCCATTTCCTTTAACTTGACTCTGCACAACTTGCAGTATTATTAAAGTGGAGCAGCACTGCAGACCTGGGCACTCAACACCTGCACCGGTGATGAGTCCACCTCTCTGCCTCTCTCTGACTCCGGCTTAACTCCTACTTGGAGATGGCCTCTTGGGGGCTATTTCATAAAAATCTGGCAACTCACAATTTCTTCCATTTTTCTGTTCCATCTCTTCTATTTTTCTTTGTTTTGCAGATAACTAGAAGACAGCTGCTTGGTCACTACCGTGTGTGCGTGTGAGCGTGTGTGTGTGTGTGTGTGTGCATGTGGGTGTGACTGTGCATATGCATGCTCAGGCTGTTTTGTCACAGCAACATGGTTCATTTTGGAGACAAATTAAAAGACTTCATGAAGCTTAGAAGCAGCAGGAGGATATTAAATATGCATCCTAGCTGTTGTTTCTGCTTACAAAACAGTTTCTTCTCCCTTTTCAAGTCTGCATTGATCCACAGAAAGCATGTAGCATGCCGCTATTTCTGTGTGCAACTACAAAAGACAATTTGGATGCCTTTCAGCATGAAGCACTTTCCTCTCCTGACCCAACAGAAACCAATCAATTATTTTGTACACTCGTCGTCAGAAACGCCAAGGCAAGAGCACTGAAGATGCTAACATCGTTTATGGGCATCGTAGACAATCTTACACGTCTGTGATGCCATTTACCTTTTTCAGTGTACGCCGTCTGCACGCCGATTGAAAGACTATTACTGATGCTTTTTAATAAATCAATAAATAGGGCTGTGGACACACTGAAAAGACTCAAAGTGCAGGTGTCAAGAGCTTGTATAAACAAATGAAAAGCAATG
Source organism: Karalla daura (assembly GCA_029224185.1). Taxonomy (NCBI): domain Eukaryota; kingdom Metazoa; phylum Chordata; class Actinopteri; order Chaetodontiformes; family Leiognathidae; genus Karalla; species Karalla daura. Next base: position 25,613,181 of record CM055188.1, read on the forward strand.
TTACCCGTCCCTTGCTGGTTTTGTATGAGCCGAAAAAAATCTGATGTTATCATCTATCTCGCTATTAGCCAGACTTTTTCATTGAAAACCGTGATATAAAGATGCTTGATTTTTATCCATCAGTCCAACACCCAATGATCCCTTTCAACCCTGACGGCAGCACTATTCAGTTGTCAGTGTCTTAACACAGCGATGGCTGTAATCACCTCTGTCAGCTCTGCTGCCCAGAGTTAACTGTCTCATTCCTGTACCCATCAGATTCTCCGTCGCACGCTCAGATTGAGCTTGTGTCTTTCAGCTCTTGTGCCTCGCCAAGAGAATCTCCTTGAATGCAAAGAAGCCTTGGCGAGACTGTTGTCAACAGCAGCTGCACATTAGTGATGTTAAGACCAGAGGAAGAAGGAGACAAAGGGTGCCGCTCTCTGTGTGAGTTAATGATGGTTCGCTGTCACGCTGGTTTTAGCGGCTGAGAGGCTGAGTCGGGGCTTTGATCTGCGCTCTCTGGCTGACACACTTGTCGGCCGACTGGCAAGAGTGCAGAAGTCATGGGAAGACAAAGTCAAAGTGATCGGCGGAGAATTGAAGGTCACTCTCTCTGTGACCCAGATTCGATGCATTCGAAACATTTTCAAGGGTTAAAATTATCTTCCTTTCAGTTTAGGATCAGTGTGAGTTCTCTTTGATGCAAAACTGCCAGTCCATTTTAGCATTTAATAATAACAAAGATTCTGATTAGGATTTTTTAGGATTAAAATGCCCTAAAATGTATTATTACAGCCCAAACACATATTTTTTGTTTAATTGGTTTGCCAGGAAATAATATTTTTAGTATGGTCTATAATTCATTAGATATTTGGCTGCAAACGGCCTTTTAAGTTTTATTTCTGTGAGTGTAAGCTGGACATTTTCAATTTTGTCATTTCAGTCTTCCATTAAGTTTTTTGTTATATACTGACAAAGGCTCATTTTGTTCTATTCTGTGTCAGCATGTTTTATTGTCACAAAAGCCAAGAGTAATGAGAGTTGTCTTTGTCGAGTTTGATAACTTTGCATGTCCTACTTTTTTACATAAATATTTTGTTGTTTGCACTTTACAGCCATCTTTATTGAGCTGGGCTAAAACTCTTTTGTTAATTTCATAGAAAACACTGCAGGAGGGCCCTAATGATTTTATGATTGCAAAAGATAAAACAGCCCACTTTCAAATCATAACAAGTGCTAAAGCTCTAGGACCATAATTTTCTAATCTTGGTTCGAAAAAAACATGTCGGTGCAACTGCAATATCTGCAATCCTTTGGGTTTTTACACACAAAACACATTGGAAGAAGGCAATTGTACATTTGCATAAACAGATACCTGCTGTGAACGTTAGTTTCTTATTCCCGCCCCAGGTCAGGGACCGATGAGTATTTATGCATGCCTGATGTGCATGTGAGGAGAGTGAGAGGGATGCTTGGGTCGCTTGAGTCATCTGTCTAATTGGAGGAACCATTATTAACATTTGACCAGGGGTCTATGACTTGCTTGTTTCAGCTCCCTGATTAGCATTTTAGCATCAGAAGTTCAGTTTCCATTGGACTCAGAGATTACTAATGAGCCTTATTATTTTATTGTATACTGTAATTGGCTTTGTTTAGCTTTTCATTCTGTGCTACTAACAAAGCTAAGAGGCCTTAAATATCACAGCAAACACAATGCAGTCAGTTGGAGAAACACATGCAGCATTTGCATGAGATGACCTGTTTCAGGTTAATTGCAGATGGGTGTATTTTTCTCACAGAGGAAAGAGGAGGTGTCTCTCACAGTTGAATTTATATCCACTGGCATCATGATTGTCATTCATGACAGTAGACTGACTAAAGTTTTCGACATTGGTTCGGTCAGCATGGCGACTGAATGTATTCCACTTCAGAAAACAAAATGTGAAAAACAAAATACGGAGTCAGCGCCAAATTCTATAACTCATCGATTTACAGATTCTCTTTCAGTGCTGCAATAAATCTCTGTTGCTAAGTTTAAATGTGTGATATGTGTGAAATAGCTTGTGAAAAAAACCTTTTACTGTCACAGCATTTTCTGTTTTCTAGGTGTTTTATAAGTTCCCAGAGTTACGTTCCACAGATGCCCAACGTTGCCCAATGTTTTCACCTGACATGTTTCAAAATTCCCACTGGCTGAAGCTCAGAGCACCAGAGCTTGCCGACAATCAAGACAGGTGTGCAGATATTTCACTGTGTGAATGGCTCCCATTGTGCTGCATCGCAAGCATCTGCCCTCAGCACATGTGATGCAGTAATGGAACCTTAATAGCTCTTAGTTGGACCTATTGAGAAAAGTGAGTCACAGCTGCGGACAGCTAGCCTCACCTAGCAATTAGAAAGATCTTCTTTTTTTAATGCCCAGCAGGACCAAATCCACCACAGTTTGTGCTTCCTAATCAAATACAGCAAGCTAATTTGTTTTGAGCAGTGGATCTATGAACGCAGGTGATAGGACTCGTCCATCTGCTGGCACACACCACAAGAATGTTTATTGGTGTCAAGACTTTCGGGATGAAGTCTTTTTTTAGCCCCTCAGTTGTATCAGTGATCTGGCCGCTGCCACTGTGTGCATCATGCAGCTTCCTGTGAATTATATGCCCGTTCTGACATTTTCCAGTAACGGCATCGCGCCTATTTGTACAGATTTCTCTGATGGTGTTAGTAATTTGAGTCTGCGGTATTATAAACTTGAAACAACATCTGCAAGGCTTCAGTTATTAAGCTCAGCTCTTTTCAGGTACAAGTGGCCTTAGGCTTGGATCCGATATTTCTCTGCATCGTATAGCGCCAAACACGTAGGATGTTGAAAGTTTACAAAAGATTTTCATATCTAAAGCTCAGTGTTCATTTGAAGAATCACAGCAGCAGTTGTGGCTTTGGTAAAACAGAGTATGGGTAGGAGGAAGTGATGTGATAGCAACTAATTTGCAAATCATTAAAGTCTCTTTACTGCTTTTGAGAACACACTTGTTTGTTAAAGTAAACAAGAATTGTACAATGCATTCCAACTTTACCCATGAAGGCCATTCATTGTGATGCACAGCAATGCTTGAATATCGTGATTCGTGATTAGTTTACTCTGAAACTACCACTCAACATAGATGTGAGGTTTGTTTTTCCTTTTTAGGGGCCCACAGAGCTACTTCATATCCATTCATTTTTCACATTATATTTTTCCAGTACATCAAAGGGCAGTGGCTGGAATTAAGCTAATGAAAATTGTGGTATGCAGTATAACCCATTTGACTACTGGATTTGATAATGGAGGTATAAGCTCTGAGGGCAATTAGGTAATGGATGTGTGTGTGTGTGTGTGTGTCTTAATATCTAATGTGTTTTTCTCACAATAACATAATGTCATACAAAACTTTTTGAGAGGCAATTTCTAGTTGTTAAGCCATGCTAATGATCTTGCTCTAGCTTGTATTACCCAACGTAATGCATTGTAATACCTTGTATTACCCTGTAGTACCCTGCCTTTACTCTGCAACTTTGATTTATGGCCGTACGCCAAATTTTCCCATCAACCCCAGCTATGTTTTGTTTTTAGTGCTAATTAAAATGTTGATATTCTTGTAAACATGGCAAACATCACATCTATCAAACACCAACATAATCGGTGAGAGCATCTAGGTCAAAGACCAGTTCGTAGCGCTGCCTAGTCTAAAGCTAAATCTCAATCTGCAAGTTGTTGTGAATGATTTGTGGCACGTATCTCGCTCAAGGACATCTGTTGGTGAGGCAATACGATCCTGACTACAGTGACACACATCACTGAAACAATTGCACTCTTTATGCCGACCTACTTTGGAAGCATTTTCCCGAACTTTTCCTCTTAGGACATTATTTTTACAGCTTGGGCTTTCTTTCATTTCTGTTTTGCATTTCATCTCATTGATGCCGCTGCTCGCTTCCAGCACGATGAAAATCTTAAGGCAGCGAACTAGAAATCTCACGACGCTCTGAGACCTACAGTAAAGATTTTTCATGCTCTTTTAACATGGCAAATAGAAAGTGATTTTTGTCGCTTTTAAACAACAGTTTCAGGAAGGTGAAATATTCTAAACTAAAACTAAGTAAACTACGAAGAAAATCATTAATAATTAATGAATGTTCGTCAGGCTCCTAATCATGCAGTTTATAATGTCGTCTGTCACCTGACCTGTGTCGACTTGGGAAATAGTCACAACCTCTGCTGTTGGGAATTTTGGTACGATCTCCAGCTTCGCTGCCAGGCTGCAGGCTCGCTGCATCTGTCTGGCAGGCCGAGCAGGAATCTCCCCAGAGGAAGCCGTGGCCTGAATAATTCAACAGCTGGTGGGAAAAACGATCCTGCATGGTTCTGCCATCGATCCGACAGTAAAGCAATGCCAGCACAACAGTTTGGACTCCAGTGATTGAGGCGTTGCAGAGAGCTTTATTTATGAATTGCTGCTGTTCGATTTGTTATAGGCGACAAAAAGATTAGAGAACATTATTGGCGGTGGAGGTCTAAACTTTACAGCGTGGTGATGTCTCCCTCACAGCCAAAGCACATATGTGACTATGAGCAAAATAATAAGCCAGAGAAGTAATAAGAAAGCACAAATGATGGACAGGGAGGAGATGGGAGACAGTGATGAACAGCCTGTGAAAGTTTATTCTGATACATCATCCAGCTTTAATAACACTGTGCTGCATAATGGCTTCCCCAACGCTCTCATAAACAGATTACCCTCTTTCCTCCACCCCCACAGTTAACTCTATTGCTTTGTATAAGTTACTCCTTCCCCTCCCCTCCTCACCCCTATTCTGCTTCTTCCTTTTTCATCTTCCACTGTGACTCTTTCTCTGCAAGCGCACCTCACCTTGTTCCACCCTCCTCATCCCTCATAACTCCGCTCCTCCTGTCAGCTGCTGCTTCCTTCCACACATCCCTTTCATTTTGCCTCACTGGCAATGCTTTTTCATTCAGGAATGTGAGGACAGTGTTCGTTCTTATTACAATCCATCTTAGCCTAAATGTCCTTGAGGAAAACACTCAGCCTTTTTTTTTTTTTTTTTTTGCTTTTATTTAGTGACAAATTGTCATGACAGGATGAAAATGTTACAAGCATTAGACTTTCAGAGTGTCAAAAAGCAGCTGCTTTTTAAACTATTTTTTCTTTGTCTCATTACAAAATAAATCTTTGCAAGGATTTTTAGACGTATAAATATCATCCAAAGCTTAAGGATATATATTTGTAGATACCTAGGTATAGAGGCACTTCTGGATGCACACTCCATAAAGGTTGTTCCATCCTCACTGAACATTTAGATGCTGTCAATGCCACCAAAAACAAACCTATCGTTTTCTGTGAATGGTTCAAAACAGAAGCAGCAGTTGAATTTGCTGTTGCATAACACAATTCAGATATGAAAATAAGAATTGTAAACAGTGAAGCTCATACCAATTGATATGATATGATTGATTGATAAGAAAGAGGACCAAACATTGCGTTTTATGCATTATTTCCTGATGCTTACTTGTCGAAAGCTTTCAACTGCAGTGAAAACATTTATGTTATGAGGTACAATGATCGCAGATGAAAGAAAGCAGGCGGCTGGAATATAAAAGCTAGACTAAAGCATCTAAAGCACTCTTTTACTCTGTTATGGATTTAATGGCAAAAGAGTCACTGCCCGTAGAGGAAATCAACAGATTATTATTTGCTAGAGCAATTAGTGATTTTTATTTATATTTTTTCTGCTACTGAGGAAAAGCAAAGACATGTTGTCAACACATTTTTTTTTTTTTTTACACGTCATCTGCTTTTAATCTAATATTGTGAACTTGTTTGCAGTGGTTGAGTCTTGACAGCACCACCTGCTCATTCATTTGAAGTCATCCATGTGTTAGTGAGTATCCCAGCCATTTCTGTGTGGAGTTTCCCTGATTTTTTGGGTTGTATTCCCTGTCTTTGCTATACTATGTGAGCTGGAGATAAACACCAGAGGGTAAAGTGGGTAAAATAATGCATGGATGATTCTTTAACTACTCCCCTGTGCGCTGTATCTCCAACATTGTAAAGTGAAGAGAAATATCTAATTTGCGTGCACAAGTGTTTAGTTTAGCTCTGTTTCAGTTTTTTCTTTTTCTTTTTTTCTTTTCAAGTGCCCATACACACAAACAAAAACAAAAACATGCACAGGCACACACACACACACACACACACACACACACACACACACACACACACACATACATGCTCACACCTTCCCTCAGTCTTGGGTTGCGTGGCTTTGTGTGTGAACAAGAGGTCAATGTGAGGTCTGCATGAATCCAGTATAGATTCCTTCTACACCCACTGACTGTCCTCCATGAACCAGAAAAATACACCCTCGATAAGAACCTTTCGCCCTGCACGCACACATGCATTTCAGCATTCTCCCATATGTAAATTTCCTGGGAATATATTGAGTTTGAAACATTGTGTATATGCCTACAAGATACAGCGATCTGCTGGCTCCATTCCATGAGGGATTACAATGTGGAAAACCGTGTTTAAGACTCCTGCGTGTTACAGTGCGAATGAATGTATCTGGTGGGCAACATTAACGAGTCCTCGTTGAAGTTAAAATCTATGAGCTCCCGAAGTTTTAATTATTGGCCTGCGGCAGCCTATTTGTGCTGAGTAGAGCTTTATTTCAAGTCAAGAATATTATCAGCTCTATTTTCATGTCTTGAAACGCCTCTTCAAAAAGAAGCACTCATCCCTAGATATTTACCTCCCTTTTCTCAGCCGCACCGAGCAGTGGAGTTGGAGAGCTGAAGAACCTCCTGCAGGTTAGAGGGAAGGAGCTGTCTAATTATTGTGGTTTGTGTCAGATCTCTGTAAATAAAGTCAGCCATGTCTGTGTGTCTGTCTAACGGGGCTTGTTTCTTCCCCCTGTGCAGGAAGAACACCGTTACACTCAGTCTATTTCTGATCTAATCTCAGAGGACTTCATTTCTCTCTCCCTCCCGTTCCAACTCTCTCTTCCACACACAGACATTCTCTGACACACATTTCCTCCTCTCCTTTTTTTGTTCCTACATTTGATTTTTTTTTCTTACATTCCTGCTCTCTTGATTTCACAAATTCCCCTGTGCACAGAGACATACATACCCAGATCCTGCCCCTGCTGCCTCTGCGCAGCTCAGATCTTTTCATAACCTCATTTACATAAGGGAAGTTGTGTTTCAGGAAGTTAGTTTGAAGCCCCTTTAGTATTGCCAATCCCTTTGAAATAGATTACGCAACACCTAATGCAAATCTGGTGACACATTTTAAATATTTAATGCCATAGCAGTGGTTGTTGTGATGCCCTGGTGAGAAGTTAAAATTTGCCTTTAAAGGGATATTTAGGGCAGAGCCACACAATTGGAGAAGATCATCTTTCAACATCTTAACATTATGTTAAAGCAATTTTTAAAATACATCTTACTTTACTGAGCAAGTGTCAGTCTTTCTTTGTCTTCCTCTGCAAAACGCAGGAACATTTAATGATGCGAGCCACATCTCATGTTCACCGCTTTGTGAACATTTTGCTTTAATTACCACAGACTGACTGCAGCCTGGAAGACGTACACCCTCTAAGACTATTTTTTATTTATTTCTACTGATAAATGACTCTCAGCATTGTCGTTTTCCGGGTCTATGAACACTATGCGCTCCTCAGCATTACAGTTCTGGCTGTTGACTGTAGTTTTTTTTTTTCTGCATGTAGATGAGCACCTTATCTCCCTCAAAAATTTGGAGGAGGTTCACTTCAAGATTTGGGGCAGGGCGTTTGTTGACTTGGAAGTGGTGTGTAGGAAGACATATGCTGTGGTGCTGCGGGGGTTTTGCAGTTGATACGCCGTAATGAAAGAGTCGCTTTGATCAGGTTTTGTTTCAGCAGACCCCCATTTGAATACGCTCAGGTTCGCCTTGTGTCAGCGCAGCCTTTTGTTCTGCCTTTGTTCCACTTCCTGCTTTGCAAACACATCTCTGTATGTGCTCCACTGTACTGTATGTGTGCGAATGTATGTGCTTTGGGGGGGTTGACGTAAGGATTAATGTGTGTTTGACACGTTAATTCCTCCTTCATAGTTTCTATTTTGATTTTGTTGTAGTGTTTTAGATGCCTGTGATTATCCATGTTTTATTTGTTCAAATTGTCTCCCCATTTGTTGTCTTTTCCTCTGGGGATCAACGAAGGTTCAAATACTCAATCATCTGAATTTCTCTCTCCCTCTCTCTCTCTCTCTCTCTCTCTCTCTCTCTCTCATAAGTACCATATTGTCATATTAAAGCAAGCATTAAAGTAATCACCAGTAGCAAAATCCTGCTCAAACAAACTTTAATGATTATTACTTTCATACTTTCTCAAACACAAATATGGTTCACATTCATTTAAAGTCTGTTCTTCATCTCGAGCTTAACGCCTCTCCGTGTTTAATTTGTTCATACATCATCGAACAAATGCAGGAAGAGTTTCGAAGTGAAGACACAAGTGAAAATGTCAGATCTGTCCTTGAACACCGACTCTTGGCGTATTGATTAGCAAATATTACACTGCATTTATCAACAGGAGCGAGGGAAATAAGAAATTAGGGCTCTCTCGAATGAAAGCTCAGTATTTCAACCCCTGAGAAAAACAACTTTGCCTGCCCATATCAAACTAATCTAGGTAAAATAACTGGACAATATTACGAAAAGGCAGTACTCATTATTTATGTCTCGAGGCTTCAATTATCATGCACTTCAGATTAACAGAGTAGATATAGGCTTTTGGTTTGGTAAGAGGTGGTCTATTTAGTATGAAAAATCTAGTTAAGGGTACATAATAAGTTCATTTATTCAGCAGATGGGAAATGATTTCCGAATAGAAAATAAGCAAAAGTATGCTCTGTCTGTTCCTCTGCTGAAGTTGGAGTGTAATTATGTAATGTTAAAACAAGTGCCTTTATTTTTCTGTTTACTGAAAATATGTGTAAAAGCTGTCTCATAGGATGATAAAAATTTAACATCTAAAACTTAATTTGTCTTCATAATTTCAGTCAGTAGAAGCATTTGTTGTTTGTATTTGACATTGTTAGGCGTCATTGTAAGGTGACCTTTTCAGGACATTTAGTCTTACAAATAGCATGACTTTTGTATCAATTTTTGTCAGATTTTTTCCCCTTCTTATTGGTCATACAGTAGCAAACATATGAGGTGTCCTCTTTGGTTCCAATAAGACATTGCATGGCTTCCAGCTTGCTAGCCCTGTAGTTTAGACAGGAGCTTGGAGGCTCTAATTAAATTTTCAGTGCATTTATTCTGCATTGAAACAGTGGTGAGAGCTAATAGTTGTGTAGGAGCCTCTTGCACGTACTGATCTGAGTTTCCCCTGGAAGAACAATCATCTCTGTTCATTTCCGAAGAGTGCTTCAGTATTGTGTTGCATTAATATGTGCTGTGTCCATTTGGAGCCCTCCTCACTTCCACCACATGCTCATTGTTTTTGCTGATATTGAGCTTCAAGTGCTTATTGTTGTACCATGTGTTGAAGCTGTCTATCAATCCCCTCTGGTTGTGTTTTCTGGTTTTGCAAAAAGTGTCTGTATTTCAGAGAGTTTTCTGAAGCTGCATGCCACAAAGACTCCATACGATCAAGAATATGGATGGAGGCATATACCTCTGCAAATCAATAACTATACTGTATTATTCACCATAGGATGCAGAAAATCAGACAATATGATTGAAGAAGAAAATACCTTTCACGCCAAATCTCTCTTGAAAAGACGGCCACACTACCCCCTGTGGACCCTTTGGCCTTGACTACATCTGGTGTAAAACAATTTTGGCCTGAAGCAAATTAAGAAAAGGATGCTGTCCCCAAACACATAGCAAGGATTTACTGTTTAATTAATAGTGTTAAAATGTTACACCCAGAGGAGTATACCTTACTGTATGCCTGTGTGCAATGTAATACTGTAGATACGATATATACTTGCTATATACTCTATATACAATGTATGCAGGTAGTCATCATGGTCGTCTTTACACTGAGGAGGATAAAAGATGGCTCTCAATAAAAAGCCAGAGCTCACTGAGATGTCTTGTCTAGCTGCAGCATGCAGAATGACTCATTGACTTGTCATTTGCCAGACAATCTTTTTATCACATCAATGCAACACTGCATCTATATATATATATATACTGTGTATCTACATATATATATATATATTTATATATCTATCTATCTATCTGTCAGAGCGATTTTATCAGGCTGTTGGTCACATCCGAAAAAATAAGCTCTGACAGCGTGTGTACTACACGAATAAAGAGCATTTGCACAGGATTGAAAGCAAGTGGTGGTTTAACATTATGTTGGAGATAATAGAGAGACCATGACACAGCCAGCAGATAAACAGGGTAAACAGGGTAGGAGTGACAAGGATAAAGTGGAAGCACTGGTGGATGACATATGGGCTGATGTATTTTTGACCAGTGTGCAGGAAAAAGTTTGACTAGATTCAAGGTAGAAACCAGAAAAGTTGATGTTCACACACATTCACTTTGTTGTAAATCTTCATGGACCCAATCAAATCAGTTTCCTGCACTATGATCACTCATAATTCACTTTCAGTAATGCAAATGCCAGAGGGAGGACCAGGATGTCAATGTTGAAATGTGAAAATTTAGGGCAAAACAACTTTTCTGAACTCCACTATTTTTCTTGTGTGCATGCACTGTATGAAACCATTTTTGAATTGGCTGATATGGCCCAGAATATCTCCTAACATTACTTCATAGCCCTTTTGACCACTCTTAAGTTGATTTGCCATTTTACAGTGAGAATGTGTAAGAAAGCTCCCAAATTAAGTCAAATATAGTTCACAGCAGAAGCTGGGATACTCGTTTTTTCAGACATAACAATGTCTCATTGAATGCAGAATATATCTCTAATTACCTCCGCCAGCACAGACACCCTCAAGTTTTCCGCAGGGCTGCTTTAGAGAAAAAATAGGCTTTGACATTTACCGTAGCTATTTTCTCTCCTTGTTTATTCTATAGTCACAAGAGGAATATGCTGTAAAGGTGCTCAGCGTCCTCTCTGCACACTGGTTTTGGTTTACTCTAATTTGTGGTGATAGCCGTAGGGATGAAAATATGCTCACAGCCAACAGATCTTAAAACTAATGAAACTTTTAAAAATAGACTAAATTAAAGGTCAGGAGGACTCGCACATTATATGCATTCTTATCAAGTATGACTTTTGTATTTTTGGGGGCCCATACAGTGTAACTTTTTGGTGATATATGGAAAATAGTGTCCTTTGCTACTGCCTCCTCAGCTGCCTCTTCTGTCCAGAAATGATGAGGTGAAAATGAACTTTCCTTGTTCAACAGAAAAGGAGGAGGAATGCAACTTTGTCAACCTTACTTTTGTAGTTTTATTCAAAACAATGACTTTTGTGTGTATGGTTTTTGTGGATGTATGGCAGTCACGCTATCTAAAGATTTCTGCCACCCTGATCGGAGAGTTGTATTTCAGCATTTAATGGTTTCATGCCAGGAGAATTTCTACACCCTCATTATCTACACCACTGCTAACATACTGGTTTGATTCTTCTTCTAAATCAATAATATTTTACAGCCGTTGACTATGTTTATAATTGCCATGCTCGCCACGGGGCAGAAACAAACAGGGACCGACTGACCGAGGAACTGCTAATGCACCCACTCTGAGCTGTAAAGATGTGTTTGGGGATGAATACAAATATTGCTGAATGTGTATTTGTGAATGAATGTTGAATGTGTGTGTTGAATAAATGAAAGTAAACAGTTGTTAGAAACATTACATTGCTGAGATCGTCACCATACAAAATTTGTTCTACAACATTTCTGATTGGGATGAAATGACTTTTGGCTTCCATTTGCCAATTGAATTATCCTGCTATACTTGTGCCAGATCTGCTTTTTTCTTTTTTTTTTTTAGTTGAGATCAAAATTAAATGAAAAGCGTTTCCCTGGTCCATGGATGCTGCAGTTTGAATATTTTATGCCTCAACACTTCACATGCAGTCAATCACGTAACACTGTCACCTTTATGACCTAAAACATGAATATTTGTGAATGAATGGATATTTTCTTTTCTTACCAGTAGTTGTCTTCTTACCATCCTCTTGAAACCTATAAAGAGTGGAAGAAAGATGGACCGACACTGAGAGAAAATGAAAATAGACCGAGGTTGATGGAAGACCTCGGAGAAGGATGTGTGACAGAAACTGCGAAGGAAAATGAAAGAGGAAAGACAGGAGAATCAAAACAGGAGAGCGGGCTCGAATGTGGACTCTCATGTCACTCTGGTGACCGAGGGAACCAGAGGGGTAATAGTGTTGGGTACACAGTCGCCTCTGGCAAGCATTATGAAAAGGTCAAGTAAGTGTGATCGAGGTGTAACACGGACACTCGGTACACTAGTGGAGGTCGAGGGATTAAGTCAGAGAGAGAGAGAGAGAGAGAGAGTCAGATTCATGAGAAACGGTTTTAACTAAGGCTTGGATGCAAGGAGAGAATGAGAGAGAAAGAGAGAGAGAGAGAGAGAGAGAGATGACAACAGTGAAGAGCAGCAGAGAGAGAGATGCAGAAAAAGGATGAAGGCAGCGGGAACGTTATGCACATGTCAAACGAGTGAAGACTGTGAAAGCTTGTGTATAAGATGAACACGCTTCCCTGAAAGAATTGGTTCCTCTCTTCTATACAATCCGTGTAATATATGTATGGTTATTTCTTCTCCCCTGGCTCTGTATAACACAAGTTCATTTGCATTACTTTTTTGCATCCGTGTAACTAAAGTTGATTATTTCTAGTGTCATATACTGTATATACCCTAGCCCACTGCAATGTTATGGAGACTGTGCTTGGCTATATAAATTCAAACTTTGCTAAAGTTAGGGGTAAACACATGCCTCAGTTTTGGTCTTTTATTCCACACATTAATGAAAAATATTAGCTCTTAAAACATGCCAGAAACTCTTAACTCCTAATTGCCAATATAAATTATTTACTCCTTTTTGGGTACTCACCAAACACATTGGGTTAGAGTCGAACCCAGTCCAGAGTTAAACATTGTAGCTCTCTCTACAATATCATGTGCTGTGTGGACGCATTAACTTGTGATAAGATATTAGTTTGCATGAATGAGAAGAAAACACTGAGACTTTCTGCTTGTAATGTAAGAAAACTGTTGTAAGTCGAAGAAGTTTTTGTTCACCACCATCCCTTACAGCCTGCTCACAGGTGGGATTTGTTGGGCTCTGTTTCTTTCTATGTATCGTTGTTTATGTTTATGTAAAGTGTCTTGAGATAACATTGTTATGAACTGACACTTTAAATAAAGTTGAGTTGAATTTAATTGAAATTATTCAACCAGAGACTAAAAACAGAAAAAAAAACAAAATAAAACAAAACAAAACAAACAACATGCCAGATAGAGATAATGGTATACTCACTCACGTCATGCATGAAGAATATATTAGCATTTAGAGAAAGTCAAAAGATGCACTTCACAGATTAGGAGCCAAAAGCTGGGTGCTAGAATGGGACAGATGGGTGGAAAAGTGCACAAATTGAGAGAGACCCTCAACAATGACCTTTCTAGTCTTTCTCCTTGCACCGCACAAGCCTCTAATTTCCTGTCTTCAACCTTTGCTGTAATTCAGCACTGCAGGCGGTAATCAAACATCATATTCAGAGGAATCCTGCAGAATACATCACAGGTTGCTCACTCAAACTCAAACACTTGATAGATGTTGTTACAAGTTTATGTATACCCTTGACTTTTAAAAACTTTATTTATTTTCTTTAAATGCCATTTATTGTTTCTATTCTCTGTAATTTTGCTCTTCTGTTGTCATCTTATTTTATCTTAATTCAATTAGATTGGACCACAATGCTATCGATTGCAATTTGGGCATGCACAGTATTTAACAAACTTTGATTCTGATATCTAGGACGTTTAACATCCTAATGACTCTTCTGCTATGTAGCTGATGCATGAATTAGTATGGATCTGACTCTGAATCTGTTTGGGCATGTTACAAAATCCAGACGTGTGTGACTGCACATGGGAGCACAGTGATTTGTGCTCCCACAGACACTTCATGGCTGTGGTTTCAAGTTTAAGTGCTCTTTTATCTCATAGACATACAGTAGTGCACTTGATCCAGGCTATTACCTCCAGTGGAGCAGCAAATCTACTTATATGTAGCACATAGAGACCTTGATGAAAACCAAATGAGGGTATTGATTTCATCATTGTCATAATCACCTAAAAGTGCACTGTTTTAGTCAGCCTGACGCCACTGAGGGTGAGAGCGCTCCAACAGATAGACAGACAAGACGGTTCAGACAGTGGCAGCACTGAGGAGCAGGTGTAAGGAGGTGCTGCTCATCTGCTTATACTGTGTTTGGTACCGAGGCTCCCTCATGGTTACAACCACAGGCGGTCTCATTTATTTTGATTGATTAGACCTGGTTCACATCTGTTTCAGACCTGCACAGTTTGCTGATGCACCCCCCCCCCCCTTCCGGTAGAGCCACACGGGTGCTTTGATAATCTTTTCTAGTAGTTGTTCATTGAGGACTGTGTGGGCGTGTACCACAATCACACTCAATCATATCAACACATGGAGACCAGCGGCAAGATTGTCCTCTAAAAAGTCTTTTGCATCTTTGAAAGAAGGCGTGACTCTCCTCCTGACCACAAATATGGGGTTTTATTATGTGCATGTGCATATTCAATACTGACTACACGCTTATTAGTTGACCACAACGAGTGTATTAACAACCCCACCTCAGGCACATAAACAATACTATTAAGACTACTATTAAAACTCATATGATTAACATACTACGTAACCTCAACCACATGTTGATTATTATTATAAGTGGACAACATAAAGTAGATTTGCATCTAAATTCTGGACCTACTGTAACCTGACCATCTATGGGTACTGACCTTGTGTAGTACAGCCCAAAATGAGTATTTATTAATGGCTAATCTAGAGCAGTTTTTCCAGTATTTCCAGTCCTCCAGTACCATTGTCTGCATGGTTGAGATGTTTCCTGCTCCAATACTCATCCGATTAAAATAATCAGTCAATCATCAAACTCTCTCAATGATCTCAGTTTTCATCTATAATAGGTTGTATTGCAGCCTAGTTAACACAATGATACCTGTGTTAAAATAATGGACATAGATCCAAGCTCTTTCTCTTTCTCTGAGTTACATTTATATTTATTCTCTTTTTCTTCCAGGAATCTGCTTGACAAAGA
The DNA here is from genome assembly GCA_029224185.1 of Karalla daura. NCBI lineage: Eukaryota > Metazoa > Chordata > Actinopteri > Chaetodontiformes > Leiognathidae > Karalla > Karalla daura. Next base: position 25,628,533 of record CM055188.1, read on the forward strand.
CACATTTTCCAAGTCAGATCCATGTAAGTATGTTGACTCAACGTTAGTCTGCTCTCCTCTGTCATTTCAGCATAGATGCTAAATTCGAAAACAACTTCTCAGTTAAGCTGTCTGTCTCTGTAGAAAGGGTTTGTGATTTGGAAAATCTTTGTTATGCTGTAACTGATTTTTCACTGCACTGGCTCTAAAACTCTATCGTCATCTATTTGCCCTTTGAAATCTGCCTACTTTTTATCTGATTGCTTTGATATTTTGCAACTTGTTTCCTCCTTCTTCTATAACATTACGTCTCTTTTTGTCACTATCTGATACTTTTCCACAGTGTGCGTGCTCTATACACAAGGTGTTGAAAGTAAACAGTGGAGAGAGGTGAGTGCATGCTGACACACACACACACACACATACACACACATAACATACAGGCATGACAAAGACGAAAGGACTTTTGTCCAATTAAGTTCTTGCTGTGCACACTGTGTGTTTGTTGTAATTACGCGTGTGTGTTTTCAAGTATATGTCAGGAGAAGTGGTTGAGGCTCAAACGTGGACATACAGTAATTTAACTTCCTGTGTTTTTCTTTTCTGGGAACATGCAGCACTTGTTGGCTTCACCACTTCATTAAAGATCTTCAGACATCAGTTGTCTGAAAATGTCAGGGAAATATTCTATAATTGGAGGCCAACAAAGGAAAAACCCTCAGAATGTAATGATCAATATGTCGACGCTCTGGGGACTGAACAGCACACTGGGGAGACATTAAGCCAGATCTCAGCCAAGCTCCATTTGTTTAATCCTGTCCATCCATCATTGTCCTCTCTCACTCTCTGCTCATCGGCTGATCAGGCAGACTGACTGTGTGTGTGTGTGTGTGTGTGTGTGTGTGTGTGTGTGTGTGTGTGTGTGTGTGTGTGTGTGTGTGTTTGTGTGTGCGTGCAATTGCTTTATTTTGTTCTGCAGGTAAAATAAAACAAACATTTAATGGTGATAAATGAGTCAGATTTTGAGCTGAATTATGTTTTGGTGGAAATTTGCCCATGTTCTTTGTTTTTTGTCACTACCCAATACAAGAAAACTCTAAGAAATTTTTAATATTTTTTAAGCAATTTATCATTTGGGTAACTGCCTGCTCTTAGGAGAACAGAAAGTCACAAAGCAGATAACAGTGATTATCTGTCATTACCTTCATTTCTATGGCAAAAGAAAAGACCACGTCCAAGACTTGACATATTAATGCTCCAAAACTGTCACATAGGTGCCATGGAAGACAATTTTCTTTATTATGATGAATAGTCCTGAACTTTACTTTAAGGCTGTCTTAAGAGGATCTCTCTGCGGCTGCTGTAAATTCTCATTACAACAACAAAGTAGTGGCTCAAACATTTACGAACCTGTTGAAACTCTCGATATGTGGGAAATGTGACGTTATTGGACACATTATTGGAGAGATGACTTGAGAATCACAAACTCATCAGGTAATATCCAGACTGTAGAGTAACATCTTTGCAAACCAACGCTACAACTCATAGGTGGTTAAAAAGTAGAAAGTAGGACAAACTGTAAAAACGCTGGGGATGAAAGATTAGGGCACAAAAAATGAATGTGATTTTAAAATAACACAAACAACACCAGAACCCCACTCCACCTGTTTGATTAAGCACAGCTTTAAGTAGGGTAAGTAAGAAGAGTCCCAAATAATCAGTCTCATCCAGAGTTTCTGTAAATGAAGTTTCTGGAGTGTGTTGTGAAACTTTTGTTCGCAATTTGTGTCTCACTTCATTTTATACTTGGCTTCAGCAAGCATAAAATCAACACAATTACAAAGATGGTGGCAAATGCTGTCATCTATACATGTCTATATATATATATAGATATACACATGTACATGCATGTGTCTTTGCATGATTGCAATTCACAATTACTGTACAGTGTGCACGTGTTTTTGTGGTGCTGAATATATTTATATTCTGTAACATGTTTCCATTACCGACTGCCATATAATAGTCATCTCTGATGCCTGCCCCCATGTTAAACATCATTAGTCTTCCCACAGAGCAAATCGTCAATGCATGTATTTGGCCACTGATATTATTTCCACAGACCTGGTTTGCGGGGGATGCATAATGGATCATTATTTAATGGATGACCCTCTTCTCTTGCTTGTGTGTTTACTCACTTAAAGCAGATGGTTGTGTGGGCAGGAGCAAGAGCATGACCGCGTTTGTGAGCATACATGTATGTGTGCTTGTGTGTAAAAATCCTCTCATCATGAAAAGCTTCCTATTCAACAAACATAGTTAATACAACAAGTGTTAAATGTGTTTTATTCTCCACCTTTTTGTTCTTTTGTTCTAAGACCAGGAGCATGTACAGCAGTCAGATCCTCACAGAGGAAGAGGGGACTAATAGAGCACAACCACAAAAAAGCCAAAGAGGAAGCACAGCACACAATTAAATTGCATTTTCTGACAGAAACTTACTTGTCAAAATCAGCCCATGCAAAACCACTAAACCAACTCATTTGCGTGACTCTGGGTCGGACGTGAAAGTGCTTTTTTATCGTACAGGTGGGAAAATGGGGGTGTTTGTCTGGACTACTTTCCTTGTGGGGTCAGCACAATTTGGAGCGTTAGCACTGTTGTGTGACTAGACTGCAGTGAAAAGTGGTCCTAATCTCTGCTAAGGGTAATTTTCCAGCATGTCAAAACATTTTCCCACCACCAAGTTTCACTTTGGACCCAAAACAGTTCATGAAATGATACATTTCTTAGATTAAAAAAAAAAAAGCAGAAAGGTCCGTACAGTAAATATAGTGTGTGGAGCCGGTGGGTGTGAGGTCACAAGAGGAGCAACCAAGAGCAGCTACTGGCGGCAACTCTTTCTCTGCTGGAAAGGCAGCGAGTCTGGAGGAGCATTCACAGTCACCAGAGACACATTCAAAGCCCTCTGAGATGCTAACTGGTTAGATGAAATATGTATTTAGCTCATAGTTGTAGCCTTATGGATGTCGCTGTTCATAAGCCTGACACATTTTTTGGGTTAGGGTCTGAATTCGGCACATGGTGCATTGATACAGAACCACTCTGTGGTATCTTTATCTTTTTTTTTCAATTGTTTCATTATCACAGTTGCTATTTCATGGAATTGTTGGCTCTGAAAACACATTATGGTTCCATGTAAGAAGACTTTATTTCGTTGCCCTGAGACTTTGGCCCATTGGTTCCCATAAAAGCTGCTCATTAGTCTGAAATGTGAAAAGTAACTCACAAAAACATCTATACTGTTGAACAGAACATCATTCAGGTCATTGTTTTACCTACGTTGTACCTAGTGGTGTTGCAGGGGTCTCCTGTCCAGGCAGAAAGGCCTTCGGTCCAACCTGGATTGTAGACCCGGATACCTTTTTACTTTAGGTCTATTTCCATGCACAAAGTAAATTTTTTTTACTGAATTTGGCTCTTTTTACACTACACACTTTGTTTTCACTGTATGAGAATAGTGCCACACATGGACTAAAGACTGAAGATTGAAGGGATGAGACATTGCTGAATCTTTCCTAGAAATACTCAAAGTGACCTAAACCTGAATATAACGATAAAAAGTGGTAATTTTGTTTTTATCTGGCTTATAATATTTGAATCATGTGCAACTATAACTGCAGATGTACATCTGCCTTGCTGAGCTTGAAGTTTGCGTCAATCATGGAAACACAAAATGTTTAGGACGTCTATCTTTTTCAAAGTAAAGTCTTCCAGTATGAAACTATGAACTACAATATGAACTTCCAATATGAAGAAATGATGTGAATTCGCCAGAAGACTTAACAAGAGTTATGCCTCACATGCAAGTCACCCTTCAATGGATCCACCAATAAGTCACAATCGTACTTTATTGACATTTCAGACATGTCACTTTTATTTTGTGAAAAACTGTAATGGAAGCACAGCTTGTCAGGAGAGTGCTATTCGCCCTTTCCCCCTGTACCTGTATTAAACATTTTTCTCCATTTTGGGTCTCTGAAGGATGGGAGTCATTTTTTGTGGTAACAGTTGTTACCACAATTTCTGCTCTAATTTCCCATGAACCCATGTGTTATATGTGTAAGGAAAAAGAGGTTCTGAATAGGCACTCTTTCCTCTCTCATCAGCTAAAGTACCCTTATCCTCCCTCAGTTCTGGAGAGGCTCTTTGGTAGTCTGTGGATTTTCTCCCACTGCCTACTCTGTGCTTTTCAATGGAACCAAAATGAGTGGAGTAAAAAAAAGAAAAGATTCTTTACAGTAATTTCTACTTCCATGTCTCTGACTCCACTGCTGACAGTCTACTAAACAGGATACAGAGAGAATTACATCCACTGTCCCTGCCAAGAAAGCAGAGGACACTCAGATGGTGTGAATCCCCAATGGTGTTTGCTCTGTGCTTCGGGGAAGAAGATAATGAAATCTTTGTCAGGTTTGGAAGGAAAGAACCACAAAGATAATGAAGGATTAGACTCATGTCCTGTTATCACTCTTCTGAGCGGGTGCCTTTATTTTACACCACCGTGTCTTTTAGGGACATGTTCACATTTCAATATCAGTCACTGCAGGTCTCGACAGTGTCTGTTGCTAGCCTGAAGAGTTCAATTTGCCATATGGGTTTCTCTGTGTGTGTGTGTGTGTGTGTGTGTGTGTGACAGTTGCTCTGACTCTGTGTATGTGTGTGTACATGTGGAAGGTGCGGGTCAGGGACTTCATGCCAAATTCTCATTAGCCAGCTCCAGCAGCCCAGTGGTACCTAATGAACTCTGCAGCGCGGTATTGTGTCTCCTACTCAGCAGGGAAATCACATTACGTAGCTCATCTTCACCACCTCCTGCCTCTTTACCAACGTGCTCACGGCCTCATCAACACCTCAGGGTCTCTTAGAAAAGGCCGGGCGGTTCAAAGATTCAACATCTGTGTCCTTTTTGATAAAAAAGAAATCCTACTTTTCTCCCGTTGCTTGCGTTAAATTTAGATTCTCAGTAGGTGAGTTTGCACAGAAAAACACTGCCTTGAACAGAGTTCAGAGAGGTGTGTAGTGTTGTGTAACACCACTGACGTTTGTGGTTCTGCAGAAGTTGTCGTGCTAATGTCCCACAAAGTATAGAGTTTGTTGTTTCCTCTGTATTGATTGAGAAGATGCAGGGAGTGCACACCTTCACCCACATCACCTGTCGTCAGCTTCCCAATTAAACAGCATCAGATTTTGTATCTTTTATCACCCAAACTAACGAGGTAACAGTGATGTGCAGTCAGTGGATGTAAGTGAGGCAGGGTCTCACCTGTCCTTATGGAAAAAATAATAATGTAAAGGTTATATTTAACCAGTGATTTGTGATTTAACTTCACCCATATCCGATTATTTTTTTACTCAAAATCAAAGAGACGTGCGGTGAGGCAGCAGCCGGCTGAGCCTCACCGGGGATTTCACAATGACGTGTTGGGACTGGTACCTTGACACTGGTACCCTGTACATTGAGGCTGTATAAATGTATCTCTGTATGTTGCTATTAAAATGTTCAAACACTTGGCTAAATGAACTAAATTTCCATAGTTTAGCTGAGTATTTTTTCTTCAACAACTATATGTGTCTAGCATGTCTTTTGTGCTGAAAACGGCTGTAAAAAGGCACTGGGTGAGGCACGCAATTCTCCTGCCTCGTGGTAGGGGGCGCTAGTGATCCCAGGGCTTCTTCGTGCAACTTCTCAGCGCAGCTGCAGAATAAGTGACATTGACAAGCAGTGACAAGTGAATTCAAATGCAGCCATCCGTTATTTACTCCTATATTCATATATAAGTCAATGTAAGAGCATGATAATGGCTTTTATATGCTTTTTGTGCAATACGATTTGTACATAGACTGTACATAAAAGATGGACGTAGTCTTCCAGTACGAAAAATAAAGTCTACGTTGAAGTGACCTTTCTCGACATCTCGACATCCTCTTGGCCTGGCTCCAAAAAACACTTTCTCCAATACACACCCAATCAAAAAACGCTATTCTCATTCATGAAATACTCATTCAATCATTATTTTTCATAACTCACACCAGCTTCAACAGCTGAAGTTTCCAGTGTGTGGCCTGGTGTGTAATCTGGTGGTCAATTTGCAAATAATCCCATGATTAATAAAATATCAGATCTTAAAGAAATGAATGAATATGGTTGCGTCCATTTGGCATTTTGACAGGGGAGCCTCACAGAGGAGAGTGTCAGTCACATTAAGTGGACCAATAGACTGTGTTTACCTCGTTAGTATGGCCGTCTTATTCTCCGATATCCAGTATGGATCATATGGATCAGTGGGTGTGTTGAGGAGGACGGAGGTGAAAAGCAAACCAATGGGTGACATCACAGGGGGGGTGGGGCTTGGGTTTATATGTGTAAATAATGCTGATGTGAGATTTTAAACAATCCACTAAATGCTGCCAATCAGTTGGCGGATAAATCACTCTGTTGGGTTCATGTTGAAAAATCTCATACTGATGACATCATCACACAGAAATGTTCTGGTAACTGTGAGAATGACTCGAGCTGCCAACAAAAACTCCCAACTGCAACAAAATCACTGAAGGATTAAGAAATGATATAAATGGAGAGATGGTGATTGATCTTTTTGATTACGATAATGAAGGTGAAACTATTTAATGGGAAAAGTGGTGACCATTAAGAGTCACTAACTTTGGTCTCTCTTTGGGTTTGGTCTCTCTCTCTTTGTGAAATCAAAGCAAAAAACACATTTTACATGAAAGAAGTTCTCTCATCACAAGCAGTCTTCTACCTTCTTCTAATTTCTACCTTCTTGTGTTTCAAAGAGAGATTGCTAACCTTGTTAAAAGGAAAATCTGAAAATCTGCACCTCCTTACCTGATTATTTTGATTCATATCATGCTGAAGAAGTCCAGATTTCCAGATTCAAATCGTAGTTTCTCTACTCAGGGCTGCTGGCTGCTATCTTGGTCTCTCTGCATTATGCTTGATGTGACATGGCACATTTACAAAACAGCTGGGTTGGATAATCGACGTTGAAATGACAGCTAAGGGAGCAGGCAGTAGTCGTTCACGGTGTTGCCCTCTTTTGTTCACAACATATGATGGATGCGGCTGTGAAAAGAGTGGAAGAGAGAGCTCGAATGGGAAGTTCAAACCTTTATTTTGGAAACGCTAGACAGGGCACAAAGTTGACATCCCCCTTGTGAATTGTGGTTTACTAGTAGATCACAAATGTTGCTGTTATTGATCTGCTAAGCCAATGTGTACAAATAAGCACGGTGTATGGGGAATAGGTGAAAAATCCTGAGGAGTCAAATAGTGGCATTTCATTTTGCTGTGAAATTTGATTAAAAAGAAAATTTGTAGGAGGTGTGAAATGATTTACTGTATCCCACAATTCAATACCAGATCTTTGTACAATGTAATGCAAGGAAATGCTGGGTTTCTGCCAGTTTTATCACTGGCATATCTCCCTGCATTTGCCACTTTGGGAGTGTGAATCCCACTAATTAGGTAGCTTTAATCACTGCCTTCCCCTCATTTCTCTTCCCACTCTTTTCCCACTAACCCCCCTTTTCTGTCTGATAGCTCCGCTCCACTTTTACCCCTTGTCAACCCGCCCACCCCCCTCTACTCTTTTGTATCTCTGGCCATTTTACTTCTCTCCCCCTCTCTCCACGTCTCCTCTTATTGTCTCTCTTTACACACTCTCCTCACCTCTACCTTTATCTATTTCTCTCTGTGGGGTTGATTGTGTGTTATCCTGCTGTAATTAATGTGGGAGAGGACTGAGGAGCAAGGAGGCAGGAAATACAACCCTTCTTTCCTCTGGCAGCAACAGAGTGTGAAAGCACATCCATGAATCAATGTTCTGTAAATTTATGTGTATGCATTTGTAGTAAGAATGAGTGAGAAATCAAAGAAAGGGGTTAAAAAAAAGTGCTTTGAAGTGTTGTCGCGTGAACTGTAAGTGCTTGTTAAACCGTATCTGTTTTCTTGCCTTTTAAATATTCTCTCCTTATCTTTTCTCCTCACAGTTTGGAAGAACAGAGGTGATAGACAACACCCTGAATCCTGACTTTGTTCGAAAGTACATCCTGGACTACTTTTTCGAGGAGAAGCAAAACCTTCGCTTTGACTTGTGAGTGATTTTCATATCAGTTCATATCATCCAGTGTCCTTCCTTGTCCTCCTCCTTCCTACACTATAATGTATTACTCCGTTCGATGTTGGTTGAGGGTCCTGCAGTTAGGTGGTTGAAAAACGCCGACCTCGCCACCCTCTACCCCTGGACATTGATTGCTCAGTCAAAGCTTGGCGACCAATCTAAATCAGGCCGTTTCTTTCACCTCCTTTGTCTCTCATTGATGATTCCCAAATAGATTTACATTTTAAAAGAAGACTAGGTGCAATTTAGTGACTATCGTTTGATCTTTTTTTTTAATTAATTGCTAATTGAAAACAGTGCAGGAGGACTTTCTCATGAAGTTTTGTAATAATAATCAGATAAGCTTTGTTTTTGTGCCGTTTGCACTTGATAGATCCACAGGCGAACTGGCAGCATCGTTTATTCACATGTTTAATGTTGCTACATAACATTTCCTCCATTTACTTCACTTTCATAGCTTTATATTCAAATGCAAATCAGACCAGGTCCACCACTCATTATTATGGAAAAGGCGAATAAGGTCCCCTTGAACCCTACCTCAATTAGTCTGTCGCACATATAGCAACATCTGACAAGGAACAAAGATATTCTCCTTTTTTTATCCCTCTCAGCTCATTCTGAATAGTCCTGACCTTTGTCTTTTTTGATCCCTCGTGATGTCCGCCCATGTCTTTACATTCTATGGTTTTCAATTTCCTCAAATTAAAATGGTGTGTTTCTTTTATTCTTTTTTAGCTCTCTGCTCTCACTTTTCAATCCATGCCCTTCACACTGATTGCTATCAAACCCATGTCAGTCTTGGCAGCACTTTAATGCAGACCCTGTCTTTACATTAGCAAAGATGGAAAGATAGGAACAAAGTCACATCCTTTTTTTTCACGATGCCAGTCACAATAAATCACCCAGGTTCAGCCCTTGCCTCGAACAGTTTGTCGGTCAAAACAACGCTCACTCGCTTTGCGATGTCCTCTCTAGCTTAAAGTAAAATACCTTTTCCGGCTTTCATCTTGTTTCCCTTCAGGTACGATGTTGACTCCAAAAGTCCAGACCTGTCCAAACATGTGAGTGCACAAATTTTAACCTTGAGCCACTGATAAATGGAGGCTGATCTTTGGTAAAAAGCAAATTATTGGCTTGAACGACCCTGAAATTGAATGACCCTAAATCTTGCTTAATGAAACATGATGTTCAAAATCATTACAGACTGTCCGAGTTCTTCCTTTATCAGTGGTCTCATGGTGGCAACATTTTCCTTTCTTTTTGTGTTTGATTTAATTTGGTGTTGCCTGCTGCATGGTTTCTCCTTGATGGAATGAAGCAAACCCATTTTAGTGCTTGATCATACTATCCAAATACAAATATTTATTTTTCAGTGTCCTTATTTTTAGGCTTAAACCTAAGTCATAATTGATGTAACTGTGATATAAATGAAATAATTTTTATCCCCATATAGGAGTTTTATATACTCTTACTTTTATTTGTTCTTATGGGAGGCATTTTTCATTTTCTTGCTACGTAGTGATGTAGCAAAGCTTCGATTACGCAATGCTTTTACCCATAAGTTTCCATTTTAAGAAACACATTGCATTACATGAACGGTTTTGTTTCACTAGTCGAAGGAAACAAAAGAAAAGTTATTTTCTATCCACGAGACTGGAAACTATGGTGACAGAAAGCATTGACAACCCTTAAAAATAATCAGCTAAAATGATTATTTGCTGTATTTGGATGATCAGGGTTTGCTTTTTTTCGTCACTAGATTTAGTTTCACCTGTTTTAATTCTGACACGGCATGCGTTTCCCACTCTCTCACTCTCTCTCTCTCCCTCTCCGCCATCTTGAGGAGTGCTAGGGGTGCTAGGTATTTGTTACTGTGCTGGGTCTTGGTATATGATGTGCTCTGTTGTTGTTGTTGTTGTTGTTGTTGTTGTTACTGTCATTGCTGTTGTTGCTGCTGCTGCCCAACCTTTCCGGAAGCCTGCAGAACTCAATGTAGGTCCCAGCATCTCTCTCACCTCTGACACTGCATGGCTGCTCTCTCAACATCAACCCTTTCTCCTGGAAATCGAGGCTAAATGGCACCTGATTTGCATTCACAGCTATTTTGCATCGCAAAATGGAATCGCTACCAGGATTACATCCAGAGCAAACATTTGCTGGAGTAAATGAGGCATCAGATTCAGAACTGTACTGGAGTCGCAAGAAAAATCCTCCAGTGGATGTTCAGGGGCAGCACGGGCTCACTTTTGACCAACGTCAGTCTAAGCATCAATACCTTTAAGAGGTTTAAAGATGGTTTTAGCGTTAAACCAATGAAATATGTGTGTTAAAACATATTTCAGTGCCATGGTGTTGGCAACCTGCAGGGTACGATAATTAACCGTTCCTCCTTGTACTGATAGTAATCTTTATCAAAGTCTTTATAGTATTTATAGTCTTTATTCCTGTTGCTAATTAGATGTAAATGGAGTTATTACTACCAGATGTTTTCTCAGGAGGAAGGAGGGTGTCATTGATCAGAATAAAGCCAGCAGCCACAGTATGAAACTAAATATTCACTCCAGCTTTTCTTTTGTTTTTTTTTCTCCTCTCTTTTATTTCTTTCTTCTTTTCTTTTCTTTTTTTTACATGTAATATGAGGATTGTGAGATTTTCCCAACTCATAACAGTGAGTGGAACCAGTGGGTATAACAGACTGGACACTCACTGAAATGAAACACGACTTGAGAACCTGATGATGAATTATTTAGTGTGGCCGGTCTGCCGAGGCCAAAGTTAAGAAGTCTTTGGTTTGGATTATCCCACATCCTTGCTGCGATTATTGTTACAAAAAAACAAAACAAAACACATTTTCAATCAACTCTGTTTCATCTATGTAGCTTAGTGCTGTGTAATGCAGTTTAAGACATGATTATGACAACTATGTCTGTCTCTAAGAACGCATTAATACAGCTGTAATGTCATTTCCTGTTCATTATTCATGGCGCTTTTAATCCTCTCATATTTATTATTATTCTCCACAATTCATTAAAGCAGTGGTTTCCAACGGGTCGGTTCGAGTCCACAGACAGTGTGCTTTCTAAGAGGATCACAAAAAAAGTCAATAAAATAAGAATCAGTAAATTTCTACTCTTGAAGAATGGATGTTTAACAGCGTTCAACATCGCCATACACTCAGTGGTACAGTCTAGTTATTTACAGTTAGTTATGCAGTTATACAGCCTTAATAGCCCACACCTTGGGGCATTTGGAAAAAAAAGACAAATTTGTTAAAAATTTGTTTATCAAAAGCAGTTTTATGAGCTCATGTTGTTTAGATGATGCACACTCACCTGTGGACTGGTCCATACAGGTGTTTTGGAGAATTACTCAACACAACCAAATTACTGCTCGTTTCAAATGTGTTGCTAGCATTAAATGAGTAGATAATTATAAAATTACCCAAAGCATTAAATCTACTTTGTACTTGGAATGAATAATGATTTTATTGTAAAAAAAGAAAGAAAAAGAAAAAAAAACTTTGGGAATTACCTCTAATAAGCCTCAGTTGTAATTGCCGTCCCGATGCTCTAATTACTATTTTTATCACTCTCAGACTGCAGCACTCTGTCATTAATTCATCCTTATACTCCACTTGTAATTAAGTTATTGAAGTTTTAATTTTGGGAAGTGAGTGTTGCACAGTTGTTGGCGCCGTCTCCTCCCAGCTCGACGCTCCTGGTTGTTAATCCACTGACAGGTGGAACAAAAAGAAATAAACTGATTGAATGTTGGCGTGTTGGTGTGTTTTGTGTGTAGACCTGTGATCCTGGGTCTCGGGGAACTTTCCAGGCCTGCTGGGAACCACTGCACTAAACCATGCTTCCCATGCATAAGTACTGCAGCCTCCATGGTTCCAGTTTGGTAGCATCTCAGTTCAAAACTGAATATGATGTCAAACCTTTGATGTTTATCAAGAAACCGAGTGCTATCAAACTATGCATACACTGTAAAACATTTTAACCAAAGATGATGCTCTCAAATCCGAATTTCTTTTTTTTTTTTTGCCTAAAAGTCTTCCATTTCGTGTGTGTGAACCTGTACTTCTCCTTCCCCCTCTCTTCTTCGCTCTCCTTCTTTCCCTGCTTCCTTGCAGGACTTTCTGGGTCAGATGTTCTGCACGCTTGGTGAGATTGTTGGATCACCAGCCAGTAGACTGGAGAAACCACTGGGGTGAGTTACAGTTTCAGTCAGTTTTCCCACTGCCTAAAGGAGGCCCGACTCCAAATGTGATTAAGGAACACCATGCCGTGCTACGAGGGCGTTAAGACCGGTCAGAGTGGTCTGACTCACTGTTTTGCCCTATCTGTACTATTTATAGGAATGGACTGAGGAAAGCGTTGACTAGTCGGGTTGAGTGTGCCATAGTAGGCAGCACGTTGGTCTCAAAATCTGAAGGTCGTGAGTTTCAGCCTCACATGGGGTTTAAATATGAAGTAACAGAACTAAAGCTGAGAAAAAAGCAAAACTCGGGAGTGTTCAGCTTTCAAACAACAAGAAAGTGAGGAGAAATCAGAATAAGGAACGTGGGTACTGAGACACAACAAGAAAGACACTGATCACAAAACAGAGAGGAAGGAAGGAAGGAAGGAAGGGGGAGACAACACATGCTACAGATGTTTTCCACAGATAATTATTGTCATTAAAGAAAAGCGTGAAGTGCAGAGCGAAATTACCCAAATTACTGCTCGTATCATCAGTTTGTGCTCTTACTCCGACTGAGAAAATGTGATCTTAATGGCATATCCTGCAATCTCTCTCCATCCATCTCTCATCCGTCGGTTTTCTGAGCCCTGCTCTAATTCAGGTGAAGTCATTTAAAATGTCGATTTCTGTGAGATGTTCAGGCTCTGAGCGTCTGATATGACACGCTGGAGACCAGTGACAAGCGAATTTTTTAACATAAATGTATTATCTTGGATATTTTATGCCAGGTTAGTTGTTGACTACTCTTTAAAATGTGTTCAAGTGTGAAATTGGAGCAAAGAGAATTAATTTAACACTGTGTTTAAAATAAATTGCTGGTATTAAGAAAGAAAACAGTGGCACTTCATTCATCAGCTCCGAGGACTGTTCTCCTGTATCTTTCTGTCTTCGTTTATTCATGTTTGTATATTGTCACGCTAAGATAAACAACTACTCAGAGAAATACTTGCTTTCCACTCTAAACTAATTGATTATTGCATTGGCATTACATTGGGACAAGCACTTACTGTTAGAGAGGTGATGCGAACGGTGCTTGGTAAAAATAAAAGCTTCTTGGACTTCATATGGAGCCAACGTACAGCATCCCTAAAATCTGCAGATCTGTGAGAAACCCATTTGTCTCTGAAACGCCAACCTTTCACAAGTATATGAAGTGTTTTTCATGAACCTTGTTTTCACCTGTTATGGTTCATTTTTAGATAAATGTGCTCTTTTTGTAAAAAAAATAAATAAAAAAATTGTTTACCTGGTCTGAAAAGTGGAACATACCGGTTTTTCAGTGACGCTGGGCTTTCAGGATCCCTAAACTCTGAGTACATGGACTGTTTATTTTGTTCCATTTTGTCATCACTTATTTGTCCGCAGTATTTCTTCCCCGCTGCCTCGTGAGTTCTGACTCAACAGCACTAAATGACACATCATCATCACCCATCAGAGATGTGCAGCAGCACCTTGTGTTTATGCAGTGGGAAGGAGGTATATCATATCATTTAAAGGGCATACAAAGCATATTGAATGTTTCTCACTGCGTAACACCACACCCCGTGATGACACAGTTGCAACACATGAGCGCAGACATTTTCTGGCACGCGTTCATCGCCTATTTAATGGGCCTTTATAAGAGTGCCTTGAGCCTCTATATTGAGAGCATGACCCTCAATAATGTTATTACAATTTTAATATCAAGCCATTTATTTATTTATTATTTCATCAACTGAGAATTTGTATACTATGGTTAGAAAAGGAAACACAACTCTTGCCAAATTGTTCGTTTTTGATCTAAGACTCTCTGCAGCTGAAAGATAAATGCTTGCCAAATTTATAGTCTCATTTAATCTTCCTTAAGAAGCAGCAAAAATAAAGGCCCCCTCATGGCTGAAGCCTGACATCAAGTTATGGTTTTTGCTATTTTCACTTAATAGGATGCACACTTTCTTTTGCAGTGGTCAGAAGCCACTAAACTAAATGACTGTAGGTGTAACATAGAGTCTGTTCCAGTTGTGTTTTGGCTGTTAATGATGATGTAATGTGTTCAGTTTTGACAGATTCACGTCATATTATCCTCTGGTTTGGTGATGCTCAGTGTTTGATGTTTATCTGAGCTGGAATGAAATTATTGATTGGAAACTTCTCAAGTTACCCTTGAGTTGTTGTGCACCAGAGTTTTAACTTCTTGAAGGAAGAGTAGCTGAGGTAAGATAGAGGAGCACTGAAATGCACAGAGAAGCTTTCTCTGCACACACACACATACTGTACACACACACACACACAAAGTGATGCATGGCCCTGGTAGATTTGCTACGCCGGGGAGTTTGTTTTCATGTTTCTGCGGAAATGAAGAGAAATTCATGTTTCATTCCTTAGAAATGTCAAGACATTTGTCTATGCTGTTCCGAGCCACGGGAGAAGGTTTTAAAGCAAGTGTTTGTTTTTCATGTCTTTGTCACCTGCAAACACTAGACATGAAGTGGAATAAATCTTTGTCTAACGTATGAGTGAAAGAATCTCCAGCAGCAAGCAGCTGTTCTGTCTGTCTGCCTTCATAAGTGCAAGCGATATATCACAAACGCCCAACAACCTTGATTTAATATCATATCAACTCTGTATACCTGAACACATTCAGAGCTGTATGTTGCATTAATTGTTTTCATAAATCTCGTTCCTTGGTTGGATGGCAAATGAATGCAAAAGAGTGCATTTTTATTCTTGTTCTCTGTTCTCCGGCTAATTGTAATGGCTTTAATCTTCCTGAAATGAGTGCTTGTTTAATTAGGCAGCATCCGCGATTAGCATTATGAAAAAAAAAAAAGGCTCCTGAAGATAGAAAGAGAGTGAGAGGGAAAGGTGACCATTTAGAGAGTGGCTGCATCCATGAAGCGCATGAACAATTAGAAAGACACAGCCATTGGCGAAAAGAAACATCAGATAGAGGTAAAGATTCACGAGAATATTTAACAAGAACGCAGTAAAGACTGAATGTGGTAAATTCCAAACTTGTCTCTCAATGTCCTTATATTTTCTGGCTGCTGAAGAAGCTTTTGCATGGAAACGTTGGCGAGGCCTAGATTGCTTTGATCGCAGCAGAGTTGGTTCAACCACTGGTTCATATGTGTATTGAGCTGCATAAAGAAGACTGAATTGCATTGTAAGGCCCAGAGTAATTAACACTGACTAGTAATGAATGTATCCAATTGCATGGCCTCAAAGGCTCTTGTCAGTCTTTGTTTATCGCACTGTATTATTTACAGATTCCCTTTGAGGCCAGTCAAGCTCACAGGAAATTCACCCAAAGCCACACAAACACAGGCACCAGAGTCAGCTCTAAATAATTTGGCTCATGTGCACATGCATATGTGCATACATAAGCAGCATAATGTTTGCACAGAGATGCTCGGAGTCATCTGTCATAAAGTTAAACATAACATATCATTCTGCTTTTGCTGCAGTGACCCAAAACACACGACACGCCTTGAATTGATCATTTCAGACTGATATATACACTTCAAGTCATTGATATATATGTTCAATGATTATTTGTATTGATACAGCAGCAATCAAGGTAATTTAATAAAGGAAAAAAGGTCCACCAAATCAGACACATAATCAGATACCTTATTTAAACTATTCTTTCAGCCTCAAAAATCTCTTTTGCAAAAAGTGAGACTTCAGGAGAGGACTTTGTTGAGTTTGTGTCTCAGTCATATTAACAGGGAAATGCTGCACAGCAGCATGATTAGCACTCATTGCTTTAAGCACTTGTTAATGTGATCGAAAATGACTTCTGGAGCTGGCTTTAATTGATTGTACAGACACTGTCCATTTCTACATTTAAAATGTTTTTACTTTATCTCTGACAATAGAAGCTCAGACCAAGGTCACCGTATTGGAGCACTGACTGTTTCTTATGACAACTATTTTTTTTTTCCAAGTCAAAGTAGGAAATGTTCAGATGTGATAAAATGACTGCATTTGCTGTATTGAGGTGACTCCCAGGACAGTGGCCATGTTGGTTTAGCAGGTCGCTGAAACATGAAAAAGTCAAATCTTAATTTAATATAGCGTGTCAAATCTCTACAACATAATCTTCAAATTATACTGACTTTTCATCAAATAGCCAGCATACACATAAACACAAACACAGTGTTGTTTAATGATAATATGATTCACTTTTTTTAAAATAATTACATATTATTTGTCAATAATATGTTATAGCATGGAGCTAGTCCATTTCCTAAAATGTTAATGAAACTAATTCAGTTTGTGTGTGTGTGTGTTTGTGTGTGTGTGTGTTTGTGTGTGCCTGCACGTGTGTGTGTGTGTGAGAGAGAGAGATAAAGAAAAAGAGAAAAATAGAGCTTCCGCCAAACAAGACATTTGTTTCATCTGAACATCAAAGGCGCTTTGCTCTTTTATGCTTGCTTCAGATTTTACAGTCCTCTCTTGCCACGGGCTTGAAATACGTATTTCATTAAAGATATTAAAATTCTCTTGTCATTTATATTTACATAGGAAAATCATTTAAACTGAGGCTGCAGTGACGACAATGGTAGCCACTCAAATTCCGATTGTTCACTTGTTGATGTGGGTTTTACACAAAAACACATCTATTGAAAAGAGACTGTGAGTGAAATGTAAAAAGTTTGTCTTGAATCCATATTCAACATGTAAAGTTGTTATCTTCCGTGGTAACATTGCATATTTTTCTGCTCTGTTATTATTCCTATTAGGAGCAACTTCACCTCACAAACTTAATTGTAATTCATTGCTTCTTGTTCTTTTCATGCATCTAGGCTAGCGATAGTTGTAGCCGAAGGCATTAAGCTTCAGATCACACGATCGGAGCTGATGTAATATTAATGTAATAATAACTTTCTCAAATTTTAGTTGATCTGAGCACAAGCAGGAAATGGTTAGGCTTCAATGGTCACAGTTTACAGGGCACATTCACTGTAACCTTCCATCTGTCACATACTTGCAGGGAATTTGGATAAACTTGGCACAAATCTGCATTTGGACTCGATGGTGAACTGAATTTGGTCAATAGACAAAGGACATTGTGACTTCACCACAACACAGTTTTGGACACAACATAATTTACTAATTAGAGCCTAAAACCATTGAAAAAATTGCACTGACACTTTGTGTGCAAAGGTTTAAAGGTCAAACTCAACATAAGCTCATAATGTGACACTGACTGGAATAGTATTAATTTAAACTTCAACTTCAACTTTATTTGTTTTAAGTGCCATATCATAACAGCTGTTATCTCAGAGCACTTTACAAGGAGAGCAACAATGTGTACATAGTGAAAAAACCCCCCCCCTGTCCTTAGACCCTCGCAAAGGCTGAGGAACAACTCCCAAGAAAAACCCTGACAGGGAAAAAAAGGGGAAAAAACCTCAGGGTGAGAGACAGAGGAGGGTATCCTCACCCAGGACGGACAGGCGGGCACAAGAAAAACATTATTGATGGCTAACAGCTAACAGTTTAATTCATGAACACAATTTTACACCCATTTAAAAACAGCATTCAAGTGGCACAACATGGACTGCTGCTTGGTGGAGGCAACAGCTTTGGTGTAGTCAGACACAGCGTATTCATTTTATGTAATATTGTCATTTTCATTATTTTATTTTGAAACATTGGATTGTTGAGAATCACTGCTGAGTACGTTTTTCAGAGTCCTGAGCTCTGAATGTAAAGTTACGTAAAGACTGCCTCACATAATAACATTCAAGACTACAATTATTTTATGACCGTATGTGGGAGTGGGACCAAGGCCATTGTTTGTGCACTGGAGTGACGTTAATAGAACAGATCCACGGCTTTAGTGGCGTTAGCACATTTCTGCTATTGTGTAGGTTGTAGTGATTTGATAATATACATCGAATACTGTGTGCGTGTCTCAGAGATGAAGACGTAAAGCAATTTTCCCGCATAACAGAATAACAATACGTGCAGCGAGAATGAAACGCGGTCGACAAACTGTATAATACCACGCGACACACACAACTTTGAATTATCCAAACATCCCACTTGTTCAATTAACTTGCTGTTCTGTTCTAGCGTGACTGCATGTTTGTAGTGGTGAGAAATTAATTTGCGCAAGGATCCTTAAATTTTTGCTGCGCTAGCAGTGTGCAAAAGAAAAAGCCTGTCATTGCAGAGGATGGCAAATTTGCCCGTCAATTGCAGGTCTGCTGATAACGCTAGGGAGAAGGTCTGAATGTAAACAGTTTGATTACAAGCTAATTTCCCTGCTTAATTAAATCCACACTTGTTCCTTTGGAATAAATGACAAGCAGCGGCATTAGCATTACCCTCCTATGTGCATTAAAGAATCAAATGGACATTAAGGCATTTTTTCCAAGTCTTTATTTTGTGTTTATTGTTTTTAAGAGGTGTTGTTCACTTGACAAAACATTCAATATCCTAAAGTCTCACACACACACACACACACACACACACACACACACACACACACACACACACACACAAAGTAACCAGGTATGAAAGAGTTGCTTCCTTTGCAAAGCTTCTAATTATATATTAATGAGCAGGTTTATAGCTGATCCAGCCTGATCCCATGATTGTTCAGTGAGCATCATCAGCATTCACTTTTTCGTCTGATTATTGGTTTGTGACTAAATACGTGTACAAGTGCTCCACATTTCCATGACCCTCATCAGTACAGACACATGTAATCAATAATTTGTCATTTTCACGCCTCAGCCTGTTTGCTTCACACATGCATTCAAAGTACAGGTGACGCCACATCTAGTAAAAGTAGAGTCATAGTTTGATTCATTTATCCGTTTCTAAAATGTTTCATCCCAAAGTGCCAAAACAACAATCAAAAGTCAGAGATGAAATCCACTGATGAAATACAACAAACAATAAAAATAGTGTAGAACAGACAAAAGTATAGAGTAGACATATTGGAGAGACATACCAAAGACAAACCTGCCTGACTGATGAAAACCACCAGTTTCAAAGCCTTATCAAAAAATTGAAAAATTTAAGAATGGAAAAAAAAGACATAACTCTAGGTGGAGCAGTTTAAGCGGAGGGGAATATTGTATTGTGTTATTGCTTTTATTTATTGAGTGTCACTCAGCTGTGCACACGTACCGCACTGTTCCTCCAAGGCACCGTCCGCCTCCACCTGTGCAGTCAGCTTGCTGAAGTCCACAGTAAACGCCACCATTTTACACCAGAGCTCAGACTCCACCGCTGCAGATCGGGGTTAAATGGCTCACTCAGGGGAATGGTGGTGATAGACATGTAGCTAGAGGACAATTACGGTCATTTCCTTCTGCTTTTCCCCACAGCATCACCCCGACTCTAACAATCAGACCTTGCATCTGTGTTTCTCTAGAGTCAACCAACAGTGAGAGTTTTTTTTAAGATTAACAGCTTAAAGTTCATTCAAGCTGTTTATTCTCAGTATTCCAATGATATTGCAATACGCGCTAATTGTTGGGTATATTTTATAAAAGACCGTGTGACCCTGTCGGCTCAGAAAATGGAAAACCTGACCCTCGGGTCAATGCAGTGTATGATTGCTGTGTTGCATCATATCTACCATCTAGCAAATGATACATTGCAGAGACGTGTGCAGCTGTGAAGCACCCTGTTATTAGGGGCTCTGGAGGACAGTAGGGTGCAATGAGTTAATACTAAAGTGGAAAGTGGATTCCTGATTTAAAGCACAGCAGACATCAGAGAGATGCTGAGGAGAGGGAGATGTGGAGGAGGTGTGTTTCAGCGTGCTTGGCCTTTTAGTGCTCTGATGTTCCCTGAATGTCAGGGAGGATTTTTGCAGCGCGCATCGAGAAGTGAAATTTAAGGAATGGTTTTAGAGTAGAAGCTTGTGTGCCGGGGCAGGATATCCAGCGGGGAGTGATGACAAACCACGCCTGACACCATCGCCTGCATGTCTCCAGCAGTTTGCAACAGGCTCTCCCAGACAAAAGAAACAGATACTGCGGGATATCTGCAGCCATTATGCTTTTTTCCAATGGATCATTATTACACTCAGAGTGCACTGGGATTATCAGTGTCAGCAGCGAACATGTATTGTCGAGTCCTGTACTTTCAGAAAAGGTGACTGCAAAACACCGCTTTTTGTTTTTCTTAATTTAAGGGTAGATGGTTACTCTTAAATCACAGATCTCTCTGCCCACTGTTTCTAATCAGGATTTTTTTTTACATTTTTTTTTTGCATAGAGAACTGCCAGTTCAGCTGCTCGGCTTCACATGTCAAATGTCATTTTGAAGCAGCAAGCAAAACTCAACCTGAACCGTTTTAGACACTTCATCATGGAGTCTATTAGTTGTGACTTGAGAATCCGCTGCTCACGAAATCGAGGCTTTCTGCATGATCGGAGATCAGCCAGACAAACCCGACAGTTTGGACATTGTCAAGTTTACAGGCGATCACGTTCTACAGAAAACACACAGCGAGCAGGCATAACCTATCTTTTGATTTCACATTATTCTTTTCTTCATTCCCACACACAGGTCAAAGTCAAGGAAGACACTCTTGACAGGTCCATCACAGGACACACACACACATACACACCATCTAGTCTCACTCTATCACACACAGAGGCATATATACATGTTTTCAGGCTTTGGAAAGAAACTGGAGTAACCTTGAGAAAATCCATGGACACACAGGGAGACCATGCATACTCAACACATAATCTAACCACCGACTGCTAACCACCGAGCCACCACGTGCCTCCCACATTCATGTTGGTGAGATTTTTTTTCCCCCTATGCGCTCTCAAAATGTTTTTCGCCACGATTTGTTGTGAAAATGAAATTACTTAAATCACCTATGAAACTGCAAAGCAGACTACAGCTAAAATGAGTGCTAAATTGTGGGCTGCTTAGATAATTGTGCAATATCTTGAACCACTGAGAAACCACACTGGGAGCGGAGGCTTTAAATATGGCGTCCAGCCATGCTTCAGTCCCTTTGTGTAGTGTTGCTGCATGTGTTGGCGATGTGTTTGAGCTTGTGTGCTCAGAGAAAGTAAAAAATGCAGAAACTTTTACAGCGAGATGCAGTAAAATCTGACCTTTTATGTACAAACAGTATATGCAAAAATACCAAAAATGTACATTGGGTTCTGCAGATGAATTTCCTTCTACAGATTGTGTCACTAGATTGTATTGGATTTGACAATGCCACTGTAAAATCTATATTTTGCTATTGTCATGACTTGAAATCATTTCCTCCCTCGCAGCCGAGGATGGATCTAATCCTGTCTGCCCTCTGCACTTTTCTTGGATGTAATTTAACCAGTGGCTCCGCTTACACAAGTCAGAATAATGGATTCTACTGGCTTTCTTCCCAGTTTAACTCAGTTGATTTGTGCATTCCTAGAGGGAATACCGCAGGCTTGGTGCTGTTAGTTTCAGATTCAGATCTACTGTAGAAGGTGTGAGTTTCAAGGACTTCTTGGGTGGGATTTTGTTTCCGTCTCCTGCCCCTGTATCAGCAAAATCAGCAAGGAGCTCTGGGCTCAGACACTGGAGGGACGTTTTACATTGTTAATTTGCATATAATACCCCCCCAATGTAATGTTACAGCGCATAGCTGCCGGAAAATAGTCACTTTTTCTGTAAGTGCCTCGCTCGAGGTCAGCTCAGTGATAGCTCTTAGTGAGCGGGTTGTTCATTCGCCTTATCAGTGCAGACCTTTTCCATCAGGTTTAAAACTTGAACAATTTGATTCTCTCTGCGGGCCAGGTGTCTCTGCCTGACTGTATCTGCTTCCTCATAGACATCTTTTCCTATTCTCTGCTTCTCATCTCTGGTCTCTCTCTCTCTCTCTCCATCCCTTCTCTACCTCGTCTTGTCTGTCATAAAGTCTCACTCATCTCTTTCGGCTGGAATGGTTACCTGCAATTTCCATCTGAGGCTTTGAATGAGCCATTATCCATATGCCACATCATCATTACCTATCAAGTATTTGCAGAAGCACAGAAAGACCCTGCGATATTAGCCTGTTGGCATTATGTTTGGGTGACATTTGCGTATGATAACAGATTTTTAGATCTTTTTGGATGGAAGAGAGACATTTTCATGTTGATGAGCATTGAGATTCCAGTTGAATGTTGTTGTTGTTGTCGTCTGTTTGATGCAGTTGCAGGCCCACTTTCAAAGTCCAGATGGTTGGGTATCCATGGCCATCATGTACTTTGAGACTTCTGTTACCATAATGAAACAGGATGTGGTCATATAAATGTTTACATACACATTTTCTTTCCCCACAGTTTATGAGTGTCCAAGAGAGATTATTAATCTATCTATCTATCACTAAATTAAAATGAAATGAATGAATGAATCAATTGAAATTCAGCCTCACATAGCTGTTATCACTCATTACTTGTCAGTAATTGAGACAACCTGCTGTAAGCTTTTATTTAAACTTGTGTGTGTCACTGTCTGAACTGAATGAAAAATAACTTAACTGTACTCTACGAGAATATATAACTGTCCTATATATGTCTGACCTGATCAAAGTTGGTCCTGGCTCTTGATCAATAGTATGCCTACAAGGACAAGGTGTTAAACGTCCCAATCAACACAACAATGGAGATTTACTCTTAGGTAGGCTTGGAGGTGTCCTCATCGGTGGTAATCTGGAAGTAATCCGGCATAGAAATTTCCATCCCAGTTAATGAATAAAAATATTAGAAATGCAAAATCAAAATTGAAAGTGTTGCCCGACAGCAGTCCTTCAGCTCCTTTTTACACGTATAAACAGTCATATATTTTAGTATTATATTGAAACAGTTGTATATTTACACTTTGTACGACTGTTTTGGAAGAGGGGGATACAAATTCTTGTATTTTCATGATACGAAAATTCTAAGATGAGAAAGCCCCTCCAGAACAAATTCAGTTTTCGTATCTCGAGGTTTCACTGTATTTGGTTGTGGCGCCAGGTGTGTCTGCCTTGGGTAAAGCTGGTTTTATAACCCACCAGGATGTGTTTATTAGTTGCTGGGGCAGCACACTGGAGACAGGCTGCATCCTCTCCAAACCAACGATGTATGTTGGTTGGAGAAGGTAAGACACCACATGTTGGTGAAGCATTGCATATTGGACAGCTGCTCCAGGTGATCTTATTCCTCTCCACGACATCTCACTTCATCCAGAGGCCTTGCTTGACTTGGGACACAGCCCTTGCACACTTGTGCGCTTCCTCCTGGTGGGAGGAATCGGTTTCCCATGCCACTTTCATCAGTTTCCAGAGGTGCTTCAAGACACCTGGTGTGTTCTTATAGAGCCTATATGGAACATCATTAGGCTCAGGGACTGATCAAAGTACTGTTTACTGATGATGTACTGCTAAACCTGGCACCACTATCATCTTCACTTAAAATAAATTAAGATACATGTTAATGAAGGGTGGGAACATGTGCTGGCCGCATCTCACATTTGCTCTGCATCTGCACGATGATGTCCTCATTGAAAGCTGTGTCTTTAAGACATGTGATCCATTACTTACCGCCTGGCTTCATTCATGAAAAGTGGCAACATGAATATATTGATGTTTGATGATTTTTATCTTTGAGAGGAAGAGTTATTTAGTAATTCAGTCATTTTTAATTGGCCTTCAAATGAAACTAATACTATTGCTGGTGAGAGTGGGTCAGAGCCCCAACGAGCTACAAGGTTGTTTTGAAGTAATCCGAAGAAAAAACAGCTTGCTCTTCAACAATAAATGAATGTGAAAGGACAAGACACTTTAGTCTAATGATCAGTCCAAATTCAACACGACCACACACACACACACACACTCTCGCACACTGCTGATGTATCTTTCCAACAATCACTCCTGTAGTAAAGAAAGGATAACAGTGAGAAAAAAGGCTGTGTATTTGGACAATACAACCCCATCTGTAATGATTTATCCTCCAAATTTTAGAAACATATACACACACACACACACAGACACACACACAAGCACACAAATCCATCTGTGTTTTCCTACTCTGGCACAGTGTGCTAATGGAGGTCTGGAACAGTGGACTGATAAAGCTGTCATCCCGCCTCCCTCTCCGCTCCTTGCTTTCTCCAGTGGAGTGATAAATCAAGCCTCTCCAATGGCATCACATTCACAAAGGGAATCCAGCCTGCTAACACATGTGTACACACAGAGGCACACGCGACAGACGCACGATCATCACAGACAAACAGATTAGATCTGTGCTCCTCTGCTTAGGCTGTGAGGCTGTATCGCACCACTGAAATTAAATTTAGTCTAAAATTAGCTCTAATTGGAGATTTGTAAAACTATATTTTAAAAAATGAGCCAATCCAGGTTTAAAACTGTTGCAGCATGTGAGATTAATCTCAGTTTGGTAAAACTAAGTTTAATATATTTAAACTGAATTTAGCCTGTCAATAGGGACAAGTACGGATATTGAAATAAAAATTCCAAATTAAAGATGTTTTCAGATATATAAATCTGAGTTGTGCTGTCAGGATTCCCAGGGGGAATAACCGTTAAATGCTTCAATGGCGGCTTTTCCAATTAAACATTATATTGTTCCTAACTAGCGAAAAGGAGAAGAAAGAACAACAATGAAGAACTTTTCCTCCTTTGAAAAGAACTTGCTGGCTGATATAATGGAGGAATAGCTATGTTTACACGGACACAAATAATCTGAATAAAGGGCTGATCTGAATGAAAATGTGTTATCAACTAGAAGATTCTGATCTGACTAAGCACTAAGATCTTAGATCTAAGATCTGACTC
The DNA here is from genome assembly GCA_029224185.1 of Karalla daura. Taxonomy (NCBI): domain Eukaryota; kingdom Metazoa; phylum Chordata; class Actinopteri; order Chaetodontiformes; family Leiognathidae; genus Karalla; species Karalla daura. The sequence goes on from CM055188.1 coordinate 25,653,742, forward strand.
GGCTCAATCAGAAAGAAACTGTGTTTCGATGGAGAGAGATGGTTTATGCCGATCATTATTCCTAACTGCGTCCATGTACACACTGACTCCGATCGTGACTTTCTGTGTGGGGCACACTGACTGCGCATGCGTGCCCTACATCAGCTCCTGTTCAGTGAATCTATTTATTTTATCAGGGCCCCCCTCAGGGGCGTTCAGGTGCCACAGGAAATTCAAGAATCTGCACATGTCAAAATGCTGCTATTCTGGATAGAGCTTGGTGCATTTATATGCACGTCTTGATCGGATCATAGGGTTTTTATGCCCATTAAAACCATAGTTTCGGATATTGCAATCCCTTCCAGTTTTTAATCTGATTGTGCATGTGGATATAGCCAATGTGGATGAATAGAAGTAAAAAAAAAAAGAAAAACGAAACAGCATGGTGAGAGAGTAAGACGCTGTTTGGCAACAACGGACTGACTGGAGTAAAACAGAAAAGAGACATTGCTCAGTTTTTAAAGCGTGATGGGAAAACTTTAAAAGAAACCAAAACAGATGCGGCGAGTGTGAGACCAGAGATGTGCATCACAGGAGGAGGTCCACCGACAAAGAAAGATGATCGGATGGCGGAGAAAATCAACTCCCTCATCTCAGCAGATGATAGCTCCTAAACGCTATCTCCTCACCTGTCCCTACTTGTTTTATTCTGTGGTGTATTTTTTTTATACTATCACTATCTCTCTCTCACGCACACACACACACACACAGACGCAGACATATGGGATATGCCCTCTCAGATTAGACTACATTCCAGTGGATCCGGCGGCAGTGCTTCGCTCGCTCTCAGGGGAAGCTTTCGGTGGCAACTTGGGTCGCCGTCACAAGAGTAATGTCTGCTCTGGGAATAACCCAACAGTAAAGGCAGGTTCCTTTGGAAGGCAAAGATCATGGAGTAAATCTAAAGTATGTGACTTATTTCCTTGGGGGGGGATTTCACTGGTCAAGGATGAGTGATCCGAAGGCCATAATTACTACTAGAGGCCTCCTTCTCTATGTGTGTATTAAACCTTTTCTTCTCCTTCCTCTTTGCTCTATCCGTCTGTCTTAAGGTCGCAACTAATGGGATGCTGGCTTTTTCTTTTCTTTCTCAGGCTGCAGCTGTCCTGACCCAGTGGGAGGCTTATATTCAATATGACTGCTGTAGATCTTTGATAAACTGCATAACGGCTGCAGATAGCTCCTGGCAACCCTGCCACAAGTTTAGATTGAGGAAAGGTTTGGCAGCAACCTTTCTCAGTCCTTGTGTTAGATTATAAAAAGTTGCACAATACATGATAAATATTCTGATCCTGGGCTTTTAATTCTCATTTTTGCCACCAAATAGCTCCAACAATTTACCACTCAACTAAATCCTGTCCGACAGCTGGTCAGTACTGCTCATTTTCTCTGAATTTTAATATGTCTTGCATTCGGCTCTTGGTAGTTCGAGAAGAACAAAAGAGCCAAAGTGTTTTATGGGGTCCAATAGACACCTTCCTTTCTTCTGTTAAAATAGTAACTGTGCAAGATTCAATCTGTGCAATCATGCTGACTGGATCAAATTGACCTTTTCTTGAAGAGGAAGAAAAAATAATGAGGCTGAGGTGTATTTCTTACTATTGCAAACTACATTATGCTCTGTAGGAGAGAGGAGAGAGTTGCTGTTTCTTCAATGAGAAGAAACAACCCAGGCAAGGTGTAGAGAACAGTTGGATGGGGGCCAGAAGGTTAGAGGATGTTACAGCTCTCTTTTATGAAAAAGCGGTATGACTTTATTGATTGTGTCAATCACAGGCTACAGTCGTGTCAAGAGGTCCAGCGGTCGGTTGATCCTTGTGAAAGAGAGAGATCTTTCCTCTGCGTGATTGCAATCTCTACATCTCGCTGCCTTGTTTTTCATAAATTAGTTATTGTTAATCCAATCTCTGAAGCGAAAGCACGCCCAAATAACCATCAGAGAGGGACTGAATGGAAGGAAGAAAAGAAAAGAGGAAGAAATATTTCGACTAGCCCCTCTAGCTCTTGCTTTACTACTGACAGTGAAGTCTTTGATGGTGTGATGAAAAGTGACAGCTGTTATGCCCAGGGCAGCCTGTGTTTGAGGGGCTAGGTGAACTGAAACGGATGGTTCAGGGGTGCTGAGCTCCATGGAAATGTACTCACCAGAGAGGGGGTTGCCCCTCAGGAACATCAGCAGCGTGATCCAGGAATCTCTCTGATAGCACAGGCTGAAATCCAAAAGGAACAATGCTTGTTTTGCAGGGTCATAATGGTGATAGTGAATAGAAAACCATGGCAAAAATAAGTAGTACATATGAATGTACATATCCATAGTTCAAAACATTTTGCATAATCCACACTTAACTAACAGAGAAAGATCTTTTGGAGTTTGTCCAACTTTTGTAAATACAAATCACATACAGTTTCACCTGCGTGTCACCTGGACTGTCACTTGCACTGTAGAGCGTTTTTCTGATAGTTGCTGCACATTATTATAAATATCTGATAGTGGTGCTACTGTACATAACGGATGCTATAATCCACTTTCATCATAACTACATGTTGCATTTCTGAGACAAAGCACATCGTTTACCCGGCAACCTTATGTCCTGCCTGTCTTATACGGCCACAATTAAACAATTACCGGTAGGCTGTGATTGTGAAATGATTGTCAACTCTATTGTGGAGAGAAGAGGAAAGCAAGAGAGAAGACATTACTGCATTACTGACTAACTCACTAACTAACAGATGTTTTGCTTCTGTGAAAGCAAAAGGAGAAAATGTAAATAACAGTTTCTAGCCTTTAAAAAGGTTATAAACAAGTTCCTGTAACCTTGGATTCAGGTCTATATTTGAGGTATTTTTAAGGGAGAAGAGCGGCTGACAGAGCCAAAGAGATGCTGTCCTACTTCAGTCACTTTGTGGCAGATGGGAGACCTCGGAGCAATTGTATTTGTTACATAGATTATTGGAAAATAAAACAAGGAAATAAAACTCAAATTGAAAAAATAAATGAAGGGAGTATTATAAGATGTCAACAAAAAAAAAACTCCATATTTCCTCTTTTTGATCAGGGAAGATAAGAAGGGATAATAAGAATTTTCGCTCTGGCTGCTCTGTTTAATTTGTTTTCTTGCTCTAGAGTTTGATTCATTCACCTCTGCAGAATTCGCTCTAACCTCATTTATACCAAGCAACTCTGTAACAAGAGGGCACAATATGTGTTTACACACTGTGGTCCTGCACTGTGTGGGTTGCATGTAAATATTGATTAACTGTGTGCAACTATCAGGTAAATATGTTCACAGTGTTCTCTCTAAGATTTCATCCGTAATTACAAAGACGCTCTGGGAAAACAAGTCGCTATATATACAACAGAATATCAAAGATTACAACTCGAAAGGCATCAGTGCTCTTGCTCATGCAACACTTTTCAACAGTGCTGCATCGTTTAAGGAGATTCAGCATAGTGGACAGGTGTAATACTTACATTTAGACAATGTTTATCCTGTAATGTTAGAAAAAAAAAGACTTGTTATTGAATAAGGCAGGTGGCAAAAGTCTACAAAAACAAAACAATGGTGCAAACTCTACCAGAGATGCGTTCGCACACATCATTACAAACTCACAAAAGTTGAGCCAGGGTTAACTTTTTTGACCCTGCACGGTCTCCCCGCTGTGGCAGCGAACTCAACTCATTGAAATTATGAGACACGCTCCTCGCAGCACTGTTGTCAGTCTGAACATAACAGTCATCTCATGCTCCTCCTGGTTGTGAGCAGGGTCTTGAAGCAGATCCTCTGACCCCTGCAGACCCATAGACTGAAAATGGCAAACAGGCTTTTTTTTTTCTGCACATTTCTTGGAAGTGAAAAGGCTGTTGTTTGTTGTGTGGATAAGAACTCATCCAGTATTGATACCCTTGTGTCTAATATCTCTGAGCAAAACTCTTGTTTCCTCTTCCTGCAGACAGCAATTGATCATGGCTCACTTTCTCTCCGAGCTGAGCCATCTGTTAGAAAAACAATTTTTCTGTCATCGTGGATTCAATTGGAGTGATCCATCAACTTGACAGAGGAGTTATGCCACACTAAATTAACAAATTCAGCAGCGTTGTTCAGGATGAACTGTTTTATCACGTTACACTCTAAATTTAAACCAAGCAGTCACCTATTTGGAGGCCAGCAGATTGGTGGAAATCCAAAGAACACACAACATCCACACTAAGCCCAGCCTGTTTGAACATTCGGAGCAAGATATTTTGGCAAATTGCACTGGTACTGCTCCCACACAAATTGTCAAGCTCAGCGCCATTAATGGCGAAGACTGGCTGCCATTGTTATGATGCTAATTGCCTGAGGTGTCATTTGCTCCCCATTTTCACCCTCTACGTTTGAGGCTATAAACAAAGGAGTGGAGAGAAAAAGAGAGTCTGAGAAAACACATGTAAGGCAACGTGTCAAGCCTGTTTAATGTGCTGCTCTTTGAATTCTCATGGTGCGTTTCTTCATCTGGTTTGCTTCGAAAATTACTTTTCCAGATGTTTCTTGGTGACAGCTTCTGCTCTGGCAGATGAAAAAGCCTTTGAGGGAAACGCAACATCAACCAAAATTGGAATAATAAGGCACATCAATCAAGTACCATTGCCCCTAATTACCACATATCTGTCTGTAACTGCCTTTATTTCCAGGTATGAATGAGGTGCACTATAAACCACAGAATCTCCACCTTGACAGACATGACAGCGCTGCCTTTTGAAGCACTATGTGCTTCATTTGAGACATGATGGATACAGGCTCTCGTTCTTTCTCTCTCTCTGTCTCCCTCTCTAACTCGCTCAGACAGAAGCATAGCAAAGAATATACAGCAACCATTTCAGTTCATTTCTTCCCTTTGCTGGCTGCTCTCTCTCTCTTTCCCTCCTCTATTTGATTAATGGCACCATCTCTCTGGTGGCTGTTGTAATAAAGTCAAATGAGGTCTCGAATGGCTGAGGCTTTGTAGAATCAGCAGTGGGTAATTGAGGAGGTGGATGCCGCAGGTGGGGGTCTGTGTCTGTTGTCTGTCCTCAAGGCAATGAAGTAGTGTTTCACTTTCCCTTTGGTGGAGTAACTAAAGTAAGAGATTGCAGTGGCACAGCGTTCTCGCCACACTGAATGTATCAGTGCATCTGGATGGTTTGGTTTAGAGGTTAGGGTGTGGTGTTTCCTGAGTACCATAGAGGCACATAGAGGAGCGATAATTGAAAGTGAAATCCACCGCAAAGTTGTAGGTTTCCCTTCTGAAATATGCTTAATCCACCAGCAAGATTATATTCTTTGCTTAGCAAATTCAGCGGATAATGACTAAAAAGTGGATCAGAAGACTCTGTTCCCATTGACATCATGCCTTAATCTTTTCTCTTATTTGTCTTTGGTTTGTACTCAGTATGTTGTGCAAAAACCACACCCAAAGAACAGCCCAGCGAGAAAAATAACCCCCCCAAAAAAACCATAAATGTGTCAGGTGTGATGTTCGAACCTCACTCTTTATTGTTTATTGTTGTGTCAGCATCAATCATAATCGCTGTCATCATACTTCCACTGAGGCTGTCATGTGGCTGATGTTGTGTGATGAGGTGTCTTTGTCTCCTCTATGAGGACTAGTTTTATTATTTGTTGAAGGGGAAGCACTGGTAAGTCCACATACGTTTACGTCACCTTGCAAAAGAGATATTTCTGGAAGATTTGGGGCATTTTCAGTAACTTTGGTGTAATGGTGTAATGATAATTTTAAAAATCCACTTTAAGATGTGCAGCTGTACAGTTCCTGCTGTTTAGGCCTGAGAGAGAGAGAGAGAGAGAGAGAGAGAGAGAGAGAGAGAGAGAGAGAGAGAGAGAGAGAGAGAGAGAGAGAGAGAGAGAGAGAGAGAGAGAGAGAGAGAGAGGGAAAACAGCTGGGGATCACTGTCATACATCTTGTGACACATGCATATAGTATAAAATTACAATTCTCAGTCCAGAGCAATACAGTGGCAATATCAAATATAAGAATAATTACACCATGGTGGTGTGTTTGTGTGTTCTGGTGCTGGGGTATTTAGGATTAATGTGTGTGCCGCCTTATTATTTCCAGTAACAGTTTTATTGTTTTCATTTTCAGTGTTGTTTTGACAAAAAGGGTGAGAGACAAACAGCCAAGCTCATGTTGTCAGGACCTGAAAAGAGGGCATTATGGCGGACTGAGGACAAGCACATAAAACCTTCACCTTGCGATCTCACCACATTTCTTCACCTCTGATTCATCTATATTTAATTTCCACCTAATGTCAGTTAATGGCTGATTTCCGCTGTTGTTTGTGTCATCGGGAGAAATTAAAATTCTGCCAATGAAAAAGTCAAAGAAAGAACTTTGATTTGTTGTCTTATCTCTAAATCAATCTCTTGAAAGAGCAAACAGGCTGTAATCAATTACTGCTTTGCACTAATCACCCCTTTAACACCATTAAGGAAGTGGAATAAAGAACATTTTGACCTTTTTGACAATTTTCAACAACAACAAAAACTTGTACGGATACTTAGGAAGGAGGTTCTCAGCACATCGAGCACATGGCCTTTTTATTACAGTTCTGTCCAGTCGCTCCATGCTCCCATACAACAGATATTAATGTGCTTAATGAGCCAAACGCAACAAGAACTCACCCATGTGTCCTCAAGTGAGGAAATGCCTGAATGAAAAGAACAGAAACATGTCGGAGTACAAACACAGCACCGTGTTGATTCTTCTCACGCACTGTATGGCATAGTGGCACTTATGTAGCCGGCGTTTTGTTTCGTATCCTAATTGCAAATGAATTTAAAGTAAATCCCCCTCAGTAATTCCTCTTTGGATCATTAGTCTGAGTGGAAGTAAAAACGAGTTCAAAACACTAATGCCAAAGACTCTTCACTCTATTTTTCCTAATTGGTATCGCTAATGTCATGCTGTGCTGACTGTGGATCACCAAGGATATCAGCAGAGGGTGAGAGGAAAGAACAATAAAACAGGTCAATAAAATGTCAGTTTCCATGAACACACAGTAGCATCAGCATTGATGTAATCTGCTCATTTACATTCTACAAAGTTTTGTTTCTCTCTTTTTTTTATTTTACACACAATTCTGCCTTTTTTATAAGAATCTTTTATACAATATAATGTGTTTGTATTGTGTTGTATTTGTCTTAATATGCAGTATGGTAGCAGGTGCCTGAGATACATGCAGGAAATTTTCATGCAGGAATACTTTCTGTAGATATACACTACAGGGTGCAAATTTATATATGAATGTATGCATTTATCTTAAGTTCTCAGGGATGCTGGGCTGGAATTACAGGTGATGATCAAATCTTTAGATGTTACCACTCGGTGGGTGTTCAACCCTGACTCTGTGTCCGTGGGCATCTCCAGTGGTCCACAAATCACAGGCCTCCCTTTTGTAATACCTCAAATGTTTTATTTTACATGCATTTCAGTTCATACGTCTCCATCTCTTTTACCTCCCGTATGATTTTGTTCTTCACGCAGTTTGAGGTCCTACTCTTGGCTGAAGCTATGAATCTTAAACACTTCGTGAATTATTCACACCCAAACTGTAATGTTTTAATGTTCCACATGGAAATATATGTAGGTTTTTAAATAGAATTTAAAGTCTTTCACTGTGTAGCCACAGCTTGGGTTGATATCAATTTATGCACTGTGAAAGCTGACTAACATCCCAGTCTCACATCAAAGCTTTTCCATCATCTATGGGCAATGCCTTGCATTGTTATCAAGATATCAATAATAAATGTGCAGCCACCAGTTATGCTTTTAGAACAAACCACGCTCTGACACGTTTCAGATTGAGTGGTTTCAGGATCCAGGAGACTCCCAGGAGTCAGATTGTAAAGACCGGGGTTAGCTTAAAGAACAAATTACTCACAGCATGCAACCCCCTCCCACTGCCTGAAGGACATTAATGCTATGTTGTGCTTCATGCATGGGCAAAGGGAAACCATCGCCCTGCCACACGCTCCTCTCAGGCCGGGCTGTGTCCACAGATGTGGTTTGACCTGATTGGTTAAACAAAGAGAATCTGACCTGACAGTGTTCAGAACCTTCATGTGATCCTGAAATGATCAGATTATGAAAGATGTGTTGAGTCAGCCAAACTGTAATCCAGAATTTGATGTGAAAGTAAAACAAAGACCCGCTCTCCTTCACGTATACTACATTAGGACACTTCTTACAGCGCAGCCCTTTAATATGGTCGATCATTGTAAAAAATCTGAAAACAAAGAGTCTCAAGTTTTACCTTCAATGGCTTTCATGAAAGGGTCACACGCTGGGGTTCTGAGTACAATATTTATGGTTGTCCAGCCAGTGCTGGAACACAGAGGACGATCCATCATTGTTGTGCATAATTGGTAGGAAATGAAACGTTGAGATACCAAGAGAAGCAGCTGCATTCTGTGATGTGAATGTTTGGAATAAGATAGACTTGCTTCCTGTGGGAATGAGCACTCTGTGGCGAGTAGACTGTGGATCTGGTGTCTGCCAGCAGTTAAAGAGCACAATATGTGACTGAAGGCATTTTCCCATTACACTAGCACATATAATTTCATGAAAAGATAATTTTGTTAATTGTGTTAACTGCAGTGTTCATAAAAGAGGCTTTTTTGAGGTAATTATTGTATTCTAAAAAAGAAAAAAAAACCCGCAATATTTCTCATAAGTATCTGCTTTATATAGCTGAAGCTTTCCTTTTATCACCCATTTGCCATTATTCCTCTCAATACTGGCAAGCGTTTGGTGCATTTTGATAGCAAACGATAATCACCTCCTCCAGTTTCCTAAAGGACTCCCCCATGGTGCTTCTGCTTTCCTGCCTCCTACTCATCTTGGTCACAGTGTGTGGCTCGTGGCCTGGGGATCAGTAAAAGCCACTAGGAGGCTAAACGCTCTGCCTTCTTTTATTCTTGATCACCATTTTAGACAAAAGCTGTGGAGTGGAATAGATTGGGTGACCTGTGGGTGGGAACCTGGCGATGTGACAAAAACCAAAAGCTAAGGCAGCTGGAAGGCAATTTACAAGCCAACAAGCGACAAACTGAGTCATCCGTGTGTGGTTTTGGTGTTTTATTTTTTTCCGTCCTTGCACTTCTGTTGTCAGGTTTTAGTAGATTTCATATTGTCTTTCATAGAACATTGTTGGTATTCATGGTAGCCATAAGAGGCAACTCAAACCTCATATACATTACAGAATACTTAAGGTTGCAGCAGCAGCTGTTTCCAGATGGTTCTCTGTGATCTGGAGTCTTCGGGGGATTGGACTGGAAAGGTACCAGGTTTGGCAATGAAGCTGCTTCGGTTTTGCGAAATGCTTGTGGAGTTTCTGCAACAGATGCTTGTCCGTATGTGTAACAGCCAAAATGCGTTCAGCATGGACACGATGTGTCATGAAGGTGGATCATTTGCATTTGTTTTTTTTTTTACCTGCCGCTTCCCTGCTCATATTTTTGCACTTAAATCATCCGCATCGCTGTGTGCATACGAACCTGGGCACAGTTTAAGTGTCGCCTGAGTAATCTAGTACTGAATTAATTACCAACTTTCAACTCTGGGCTGGATTCACATCTATGTGTTTCTTCCTATGCCCCAGCAGATGAACGTTTCCTCTCTTAATCAGATGATCTTCACACTCAGTGTGAGGTCACAGGCAGTAATCCTCAGGAACATGAAGCACCTTATCTTATTAAGGTTCTTCTTCTTGACCAGAATTGACAGCTCTGTATGTAGCAGAGCATGCTGCCTGTCTTCCTTTCAGGAGCTCATTGTTAATGATGATGATGTCCACAAGGGCAACGTCATAGTCCTAATTTCACTGATGAGCGGCAGGATGTAATATCATTTATGTCTGAGGTGCAAAGGTGGAATGCACGTGTTAAGAGAAAGACTGAGCGGGAGGTATATGTCAGGCTCCAGCCACATTAATTGCTTTTAGTCTGTCAGAAAATGACAGTAGGTTGAGGGATGATGCAACCTATGGCACAGTTCTTGGATCTGAATTTCTCCTTACTGAATAATTCTGGGTGGTTGAGCAATGAAAAAATGAAAAAAATTAATTCAAAGACAACGCAGAGGGAAACAGGACCTCATTATGTCTGTGTTGTTTGCTGAAGTGACAGCGGTGGCAATCTTCATTTTCCTCAAGCAGATGTGAAATGGTTCCAGAGAGCTTATACAGACAGTTTCAGGTGATCTTAATACATATTGTGCCAAGAGGAAAATATCGAAAATAATGGTTTCATCACTCTAAAGGAAATAAACAATTAAAAAACCATTTGGTGGTGCATTTTTATCAAGGTAATTCTGCACAAGAGATGGAAGTACTCAATTCCACCGACCAAAACAATCACTGCAGAGAGCATACTGGTAATTCCTTCACTTTCACCCTCAAGTGTAAATAAACCTTTTGAACTTACAGGCGGGGTAGATACAGTTTAAACCAATTTGCTAGACATCCTGAGTACAAAGATGGTTTGTAACAAAAATGGGTAATGAGTAATCCTGAGCTGGACCTGCAGGTGTGCATTTTCAAGGTCTGGTCTGCTCGAGCCGGTTTTTAGAAATCACCTATCACCATTGCTTGGGTAGCAATGTACTTTCTCCTCTGATGTGTAGAGTCGAGATTGAAAACCTACAACAAATAATCATAATGAATCTATATTCAGTGTGCCTACTTCCCTAGTTAGCTATTTTGTGTGTGCCTCCTGCACACACTTGTTCACATTTTGTGCACAGTTATACTTCAATTGCTTTGGTACTTACAGTGTAAAGTGGCACAAGCATTTTGCAGAGTGCCGATATATGAAATTGCTAATGTTAAAATAATGTCTTCTTCACTGTATCACATTAGAAAGGTATTGCTAAAATGTCTTTTTCCCCTCTGCTGAATTAGAATTCTGAAAAGCAACATTTTTCTTGGCATGCTGGACCTCTTACTCTCTTTCTTTTCGTCCCTTCTACTTTTCGACTATGAAAACACAAGTAACCATTGTGTCATGCTGTCCTCCAGGTCAGTTCGCTCCTCAACCTTTCTTGCCCTTCTCACTCGTCTGAAACCGACTCCTTCCTCCTGTTTTAATAACCACAGATTTTTTTTCTGTCTTAGGCTTTCAGTCGAGCAGGAGCACAGAGTGAATCAATGAGGGGCTATTCTTTACTGTAGATCCCTGTGGCAGAGTGCTGATCTGGAACACCTCCAGCAACCGAGTCTCATTATGTAGAGAAACCCTGGATACAAATCTAGTGCTTCGACTTTATGCTTGATTTGAAACGCTTACATCCAAGTTCAGTCATACAGAAGAATTTTGCATTGAGTGTAAAAGGAAAAAAAACACTACGGTGCATTGAAAGGTGTTTAACATATTTTTTACATGCGGGATAAACTCTTACTAGCCTGGTCCAGAATTAAAATATCTCAAAAAATATAGCGAAATCATACATTTTTGCACAAGCATTCAAAATTCTTAATATATGTAGTGCAAGCAAGTGGTTGAGATTCGTGCTCAGGCTGAAATGCCAACATTTGGCCTTGCTGAATATAAGATGTAAGACTTTCGTACAATGATTCTACGATGAAAAAAAACACACTTGCAGCATCAGCATGTTAGCGTTTTACATTCTCAGTTCATTATTGGGCCAATGCCAGGATTCAGCTCAAAGCACCACTGTGCAAACTCATGGTCTTGTTAATGTCAAGGTGGCGAGAGAACCCTTCATTTTCCCAGTAGATTCTCTCATTCAACCCTTGCTCCTTTTTCTGGTCCGTCTCAAATCCCCCTTGGCAAAATTAATTTAGTCTTATTCACAGCGGCTCTGCTTTAGTCTTTCAGGCCCTGAAGATTTCTGTAATTACCAATGCTCTCTACTCACTACTGTGTGTGTGTGCGTATGGTGTGTCTTCATCCGTGTATGTAGATCAGTTGCGACATAATGTCTTTGTCTCTAAGTGTTTTTGTTTTTTTATGTTTGTTTTGTTTGTTTTTTTTCATTTATGTGTGTGTTAATATACAGCCCACCTTTGTTTCATAGAGGGAGGTTTGAATGCTCTCTCCAGGGGTTCATGTGAGTCTTTGAAGCATTGTGTTAATGGATCGTTTACATTATGCATGCACTGCTGCTTTAAATTATCTCAGATTAAAGAAAACAGGGAAAAAAAAGTACAAATTCTTTCTTTTCAGGGATCTTATGTTATTGCAAGACAAGCTGTCTAATTTGCCCAGGTGCAGTTCAAGGAATAAAATTAGCCTGACACATTCATTATGTTACTTGCCTTGATGTAGAGGAGTGTGATCTAGCGTGTGGCACCCTCCAGACTGAAGCAAAATGCGTATCAAGTCTGATATTGAAATTGTATTCAAACATTTTCATCCTGCAGGAGAATACTATTGGTTATCCTGATGTAGAATTAGGAATGTTAGATTGACAGATACATGAAATATTAGGAGGATTCAGGCTTATTGGTGTACAAAACCAGTCTTTGATAGCTATCTGGCTAACACACTTAGGCTTTATGTTGATTGGCTGCCTTGTCTGACACCACATCGATGATGAAGTGACTTAATGTTCCTTGTATAAACAGAGTTCAGCAGAGTCTGTTTGCATCTTTTTCCTGAATCAGGAGTTGTAACTGGATTGTTACAGTTATGGAGTACACAACCGGCCTCATAAGTTTGAGCCAGAGTGAACTCCTATAGTTGTGTCCCATTTCATGGTAATGAGGACGTAATGATGTTTTTGGACCTGCTTCTACACCTTTAGCTGGGGATGTCATTATTCCACGAAGCCAAGGTAAAAGCTGCTCTTTATTCCTGCTCCCCATCAAGATAGATTTTAAAAAATAAGCTTTTTATTTTGGTTTTTGGTGACTTCTTAAACATTGTTTTAGGCTGCATGGAAAAGCACTTAAGTCATTCTGTTCTGCCATTGTGAAAGACCTTCTTCTAACATACAAATCAGGTACGGTGTCAACCTGTTTCTAAAGGTGTACCACTGCGTTGGTCATAGAAATGAATGCCTGTCTGTCGGTGGCCTTAACCCTACAGGGTATTCTGGGATGTGCCGAAAGGAAATTGATTTGGTTGCAGGAGGTGACGGAAGGAATGGGCTGAGAATAAAAGTAGATGTGGATTCATTTGTCTCTCAAAAGCTGTATTTTCTGAGCCAATCACTGAGTGAGGTTCCAAATATCTATGAGTGTGTTTTAGGTGATAAAATACACTCGACATTTTCTGCATCACTCGCTCATGTAGCCAGGAAGGTTCTCCCACCTGAGGATCGATGGAGGCTTTTACCGTGTGGATCAAAGGTATCCATCTACCTCTTAGAGCACATTCACCTCTGTGAAAAAAAAACAAAAAAAAAAACAGGAAGCACTTATACACACAGCTGGAGAGCACTTTACTCAGTTCTCAGAATGTTTTGCGCAAAACCCAAGTCTGTCAATCTTTTGTGGGAATTGACAGGAAAATTGCCATTGGAAATAATGCTGTTTTAACCCTTTCCTTTTTTGTGAAAATATAAATTGACTTGTTTTGAAAGCAATCAGAACGAAGGCACATATAATATTTCTAAGCTCCTCTCTCTTTGGTGAACTTATCCTGATCAGAATGAGACATTTGAAGGACTTTGTGTGTACTGCCTAAATCTTAAGTGTACCATGAATGGACGGAGCAAACGTTTTTGCGAGTATTGCTCGGCTTTTACTAAAATCTCTCAATGACAGTGAGAAAAGCTGTATGGTCGATTCAGCCTCCTATTTGTTGCTTTGTACACCATAAACAAGTGTGATTCATTTTACTATAGATCTACACCAGCTACACTCTCTCATGCATTTGTTCTGAAGTTGGTGCAACGCCTGCAGTCTCCAGCTCCACGAACTCCTCTGCACTGTGAAATGCCACAAACTGCCACAGTGCTGCCCTTCCTGGAACACTTCCTAACTAATAAGGTGCATTCATCTTAATGTGACACACGGCTGATGAATGAGGCAATTAACACACATGTGGAATGACCACAATAAACATCATAGTGTCCAGGTGAGACAGATAATGGCCTGGGGGACCAGATCTGCCTCTATAGCACTGAATTGAGAGAGGCAAATAAATGTGTGTTTTCAAAGGGAACTCAGGGAAAGTTTTGTAGGTGTTGTTATGGGCCTTACAGTTAATGGAATATAGTTTATACGATGCGTTGGTCTGATATTGTTGGAAAAAAAGGTGGGACTGATTTTGTGTCGATGCAGTTTTTAACTCTAGTTTAAATGACATGCTTTAAAGTACAGGCCCGATAACAAATGAAGAACAGTAAATTAACAATTGTATATTAATGTCTGTACAGAAAACTCTCTGACCAGCAGAAATGGTTAGAAAGGAGCATTTGATGGTAAGGAAGTACTGTACAGTCACCTTACCATTTAGATCTAGGCTTTCTTGAAGTACAGACAGATATGTCTTTGTCAGAGGCTCTCGGGGAGCACTTATGTAAGCAGTTAGAAGGCTGTGCAGTGCTTTGTGGACAAGACACAAGCTTTAAAAGCCTGTTTCATGGCTAAGCTGGAGCTGATGAAAAAAGGAATATGGTCTCTCTTTCTTGATAATGTTAAAAGCTTTGGTGCAGAAGTCCAAACTCGTTGGAGGCACAATTAAAGGGTTTGATTGACAACAGACCGGAAAATGCTAGAGGAAATATTTTTGGATGAGAACAAGTCTCGATCTGATTATAAGCAACATAGAGTTGATTGAAACAAAATTAACTGTTTTCCTTGTTATCCAGCTTAAATGTAGGGTCTAATTTAATTTCCAGATTTGTCCTAGTGGCTTAATAGATGGACAAGGCTTTTAAAGCAAAACATTAAACTCACTAAAGGACATGCCACAATCAGACATTGTTATTTCCATATTTTGGCTGGTATTAGCTATATTGCACATGATACAAAACAGCAGAAATCTAAAGTGCAAATACCATGTATAGCTAGGTTGTGGTATTTCTTTTTTTGTGTGTGTTTCCCTTTTGTAAGTCATCTTTTCCACATAAAAGTGTTCTATAAATTCCATTTCATGGGCATTACAATTCGATTCCACCTGTCTCCCTGAGCAGGCTAAAGGATGGAGGAGATTTAGTGTTATTTGGCTGCGCTTGAAATGCCTTCGCACTGGTATGCAAGCGCAAATGTGCACATGCATACACACATATCACACACATAAATATATTTCCTGTTGAGCTATGTACCTGCAGTAAAAGATTGAAAAAAAGGAACACCCTGGGGACATTAGTGACTTTGAAAGTCCAAAGGTATTAGCATTTCCCTCACTGCACTGTGTCTGGGACAATTGTGACATTGTTCCATCTCTTCTTTCCTTTGAATTAAGACGTGAACATTAACCTCAATCTGCATAAGATGATAATATGAGGACATGACACAGGACTGTGGAGGTTTAAACTTTTAGCACTTTGGCACTTTTAGCACATAATGTGGGAAACCTGTGTGTGTGTGTGTGTGTGCATCCATGCATTTGTGCATTTTAGTCTATGTGTGCGTGTGTGTGTGTGTGTGTGTGTGTGAGTGTGCACGTACACTTTCAGGTGTGTGCACTTACGCATTAATGCTACTTGTAGTTTTCCAAGTGCTCAAACCTCTCTGGATATTGCAGGAAATCTGTGGTCTACATCAATACTGAGTCAAGGAGGTAATTAAAGCAGCTGCATAATGTCACAGTCATATAATAATACAAGCAGGGGAGTGTTTCTTAAAAAAAGACAAGAAGCTGCCTTTACATACGTAGGTTGAAGGTTTTGTGCCAGTATTTTGAGCCACTATAGGTGATGGATTGACGTGTCACTACAACTCTGTCTAACGGTTGTTGCAATGAATATGTGAGGAGAGGCTATTAAATCACCGGTGGCGTTTTACTATATCACTCTGGAGATATGATGTTTAGTGATCTGAATACCAAGGGAAGCAATCTAAAACCCTGTTTTCCACTGTTTGAGTGCTGGATTTGAGCTGCAACCAGTTGGGAACCATTTGCTTTTCAAACACTGAAATGCCACGTTTTTTGTTTTTTTTTGACATTACTGTACACATTGGTCACACTGGTCTAGAATTGGTCCAGAAATAGAAACAACAATGATGGACTAGGCATGTGCATCATTGACTGAAAACATACATAAGCAGACATGTCTCTTTAGTATGTTTAGTGCTCTTTAGTACTAAAAACAGGCAAAAAGTCAAAGCATTAACCGTCAACATGGCAGAATTTAGTGCACCACTCTCTGCACTATGATCTAAAACCTTTAAAAATATTACAATTAGCTATAAGTCTTAACAGATTTTCAATGTAGGGTCTAAGTTGCACGGCACACATATTCAGGTTCTGAAGTTACCACGGAAAACTGCTCTCAGTTCTTCACAACCAGTGAAATAAATTCTGCCCTTATTAATCATATTTGGAAGAAAAAAAAATCAATCAAATCTATTGAAACACAGGAGAGATTATGCAAATGTCAAATGCAAACTACATCAAACAGACTTTCTGTTGTTGAGTTTAATAAGGAAGGCTAATTTTACTTTGTTCTTGCAGTGGCCTTTATTGATCTCTGAAGACCACCAAGAGTGGACAAATAGACGCCGTGCTTTGTTTCATCTCTGTGAGGCTCTCATTGTTTTCTCTTTGTGCTCCACAGAGGAATTCCAGGGAAGAAATGTGGCACGATCATCTTGTCCGCAGAGGAGCTGAGCAATTGTCGAGTGAGTAAGCCATAATAATCTCCCCCTGCCAAACACACATTAGCGGCTGAACATCTGTCAGCAAAGCCTGGTTAAACAGACTACACACATAAAATGTGGACTGAGCAGTTTGGAGGCTCTGGGAAGTTGCAGCCAAAGACAGCAGGAACTTCATGTTGACAATGATAAGTCCACTTAGAGAAAGAATCACAAAGCAATCAGAGCTGCAAAAGTCAGCGTTCATCCGTTCATCCTGTGGAAAGCTGTCAGTTCATCTGACATCTGTTCATCATGATTGGTGCCACTGACACATCAACATAATATTCAACCACAGCCATCATTTTTAATCCTTCCTCTATTGAGTAGCAGTAGTACTTTCTACATGTCTCTATTCTTTGGTGTGATGTACGTAATGACAAAGTACTGTTTGATGTCAATGCCGATACTGTGTATCATCTGTATCGTTTCACATAAAGTATATCTCCACATCTATCTATCTAGCTGACCCGCTACCTCTCTACCTGTATCAATATATCTGTACCAGTCAGGCTTACACACCCAGACACATGTACACACATCCCTCTGAGCAGGTGACCAGCCAGGCAGCTGCTCTCACTCTCGTATGAGTGTCACTCAGTCTGATGAAAAGACCCAGGAACATGATGGGGTGAGGGCTTGACTGTCCCGCCGACCTACACCATGCTGTAAAGCCTTGGATGCTTCACTGGACTCTCAGCACACAGATTAGGGGAGGATATTGAAAAACAAGAATGTGTGTGTGTGTGTGAGAGAGAGAGAGAGAGAGAAAGGGGAGGGGGGTGAGAGACAGAAGAGAGAATAAAGCAGTATGATATAATGGTGGAATGAAAATGAAAGCAGAAGGGTGTGTCTGTGCGTGTACAAGAATGGGAGTGAGACGACAAATAATCAGAATGACAGAAACAGATACAAACATTGTAAAGTAAATCAATACAGGATTATTTCACATCCAGCCTATAAGTAGCAGATCTCAGCTTTATTAGAGCAGCAAAGCTGATGATGTACTAGTTAATTAAAACACAGCCCCACCTGACCTTGTGCCTTGTACACACACACACACACACACACACACACACACACACACACACACACACACATAGGGAGTATGTGGCTGTTTTTGGGGTTCTTTTTAAGGCCTTTTGCATTGTCACAAGTGGTTATGAACCTAAACATATTTATCACAAAGTTCCTCAGTTTCCTCTCAGTTCTTCAGATTTGGAAGTATAAATGAGAAACTACTACCACTTTGTTCAGAGGTTTGTTGCCACTTGTCCACAGCAGAAGAGAATCGTTACACATCATTTTACATAATTTTTACATAATTGCCTTGTAATTTGGTTTTATAAAACGCCTGTCTGAGCAATGGGAGTTTGTGATGATGGAGACGCCGTCGGGTCTGACTGGGTCGAGAAGGTTAACACTCATTTAACATTCATGAGCTGACAAGATTCATCACTCTCTGTTCTTCATTCCATCTCAACAGGAATGAGTATGTGTTGCATGAGTGTTTTTGTCTTTGTGGGTTATTTTTCTGCTGACATACCCTGCAGTGGGGAAATTTAATATGTTTGTACATGCTGATGATTAAACCTCATCAGCCTACCTCCTTTGTGATGCAGATAGGGCGGCAAGTGTGTGGGGTGCAGACTGTGTTGCTGTTTCGTGCGGGAAAAAAAAGTATTTTGAAAGGAAACTTCACATCAAATTACCCTGATTGTACTTTTTATATCATTCCAGGACATATTACAAACTTTTGTACAGCACTGTTGTATATATTATGAACTGGAGGAGACAACACTCTTTACCTTTCTGCTCCTCAACATCTCAAGAGGCTTGAGAAGTGAAAGCTCTACAAGTTTGCAGAGTTATCTGTTAAGAACTAAAGAAGCTAAATGCCCCGAGGTGTTTAGCTTCTTTTGACATGAGTTGACAGGTTTATTCTTGAGACATATCATTACAAGTACAAAGTCTGAAGAGAGTCTTCAGTGAGTGTCTTTTATTGCTGAGATATAGTTTAAAAATCTCATCCAACTCTTGGGAGTTGGACATCATTAGGATAATGATCAAAAGAATGAGTTTAAATTAACTAACTAAGGTTGCAGAGTCACAAACTACAACTGATTCAATGAAATGATTAGCTTTTGCCAGACCAAAAAAAAAATCTCTGATCCCTCTCTCATCTTGTGGTCGTCACAGTCTCTACTAAATGTGACCTGATTTCATATTTGTGTTGCGTCTTTTTCTATACTTACTGGATCTCTAATGTTTGATGGGTTATGGCGTTTTCTGTCATGCACCTACAGAAGCTGTGAGCAGATGTGTTATTTATCTGACATTTTGGAAATACGTCCACTTGCTTTAGAGACTTTAGACACTGAGAAGTGATACCGCTGTCATGTCTGTACAATAAGCAGGGAGATCAAGCCAACAAATTACATGTATGCTGCAGTTTTATTGCGAATTACATGAAAATGAAAGTAGAAGATTTACTGTAGAACAAGTATAAAAATATACCCCTGTCCCCTCAAAAAAAACTTGTTTCTTCACATCACTGTAAATAATTACACAAGAGCAGGTGAGGAGAGAAAGGTGTTTGTGAAAATCTTCCTCGTTATCATCACATTCACTCAAGCAATCTGTGCTGGACGATACCACTCGTTACAGTGGTGATTGTTATAACAGCCTCAGTATCATATTTCTTTTTTTCTACTCGCTCTTGACCAGAAACTCGCATTAAACTGAATTATTATTCATCAGATTGAGAGAAAGGACTGGCGAAATGAAGTGAAATGAAATGATTTTCTCAGCAGTTTGACTTCGATGAATCCACAGTATGCGGACAGAACAAAGTGAGGATCAGACTTTAGGCAGAGGTTGTTCACACACACAATCGGGTTTTCGAGGTGTGCCGAGAATTATCAATCAATTTAAGAATTTCCAACTCGATTTGCTGGTTACATTTTGCTAAGTCTTGCTTTTTCTTTTTTTTCCACAGTCGCAGTTTACACACTTTGACGAGGAAAATAGTGGGTTGCATACGTTTGATTAACTCCCACCTGCAAACAGTATTGATACACACAAAAGCGACCAATTTGCGAGGGTGTTTGGCTCTCCGCAAACACTGCATTTTGCGGGCGAGGGGCTTCACTGTTAAGCAGTCTTCGAAATAGTGCATGGCAACAGTAAATCCTGAAGGATTTCTGACAAATACAACCCACTCCCTCCCAATCTAGCAACAGTGTTTCTTTCTGGAGCCTATTTTACTTGTACTACAGAGGAGGAAGGGGGCGGGGAGCCTCCTTTACTGTCTACAGACAGATTTACAGTAATATGAAGATGCAATAGAAGAACAGTAGGATCACTTGAATGAGTTTCAATACAATATGAAATGCACCTGTTGAGAAAAATCAAAATGTTAGATATTCAGTTTCAGGCCCAGATTAGACTGTCTACTGTATACTGGATTATTGAATCCTGTATGTCCAGCAGGATCCCGCATCAGCTGCAGCTGTCTACAGAAAAGCAATCTGTTGGGAGCCAAACGCCGTGGTTTTGCCGGGAGCGTTTCTCTGCATCCCCTCTGCACGATAAAGCTCCATCACACAAACAAGCAGATTCGACCCCCGGGAGTATTTTCATTTTGCCTTTATTTACACAAATTTAACTGCAGTGGTCTGTATTTTTTGGTCAGTAACAGCCAGCGGAGATGAGGAACATTGTGAGAGCTGTTTTGCTGTGACAGTGCGGTCGATTTGTGTCCGCGTGGATGTGAAAGGGACTTTGTTGCTGTCCTTTCTTCCAGGTCCTCTGCTTATTTGATGCCCTCATTTTGCGTTTGTATCATTGTCGCAACGACAGATTTTGAGTCAGTGCGTTTGCCTCACTTTACACGACGCATCTCCCATTCGCTCGTCGTCTTTGATGCATTTAAGTTTCGCTTTGCTTTGTGTGGCAAATCAGTACCACAACACACACACAAACACACACGCACACCGTATTTGCTACAGTGCAGACTGAAACAGGTATTCCTAAGCAGGGGAGAGAGGAAGGAAAACCTGGAGCGACTTTGTGTAGAGTGACTTAAAGATTTTCGTAGTTGAGAGCAGAAATTGTTGGCAGTCCTGTGCACTCAAGTCAGTTGTTTGTTCAGCAATCCTTATTAAATGCACCAAACCCACAAGTCAGCATGAATTAATAATGTTATCCCGTGGCTTTTAAAACAAGAAAGAATAGAACAGGAGCTAATCCTGCCAAAGTAAACGCCTCTCCCACTCTGAACAAAAGCAAAAGTCGGAGATATGTGGACTCATATGGGTGAGACAATCACAGGGGATTATCTACTGTATTTTACCTTTTAATAAATTCAAGCTTGTTCTCATGTGTGTCCGCTGTCAATAGGCAGGGAATTGCCAACAAACCCCAGGGAACCATTTTTCATTGTTTATCACATTAAGTTCACCTTCTCCTCCCAACCTCATCACAGTGGCGGTTAATTGAGTCACTACCCCTTTTCCCCTCTCCCCACTCCTCTACACCTTTGTCATTTATCTTTTCTCTTGCATTTAACCGCAAGAGAAATACAATTCCAGTTTATGCGATTCTAATGTAAATGCAGAGCTTTGGCCCCCATCCAATACTTTTACTACACCCTCTCCTATTTTTTCTTCCCTTACTAGTACAGCTCCTTCTGTAGTAACTCACACACACACACACACACACACACACACACACACACACACACACACACTGCTTATCTCTGCTGTCACAAACACTCCTTCATTACCTCCCTTAGGGCGTGAATGTGTCTCAGTCGTGCCTGGCCCCCTCTTTAAATATTGATACTCTGATTCTCTCCATATTAGCAAATGGCTGTTGATCACAGTCCTTTGCGAGAGTATGTGTTCGTGCCACCGAACCTTAATGAGGCAGGAGCAGATGCATATTTAATACCCCCAACACATTCGATCACCATAAATGCTTTTATGTGCCTATTATCTCTACAGAGAGTTCCTGGTGTGTCTTTTCACTCGCCCGCTCAAAGTAACAGCATTGCCAAATTCTGCCAGTGCGAAAAAACCCGAAACCTGTGATTATGTTGTGGACAACCCAGTCACAGAGTCACTGAAAGTTCATTTAATTATCTCGTTTTCACTCTCAAACTTTAGATCTTGATCTACATCCACTGGCAAGTTCACATGTATCCAACCCGCAACTCAGTGGCAGACATCTGGCGGCCCCTGGGCCATATCCGACCCACAGAATATTAAAGAATATGGAAAATATGTGCATGTAATGTTGCTCACCAGTGAAGGGGACCAGGTTCATCCTCAGAGTGGTCGTAAACCGTCTCTCCAACCCTAAAAGTGTACGATCCATAGGATCAGATTAGTTTCTATTGCTCATTTGATTTAGAGACTCATTCGGTCATCGGTCATTTGTGGATTTTGTCCAGAACTGTCTTGCTAAAGGTCTGAGAGCATTTGCCAGCTATGTTTATATTTTCCAGTGTGTATTTGTCATGTTTTAGGCTTAAGTGAATGCAATTTTTGTTATTTGAATGCTCAGGCACTCTCAGTCTCCCCTCAGAAAAAAAAAAAAAACATTTCTGAATGTAGCAAAGGACCTTTGCCATTGCTGGTGTTATGAATAGCCTACAATCTGCTCTCAAGTTTTCCATTTTGAAGTAAAAATTTCTATGGAGCAGCATCTTGTCAGTGATGTAGCTGGAGATCATTCACCTTGATCCCGACCTCGGAATAATGTGGTTTTAATGTGGCTTATTTCTCCGACGTCGTCGCCATGGCGACCTAAACTGCTGAGAGAGTGTTGCGTGCTGTTGCCGCTAGCTCGCACGTTAACGTCAAACCAGAGACTCTGCTATCAGCTCCTAAATCACAGAGGCAGAACTTGGCTCGTTTTCTCGAACACACACTTTACTGTAAGACCACTGAAACGGTAGTGGTGACTGCGTAAAACTCAGTCGTAAACCTCTGTCTAATAAAATGAAAGCTGTGGATTTAAACTAATGTTGCATGCCATCATAACACATGGTCATAATCTTGCAAACAATTTTTTTTTTCTTTACCTCAACACTCAATTCTATCTAACATTTTGTCAATATGAGACGGTGATCGCATACAATGGTTGATATGAGACATAAAGCAACAATATGTGTTCCAAGAGAGCAGTACAATCAAAAAAATCATTTATTGCCACACAAATTTTCTGAAAATGAAACCACTGAGACTTTCTTTGGTGAAAATCTTGAGCTTTTTTTTTTTATCAAAATCCATGCATTTGAATCAGCAGTTATTGTTGTGACAGACTATGCATCCTTTTACATGGTTCTGTGTGGATTTTCTCCCTTTGTGTTGTAGGATCGATTAATAATTCTCAATAAAAATCGCCAGGATTTGTATTCCAGAATATTTCGCATGCGGGGGACGCAGGTCAAAAGGAATTGAATGAATATGCTGATGTTACTGCACTGCATCGTGCACACTGGCCTTTGGGAGGTGGAGTGTATTATTTCCATATATTAAAATTTTGGCCCATGGCTTTGAATCCTGAATCAGTTTAATGGGGGCATGGACATGTTGCTCCAGTGTGGAGAGGTTACAGTGTCACAGTCTACTTGTTGAGGGTTAGGTACTTGTTGGAATGGAAAAACACACACGCACAGACATGGACACTAACACGGGGCATCCAGGGACAGAATTTGGAAAGTGACAGCGTCAAAATGAAATCTGTGTGGAAATGTCGCAGAAGTGAGGATGACATAAGCATTCCAACAGTTTGTGTGTCAGTGAGTTCGCTGCATTGGGAGCCAGTGATTCCCAGTTCTCGGAAACTGTTTTATGAGAATGTAACAGTGATAGACAGTGTGCATGAAGATTGTGTGAAATGGCAGACATAGTGTTAGTGAGTGCGTGCGTGCGTGCGTGCGTGCGTGCGTGCGTGTGTGCGTGTGTGTGTGTGTGTGAGAGTGTGTGTCCTGAGGGTGAGGGTAGAAATACAGATAAAGTTCCCGTCTCTGCTGGAGTGGAGCGTAGGGAAGTGTGTGTTGCTCTGTGCCTGGCTGTGTGTGATAAAGACACAGAGAGGACACTGTTTCAAGATGCATACTGGAATTTAAATGGGCACTGGCATATGTGCACAGACACACTCTAGCCCCAGCTCTCACACTTGCAGCCGCCTCATACACATTCTTTTTCTGATTTGCCTGGTTTGGCACACAGCCAGACACAAGGTGCGAGCTGCAACATATGAAAGCTATTGAGCTATCATTAGCGGTGCCACGCCTGCCCAGTGTAAGACCCGAGGCTCGGAGAGATGAGCATTACAGGATCTGAACATACTGTAATGAACCCGCTGTGTTTCAGAGAGTTGCCCGTATGCCAGAGAAATGTCGGCCTCTTCCCTGCACGGCCACCAACACAGGGAGAGCCAAGAACAGAACAGTTCTCAAGTGGTACAAGCCCCTTCGGCAAGTAGGCAATTTGTGTGAGAAGCTGGGAAAAGTGCAGCAAGTCATGTTAAACAGTTGGTGAAGAAAATGCACGATCAGGCTTGTTTGTTGCAGAGAGGTTGAACAACAGAGAGAGAATAAGAGTCACTTTGCAGCAAGGATTAATCTCCCAGCATCTGCTGCTGCTCTGTGATTTATTTAAGCTGCGCATGATTTTATGGTCTCTGTTAGTTCATCTTTTGAATCAACAATAGGCTCGGGTCACCTCCAGACATGGTTAATTCATCATTCCTACACACTCATGCTCACACAGCACAACTGAATTTTCTTACACCCCAAAATCCCGATTGATTTGTTAGTTTGGGGTGAGTTGTGTGTAGAAGACAATTGGTTTTTTTTTGGTATGAATGAACAAAATGAAAAAAGACATTTCGACATCTGCTGCATTCATTATTTTCTTCATTTTTTGAGATGCTTCCCCATGAAGTTGTTTGAATGAGAATCAGCACAGATTCAGCACTCTGCAGATATTTTAATTGTATTTTGAGCAGCTGCTGATACTTTTAAAAGCAAAAAGCTAATAAAGCATTTTTTTAACACTTACAAAATAATGAATGGTGTCTGTGATTGACTGTCAGCCTGTCCAGAGTGTATTACCTGCCTTCACCATATATGTGATGGAAACAGGTGTCAGACCCTTATGCCCACTGTTAAGTAAATGGGGGGATAGATGGAGGATGGGTGGATCATTAAGGAAACTGCACTGAGTATAGATTTAATTATATTTCATATAATTTGACCCTATTATGATTAATTAGAACAATAGTAATTGGCCAACCTCAGGAGAAATATTTTCCTTCATTCTGTTTTAATTCTATGCTGTTATTGTTCATAGACCAGAGTGAAAATAATGTGAATATTCTGACCTTTGTGACACCCAGAAGTTCTGGACTTGGGTCTTAATTAAAGCAACCCGTGGCTAAAACAAGAAGCTAAACAGACTTTCCAGCACGCAAGAAACACTCAAAGCCCAAAGCAGAAACTGTGTTTGATGCGTCTCTAAACCTGAAATAGATTTTCCAGATGCCATGACATGTATCAAAAAAATTTGTTTTACGGCCATTACTCATCCTAGAATTAGACTTGGAAAGCAGCTGCCGCTAATGTTAGCAGTAGCGCTCGTGGGTGGATACGCAACCATTGTTAGGGAATACGTTGCCTGCATACTTGAACACGTGCAGGGACACACAGACACAAACACACACTCTCACACACACACATGCACACACACACACACAGACAGACAGGCAGGCGGTGCTGATAGATAAAGGAAGAGTGTGTGTTGGGCTCGCTGCCAGTAGTTTATAGAGTGAGAGCATGTGAGCAGGTGATATTCACTCCACACGGAGTATAACAATGGCCAGCCACATCATCTGCCAGTATCTGTGTTACATGTCTGTGTGTGTGTGTGTGAGTGAGTGCAAATTACGTGTGCTTGTGTGTGCAATGGACAGGACACTGTGGCCTACTATCCTTACACTTAAAGTAATTGTACTTGTCTCCTGCAGTTAGGTGGTGAGTCATGTTGACATGATTTGACATGCTGACATTGACCCACTCACCACACAGAGCTCAGACATGTCCGCCGCTTCACAGTGGCATAAGAAGACCATATTAGCACTTCTCAGGGCTCCATTTAACAATATTTTATTGTTTTTTTGTTGTTTTATTTCTCTGTTGCTTCTGCTGTGGGAGTCTCTCACAGCGCTGCTCTATCCCTGCTCACAGACACACCTGTAACGGTGTTTCCTCCTCCAGCTCTTTCACTCCTACAGCCACACCTCCTTCTTATCTCATCTCCTCTCACCTGTCTGCCCCTACCAATCACCTGCTCACTTCCACCAATCATCACAGTGCTTTAGCCATTCACGCATTGCCAAACCATCACAGCCTCATGCACAACTCTCCGGCACTTGCTTTGTACTGGTGATCCGACCTGTCCTTCATCCGTGACCACATCTTGTCCCAGTCCTGGAAATCCGACCAGCTCCCTATCCTGAACTACATACCGCCCCACCCTGAGGTCTAACCAGCCTTTCGTCCCCACCTCGGTCGGGCCCCATCAGTACCTCGCTGGTCCCATCTTGGGACAGAGCCAGCTTTCCAGTTCAAAATAAAGACTGTGTTCAAACGTAATCCAGGTGTCTGTGTTGCATTTGAGTCCGCGAGATAAAATCCTAGCAGAGTCAGGAGAAGAAACAGGTTTTATCGATTCCTTTATGATGTGGTAATGTTTAAAATGCTTGCAGCCTTTCTTTTTCTCTCTCACTTGAATTACATCTGCAGTTACTGTACAGTTGAGACAATACTGAATATAAAGAGTGAATAGAGGGACGAAGCGATTATGTGGTGACCTCACCCTCAGGTCAAACTTTTCATTCAAGAAAAGTCAAACGATCTTTAGCAGAATGGTTTCCTGATGTATTACACCCCCTGAGGTCTGCAAGTGCAGATTTCATTGTGTTTCAGTGGTCATTGTGAGTAGACATACTCTTGCCAACCTTGGACTGATTTATTTATCCTAATATACCTCTTGCCTTTTCTGGAAAACTACTGAAATATTTAAAAAGCTTCCTTGTTTCTCCATGAAAAACATTCACAATATGGCAAGAAAAACAAATCAGCATAAACACTCACCCACACGCATAGGTACAAACGGACTTGAGCATTCATGCAGTATTTATCATCTTGCTGTCTGTTGCACAGACAGCTGCCTCCATCTGCCTTCCCACTGTAAGCTGTGAAGATAAAAGAGAAGATGCCTGGAAAGATGAGCGAAATAGGCCACATAAATAATACCTATCTCTTGCTCTTCTCCCTTCATCTCGATGCATCCCTGCAGGACAGTGCCACTATGCAGTTCTGTGCCAACAAACTGGACAAGAAGGACTTCTTTGGCAAATCGGACCCTTTCATGGTTTTCTACAGAAGCAATGAGGATGGAACGTGAGTCCTTGATGTGATTTTATTTTGTCATTACAGCATTTTGAAACACAATTGCAAAGGTTTTCGTCACCAGTGGACTGCAGAGGGAAACCCAAGAGACCCCAGTGATTCCACTAAGATGTAGCCCTGGTGCAGTGAAGTAGCTGCTATCAAAAACCACACTTAAAGCAGAAGATGACAAATTTAGTGTTGCCAAAGGTGAGCAAAGTCTGCAGTCAAATATTAGGTTGCCTCTCCTAAAGCAATGTAAATTGGACCCTTTGAGAGGCCTGGAAATTCAGTTTTAGGACATGAAAAATGTTGCTTTAAAGTGCAATACCATAAAGCCGTAGTAACACAATAAAACCTTAAATGGAGACCGGGGGGAAAGCATTAGGGGAGGTACAGTATGGTGTAGAGGGATGAGAATATATGTACAGTGCGAGAAGAGTGCTGCAGTGGTTACTGAACCGTGCACATGCAAGTATCCTCTTCACAATAAAACCACAACTCCCATGACTACATCTTACATAAATGACCCCGAGAGAACAAATAAGGAAGAGAGGCAATTACTGAGAGAAAGCAAGGAAAACAAGGGAGAGGGAAAAAAAAAAAAAAACAGAATCTGCATTTTCCATCAATAAGAAAAATGCTGTCAGTTTCTGAGGCAATTCACGTAGAGATGGAGAACACTCTCTCATTTCCTCACGCTTTCCCAGAGTGCTGCTCAGTGTCCCGCGGGGCTGTGCAGTTGCAGCAGCGTCAGCCCTATCTAACTGGAGATGCTTTAGCAAGTGCTTCATTAGTCGTCTAGCTTTTCTCAGTACTTTTTTTTTTCATACATAACAGGGTGGGAAATGGATTCCCACAGATGTACTAGAAGTGTCTCTCGTTGGTGCCAGACAGAGGTACAAATTAGAGGCCTTTGTGGCGCAAAGAATCGCAGGGTTTTAAGGGGTTTGTGGCACTTAGTGGAGCACATGTAATCCAAGGCTTTTGGTTAAAAAAGTGACACGCATTGTTGCTTTCAAGTGGATATTTGGGTGGCATTTTGAAGGCTCAGCTCTCTAAACCATTTCAGATATCAGCGGGGAAAAAAAATGCATTTGCATATCTTTGTCACATGGTGGTCAAGGGGAAAGCCAGGCTGAAATATTAAATAATTCTCTGTGGTCTAAAACACAATATATCTGGGAGGCAGGCCAAGTGGTAAACAAAGCTGGTTGCAGCCCCATTTAAAGCATCTCTCCTGTGACTGTAGGATTTGACATTGTGTTTCCTGCTGCCTCTGTCTGTTCAGCTGCACGCCCCTCCCCCCCTTTTTTTTCTCATATTTATCTCTCTTCTGGGCCTGTTAAATTAACAAATAATTATCTCTGCCTCTTTTTGAATTTACATTTTCCAAACTTGCTTCCACTTTGTCTGGTTTAGGTTTACTATCTGCCATAAAACAGAGGTGGTGAAGAACACATTAAATCCTGTGTGGCAGTCTTTCACCATCCCAGTGCGGGCACTCTGCAATGGAGACTATGACCGGTAAGAAGCAACGTTTCCACGTCCTGTGTATTTCCTGCTCCCACAGCTGCTGTTTGTCCTTCCCATGGTGCTACTAGAGTCAATACTTCTTCCTCATCAAGCACGCAAAGAAATACTTGTGCACACACCTTGAATAGAAGTTAATTAGTTTGTTAGTTAGGTTGGTAGTCTATAATGTGGGTCCCTGATACCCTCTGCCTTCAATTATTTGTGCCGGACCAATACATGGGCCCCCTTCAAGGCCACTAATCAGAGTCTCTCTGACTTGCAAACGACTACTTCTGGGGACAGCCATTACTGCAGACTGAGGGTCAATGAGTTTAACCAGCAGAAATCAATACCAGTTCAAGGCACAGTGTTACCCCCCGACTCTTTATACTGTCACATTATTTATTCTGCTCTGTGCTTAGGATATCATTTGGTATCGATTTTTGTTAGAGCACCACAGGTCACAGGCACAGTGAGGCGCCCTCATCTCCAGAGACCTCCAGAGTGGTGTTTCTGTTCCGCTAAGATCGCCACAGAAATGCATCATTATCACAATTAATTGGATTTAGTTACAACAGTGCATGCAGGCTTACACCTCAGCCCCGGACAATGATTGAGTTTAGTCAGTGTAACTTTTGTGTGTGCTGGAGTGGTGCACAATAGACCATGGTAAGAGCAATACATGTCATTAAAAGGAAGTTGGAGGGTAGTGTCATTGTTTTTCAGGCTTTTAATCAAAACTACCAGAGCAAAGAGTAAAGAATGGATTAAATTGTGCATTTGCTGGGGGAAGAGAGCGGACGAATGAAGCATCGCTCCTCCAATCACAAGATATTGTGCCCGTATAAAATGACTTTATAGTCATAATTTTAAGGGATGCAAGTCGTTGATGTTGCATGATCAAACAATTTTCCTTCAAGAAAAGTGACAGAAGAGCGTAAGATATCCAATAAACAGACACTCGTGTGTACAGTTTAGATATTTTGAGCACCTTTAATAAGACATGGTCTGTTTGTCAGTGTTTAACTGCATTTTTGAGACACTGGATTACAATGGTGACTAGATATCTGGTATAATGATGGTTGCTCTTCCCTGTTGGCACATAATTAATGTAGACGTGTTGTGTCAGAGGGGATATGAATTCATTTTTCTCCCAGCTTATCTGCCTGCCTCTAATTTAAAAGACAGTGCTGGGAAGAAAACAAGCTAAATCATGAAGGAGCCGTGAGGGAAGATGAGAAAGGAGTGACAGACAGATTACTTTTGTGGGGGGAAAAATATTTCATGAGGCATACTGTATTCTTTTTTTCTTGCCTCTCCTTATTTTATCATCCCTCTCTCTCTCTCTCTCTCTCTCTGAGGTGTTTGCCCTGTCGTCTTTGTCCGCAGCTAAATGAAAATTAGTGAGAATGCTGAGAAGCCGGTGTGTGTCTAGAAAACTGCGATAAATCCCAATAGGCAGTTCGACTGATAGGGTCATCTTGTGGGCGTGCAGGGTTGCCTCCAGGAGTATTTGATACTCTGGAATTATTTGGCGAAATCGCGAGAGCCAGCCAATCACGCATGAGCTCATGAAGGGTCACTACCCTGTCAGAGCCAATCATACACGAGGGACTGAGCTGAGCATCAAAGGCCCTTCCTAAAATTCTCCTTGTGCCATACAAACATGCACACGCGCACACACAAACGCCCACAGTTAGAGTGTAATAAAATGTGACAAGCCACGAGTCGGAACAGCCTGAAATGCTGCGAGTCTTGAAATATCACTGAGACAGCGCTATAAACAGGTTACATACTTGTGCGTGGGCAAGATATAAACTTTGTGTGCTGCAGTGCTTATTTCCATGTGAGTTGAGTGGGAAGGTTTGCCTGTCTTTTTAATTATCTAGTTCCGAGACGAAGACAGATTTTTTTTTCTTTCCCAAGCATCTGTGCCACCATGTTGTCGCCCAAGCTTCATGCAGGCATTAAACATGTTTTTTAAAGACTGTCAGTGATTCAGATCCATGTAATACTGTCCATCAGCTGAAGGAAAGTTTAAAGGAGACATGTTCATTTCTCCTTCTTTGACATGATTCCTTAATGTCTAAAAGTAATGTTACTAAAATGCTTTGGTTAAAAAAAAAAAGGGTTGAGCACAGCTGAGTTTTCTACGTACAGCCCTGCTCTAAATGCTCAGTTTTAGCTTTGAATGCTATTGAGCTCTAGCATGTCCCGCTCACCTGGTTCACATCTGGAGCTGCACTTTTCCTCCACATTAAGAAAACACAAAGAAAACACATGTACATGTATGTCATAGTGATGTTCTCACATTCATTGTTTACTGCGTGAAATTCAGTTAGAAAAAAAAAGCAGACAGTGGGTCTCAAACTCAACTCCTCAAAATCCACAACACGCCCTATCTCCCAACTGCATCATATGGTCCTCTGAGGCTATCACATTCAAGCAAAATCAAAACGACTCCAGTTCGTCTGTCCTGATTGGACGGTACAACCTGATATCAGGTTTTATGACATATCGCGGAGATCTCGTTACCTCACTTTCAGGGAGAAAACCATAAGAAACCTGGTGGGTGGGTTAAGGGCAGACTCCTACTGTATAGCTCATGTTGTGCAACTTTGCAGAGGTTCACCGTGGACAAGTGACATTATAACATGGTATATATATCCTTAAATATTTAACAGCATAATATGTCTCCTTTTAAGTGCTTTGAAAAGTTTAAAGTTGTTGCTTGTGCCTGAAAGAACCAGGAAATGGGAAAAAAAAGATTATGAACAGTTCAGAGTAATTTTTATTGCAGATGAACGTCTGAACAAAATAATTATTGAATACTTTGAGTATGTCTGCTCTGGCTGAATAACCTAGACTAACTGCACTTACTGAAGAAAGTGTCTGACAGAGGCTGCCATTCAGTCTATCCTCGCTGACTTCTGATGATTGTTCTGATGGCACAATGTATACTCCTAATGCTCCTCGCTGCAGTGAAGACTGAGCACAGATGTGTAATTTACACAGTAAAATGTTTTACATGAGCATCTGTACATATATACTCACATATACTGAGCTGCAAAAATGAATCAGTTGACTATTAATCAGCTAATAAAATGATATCTGTTCTTGAGAGCAATTTGATGACGCATTTAATGACGTTATATTGGCCTTTTTAAACATGCTTTCGAATTTGTCACCATTTTTGTGTCATTTTATAGACCAAACAACTAATTGCTTAATTGAGAAAGTAATCAACATTGTCTGACTACAAAAATGATCATTTGTTGCAGCCCTATTGAAATACATATGCTGTTAACTGCATTAACTCTCATATTAAACATGGACTGCAGGTACAATTAATAATCATTCAACAGAGGAGATCTATTGA
This sequence comes from Karalla daura, assembly GCA_029224185.1. Lineage (NCBI taxonomy): Eukaryota > Metazoa > Chordata > Actinopteri > Chaetodontiformes > Leiognathidae > Karalla > Karalla daura. The sequence goes on from CM055188.1 coordinate 25,685,947, forward strand.
ATCAATCTATTGGAAATATAAAAATAAGACAAGATTGTTTCATACACCAAACCATTTGTATGGAAATAGATGCACAAATAAACTGAAGGAGGTGTGTTCTTTTCCTCCACATCTGAGGTGTGAAAATCTGATAAAAATGGGACACGCGAAATTAAATGAACAAGGCAGATAAACCTGCTTTGCTGTTCAGAGTGGAGAGGCAGTGACTATGACTCCAACTTTTCACTCTCTGGGTTGAGGCCACCCATTACTGTCTGCAAAGTGCTGCACTTGTTGGAAAACTTAATCTACTGTATGTGCTCGGAGTCCGAGCCAACTGTGTCAGTGGATGATCTGCTGCTGATTTACTTTGCTCTAATTAGACTCTGCTTTAGCTTCGACATGTTCCTCTCATTAGTTACACCGAAGGGGACACGAAAAGAGGGAAAAAAAGTTGGGCCGAGTTCAGCTCAGAGGTAATCTGCTCTCCCAGCTGACATCTCTAAGGGAACAAAGAGGGTGAGATGCAGTGTCTTCACTTTGTCTCTGGAACTGCCCCAATAAGAAGTGTGACAGACACCTGAGATTTTGTGCTGCCGAGCCTTTCGCTCAGATAGAAATGTGAGACCCACTTTAAACTTGGATTATTTGAATCTTCGTAGGCGCTGACAGTATGAGGGGAACAATGTACTTCAGACTTTTTTTTTCTTCTTTTTAATAAAACTTTCAGGTCAGAGATGGAACAAACAACTATAGCACACCAGCTCTGTGGTCTCTCTCAGTGACACCCTTGTGTCCTGCATCAATCTGAGTCCCTGCGGAGTGTGTATGGAGCCGACAGTCACTGTTTTAATCTCAGTGTGATGTTGGCTCGTCAGTTTTCCTGAATGGTGCATGGTCTGAACCAGCTTCCACCCATTTTGCATCAGCTGAGTCTTACCTTATTACGATGAGACTCAATGTTTGTCTCACTTTAAAACTGTTCCTAGCTTGGTGGATTTGTTTAATTGAATTTTAACAAGAAACAGAAACCATCGTAGCATAACTTAGCCAACAAATTAGCAAATAAAATAAGCACTCAATGTGCTGTTTTAGCTGTATCTCGTGGCTATTAGTGATCCAACAATATAATCTTATTGATCAGTGAATCAGTTTGCAATACACTTACTAATAATAGTCTAATGAATTATACAGAGCTTTTCACTTCACAGAAAACACAAACATACTGCATCCAAAGAATGTGAAAAATCCATCACAGTCATTTCATTGCAAGTTGTAGAAAAATGTAACTCTTCTTGGCACTCATCTCTCATTTAGGTTTTAACTTTTTCTAATAATGGAAATCTTTTATGCAGTATCCAGTAGAGTGTGTAGCCATTTTCTGTTGACAGAAAAATGTTTCTTGTCATTGGTAACACACAAAACACTCGAAACCCCCTGATCTGTATCAGTTCCAAAGGCTATTTGTCTCCCATATTTTCTGTCGGATACCCTTTAAAATATCTTGCAAACCCAGAGGCAAGGGTAAAACACCTCCACCTCTCGACTTTGCTTGCTGGCGACAGTGATTAGGCTGCCTGTCCTTCAAGCACCAGGATCCAGTTTGGTCTCCGGTGACAATGAACATTTGAGGTGTCCTACAACAAAGACATCTCTTCATCGGTGCATGCACAGACCTGTGGAGGCAAGACACTTTATTCTGGAAAAGAAGAGGACTAGAGGAAGGAAAACAAAGCAGGGACAGTGATGGGAGAGGAGGACAGGGCAGGAGGAGAAATCAAGGAGAGGCGAGTAAGAGATTGGCAAGTCAGACGAAGGCAAGCGCTGTATACTTCAAGTAGTAGGAGAAGAAATCCAACCACTCGAATCTGCTTCGGATGAGTAAGTCAAGGAGACAACGATCAAGGAGTGGGAAGACAGAGCAGAGAAATGTAAAGTGCTTCCAGGCTGGAGTATATTCTGTTCGAGAACTGACGTGTGAAGAAATTCAAATTCCCCTCGTGTTTCCATATACACCCCCATGTTTCCTCTGTGTAGGTGTAACCTGAAGTATATATAGCTTATGCTTTAAATCCATTCAAAGCAGCGGAGGAACCTGTTCTTACTCATTAACGTGATCACCCAGGTCACTCAAACAGCCGTCCCTGACAAGAAATCGCAGTCGGATCAATGTAATTGGAGCTGAAGAATTGTTCAGTGTCAAACGCTGTCTCCTTTTTTTTCCTCTATTACGTGCGGCTCCATTACTGGAGATGAGTCATATTCATTAAAGATGCCTGAGAATAGCAGCTGAAGACATCTCTGCCAGATTAGTTTTGGAGTGTATATTGTTCTGAGAGTTCGAGGAGACACTCAAGGATCTGAGCGACTCGAGTCCTTTAATCCAGCTGTAAGTTTGAAATAAGATGATGGCAGACTCTTTACGGCAACAGGCACGATGACGGCTTTCTGTCTGTCACTTTGTTTCCGTCACGTGGAAACTGCGCCGTGCACATTGAGCACCCGTGCTGCGTATTGATTAGTCAGGGGTGAGGGATGCCTCTCCTCCCGTCTTCCTCCCCCTGTTTCTGCAGTCTCTGTCTCTGTCTTACCTGTGCTTTTTCCCTCTCTTTTTACACACGGGTAAGATAAGCATCGTGTTTCTGCCACCTAGGTGACAAGCACATTTTCTCTAGCTCTCAGCCTTGAAGATAACCTCAAAAGAACAAACTGTCACCACAGAACGACAGGGGCCAGGTGGCAGGGAGGAAGTTGGGCTTATTTCAGGGATCCTTCAATTCCTCAGTGACAGGGAAGCGTCTCTGATGTGCCGCTTGCTTCTATTTTCTTTGGATCTGGGCTGGTGTCAGTACTCGTGTTAGACGAAGTGGGGGAGAGAGGGGAGACATGGGGTGTAGATCAATGTGACTCAGGAATGAAAGTGCCAAAAAAAAAAAAAAAGTTTTTTCTCACCTTCTTCGCTCTGCAGGGACATTGTTTCTGCTGCATTTGTGTAAAATGTCATCAGTGTCTTTTTCTCTGTTAGATGTTTCGAATCTTGGAAGTTAATCTGCTGCAGTTTGCAAGTTACAGTTTTTGGAGGAAGCACTTTTATATAGGCTGATTTTTTTTTTGTGTGTGTAGCCAGCTGCTCTATTTTTTTCTAGAGCTGGCAAGTTTCCCAGTTTTACAACAAAGTGACTTCCATTTTAATTGATTTGGAGGTTCCCCTAGTGCTGTTTCACTTCCTCTCTGTACTTTTAAATGAAATGGTGCCAGTGTGTTACAGCATAATACTCCAAAATAATGTTTCAGAGATAGCTCTGAACAGTGCAGTTTTTAAATTAGATCCCCTCAACCCACTGAATCATTTAGTCATCAAGACACCACACGCTGAACAACACGCTTTTCCAGTTCCTCATAAAATTTTAATGAACTTCACACATTTCGCAGAAGACAAAAGCTTTATTGATGGCGATGAAGATCTTATAAATATCATTTTCCAAAAGCAAATTCTTCTTCACAAGCAACATTCTTACATTTTGACCACTCATAGAGCCTTTTATAAGTGGCTCACGCGTCTGTTTGGTGTGTGTGCACACACACACACACACACACACACATATTGTTAGACAGACCACATGGATGTTGTCTATGTCTTCCTTTTGTTTCCTTATGTTGTCTGCCACTTCCTCTGCCTGTTTTCCTCTGCATGGGTGTTTTGTTTTCCCCTTGTTGTCCGACCTTGTCCCCAATGTCTTTCTCTGGTTTCTAGACCTAAACAAAATCCTTTCTTCCCTTTCTTTTATTTCTGCATGTTGGGTCCTTTAAACAGCGTAAGAACTGGTAGAGAGGAATGATTAAAAAAATATTAAAACTCGACTTTGTTGATCAGAAAATGCACTCAATATGTTAGTTAGACTAGACACACACAGTATGGTATCGTTGGTAAGAACGGGTTGGAAAAGGACGATTTTCTTGTTTACAAGATAACATTTTTGTTACTGTGGCCCACAAACTATTGTGAAATGGAAGAGGAAGGGAGCTGTATTGCTCTGGTAAAAATGGCTGTGAAATGGTCTTCCAAAATTAGAGACGTGCAGCAAGGCAACAGCATGACAGCTTGGCAGCATGTTGTGGTAAACAATCTCTCATTCAGTGTAGTAGACATCAGGTTTTGCACTGACTGCTGCTGCTTCTGAGATCCAAAATATCATCCAAGCTTTGCTTCTCTATCTCAGCACTACAGTCATATTCAACCAAGCTGAAGTTTTAGAGCCTTTTTTTCTTTCTCTAGGGTGCATCTGATATCATTTGGGATTGAACATACTGTATGTTGTACTGCCGAAAGTGTGTCTTTGGAGAGACAGTGCACTAAAACAATTGCCTTGCATTAATTTGAACTGTCACAGCAAGGTTTAAAAGAAACCGCAGTCGGTAAACGATCTCATTTTGGATGTGATTGAAAGTGAGCAAGCAGCAGTATAGATGTTGTGACACCACCGTTCGCCAAGACACATGTGGTTTTAAAGCCTCACCATGCATGTGTCTGATTTGTTCCCCCAGAACAATCAAGGTGGAGGTGTACGACTGGGATAGGGATGGCAGGTGAGTGTGATGCCAAACATGCCTTGGCTGCTACTGAGTAAACAAACCTTTAACCTGCTGTTCATCATCTAATTCCAGAAGCTTCAGCATTCACTCTCTAAACCTCACCACAGTTTCTATCTTGTCCCCAGTGAATGTCCTGATACTTTTACCTGATGTCTCTTCACAGTCACTGATGTTTCTCTCCTTTTATTCCGGCTTCCAGCCACGACTTCATTGGGGACTTCACAACCAGCTACCGAGAGATATCTCGAGGGCAGAGCCAGTTCAATGTGTACGAGGTGTGTAATTCCACAGTTTTCACACTGCATCAGCATGTATGTCGGCTCCCAAGATCCTGAAATCCCTCTGCACCGGGTGCTTTAGATCCCGCTTCTGACATGACTGACATTTCTATCTCTGACATCACTGCCGCACTGTTTTTTTCCATTGCAGAAGCACTTTTGGTCGCACGGATAGCAAACCAACGCTTTCATTTGAGAGTGAGGAAGCATGGAAAACGTTCTTCCATACGTTCCGGGCTCATTTATTTAAAGGGCAGTCGTACTGTATTTGTGCGTGTCTCCCTGCCTTCCTGAGGCAGTTGTATATCTAATTAAACCATTCTTCTGGCCCCCGTTGTTCTTTTAGCGTTTCCCAATTTATTTTACCTCAATAACCATCTGGATGCTGACACACACAGGAATGGAGCGGCAATATGAAACGGGATTAATAGGAGAACAATCCGGGGATTTGGAGCGATCGTGGCTATTTCCCAGTACTTCTCATGGGATGTCTTACCATGCCTCTTAATAGCACACAATACAACTACATGTGCAAATTAAAAGTCCAACTCATTTAAAGAGTCCGTGGTTGATCGGTGAGGCCAGACGGTGACATAGATCTGTCAAACACTTTACCCAGAATATGATTTATAGAGCGAATTTGAGTTTCAGGATGAAAATAAAATCACTTGAAAGGCAAAATTATAATGACGGCGTGTTTATGCCTCTGTGGTTTGGGTGGCCCTCCACAGAGGGACAAATACCTGTCTTTTGAATGTCAGCTCCATTATACGCTCCTCTTGATTCCTCTCTACCTCCCAGTGAGACTGAAAGGCCCTTTAGTTTTTGCATCAGCAGATTGTTCAGTGTGTCAGACAAATTGCCATCCCTCCATGTTAAATTAGGGGCTGTCACTTTCATGCCTAGCAGCCATAGAGAAACAAGGTAATGAGCTGAGACGTCTTCGGTCTCTGGATTGACATTTTCCTCTTGTTCTGGAGCTGGTCTAGAATACCGCCAAAGTAAACGTATGCCTTGCAGGCTTAAGCCTCTTTCACTCAATGATTCGTTGACGCCTTAGATTTGTACTTTAATTTCTTTTCCTGTCCCCTCTAATAGGGTGATTGACACATATCAGATACACAGTGATTTTATATTAAGCGTTTCTTACATAAGCCCAGCTTTCACCCCTAACCGTCTGTTACTTCACGTACACACACACACACACACACACACACACACTCTTCCTTGCCTTCCTTTAGTTCACCTGTCATTCACATGGACAAACTCAGAGTTTGTCCCATCTCATGCATGCTGGCCTTTTCTAACATACCACATCACAATGATGGTTGTGTCCATTTAGGAAGGAATTTTAAAGTGCAGTGGGTAAATGTGCAAATGAGGGGCAGGGGGGAAATTATGCTTTAATTTGTGTAGAAATACATAGATTCGCACAAAGTCCATTAAAGAAAGGTTTAACATTTATACGCTACTAGTGTGGTATTTTGCTTGGTCTCAGTCATGTTTGACTAGCAGGTTGAATGTTTGCATGCTCTTGATGGAGAAAACTTGGACAGCTTTGAAAACATTACATTTTTGCACATACCAGTTTCATTATTTTATTTTTTCCTTTATTTTTGCACACATGTCGATACAATTACTGTCTGCCTCTGTTACGGGTCCGACTATCAAAATCCCAAGATATTTTGATATTTTGATATTCTTTAATTTCCTTTGAGATAAATAAAGTATTTCTATTTCTATTTCTGTTTCAGTAACAGGCCAATGGTTTGATATTTGTTGAAAGCTTCACAGTATGATACTCACTCTCTATTATTCAAGTATTAAAGAATAGAAGAAGGTGTGGGAAAAACTCTATTTTTTACATAAATAGCTTAACTTGAGCCTAAGTTAAACAGATGTGTATGTCAATAACGTCTCAATTCTACATGTAGCAGTTCTGTTTTACTTCCTTTTTGGGATCAATAAAATATGCCTGAATCTGATTCAGACTAAGGATAATCTGTACCTTCTGTTCGTTTGTACCCATTTGTCTAGGTGATTAACACCAAGAAGAAAATGAAGAAGAAGAAATATGTCAACTCTGGAACGGTGAGTATGGACTTGGCTGCAAATCAAGACTGCCAAGCTGCTTTTTTTTCTTTTTTTTTTGCTCCTCACCTCCTTTTCTGTTGAATAATTTCCTTTTAATTATCCTGCAGTTGTTCGTTTCTTGGGAAATGATGCCAATCAGTGCTCTATGTAGACTGGGGGAGGGGTGGGGTGGGGGGAGGTTGAGTTTCCTCATATCACGCACTAGTTAATTAAAACAGTTGAAAATTAAAGATCAGGCCTTGTTAATTCAGCTGTAACCAAAATAAAACTTAACATTTACCGTGCACTTACTGGTTTTAACTGTGTGTGTACAGTAATTATTTAGGACAATTTCAATTTGATTATGACTTGAGTGGAATAAAACGAAAGGCTACAAAGTCATAAGATCTGAGGTCTTATGAGTGGGTGACAACAACAACCAATTCAGACACCAGTTTTGTTTTCCAGCAGCGAGGGTACGTGCGAGCAATGCATACAAATGCATTTCATCCTCTCTTCAATCTTGTCCCATGGCAATGTAAATGAATCGGAACCATGCTGGCTCACAGCTCTTACCAAAGTCGGTGTTAAGTGCCGGACAGTGTCAAGATGAGCAAAGTTTTTGTATTTCAGACGGGAGGATCGTCACTTCAGCGCTGAATCGTGTTATTCCTTGTGTTTAATTCCAGGTGACCTTGCTCTCGTTCTTGGTGGAGTCAGAGTTCACGTTCTTAGATTACATCAAAGGAGGGTGAGTGGAAATGACTGTCTGCATACTGAAAGGAAGCATGAAGTGGCTTTCCTGTCTCCTGGAATGACTGCGAACCTTGTTCAGACAAACCAAATGCAGAGAAACACAGCGACAGTTCATTCTCAAGCGTAAACCAAGGAGGCGTCAGGTCATAGTTTTGACAGGGTGGACATTGAAGTAAAAAAGGCATGAGCAGAATTGATCATCTTCTCTGATATAAAGACATTGTAGGCGAGTTGAAGCTCACATCGAGATGCTTGAAGCTGCACTTTTAAACTTCTTGACCACATGGGGAACAATGGAAAACGTTGTAGCAAACAGCAGAGATAAATACAGTGAACAAAGTCACGACTGGAGCTTCATATTCTGGATTCTTAGAAAACCCTGGAAAAGGTTTTTTCTTCTGCTGATTAGCACCCCAACGACTCGTGTGGGGGAAAAAAATCTGGCTCTGTAGCAGCTCGTCTTACTTTAATTACGTACACTCGCAATTTTATACACATACATCTCCGGAGTCCTCATTAAAATGTACATTGAGCTATTTTTATCCTTATCTCGCTTGTATGTTCCACACTAGCCTCTGTTAAATTGATTAATTCGTGTGAACTATCGAGCACTGTCACTTTAAGTGGCAAATCTATTTAAATGAGTCAGGTTTTTAGGGCTGGAGGATATATATGTCTCAGGTGAAGTGTGCCTCTCAGGCAGGTTGGGCTGTGCTTTGATCTCCATGGTCCTATCACAGCGGGACGGCTGTCATGGGTTTTATGGGCTGCGGCAGTGCTGACAAGTGTGACAGATTTCACTGACAGTTCCTGGCTTTGGCTGATCTATGATACAATAACCTTCAGGTTTAGCAGTCTCACTTCACAAATATCACTCTCATCAGTCTACCCGCTAACATTGCTCTGGCACTTTTCTGAGCCTTTTGCTCTTTACAAAATGGACAGAAGTTAAGGAAGTGTGTCACTGCAACTGGCGCCCTTAGCTTCACTCTACGGCAGGCATTAAAGTACATTTCTGTAATATGTAGATTTAGCAGCATAATTTTGGTGTTTCTCTTTCCAGGCAATAAAATGTGTTTTTTACTGCCATAGGGCATTGGAATTAGGATGTAGTAGCACTATAAAAAGAAAAAGCTATAAGTGGATATTTTAGCATGCAGTATATAGCACAGCACAATATAGTCAATATTTTCCCACTGAGCGTAATAAATGTTGATGTACGGTAGCGGTGTGATAGAGAGAGAGAGGAGGGGAATAAGGACAGAATAGAGCTAAACTGCTATATTACTGCAGAGTCGAGAAGACTTGTTTAACATGGGTTCAACAGAGTGACAAGACTCTGCAAAAGATGTCTGCGCTTTTTCTAATGCTGACCTTTTCGCTCAAAGGCTTACACATACACACACACACATTCACCAAACACACATACACACACACACACACACACACAGGGCAGTGAGAATCCACATCTATAATCTATGGGAAAGTGACAGTGAAAAATGTCAAATATTTTAGTGCAGATCTACAATTTCAAGCCACTTTTGCATGCAGACATGGTAACACATTCAACAGCCTTCATGAATTAATAAGATCAAGTTTAATTAATGCTAAGGTTAGCAGAGTCAGACTGTGGCATATTCTCTGTCGCCGTCCCAACCTGAAAGGTTAATGTGAAAATTTAACACATTCATTTTTTTTACTGTATCTTTCTTTCTCTCTCGTTTTTTTGTCGTCCTCTCTGGTGGCTCTCGTGCAGTAGATGATGAGAGGCTTTTCTTTGGACCCCGAGGGCCTCGTCTCATTGTCGTAAATTACTAAGAAGAGGGTAGTGCTTCATCAGCAGGGAAAATTGGATTATGATTTGCTCTTAAGTGCTCTGTCAGTCTAATTGCTTGTTACCCGGCATAGTGTTAGAGCGGCTCATGAGCACCTCCCGCTATGGCTTCACATGGAGGTAAAAGTCAGAAACAAACAGGAGGACGTAACTTCGGAGACATCTTTAGACAGCTGAGTGAGGTGTCAGTGCAACAAGAGGGCAATATGTTGCAATTAAACTCTCTCTGTAATGATATCATCATCAGAAATAATTGGCATATTTTCCTTATGGGACTCCATTCTAAGGTTATCTTTTGTTTTATCAGATCTGTGTGTGTGTGTGTGCGTGTGTGTGTGTGTGTGTGTGTGTGTGTGTGTGTGTGTGTGTGTGTGTGTGTGTGTGTGTGTGTATGTGTGGGCCTGACAGCAATGGAATTTAATGAGCCCTGGCATGTTGATAATGCTGACTGTCTCTCTCTCGTTGACCCCCCCTCCCACCATGCCCCCCCACTTTCCTCCTTCCAGGACACAGATCAATTTCACTGTGGCCATCGATTTCACAGCATCTAATGGTGAGTGATACTCATGGCAAAGTGTTTGTGTGTGTATTGGGAGGCAGTGAGAATAGATAGGGGTGCTCTTTGAATCTGGCATGTCCGATTTCAGAATCAATAACGGCAATACACACACAAGCAGACGGTGTGGGAACACGTGATGTAGGCTACTCACATTGTCACCTACAGGTGAGCGCCTTTGCTGGACTACTCTTTGTCCTAAATGCACTGTCGATACAGTGAATAAAAGACGTAGCAGGTATTTAAATGGAAATAAAATAGAGCAAATGTTGCAAAACCCTCCAGTTAACAAAGATTTTTCTGGATGAAAGGATCACACCTAAATCTAATTACTCCACTCCTGAACACAACGATGTATAAGCCACGGGAGGTAAATCTCCCGTTTCCTGATCGATTAGGAATTGAATCGCAATGATTGTAGCCATGCAGTTGTAAATGGACTTGGCAAGGATTTCACCACATGTTGAAAAGAGGCTGACTTGTTACACACAATAAAAAAGTTTGCAATGTTGGACGGTATTTAACCATTTATAGCACACACTAATAAAAGAGCTAAGTGAGACTGTTTTCTACTACAGAAGGTACGGTTCAGATATCTAATGACAATATTATTTACAATGTTGAACATATAAAATAAACTGAAAGACAAAATTTGGAAGTTGTAGCACATCAGTCTTACTAAACCACAACAGTACACTAACCACACTGCATATGTCCAAACCCAGAGGAGAAATCTTTCAGCACATGGTGACAGTAATGAATGGAGGCATCTTGACTCTTCCCAGACCTTTATATCCATTCACTGCTCTAAGGTTATCTGACATGCTGACAATAACCAGAGGTTTCTAGTCAGAAAACGCAGATGATCCAATGAGCAACCCGGGAAACTGATGTGATGGAAATTTGAAAATCAACAGTCTCGAGTGCTAGTTATAAAGGACGCACAGTTGTTTGGCCCGAGTGCAATGCCAAGCAGGTGTCAGAGTGCTACAATACAAAAGACTGTCCATCATTGTTGCGGATAATCATAAGCAAAAGAAAACACAGTTAATAAGATTTTGAGAGAACCAGGTGCATGATATGATATGAATGTTTGGAATGAGATAAGTTTGCTTCCTGTGGGATTGAATACTCTCTCTGGAGCTGTTGTTTGTTTGCATATCTCAGACTGACCTGGGTGGATATGCAAACAAACAAGTAACAAAGTACAGCAGGCAAAAGCAAGGATTTTCCCATTAGACAATCAGGCCCACATAAATAGAAACTGGGAACGTACATCTGCCTTCTGTGCCCAGATGGGATCACTTGTGTTGGATATCAACTGCAACCAATCAAACAGTGAGGACGTGACACTTAGAGCCTCAACTGGTGCACTGACGATGATATTTTCTGACTGGCCATGTTGATAATGCAGACTGACTTCATCGTGTGTTGTCACAAAGAGGGATGTTTGAGAAGGTCACCGTTCTTGTTCAATTAATTTGTCATTTTGAGGGTTTTCAGCTCTGACAAAGGCTCTCCTCCCACTATTTGCTGATGATTCATCATCACTGAGGTCTGAACATGAAAGCTGCACCTGATAGGAATCATTCTAGTCAAGATGCATGATTGCAGCAAAAAAAACAAAAACATTTTTATTGTCATGCCATTGCACAAACGGTGCAGAAAAACGGTATCTTACACGCTCGAAGCGACATCTTTTTTTCCCCTGTCGCCCAAAATGATCTGGAGATTGATTGACTGGTTGATCGACAGGTAACCCCTCTCAGTCCACTTCGCTGCACTACATGAACCCCTACCAGCTCAACGCCTACGCCATGGCCCTGAAGGCCGTCGGGGAGATCATTCAGGACTACGACAGCGACAAGATGTTCCCCGCTCTGGGCTTTGGGGCCAAACTGCCCCCTGATGGACGGGTGTCGCATGAGTTTCCTCTGGTGAGGTCAAAACAACCTCCTCTCATCTCACTTTCTTCTTCTTATCATATATATATATATATATATATATATATATATATATATATATATATAATTTTGAGCTTGATCTGGAAATAGTCCAAAAGTAAATCAAATTCACCAGTTAAATTGCTAAGTGTGCTTTACTAAGAACCTTGTAGTTTTTTCATTTAAAAGAAATGTTCATTCACTCCAGTCCAGTCAAGTCTACTGCATTTGTATAGCACCTTTGACCAAGGTGTTTTACAATTATGGACCGTACAATTGCAGAGACAAACAAATACATTAAAAACCCAATAAAACTGAAATAAGCAATAAGAACTGTGAGAGTGAGAGTGAGAGGACCTGGGGAGGGGTTGGTCAGCCGACCATGATGTCCCAGTGTACCTGGCCCAGTGTACCTGGCTAGAACATGTCACTGAGACAGGGAGGAGCCAAGCCATTTATGGCCTTGAACATCAGTAATAAAATCTTAAAGTTTATCCTGTAATGGACGGGAAGCAAGTGGAGGGACCTCAACACTGGAGTTCTGCGGTCAGTTTAAGTGGATAAAATTGATTTTCATTGCTTCTCCTCAGAATGGGAACATTGAGAATCCATACTGCAACGGCATTGAGGGCATCCTAGATGCGTATCATCAGAGTCTGAGGACGGTGCAGCTGTACGGACCAACTAACTTCGCTCCTGTGGTGAATCATGTTGCCAGGTGAGGAGGAGATGCAGCCTTTTTTATTTGCTTCAAAGCAACAATAATGAAGAAATTTGTTCTGTGAATGTATGCAAAGTCACGTAGTTTACTATAAGACTGAATGCACCAGTAACGCTTATTATTATTATTATAATAAAAAGAGAGAAAGTTGCGTATGTTTTCACTCAGAAATCTCCAACAAGGGTTAACGAAGAGAGAGCATCTGACCTTAAGTTAAAATGATTAAAAGCCCAATGATATCATCGAGGTGTTTAAGCACAGACAGTTAAGAAGGGTTTTGTTTTTGTACTGCCATGTTATGTACACAGATGGCCAAGATTATGATCTTCAATAACATTCCAGTTATTAACACAACACTCAACACTGACATTTCTGACAGCCGTCCTCCTCAATGGCTTTGATTTCCTGTGCCACTGGTTTTCCATCCCAGTACAGTGACAATATTTTAGCCCCCAGACACAACAAACAGGATGTTACATGCATCTGAATATGAATTTAGATCATCCGACAGCCAACAAAAGAATGGTGGATTTAGCTAATGAAACGTGCAACAAAAGATATAAAAACGTGCACAAACTCTGATAGGACCTGAATGGACTCCCTCCCCTCCACCATCCACCTCCACCTACCACTGTTGCCGCTGCCCTCACGGTCTCATTTGTTGAGCCGCATCCAAACAATTTGCCATCTGATTACGCCGTAGCTCTGTTGTAATTAAAAATGTCGCCCTGATAAAATTGAGTCACAGTTTTTTAACTGCAGCAGGGAGCCATAGCTGTAATAATACACTGCCGGTATTGGTGTTTAGCATTTGAATAGGTGAACTCAAGTGGGAAGAGGTTTTAACAAAAGAGTTAATCTGTGAATCACACAGCATAAGCCTGCTTTGTTTTAAACTTGATTGTTTCATCTGATTTATCAGTGTGTGTTTGTCAGTCATTCTAATGAGTGTTATCTGCGCTCCAGCAATGATGGAGACCAATTTTATTGAATTTCAGTGTGGTGAGAATGCACGATAAGACGTGTTGTCATGGATTTATTTTCTATATCGGATAAATCCATCAATAAATCCCCAAGTCAAGATTTGTTCTTGTTCTGAAGAGATTATATACCAGACTCTTAATTTCTGTGTGTCACTGTGTGTCTGGGTGGGTGCACAGGTATGCAGCTGCAGTACAGGACGGCAGTCAGTACTTTGTGCTCCTCATCATCACAGATGGCGTCATTTCTGACATGGCACAGACCAAAGAGGCCATTGTCAATGTGAGTATGAGCACAGCCCTTCCCTGCACCAGCCTCTGCAGATATCCTAGATGTAAACAAGGAACCAGAAGGGAAAGCCTCAGAGCAAACAATCTGTTTATTTTTTCTATATTATTTGCTTGTTTGTTTTACCTAAAGTCAAACATAACAAGTTTAATATGACGATATGAAACATCTGTTACAGCTACTATAGGTCTTTTCATGTATCGATTAGTTATATGCTTATTAATATTGTTTTCAACAATTTGTTGATTAAATAGTCAACTACTTGTTTGTTTGTTTGTTTTTTGTATGTGTTTACTGTGTTTCTGAGTAACTCCAGTATTTGCTCAGACAATAATACGCAGCCCAGATGTTCATTGTGGCTGTCACTCTGATTCAACTGCAGCATGTGACAGCAACAGTTGTTCCACAATCTGCAAAGAGAAATAATTAGCATAATGGCTTCACATAACTGACATTTTTGTTCTGCTATAATTGCCTGTTAAACAAAAGAGTTGCATGGAGTGTGTATTCTCTTGGACAATACATAAACTAATCATTTGCCCGGCAAGTACACCAGAGAAGTCCAACATAGACGGTTTTTATATGCATTATGAGGTGCAAGATTTGAAAAGCTGCATCTGTGACAGTAAATACAAAAACACAGCATCGCGCTTCACTCCTCTGAGCCTTTCCCAAAACTTGACATTTTTCTCCCAGCTTTAAATAGCAGGTGGCTGTCTTCCCTCCCCTCCGCCTCCCCTCAGCCTGCCGCAGGCACAGACCACCCAGCAGACTGGATTTAAAGGGAATTTGCGACTGTTAGTCAAAACATTACAACAGCCACACCTTCCTTTTAAGATCTTGCCTGCTGCTCTATCTCACGGCTCCCACCCCGTCTACCGACGATTGCCACTTCCACCGCTCTCGCTCTCGCTCCATTAAGAGGTAGGACACACTGCTGAGCTCATACAAGCCCTTCCTCATATTTATTCATGCTGGAGGGTACCTTCAAGAAGGAGCGAGGAAGCATGTCCAAATGTCTACAACTCTCTCTTTGATGAGTTTGAATATCTGGAGCAGGTTTGCATTTGTCCGTATGGATGTTTTTTTTGTGCGTGTGTGTCTTAGTGAGACAGACCCGTGTGATGGAATAGCAGAATTTGGTATTCTGCAGAAATCCAGCTGTCAGTCATTTAACACCTCCCTCCTGTGTTCAGAACCTGGGGTCCCTCTGCTGCCTCAGGTCGCTCTCTTTCTGTGGAGACGTGAGACTCCCTCGCCCAATAGTACAAAGATGTCTCTTCGCCTCTTTCCCCTCTCAAAGATCTAAATCTCTTTGTCCTCCTCCGCTCGCTCCATACATCTGTCACCACATTCAGACTATAAGAAAATCATCTGCTGCCTTTGATTCCTCTCCTTTCTCATCCTCTACTTGTTATCTGTCAGTGCTTTGTGCTTCGTCTCTGTATCAGAGTCAGGAGCCACCAAAAGCACGCCACTTCACAGTAATTTTACCTCCATTCATGTTGAAATGCATGCTTTGTCTTTGTCCAAGTAGATTCTGGGTTGATTTTGTTTGGCTGAAGAAGCAGCTGTTGCTGTGGTGAGTAAGTTGGCTGAAGTTGTGTGACTCACTTCTCCAAGTAGTGAAAGGTCAAAGCAAAAATTGCTCAACAATTATTTTGTACAAGTATAATTGTGTTTGACAGCTTGTTAAGCAGGATCTTAATTTGCAAGGAACATTTGGCTAAGGGTAAAAAATAATGAGTTATTTGAAGCAATCCCTCAACGTTACCTTAGTTGTCTTACTTTCTGCTTGCACATTTATTTTAATCTTTTTTTCATTAGAAATCCACAAAACTGCGCTGTCTTGAAAGATTTATATATATGTGAGTGCTTCCTCACAATTGTGATTACACTGAAATAAAAGTGATGAGTAAAAGTGAAATAGCTATAGCTGTGCCAGTAATGAATGTGGCATACTCTAATGGAGATTAACAACAATAAAGAAACTGTGGCAGAAAACAGTTTGTGCTTCGATAGTAAAGTATGTGATAGCACAACCAGCATCCTCAGAGATGAGCTTTTATTACGCAGTTATTCATATCCTTTTAAATAGAGATGAACCAGGCAGCTGCTAATATTTCCTAATCTCCCACACTAATAACAGGATGTGCTGCTTTAGTTAAGGCTGAATATATGGACTCAGAGGTAGCTGTTAAGTGTTAAGCGTCTTTCTAAGTGAGCTCCGCTAATGAATGATGTGCAGGATAGTCGCCTCTCCAAACAAGTCCACATAGACCCGTTGCCTTACCGCAAGTTATCAATCCAGCTAACAAAGCTTTTGCATGCATGCTTTTTGGATTCGAGCAGCACACGAAGACTAAGCAGTTGGAGTAATGAGCGTTGATTGGCACTTTGTTTCGTTGTCTCATTACACTGGATCTCGGCTGCCAGTTGGGGCGACAGGAGGACGGCAAAAGTGGGGCATGGTGGATTGCTAGGTTATTTTTGGTGGCATTTGACGTTCTGATGTGCGCTTATGTCTCCGGCTACACACACATACACACACACAAACACATGCACACACACACAAACATTCGCATTGATGTCTGCGAGTGTTTGTGTGTGTGTGTGTGCGTGCGTGGGAGGACAGGCACTGACAGGAGTTGTGTTGAACACTGATAATCGCGTTGATGTGCTGCAGCTGAGGTGGTGTTGACAGAAAGTGCTCTCAACCCCGTGGCGAGAGAAGTTGCCTGATTTACCACAGCGCATTTGTCTTGTGCTGGAGATAAAACTGCACTTGTTAAAAGCGCTTTGAGAAAATATGTGACTGCAGAAAAGTCATTAGACGTAACAGTAGCGTTCGCGTTGAGGGTTTTCTGTCGCTCCCCATTCCTGAGTCTGAAGACATGACTGCGACTTGTCAGAGCGCAACACAGTCACTGTCACTCAAGCCAAAGGTAAAAGAAAGTCACGCTTCTGCATATGTCGATGTCAAAATGGAAGCAGCTGCCTTGTTTGGCATGTTTAGGACTGCTACGAGGCAAAATGATTACAGCGGTGTACAGTGTGAAATCACATGGTTTCACTCCTCCTTTTGGACACAAGTGATATTCCTTTGGCCTATAAATAAGCCACGCGAGCACTGTGGCTCACCGAGTCCACTACTTTGACATGGATTGAAAATATCTCAAGCGCTTAGCATGACATTAAGACCAAAGTGTTGTTTGGTTATTTTATAGTTACATTGCTGCCTTAGGTTTACCTATAAGAATAATAAAATCCCTTCCACTCATATTATGTGTTGCATGCTTAAATTTGCTGAACTGGGATGTGGAAGATGAAAGAGAACAGTGAACTTCATTACACCACAATTTCATCATAAAGTTAATAACGTAACATCAAAACATCTCCCGAGCCCAAACGTTTCATTTCCTATTCGAGCAATTTCTATCGTGTTTGTTTTGTTTTGTTTTTTTTTTACTCTTTTGGCCGCGGGTCAGAGACAGAGACTATCAGAGGTGTGGCTTGGGAGTGGCTGGGTGGGTGATTGAGGAAGGTTGCCGTTTTAACTGCAGCCGGCACCTCCTCTTTCTCCCTCTACTCCCAGCTCACAAAAGCTGCCACGTGAGACCTTATCATGATGTCTGCCGACAGGTCCATTGATGTTTGTCTCATTTCTGCTCCTCGGTGTTTACTCATGTGATGTCAAAGCATGGTTCCTTTGGCAGATCAGCATTTAGTCAGTGCAGGCTGGGAATTCTGCAGATAATTCTGATTGGTTTTTTTATCAATATTATTATTATTGTTTAGCTGCCAAAACAGATTTGAGTAGTGACACAAATGACCTGTTGGCCCTCTCGGGAAACGCTGTTAGTGTTGTCAGGGAGTTTCATCTGTGCTCGCCGGGCAGATAACCACCATTCAGTGAGCAGACACAAATTGTGACTGTGAGATAAGAGTCAGGGAGCATTCATACGACACAAAATTGGCTTCAGGGACGTGAAACACGTAGGGTAGGGAAAGCAGAGACAAAATCAAGTTTCTATTGAAGAATCTCCTCAGTTTGCTCTCTTCCTCCGGCTTGTTGGTTTTGACTCGCTCTCTTTTTGTGGAAGCCTTCTTTTATCAGAGGCCATTGAGCTAGATACTATGAGGCACAAGCCTAGATGATATACTCTGATATACGCTTTAAAAAAATGCTTGAACATGTTCTTGTTTTTATCTCTTGCCTCTCTGCAGGGTGCCAAGCTTCCCATGTCCATCATCATAGTTGGAGTGGGTCAGGCTGAGTTTGATGGTACAGTGATAATCTTTTTTTTATTTGTAAGGCATGAATAGTTGTTGAATACTGCCACATGCAAAAAGTAAAAAAAAAAAAAAATCCTCTAATGTCAGTTAAACATATTAAAACATGAGCCGGTATCTGACATTTTAATTCGCACAACTCAGAGTCTATTATTGTTACAAACTGCGCTAACCTCACTGGCACCAAATCAGAGAAAAACACCCGCGAGAAAATTACTGTACAAACTCATTTTGTACAGCAGAAGAGGAAGCGCGTAGGTGGATGCAAGCATAATTGTAGAAGAAATGGCTGAGGTTAATTACTGGGTTTGCAGTGTTTAGTAGAGATGATTCTAAATTGCACAGAGGCTACAATAAGGGACTTATTAGTTGATTAGACATGCAGTAAAGACAGATTACTGCTGCACTTTGCTTAGTTCTCCATGCATGTGTGTGCAAACTTGTGTCTCCCAGCTATGGTGGAGTTGGACGGCGACGACATCAGGGTCTCATCCCGGGGGAAACTGGCGGAGAGAGACATCGTTCAGGTGATTGCCCTTCACACTATGAAAGAAGCTTTATCACATGCAGCCTGTGGCATCGGGATGCGGATCACTATTAATAGACGGCAGCATTTCCAGTGATTTGCGCCATGTGTGTGTGGTATTTTTATATTTGCATTGTTCATTCACGCTGTCACCTCAGTTGCAATGAGATCTGAAATGTCTGTTTCTGACAAAACACCATCTGTTGGCACTGACAACCTGTGCAGATTAGGACATCTGCGTGGTTCCTGTGAAATCCCACGACAGCAAACGACCTGGAAAGTTTGATTTCCGATGTCATAAGGAAACTTTATTTCAAACAGCTGAGGTTTCAGCGATTGAATATGACAGCATATGGTTTTATAGCAGAGGTGGCCATTGATAATTGATCATGCCTATTGATTAGGATGGTTTATATTGTACGCGGTGGGGGGTGCACGACTGAGATGAGTCAAGGTTTATTTAGCGGTTAAATACATTTCCTTGAGGAAGCTTTGATGTACCATACTGTAGCAAATAATACAAAAGGATGGGAAATCCATAGTAAGACTTTCAAACCTTTGTAAAAAAGAAAAAAAAACTCATCTTTTGACTTCATTTATTTCCTTTCTCTCCCAAGGGAAGCCAGAGCACAGGATTAGTTACAGATCAGCATCCTAAAGCTTGCAGAATCTGGCAAATGTTGACTAACATAGAGGCTTAAACATGAGCCCCTTGGCTTTTTCCTTTCTGTGTACCACCCTGTTCCCAAAATCTACATACACTGTCAAAAAGTATTAAGAGCTCACTGTGAATCACTACACCAGTAATCCAAAAACCACACATGGTGTAACGCTAGTCAGGGGGAACCATATGTTGTCAAGTTCTGTTAAAGTGAAACAGGTTAAAGCTGGTATTTGGGATTATTTGTCAAATCACAACATCCTTAATCCAAAGGGCCAATAAGTCATTACATTAATACGAGCGTTGTGATGTCACACTTTCTCCTCTCTTCCTCAGTTTGTGCCCTTCAGAGATTATATGGACCGAACAGGCAACCATGTGTTGAGCATGGCTCGGCTGGCTAAAGACGTGTTAGCCGAGATCCCCGACCAGTTCATCTCGTACATGAAGAGTCGGGGGATCAAACCCAACCCGGCGCCGCCGCCCTACACGCCGCCCAGACAGAGGCACCACCACACGCAGATCTGAAGCTGAGGTCCGGGTTGTTCACCGAGGACTGGCAGCATGCAGCGGCCCCTTGGAGTCCAGGGGGACTTCTTTGCTTCGCATTGTTTCTTCGTGCAAACTGGGGCTGACTCGCCGGGAGATGGGTGATGAATTTTGTGCCGTATCTGCCGAGTGAGTCCAGGAGCAGCACTCTGTTGGCTTTAAACTTTTAACTTTTGCTTTTGTGTGATCTGTTGATTTGGCAGTTTTTTCCGCCGCAAACTCTTTAGGATTCAATGGCGAAATCCTTAAACTAGACACAGAGGCAGTGACTGTTTCATGTCTTGATTTGACAGCAGGTTGGTTAAAAAAGAAAAAAAAAAAGGTCATGTCGTAGTTAAAACTTGTGCCTGTCTGTGGTTGTTTCTCTAAGTGTATCAGGACACGTGAACTTTGACCTAAGCCTTGCTCGTCAGTCATTGGTGTGGCCTATTACAGTGATATTTTTTAGACACAGTTTTCCCCTCTGGAATATCTTTATATATTTCAGGAGTATTTCCACATCTGCTACTGCATTAGTGACAGTGGAGAATAGCAGTTTATTACTTTAAAGAATAATCAGGCTTTTCTTAAAACGAGGACTCACATCTTCTCTTCTTCAATAAATATTTAAAGAGCATGTTGTATGAGAATTGATTAGCTCATATCCCAGTATATTTATTCCAGATCGATATTCAAAATGGCATGGAAGTATGATAGATCTGTCAGAGATTTTACCCATTTTGAAGTGCTCACCATTGATTTGTTTGTGATTGCATATAAAAGCACAAGCAAAACTGTCTCAATACCAAGGACAAGATTATGGCTTTGCTACCAGGTTTATCATATTTAATCACTTTGAGTGCTGCTTCTCATTGCTTCTAAATAAAGTACTCCGTTTTTTTTTGTGCAGCCAAGTGTGTACTGCAGCTGTAATTAAACATTTTGACCTGAGCATGTATAAGATTGTCATAAATTCCCAGCACAAAGGATGATGTTGCACAAGAAGAACATTAACCATTCTGTCATAACCTCTGTTGCTGCTTATTTTTATATTCCTCAAATATAATGAATACAGAATACATTAACATGTTCATACCAGATAGCCTAGAAAATAGGTCAGAGAAATCAATAATAATAATAAAAAAAAATCGAATAATTCAGTTATTTCTAATGCTTTCTTTAGCCAAATTACCAACCAGGGAAAACAGGCAACTGCTTCCGGTCAGGTTGCAGTAATCTGATTAACAGCCCGATACACCATTAATGCAAAAGTTTTTCTCGCCTTTCCCATTTCTGTTTATGGAGACATCAATATGTAACACATCTCACCTTACTTGGATGAATGTCTATTTTATGTCGCAAACATAGGGGAAGGGTAGCACTCGACTGATTGAACAATACGTGGTTTATAGAAGACGATTTGTAGGAACTGAATTGGTAAGGCGATTATTGAGGGAGCACGTCTAACTTCTGCTCCGAAGCTTGAAAGTAGGTTAATCAAGCCACAATACTATACCAAAAATGCCAGCTCTGCAGCTCAGGGTCTCCCCTATTAGTCCAAATCTTTACGCCCCCAGCAGCTACGCATCAGCAGCCACACAACCTCTGCGGTCACAGACGCGTCACAGAGTCGACTGTGGCCAGAGATTGTCCCTGTAGATGTACGTTTTATACAGTCCAGTCTTTGCCGCAGTGCATTACGAGTCTCTGACAAGTGGTCTCCAGAGTTTCAGGATTTCTATCCGTTACATTCAGTACATGAGTAACACTTTCATGTCTAGACATATTGTTACGTATCTGTCTATGCAGCAGCATAAAGATGGATCCTTTTGTGCCAATCTTAGCTTCTTCTAGTCTCCGCTGTCATCTGTGACATCTGTTTAATGTGAAGAAACAAAAACAAACTGGCTCCATGTAGCACAGCTGATTTAACCACATCAGTAGCAATGTTTCTGAGAGCGGATGCATCTTTGCCGCGATGCAAAAGTAATAACGTACAGTGACAGTCCCATGATGCATCACCATCAACAAAAAAAAAAAAAAAATCAGAGATCACGTCCTAAAGATAAAAGGTTTTATAAAAGTATGATTTTATCAATAACCACTTAGGTTAAAGGGTTTTAACAGCTGTAAATCATCGACATCGTATACCCAGTCACACACACAACACTGAAGAAAGATGGCTGTGTGAAACATGAAATACAGTGATCATTTGCCAATCCCTTTATGATATAAGCACAATCAGAGGCGATTTTAATAAAATATTTTGATTTTAGATTGATTTTTGTAAATATAAGCTCATTCTGTATTTGACACCAGAAATATGTTGCAAAATGCAAAGAGCAGCAGCAGACTGGAAAAGTTGTATAATGCTCCAAAATGCTCTTTTGGAGGTTCACTGGGGACAGGTGATATTATTTATGAGAGTGTTTATGAAAGGTGCACACTGGGAAGGCTCAGATGTTAATAAGCAAGGATTTTATAAAGGATATCACTACATGGGGTTGGGGGAAAACTTCCTCTAAAGTGGGTTTGTAGTAAATCTGCTCAAATAACAAAAGAAAGTATTTTGCCATTTGTTTTGTATCTGTTTATACTTACAGCAGTACACCAGCCACGTTAGCTCCTTTTTCCTTCGGACACCCTAATATAAATAATGCTGGAGACAGAGATGATGGCGACGAGTGCAATAGATTGTTTTTAGGGTGTCCTTTCCTTATAAACTGACAAAGCAATGCAGATGTAGTATTAACATGAGATGAAGAGGATCTATTCAATATCTAATGTAGCAAACTATAGGCCTTAAAATTGCAAAAAGGCAGTTACTCCATCTCATTTATTCCTCAAGTGGGACCATTTTGGTTGGACACGTATGAAGTTTTGGGTAGAGGAGAGAAAATGAGCTAATGGTGGTCAACATGACAAATAGCAATTTACTTGTAAAGTTTTTTTGGTGTAAGAGGAAAGATTATATTACAAAGTATATATTGCATTTGATCATCCTGACAGCGGCTTGTCCGTAAGGGGAACATTTATGGTGTACGTTAGATATATTTTGAGGAATAATACTGATCAGAGGATATTTATTTACTTATTTATTTATTTATTTATTTATGGGGTTTGTATAACAAGCCATTATTCCCATCACATCGGCTCCATGCCCTCTTTGAAGCCCTGATTTTATTGGTGTGATAGATTGACTGCATGTTTTCTTGGGGATATGCTGAAGAGTATTTTACCCACATTACTGCCATCTGTAACATAGGAACCAGCCCAACCAGGTTACATGCATGTCAGTGCCAAACATGGCATTGAGTTCTGTGGACTGTTTGCTATTTCTTCTCTCGTGTGCCTGTTTTCTTCAGACATTTCTTGTCTCGCCAGTAGTTAAAGACTGTAGCTTGTTAGGATGTTACAGTTAACAATTACAGTTTTCTTTTGAATTCATTTTTTGTCTAATCCATCAGTTTCTCTTTGTTGTTTCTATCTCTTGAGTTTTCTGATTTGCATGACTCTCTGCTTTCCTTTTAAATGGTTTCTTGTTTGTACATGATTATTGTCATATGGTGGGTTGTGAAATGCTTTGTATTGGATTGCCTTAACTTAAAATGAATTAAAAAACAACTACTTTTATAAAAGTTAATGGAGTGTCAAACTTTGATTTCATTGATTGTTGTTTTAAATTGTCCCTTACACCATGGGAAGTTAAAATATTGCATCTTCAATATCATCTTCAAAAAGACAAAGAGGAATCCAAAATGCTTCTCCATCTCAGTTTCTTATCAGAACAGCGCACTTTTAATCTCACAAGGAATCCACATTTTTAGAGCATCTATCCTGTATGCTCAAGTTCTTTTTTACCTGTAATACAAACTTCTTTTTTTCTCTTTTTATTCACTATAAGGGCCAGATAGTCATCCTACGGAGAGCACAGAAATTGCTTTTCCTTCAATCCCTAACAGGTCATTACAATCAGCGTATAAATGCGTAAGGCGCAGAACAATGACAATTAAAGCCATCAACTGTAATCAGTGCGTACAATGATTAAAGATTTTTGCAAACATCTCTACATGAAAGGTTATGATGGCCTTTACTATAATCACTGCTCTTTCCTCTCTATCTTACATTGCATCCTGGTAGATGATGCTCAAAGTGCATCTTACCTATTGTAGTAAATCACACTAGATGTCCCTCTTTTTACCCCTGCACAGTTGCAAGTGATTTTCTTGGTTGAGCTTGGAAAATGTCCAATAGATGAAGACTATCATCTTCTACCAGAATAAAAAACGTTCAAACATTTTACAAATTATACAGCGAGGTGAAAAAAGGATTGAAATTTAAAGAAGTACAGAAATCTGATAAATACAAGATGCTTTCAGGACCAACATGGTTTGGCCTATGGCCTAAGGCCCATTGATGCTAGCTCAACACCTGACTGAAAGACTTAATATTGGCTTTCATTTTTTTTACGGATATCCTCCTGTGTACAACTGGAGCCAGTGCGTTTCCCATCAAAATGAGCTATTATTCAATGTCCTTTGTGTATATTTTCAGATATGGCTAACACAAACCCTATTGGATTATATGTCTAAGATTTAGTGAATAAGGAAAAACATATTTTTGTGGCTCGTTAGCTCTTCAGTAAAGTTTTGATGAAGGTCCAACTGGAGTTACTTTTAAGAGAGAGGATGAAGGCTCTCTTCAGATAATGCAAATATAAGGCTTTGCATTACTGTTTATCTGGACTTGACACTTAAGACACTGCCAGCTCAGATTTACAAGCTAAATAAAAGCACTGGTCCTTCAGCCAGTTTTCTCTCAGAGAGCAAACTTCTCTTCCAGCATCAACAAGTTAAGCAAAGTAAATCAAACCCAAAACTGAGCTTGAAAAATATATTTGCTTCATCTGACAGTAGCCTGTTTTAGTGCTGCTGCTCTTGACACATTGCAGGTGTTATGTGTACTCCACTAGAAGTTGCCATAATGTGTCTGAGAAACATTCAGAGACATTCAGTTTGCTATTTTCTCACAAAAAAGTAACTGTTCTCTCCTGTTCACATTTCAACTGGAATTTTCTGTCTTTAACATATTCCTGGAGTGCATTTAGTTTCTGGGTCAGGGAGAAATAACAAGGTAGAGAAAAAGAGTAATTTCCAAACTTTCTCTGCGTGGACTTTCTTGTGCTAGAGTAGCCGTTATTTGATCATTCCCAGGGTGCGATATTCCGACAGCCTGAAACTAATGAGCACAAAAGGTTGTCCAAATAATGTCTGGATGAGTAGGACACCGTTATCCTGCTCACATAACTTCCTGCTGTTGAAGATACCTTTGCTCTATTGCCCTTATCTGTGTTCAATTCTATACAATACTGTGATTTGCAATTAAAACCAGATAGTTTGAACCAGATAATTCTGCCTCTTTGCTGCATTAACATTGGATTAACAAAGCATGGTTTTGTCCAAAGATGAAGCAACTGTTCATTACCAGCATCTTCAAACTCTATTGGGTTCATTTTGGGTAATCTGAAATGAGGAATATAAACATTTAAAGGACAAAATTAGTTGAAGAACTATAGTAGCTTTATTCTAATGTAACTCTCAGCACACCTGATTCTACAAGTGTCAAACTATTTTAAGAAGTGTCTACAGAAATCTATGCCAAAAGCTGTTTCCGTTTGACCCAGATCCACCATTTCCCTCTACTGTGTTTACTGTCTTATGGCCGACACTGAACAACCCCTGCACCCTCTGTGATCATGCACAGGTTGCTGATATTCAGCTTCCACTTTCACACTAATGAGAGTGATGCAAGAAATACAGAGGCAGCTGGGACGGTAACAATTGTCTAACGGCTGCCAGAAATTTATATAAGATGGCAGTCACTGAAATCATTAAATGAGCGGCTAATGCCACAGATGTCAGACTGAATTAAGCCTTTCAATGCCTTAGCTATAACACCTAAATGTAACACTCTCTCAGCATCAGAAACCTTGCATCACTGTGAATGTACACTCATGTCACCCCGCAAATACTTATGCCATTAAGTAAATAAATAATTGAAGTAGTCTATAGTGTTCAACAATCAGCTCAGTAGACAGCAGTAAGCCAGCCAAGTATTGAAGCCAAACATGGTATTGATAACGTATCCACTTTAGAAAGTATTTCAGAGGGTTTCAGAAAGCTTGCTTTACTAATTTTGACAGCATTAAAACAATAGATTTGTCACCAATCCACAATCATGTCCTGCATGTTATCAATTCTGTTTTTATTATTGCACCTTGCTGTGTTATTATAGAACAAGGCAAAGTGCCTCCACAAAAATGTCAGCTGAGATGTTACAACTTTTCACCACGTTTATAAGTTCTCTCATAAAAGAGATTTAAAATAGTTGTATGCAACATTTGTTTCAATCCTCCCGAAAATCCCTCTTGCAGGTTGAACCATTTGTTGTAGTTATAAAGGTTTGATGCTAGAAAACAACTTATTTGCTGAACTGAAAGTGACTCAGGGCAATTGTCTCAAGGCAAGTTTTTACTCTTTATAGATTCAAATCTGCCCTGAATCTGTGCTATACATCATTCCAGTTGTGGCGATGTCGGCTACAAATGCAGATCCTTCCTCTATTTCTCTCTTGTGTCTTTCTGTCGAGCTTGTGTTTGCCTCTCCTTTCCCACATCTGCCTTCTAGGGGTCCTCACTGACATCCAGCCTCAAGAGGTTTGGTAAATGGATGTCTAGATGGATGTTCCAGCAGAGATGACTGTCACTCACAGTTTTTTGTCAGGTCGTTATATTATACCTGCCCGTCACAGACTATTCCTAATCCCACTTATCTTGAATCACACTGTCCAGTCATGGAGGAAGTGTTAAGATACTTTTACTAAACAAAAATGTGTAATATCATACTGCCAACATAGCCACATTGTTTAAAGAAACGTATAGAAGAAAAATCTACAGACACAGCCGCAATCACCCAGACCCTACAATGGCCTTCACAATGTGTTCAGTACAGCACACAGCAAACCGCTGTCCATCCATCTGTCCTCATGTCTGTGGCTGCTGCAGACTGAAAATGTAGTGCTCTTGGGTACAACCTCTTGGAAGTGAAAGAAACCGAGGTCAGGCTCCTCTGCAGGGGGAACTGGCCTAACTCTGAGCACTATCAAGGAGGAGTTCAGGAGCTTTGTGTAGCTGCTCCACTCACAATAAGAAAGACCAGTGTCGAGGATTTAGGCTCCTGGTGGGGATGTGCATCCTCAGAGGGAAGCATCAAGCATGGCCTACATTTACAAGACCTCAGGGTAGACACACATGCAGAGTTGCTACCCGAGGCATAGTTTGTGGAAGTTTGAGATATCACATTTGACAAGGGAGAGCTGCAGAAGGCTGAGTTGGCTAGCGCATTCGATTTCCAGGACAACAGTTCAGCTGGTTTATGGACTAATTGGTGACCTTTGTCTCAGTTGATCTTTGTTTACTCAGTATTTTTTTTGATTTGCTTTACTATTATTAAAGTTTCACTTTAATAATTGTAACTGTACTTTTATCAGATTTTCCCTAAATTACTGACACATAATGAGAGGGATTCACAGCCATCCTTTAAATATCATGCACAACTTTTGATTTTAGGTTCATAATGAGGGTTGTGCACATTTATTAATCAATAAGCCTATGCACCAGTCTCACTGGTTTACTCTTAACTTTAAGTGTATAGTTATAACAGAGAGGAATGTCCTTGATGAGAGGAAGATGATTAGGAGAGCAGCAGCTAACGAGCAGGGAGTGCCAGCTCGGCCAAAATCCTTGAGAATTAATAAACAAGCTCGAAAGTCGACATGGGGGTCCTCCTGAAAATAACTAATAAAAATACACAATTAAAAATGAGCATCATGGATAAGATTCCATGCAGATGTATCCATGCTGTCAATCACACTCCTGTGCTCAAAAATGTAAGAGATATGCCCTGGCCAGGAAGAGGATGCACATCCTCAACAGCCACCACAACATCAAGCAATCAATGGCCAGGTAACAAAAACATTTTTAGTTTACTGTATGAGACCAGGACAGCACTATGCTTTGTTACCTAGAACCACAAGCCCACATTCTTTATAGCTCCTTAATCCCTTCAGGGTAGCTCTGATCAACCTGCAAAGTCTGACTGAACTGACTCGGAACTGTCCCTCGATGATTGTATAATTACACAAGAACGGATTTGGAGTCACACTGTGATTCAGAGGTTAATGCTGTGGGTTTTCTCCAGTGACAGTTCACTCCTACAATCCAAAAGCACGAATTAAGGTTGTTTGGAGACTCTAATTTAACCCAAAATCTGGTTGAGAGAGTGGATGGTGTGTGTGCTCCATGATGGACTAGCGGCCTGTCCAGGGTGTGTTCCCCGTCTTCACCCTATGTGAGCTAGAGACACCAATTCACACAACCCATGACACAACTGGTAATAAAGTGGGGAAGATAACCCCAATGAGTGACTAAATACCTTCTCACCAACTAAATGCTAGTATATTGATAAGTTGTAGAGCATTTGTTTTGAGTATTTTAATTCTAAGCTTAGCCACTCGCTTGAAAGGCAGAAGACAGCATGTCACTATTATGTTAAAAGATAGTAAAAAAATAAGGTAAGAATGATAATAGTAACAGCAGCAGGGTGTTAATCTGAACTGATGACTTGTAGACAGATAGAAGCAAAGCCTTTTACAATATTTTCCAGTGTATTATATATGATATGATTTGTTTTAGTCATATAGAAAGTGCATGGTTTGTGGCACTAGTCTAACACTTTGTTTTCTCTGTCTTTGGGGATTGATCCTGCAAACTCAGTATCCTGAGTTATACATGTTCAGCACTTAGACTATTCCAGGATTGGTATTAGTGAGTGCACATACATGAAAGCCCTCCAATCCTGGAGCCATCAGCTCCTCTGGTCTAGATGTGTGCAAGGTAATACATTTGATAACACATCTAATAATAAACAAGTAAAGATGAAAACAAATAAGCCCCAACAATGTACCAAAGTGCTGGACAGCATCAGTGTGAGCAACTTAGAGCAGCAATCAGAAATCATTTTGACTGAGACCTCATGGTAAGTTAGCGGCAGCAGCACATATGACAACTTTGATACAGCACAAGGTGCATTTGATATGTGTAGAAGCAGCTCAGGAGGAATTTAAAAGATAAAATAAAATAAAATAAAACTGGGCCAAGTGTTCTGGATAAAGGACACGGAAGTGAAATGTGGTGGAATAATGCAGAACGACAAGCTGGGAACACTTACTAGTACCGGGAAAAACAACGCCACTTGCAACTATTGATCAGGTGTTTCATCACACAGAGCCAGAGGAGTGAATCCCAGCTTAGCTTAAAAGAATGGAAAGCCTCTCTTCACAGCCGCCTAATTTCCTTTTGATACCAACTCAAAAGCCAACGAAATTACTCCCTTTGGTTCTGCAGTCACGCAGGCAGAAAACAAACCGATGCTGCTGGCAGCAGTGCTCCCACTGTCAAACATCACCAGGCTCGATTTATGGTGGCAGACACACAACCGCGTCACGTGTCCGTACCACAGCAAAGGCACTCCCAGTCTAACATTCCCTACTGCGTACTTAAAGACCAGATCCCTTTTCCCCTCCTCTGCTCCTCTCTCTGCTTTTATTGATTTATGCATTATAAATCAATAAAGAACATCCCCTCTGGGTTTTAGTAATTCATGTCATTATTGTCCCTGGACTACTACGTATATACTATGCTTTGATCCATGTTAATTCTTCATAATGCTGTCAATGATGCATGTACCTCTCTGTTTCCTTTTCCAATGTCTGTCTCAGCCTGCACTTAACCTCTGTTACACACACACACTTATATATAAATATATATATATGCAAGACCAAGGTCCGAGCAACATGTGAGCGCTACCAGTCATCACATACGCTGCCAGAATCACATGCTGGCAAAAGGAAGAGATAGAAGCCACGGATATCAAGACAAGAAAATTTGGAGGGTTTTACCCTAAATTCAGCACCCTGAGACTGTACACTACTCAGAAAGAGGGAGGCAGAGGACTCATGAGCATCAAGCCCACGATCCAAGATGAAACATCAGAAATCCAAGAGCACATTAAGAAAATCGCCTCAACTGATGACCAGCTAAGTGAATGCCTCAGCCAGCAGAAACCTGATGAGGGTGTGGAGGAAGAGGAGCAGACAACATGGAGGGACAAAGCCCTGCATGACATGTACCACTGTCAGACTGAAGAGGTGGCTGATATTGAGAAGACCTACCAGTGGCTGGAACCTGGGCTGGACTTACAGACGGCACAGGGGCACTAACTAAAGCCATCGAGGCCAGGATCTACCACAGCAGATAAGATCCAAGGTGCAGACAATGCAAAGATGGACCTGAGACAGTTCAGCACATAGTGGCAGGGTTTAAGATGCTAGCTGGGTCAGCATATAGAGAGAGGCACGACCAAGTGGCTGGAACAATGTACAGAAACAGCAGAGCCAAGGTCCTGTGGGACTTCAGCTTCCAGACTGACAAACAGCTCCTGGCTAACTAAAGGTATATACTGGTGGTGCTCAAAGTGCAGAAGAAGGAGGTGATAATAGACGTGGCATTACCAGCTGACACCAACATCAGGGAGAAAGAGCACAAAATGGTTGAAAAGTACCAAGGATTGAAAGAACAGCTGGAACAGATGTGAAAGATCAAGTGTAGCAGGGTCTCCGTGGTAGTCGGAGCGCTCGGGGCAGTGACCCCAAAACTGGGTGAGTGGCTCCCAGAAGCAACATCTGAAGCCTCAGTCCTAGGAACAGCTAATATACTGCACAGAACCCCCAAGCTCCCAGGGTGTACTTTACATATTATGCATACTTACCTAACTACCAACCTATGTGCATCGTTGTCTTGTCTAGCTGACTTGAATATTTTGTGTCTGAATTGCCAAAGAAAATTCCTCATAACTGTATAACTAAGTTGTGTAACTAGTAGCCAGTAACATAATTATTCTAGTTCTGATTCTAAATCTAGAGCCCACTCATCAGGGGAGTAAGTTCACTGGAGTCCAAGATGTCTCATGATGCACAACGTTTGTTAACATTTGAGTGAGGAGAACTGCAGAAATAACCAGCCTGTGCTCTGATGGTCTCCTCATATCTGCCCTTTCTTCACACAGCTCGGTACTTTTCCACAGGGTCAACAATGCTCCACTCTCTCTGCTTCTTTATCTGCATATTCATCCCTGTGAAAGTTTTCTGATGATTTGCACATTTGCAGAGGCTAGCGCAGTATAACTGAGATCTCCATATGTATCTAATGTAAATTGTTTTGCATGGTGAGTAGGCTGGTACATGGCCTCTGCTGAATACAGTAAAACTTCTCCCAGCCTCAACAGATGAAGGGTGGGCTAACATTGATAATCCTCTTAGTGAGAAGCAAATGAGCTTTGGTGATGTTTATTTCACTGCAAATTGTGAAAGGTTGAGCGTCTGTGCACGCATGGACGTGTTGCATCACGCTGACTTGTCAGACGGCACCGATGTGACAACATGCCGGCTGATTATCCTGGAGCATGATTCCTAATCAAGACTTTATTCTTCACCAGAGGGGATAGAATTGGATGACCGGGCAAGTCCAATTCCAATCTCCTCCTGTGGGTACAAAGTGTGGATGAGACGCACCCTTTCATTATTTCCATCCACTCTGTCGGTGCTCACAAACAAGGCAGCTGCCATGGTGGTGGCAAAACATGACATACTTTTTATCAAGATGAGCATAATCTTTTGTAAATTGTCAAAATAGGATAGGGTAGTGCAGATTATCCTGCGAGGTTAAAACAATTGTAAGTAAAACTGTGCTATAATTTAGTCTCCAAATTTGCCGGCAATTCAGGACTGGAACATGATGTTGGTTTCAGTGTCAGAAAAAAGGATTAGGAGTCTTCCAGATGCTTGTGCTGACACAGAGGGGAATTCATGAACAGCATGTGCCCAGCATGTGTTTAATGTGCCCAGGATCCAATAAAAATGCATGTATAAGAACTCAAGTATGGGGTCTTAGTGTATTATTGGGGAGCAAAGTGTTGATGATGTTGTGTCATGATACACAGAACTCTGTTCTGTTTGCACATCAGCTTCCCATACATGCACCTGTTGTAATCAGAATGATGTGAATGATGCGGATGCGGTGAAAAAAAATATAATTGTTTTGGGGATCAGCTCCAATTTGTTTTCAGTCAAACTGTGTCAAAGTGTGTGTGGTGGTGGTTTTGTGTGTGTGTGTGTGTGTGTGTGTGTGTGTGTGTGTGTGTGTGTGTGTGTGTGTGTGTGTGTGTGTGTGTGTGTGTGTGTGTGTGTGTGTGTGTGTGTGAGTCAGAGACTGAGAGATGGAGAGAGGAGGGTGGGGCAGCAAGGATCAACATTTACAGGTGAATGTTGCCACCTCCTGGATACAAACGGTACTTACTGCTGCTTCAATGCGTTATCTCCAGGGGGCCAGTTGTTTAAACAATTTAATCTGGACCAAAATGATCCAGATTTGGAAATCCATTTTTTTGCTATCCAGGATCCATCTTTTTACTGTGTTTTCAAAGTAACATTGGATTGGATCACCCTGATCCATGTGCTCAATTTATAAGATTACGAAATCCAGATTACCAGTGAGACAACATGCTACCAGCTATGTGAAGAACAACAGGTAGACGAACCAACATGGGGTCACTTTAAGTGTTTTTCATTTTGAACACAAAACACAAAAATAACAAACATTGACTTCCACTTCAAATTTCTTTTATGAGGGGTCATAAAATATCTTTTATGACCTCTCATCTGAGCCACAACAAATGTGATGGAAGAAGATGACTCCAGTAAACAGGTGTCACTTTCTGAAATGTCTTGTCTTTTTGATATTTTCTTAACTCTTAGCATTGATTTAACTAAAAATATGTTTTCCGTTGAGTTTTACAGCTGTTAATGAACCAGCTTTAAACTGTTGTCAGAGAATATGTTGTTTTTTGTTTGTTTTTTTTTCATCCCAATCTCTTCATCTGTTGCTGTAGTACCAATCCAAGGTTTGATGCATTCCTGTTCCACATTACTCACAATCCTGCAGCTGCTTGGATGGTGTGTTGAACCAGCCTGGACCTTCTGCATGGCCCTGTCCTCCTCTCTCCTTCCTTTTCCTCCTCATTGCATGAGGGTCTAACGGGTCTAGTTTCTAGAGCCAGTCAAATGAATGGAGCTGGGACCTTTGCATGGACCTGACCAATTTATAATATTACTGCTTCTGTTTCACTTATAGACACACCACCCACCATAGGTTTCCGTGTGTCCATGGGGTTTTGTCTGTATTATTCGTGCATGCAAAGTGTATTGAGCTAAAATTGTTATGAATTGGCACTTTAAATAGAAAAGTTTAAATAAAGTGATCGAACTGAAGCTGGAGTTCATCTTATCTTGGCTCTGGCAGATCAAGGCTGAATGACATTCTGATCAGACTGTTAAAAGAAAAGTAGAATTGTTAGCCTCATGTCCGAAAGTCAGAACAGACTTTTACAGCAATCTGTATGAATGTGTTTGGTGGCATATGATGTTTCTCTCATATTCAGGCATTTACGTATGGAATACAGTGGAACCTCGACTTACGAACGCCCCATTATATGAAACAATTCAGGATACGAATTGGGCTTTGAAGAAATTTCTGGCCCATTTAACAAAAAAATATTCCAAAATAAAAAACAAAATTGGCCACCCGACAGCCGTCTTCCCGATCCTTTTTACACTTATAAACCGTTGTATATTTTAATATTATATTAAAACAGTCGTATATTTACACTTTATACAATATTTCCTATGTTTTCGGGGGAGTGGGGATACAAATTTTGGTATTTTCATAATACCAACATTTTCAAGATATGAAAGCTCCTCCGGAACAAATTGATCTTGTATCTCGAGGTCCCACTGTACTAACAACTCACAGGTAGCTCCTTGCAGGCGTGTTTGAAGAAAGTCTTGTGTTTCACTTGCTCTGTTGGTCATGGCGGTTGTAAAAAAAAAAGCTTCGCATCATTTTCCAACCTCGTGTTACTTATCTTTGTAGGATCCAGAGTGTGTGAGGGACAGTTACACAACAAAAAGATGAGTCAGAATCACTTGAAAGTTTTTGCAGGGATTTAATGCCAGCAAAACAAATTCTACATAAAATGACCTATTTTAGGGAAGCAAATATTCATTCATTCATTCAAGCCAAGGGGAGGTTACAGCCTTTCAAATAAAACACAGACAAAACACAAATACATTCCAATCCCCTGACTGGAAAGCAGCAGGAAGATGATAAATGAATTATTGAAATGAAATGAAATTGAGGAAAAACTGAATTAGTCCTAAACTATTTCCTGCTTTTGAAACAAAACACAAAGATATACCTAAAGAAAAAGAGGGAAACGTGGCAGCATAGTGCTGTTGCATCACAATAAGAAGTTCATCGGTTGATAGTTGCCGGCCATTTCTGTGTGGAGTTTCTATGTCCTCCTGTGTGTGTGCGTGAGTTCTCTCTGGTTTTCGTCCTATAGTCCAGAAAGTAAAAAGCCAAACAAGCTTGCTTTGAGGTCAATTAGAGACTCTAAATCGCCCCAAGGTGTAAATCATAGCGTATGTAGTGTATGTACCATGGACACTGGGTGTGAATGAGCGTGAGAAAGAAACAGGAGAGAGAAACAAACACTGATATATTGCATTTAATCCAGGCTCAACTTTGTGTTCAAATTTCTCTGTCTGGTTGCTGCCTTTGCAATTACCCTGTATAACACTGACCTATTTTCTGACTGTCAGTCAAACAGCTCCTGCACATTACTGCCAGGTTTTCAGCTGAGGAGGACCAGTTTCAGGAGCCTCAGGCCAGAGTCAGGCAAATGACCTGCATCCAGAAAACAATGCAGCTCTAGTTTAACTCCTATGTTTACATGTCAGTGTTCTGTGACATGAAGACGTCCCTGAAATTTCTCACCGCGATCAGTGCCGACTTATGCAGAAAAAAGTGTATAGAAGACACCCTCATGTGTGATACAAAGTGAATGAGAGATCCTGCATCTCCATCTATCTCCGTCAGGACATTTTTATGATGACATGCCTTAACAATCAATGCATGGGGGTGGGGGTGACATTTTTGGTCAAATAAAATGGTTCAGTGCTCACAATGTTTTAAAATGTCTTAAATTTGAACATAAATTACATTTAGTTTTTAAGTCTTTTTAATGTTTGTGGTCGCTTTCTATTAACACACTTGTCACTTCTTTCCCCAGACACACTGATATTTGAGTGAAGTTGTAGTATTTTTACAATATGACACAGTGGACAACATCCTCAGTCAGACACTGGTGTCAGTAACACAGCAGCCAAAATGCTCAGAGTCTGTTCTGAAGTATAGTAGCCTTTTTATAATTTGTCTGAGCAGAAAAGAATGTAATTGCAGTCACTACATTACTCAGTAACTTTGCATTTGAGCATCTGACCAATTATGAAACTTGCATGTTGCTGCTCCCAGCTGTGAATATAGCACCTATTGATGTTTTGTGCTACCTCTCTATAAAAAGTTTTTTTTCCAACCAATGGTTATGTAATATGTAACCTGGATTAACTGAAGGGAACCTCAGTTATCAGTTAAGATTCATTTACTGTACTTTACAATCCCCCACAGCTAATATTGGTTTAAAAGGAGGAGCTGCATGTGGAATTTTTAGTTTTCTGCCATTATTTTATGCTAATATCGTTATTATGAGATAAAGTCAGTTTTCTCATGAAAAGGAGCTATTATGTCATTATCTCTGGACAACAAAGTTTGATATAACAGAAAACTATTCTAGCCTTCAGATACCACCATCTGTACAGGTAAGTCCTCGCTGGTGGCAAATCATTCAATCAATCAGTCACTCAATAAAAACAATGTCAATAAAGCAGTTTTCATGTGGAAGGAAGCAGCCCAAAGTGCTTGACAGTCTGTGTGCTTTACACAGTAAAAAAAACAAATAAATAATACCCTCCCATCCCACATAGATCGACAGGCATACATGTGTTAATGCACACAAACTTTCAGACATGCAGACAATCAGAAACACTGCGGAGGAGATTGATGGATGAAAGGTTATAAATTAGAACGTTGAGAAAAAGAGGAAATGGGCTTTGTTATTTATCACAGATAACACAGCAAAAAATTACTTAAAATAGGTGTCCCAACTTATAATTCCAGTTGCCAGCATCATATGGCGGATGTGAGTTCTTAACAACACCCGTTCCTCAGTCTTCCTTTAACTCACAGGTACCCCCCCCACCCCAGCAGATGGACGTCCAGCATTGGGCCAACCACCTTCTAACCTTAACTCTTCAACAAGCTACAACACTATGTCATTGGGGATTGCATCTTCCAAAATGCCAAAGAGGGCATTCACCCTGTCCTGCCAAAGCACCATCATTACAGATAAAATGGAGAAAATCCCAAGCATCCTATGATAAGGGTTCTCCGCTGCAGGGGAGGGTTAGTAGCTAGGCCCCTCGCTGGTCTATACCTCGCTGGTCTATACCAAGGGGGGCATTAGAGTGGAGGCGTCTTGACCCTGGGCTGTGAGCAGCACCCAGCACAGATGACTCCCTGTGATGGTGTGTCTTGGCTCCTCCTCCTCCCGTATACATGTATGCATGAGTGCATGTAATAGGGTGGAGGGTCTGGGTGGGGTAGAGTGGAGGTTTTCAAGCATGTAAAGCACTTTGGTGCAACGCTTTGGTGCAACATTTACAACATATGAAAAGTTCTTTATAAATAAAGTTTTTATTATTTGGCAGACAAGGGCAGACTAAAATATATCATTAAACAATTTATCTTCAGGGATAAATCAAGCACTTATGTTGTTTGTTTGTGGAACTGTATACCTGCAGGTCTCAGAGACACGCTGAAGAGATTGACCAATCCCACCCACCGTGATCTCAACCTGTTGGACATGAAGGACATGATGAAGCACAAGCTCTGTGTCCTGCTCTCGGGAAAACCAAAAAATATCTTCCTCAGTTCCTGATTGTCTGTCATATGTTAAATAGCTGGTTACACCCAGAGATTTAAGAAACAAAGGCCTCTCCGGGGATAAAAGTTATTGAGACCTCTTCTCTGCGGAGAATAAACACTTTTTTTAGTCTTGTATTTTTGACTCTCCACAGACAGACCAAGAAATTTTTCACAACAGCAATAATAAACTGTATTTTGTGCTGCCAACTTATGGCATCCAATTTTGAATACAACAAAAAAGCTAATTTCATATAGTGGTATAAATAAGTAAGCAACAAAAGCCAGTCTGATTCTGAAACAGAAATCCAATTAACACAAAGGCTAGCCAGGTAAGAAAATACATTTCAAAAACAAAACAAAATCACAGCTGTGTCAGTTGTCTTTAGACTCAGAGTTCAATGTAAAACTTTCAAGTCACTTAGCGGTCTTAGAGCTGATGGAGGTGTGGAGGTGGCAGCTACTCACCCTACCCCATTGTTAAACA